>CM048746.1:1176984-1802609 GCA_026315105.1 Locusta migratoria | reverse complement strand
GCCAGTCCCGGCGTTTCTTCACGGACAAAAGGTTTCTGATGTGTCTTTGGAGTAGCCGGTGGTTCGACAGAGAACTCCTCTGCCATTGTCAAGTGGATGACTGTCAATTCGCGGCCGCTGCCGTGCTTATATAGCCGCGCCGCAGCCAGTGACGTCACTGTGCCCAGTTCGTTGACCATATAAGGCAATGTTTTGGTCGCGCGTACATCGCGCGCGCTTCAACTCCGCAATTACGGAATCCCAAGCCGTACTGAGCTGCAAGCCGCCGTCTTTATTGAGGGTGTTTTCTGAAATTCTGATCTCTACTGCCTCGTTTATTACGTTTTCCCAGAAGTTGTTGGTCCTGTAACATGATGTCGGTTATTGCTGATCAAACTGGTTACTAAATGTGGCTATCTGTATGATTTATGGTTCACTTTACAGTTCCTACTCTTTTCCTAAAGCATCAGAGACCTTGTATCAGTGATATTTGTCAGGATGGGCAGTTACTCTTAGTTTAACACAATAAATATTCATATTATTATTTATATGTTACTAATCACATTTGTGGGACGTGAATTCTCTTGGCTCAGATGTGGAAGGATGTTGAAATGAGACAGCATTGCAGCAGATAGCTTTTTATTTACAAATACACATAATAGTTGTGGTAATTTCCTTACATTCAGTTATTCTCTTACTCGAAGGCAGCAGGCGGCAGGCCTGTTACAGTCTCCGTTACAGTCCGTAGCGGCTACGCGGTGCGGCGCGTGGCTTTATTCAATTGTTCGCGTTCCCCGTTGTGATTACTGCCAGGACCTCATGTAGGCGTCCGTAACTCTTCAGGCTTCGTGGCCCGTGTGGGTGAGTGCGTCGTCCATCGAAGGGGCAGTGTGGGGCGCTGGCGGCGTCGAACCGACGACCCCTGGGCTCCTCTCCCGCAGCTGTCGATTATTGACTAAATTCCACAGGTCAGCTATCGAGAGGCCGCAGTCCCATCGTCTTCTCAGCTGCCTGGGTGCCCAGTAAGTCTTCTTTAATTCTTCTTCCGTTCTCGCGACTGCTCGCCTAGTCCATTCTTCTCCGATGTCGGTTGCGTGATCGGCCGGAATGGTGCCGAACTTCACTCGTTCTGAAGCAACGAACGAATGACCCTCTGCTCCAATTGTCCAGGTATTTATTAGTTCAAGTAGGTCTCTGTCACGTGGAGAAATTTCCAGAATGTTCGGTCACGCGGAGAGTCGCTTGTCGGTCACTGGCTTCTAGTCACGTTCTTCCAAAACTGCCAAAACGTGTAACCTTGTCACGTGTGGGAGCCTTAAACTCGTGCGGCGATGGATTGCTGACATGTTAGTCACGTTTCCCTGGAGAGGTAACTGTACTGGCCTTGTGGCGGTTTCAAACTGTCGACGTTATGCATTCTTCTGGGTCACGTTTCGCTATTCTCACTGCTCGTGAGATGGCTGGCCGATGACCGCTTGAGCTGACTCGTCAACTTCGCGATTTCTCGAACACGTGAGCCGTGGCCGCGCGACGCCGTCGGAATGTGCTGCGCGGTGGTCTGCTGGTCCAGCGGTTCGAGACTCCAGGTGCCTGCTGCTGGCTGCTGGCCGCTGCCATGCTCTACACTCTGCGTTAGACTTTACATTTCCACTTTAATAGGTTATTCCGTTTTCATTGCGAAAACACTTATAATCACTAATTACCCTTACAGTCCGTTTAATAATGGAAGTCTCGTCGAAAGCAATTCGGTGTCCGTTTTCTAAAGCATGTTCCACCACAGCTGATTTTTCGGGATAGTGTAATCGAAAACTCCTTTTCCCCAGTCCATATTCACCTACTTCATTTCCTGCTCTTCCCTTTCCTATTAACGACTTCCAGTCCACAGTTACGTTTTCTTCTCCTTTAACGGTCTGAATAATTTCTTTTCTTCGATCTCCTCATCATCAGCAGGGCTAGTTGGCATATAAACTTGTACTACTGTGGTTGGTGTTGGATTCGTGTCTATCTTTGCTGTGATAATGCTTCACTATACTGTTCATAGTAACTTACCAGTAGTCCTACTTTCCCATTCATTATCAGAACCACTCCTGCATTACCACTGGCTGAATCTGTATAAATAACCCTGAACTCACCCGACCAAAAATCCTGTTCATCCTGCCACTGAACTTGACAAGTCCTCACTAAATCTAAGTTTAACCTATCCATTTGTCTTTTCCAATTTTCTAACTTACCTACTCGATTAAGGGATAAAACATTCCACGCTCGAATCCGTAGGATGCCTGTTTTGTTTTTCTCGGGAAAATTAACGACTGTATTTTTCCCTGGCTTTCAGACGTTCGCAGTAAATTCATGGCAAAGTCACATTAGCTGATGTTACTAGGCCAGCTCAGTCAATCATCCAGACTGTTGCCCCTGTAACTACTGAAAAGGCTGCTGCACCTCTTCAGGAAACACACGTTTGTCTGGCCTCTCCACAGATACCCCTCCGCTGTGGTTGCACCTACGGTACGGCTATCTGTATCGTTGAGGCACGCAAGTCACCCCACCTCGGCAATGTCTGTGGTTCATGGGGGTGGGGCCGTCTAGTATATTTGTTAATAAATTAATAAAATTCAGCAACCAGTTGCTTTAATTATGTATTTTAGAAGACCGGTTTCGGACGCTTGAGTGTCCTTCTTCTGGTCTCTATACAGACAAAACTACCTGTTGTCTGTAAACCGGTCGTTTAAAATAAATAATTACAAGCAACTGGTTGCTGAATTTTATTAATTTATAACCTGAACAGTTGCTGAAATGGATATAGTACTTCTTATATTTGTTAAGTTAATTGAATAAGCAACGTGTAGTGGTGGCATCACATATGCTCTGAGAATAGGATGAAAATTCCGTCATGTTGTTTATTTAATTGTTTATAGAGTTGTTTATAATTTTAACCTGAAACCAGCGTGTTTATTTATTTATTTTTCTAATTTACGGCGCCAAATTGAGCCATATTGAATTTTCCATCTTGAATGATCCTGAATTCCCAGAGACGGCATCTTCGATACGCCATCTTTAATGAACGTATGGAAGTTTGGCACGATTAATTAATTGTATATCTATTTGGCATTATAATTTTCTTCAGAGTGGCATAATAACACTACTCATGTTCAAATGTTTGTTAAGCTTATGGGACTTAACTACGGGGTCATCAGTCCCTAAACTTACAAACTACTTATGAACTACTTACGAACTAGGACGACACAAATATCCATGCCCGCGGGGGGATTCGAACCCCCGACCGTAGTGGCCGTGCTGACCGTGACTGTAGCGCCTCAGTCACCTCGGCCACCGCGGCCGGCCATTACTCATGTTATTGAAGCTGAGCTGATGGGTGTAACCATTTAGAACAAACTGGATCTAATAATGATGGCAAATGGCTTAATAAATCTTGCAGCAGTTAAATGTTGAATTGCAATGAGACTTCGTCTTCCAGGTTATGGGTTAGGCCTATTTATGCTACTTGTCACATTTTCATGGTTGAAATACAAAGGAAGAAATGGGATTGGAGGAGGGTGTTTCGTCGGCTAAGGAAGAGATTTCCATTAAATTCAAAATGGAGAATATGGACTTGTAAGAAATTAAGGAATACATAGACAGTGTTCGGCTTCTAGTACCGATGGAAGACAGATACGTGGTGGGTAAATGTGATGGAAAAGTATACGATGAGGATGTGTATGTGTGTGTGTGTGTGTGGGGGGGGGGGGGGGTGTTGGCATTATTCAAATATTGCAGTCCCTGAATAAGTCTGTAACTGTCTCCCCAAATATGGAAATGAAATGTTTCTTTAATGGCCTACTGGAGACGGGGAGGGGTGAGTAGGGGGGTTAGATGATCTCTTTAGTGGCGGACGAAGAATTAACGAGGAAGTGAAGTAAATTAGTTGGGTCCGCACGGGAGTAACCACGTGGTCTAAGGCATCATTATACGTCCGAGTCTTCCCTCAGGCATGGGCGAGTTTGGTGTTTTGTCCTTAGTGTAAAAAGTCAGTGCAGTTAGTCTGTAAGTTGGTGTGTACGCAAGAATTTGTAAGCCTTTTGGACCAAACTCCTGGAGTTACAAACTAGTCCCGTGGATACTGTGCGGAACGCTCGCAGTCGCTACGTTAGGACCGGAGGGCAGCTATCGGAGGCCAGCTACGCCGCTGACGTGAACGGTGACGGTGGGCAGAAAAGGTGCGTGCCCTTTGTGTTACGTAATATCTGCGTCGTTTTCAGCCTGAGGTATCGAAAACTATACTTTCTCTTTAAGGCAGTGGTTTCCAACCTGTTTGCTCTGCGGCCTACCAATTGCATAAAAACTTCTGGGAGGCCCAGCAACTAAATAGAAAGTAAAAATCAGCGCACACAAAATTACGTGAACGCGCGTGCACACACACACACACACACACACACACACACACACACACACACAAACACAGACAGACACGCACACACACAAACACACAGACACATACATACACCTACAGTATGCGTTATTAGTAAAATATGCTAATAAATTATACGGTGGTAAATATTTTTATTTATTCACTTAATTACAGCAAGTACTTGAAAACTCAAAATCGAGTAGTAAGTGTTAAAAAAAACTCAGTGGGATATTTAACTCTGTTTGTCACTTCCAAGACAATAAATATTTGGCTTAACACTGGTTAACTTCAGCTTCAAATCACTGTCTACATTCAATCTATTCCTGTGCTTATTAGAAAAAAAAGTGTAAAGTCGAAGAGGTTAGTTCACATAAATAGGTTGTCAAAAACCCATCAAATGTTTCAGAGGAATTTTGCCGAACACTTATTCAGAATGCAAGCAATGGCGTTGTTTATTATTTTAAAGACTGATAGTTCCGATAACTGGTCTTCATCACCTGACAAAATTTTCGAAACTGTAAGAAAATAATCCACTTCAAAGGGATTTCCAATACACTGCATTTCATCCTCAATTTTAGGAAAGTAGTGCGTGCAATAAACATAAAAAAAAGCTTAGATACTGCAGCAGTGTCTACTCAGCAGGGTTTTCGAAACCTTTTCACGCTTGTTCTCTTTTGGATAGACCCTGAGGTTGCAAATGTAGGGTATGATGCGGAAGGTTGACTGATGAGGGCTACAGTAGTGAATAACTGTATGTTAATCTCAACATTTAAAAAAACAAAAAACATTATACCTGTAGTACGTTTAGGCTGCTTCTTTTGAGGCAGATTTCGGCATGACAGAATGTTCCATTTATTTTACAAGTGATACAGCATCTATTATACTTTTACCTTGTATGTAATTTTTTACTCGGTGACCTAGGCAACTGACGAGTTAAGCCGCTGAGCCTACGGGTAATTATTATGTTCGCGCCGCGGCTCACAGGTTGGGAACCGCTGCTTTAAGGAATTCAATAAAGGTTTCTAATATGTTAAATCCCGATTACAAAAGTACTCTACGACATTGCCAAATCCACTTAGTAGCGTCACTGTCTCGCAAAAAATGCCTTCCTTCGTTTCCCCTTGCCGTCTCACTCCCACACATGCTGAAAATATTCAAATGTTTGTAGAGCTTATGGGACTTAACTACGGGGTCATCAGTCCCCAAACATACAAACTACTTAACAACTAGCTTATACTAAAGACGGCACAAACATCCATGCCATAGGGGGGATTCGAACCCCCGACCGTGACTGGCGCGCCGCAGACCGCTCGGCCACCGCGGCCGGCACCACCCATGTTGCAGGCACTGCAGTGGTTGGGGAAGTAGTGCGCCCGAAGTGCGCTAGCGTCTTTTCAGAGGAGCTGAGGGAAAAAGCACCCAAAACCAATCGTTTAGTTTTTTATTCGTCTTTTAATAAAAAGAATGAGACGCTATAACCCTTACATGAAATTATTTTCAAAATAGCATATTTATCATACTAGGTCATTTAGGAAACTAATATCTTTCAGAAGAAGCCTACTGTATAGTTTTCCTCCATAAGGCCAATGTAGGGACTTTAACTCTGAAAATTTCAAGTAAATGTTACTACCCCCCTAAACATGGTACGTCAATAAAAGTTATACCATTGTAGTCAGTGTCAAAAACTGATGTGGACACGACATCTCAAAATCAAAAATCAGCAACTTCATAGTTTGGTTTTACCCCGCACACCTAGTGAGACATAGTGCACGCGTACGGGAAAACTTTAAACTTTCGTCGTCTAATCTCGGAGGCCTATGCCGTACGAGGTCCGCCATCTTAGATTTTGTAATCGGACATATTTTGTGATTTAGGTGTGAACACATACTTTGAGAAGGTTTCCACCAGCCTTAGGATGCAGCAGCATGATAAAATTGACATACTAATCATTGTGAAGACGCTTATTGGGGTGGGCATGTACAATACTAATAGAAAGTTTTTCTTCGATTGGAATGAACCAAGTGTCAGAGGAAGCAGCTCTGTAATGTGGTCCAAGAACGGTACAACAAGCAAACCATTTACTGTTTCGGTAACAATTACTGTTTGTATGGCAGAGGCTCTACGCGAAGCTTTAGAAAATATCCAAAACACGAATCGAAGAAAAACTTAGTAATTTTGTGATCCAAATTTCATTCTATTAGTATTGTACATGCACACTTTACAAACATTTCAAAAATTAGTCAATAAATTTAACTGAGCCTCTTAACCCTAGCATGATGCCTGGGTCTTTTTAGACCCCAAGGCTCATTTAACTATAAATAAACAGTTTCCATGTGGCTGTAGACAACTCATCCCTCAGATATGCTATCCACGGACTTTTTATTATAACTGGCTAAAATATTTATGGTTATATCTCATTTTGCGGTACAACAAATTGAAATATTTGTAGTGGGGTCAGAAAATATCCCAGGTGTACAATAAGTAATTTTCAGTATCATATGTAAGTTTTGTTACGAAAGTAAATCTTGGCAACAATGTACCTTATAAACTGTCATTCATTTGCACATTATTGTAAACAATGAATAGAAAATACAATTACGTGCACTGTTGTGACAAATTCACAGTTTGGAATTGAGCTTTGCGCAAAGAAGACGTGGTGTTATAGTTTATTCGTAATGGATGGTGATGTACGTTTTGCAAGGGGCTACAGTCTCAAACAGGCTTTGGCATATTTACAGAAGACTGACAGTGATAAAGAATCAAATTTTGGAAACGAGGATGATAGTGATTCTGATGGGGATACGACAAAGGAAGAGGTACAGGTCGGAGATGAAGTGGATGTGTGTGACTGTGAAGAAGATGATAATGTCATTCAGGTAGCTAGTGCATCTACTTTTGTGTCTAGAAGTGGACAGATAACATATAACACAGCACCATCTGATGTGCGCAAACAGGTTTCAAGGAATGTAATATATGAAGCTGCGCATATTCCACGTCACCTAGGACCACAGTTACAGACAAGGACAGACTGTTTCTGACTTTTTATCACGAATCACGTGCAGAGTGCAATAGTAATGCATACCAATAATCATGCAAAAATTATGTACCAAACACCTGTACGCTGGACTGAGCTGTATTGACACTGAGAGCGAGTAAGGGCGTACTTCTAATAAAATTCCATGTAAATTATATTACACATAATACTAATAAATAACAGTATTAGAACATAGTCTGCGGGTTATGAATAATTTGCGTTAAAATAATTTTTGGAACCAAATAAACAAAACAAAACGTGTTTTCATATTTGAAACAAATGTAGTAAGTAATTATAACTTATATGTAACTTCATCATATGAAGAAATTATGAAGTTGTAGTATCAACTTTGTGCAAATGTTCCTCAATAAATGATATGTACTTTTTATGGACATATTTCAAATTTTATCTCCATAAAGTCGCCTGAATCACTTTGGGGTCAAAAAAGGCACCAGGCACACAATACGTTTTTCTAGAGCTCATACCGTGCGAGGGTTAAAGTAGGAAATATGTTACAAACCTTGCTTCAGCATTGTTCATCGGTGAGGGGTTAATGGGAGACACAGAGAACATCCAACATACAGCAGCACGTTTCGTTATGGGCTCACTTAGCAACCACGAAAGCGTCACAGTTGTGATCAGGAGACTACATTGGCAGACGTTGCAATAGAGGCGTTCAGTGTCGCGGTTCGAGTTTCTCTCAGCGTTTCGAGGGCTTACGTTTCACGAAGAGGCTACTGTAATATTGCTTCCTCCTGCGTTTATCTCGCAAAGCAACGTCACGGATAAGCTGAGACTGTTAGGATCCAGTTTTCTTTCCGCTAACGACACGTGGCTGTAATAGGAGGAACGCTAGACGGCTGATAAATGGCCTCCCTAACTACTTGAAACGTACTACAGGAAACTTGACATACAAATTATCACCCTTTTAAAGTGACTGCGGTTGTTTTCCGCGTACGTAAAGTGAAATAATTGTCCTTCCAGCGGCATTAGCAGATATGAGATATCGCAGGTCTAAAACACGAGGCTTGATTCTTTTACGTCACAAGTCGTCTCGGTCTGGAAGTAAACGAACGCATTGTTGCAGTTGTCCACTTCGCTGCTCCTGAACAGAAATCTGTCCACTCTGCGACGATGGAGAAACTCGTCCACAACGGGGAACTCCTGGCTCTAGAGGTACTCTGAAACGTTCTTATTACCTATTTCCTACGGCAAATTATCAACGCATGAAACACGTCTCTCATTCAACTTGTACATATGAAGGGGTCGCGAGCTAAGCATGCTTGGACATAAAGGGCACTTCAGGAGGTATGTTACACAATTTCTTAGGTTATTCTGCGTGTAAAAATATTTCGAAAAAATAATATGATCAGAAATAAGGCGAGGTGCGGAACATAGCTCGCCCTTTATTCACATGAAGTGATAAGTGCCGCCCAGGGATCTTAAATCGATTCCATATTTCTGGATTTCTGGAAGGCTTTTGACACTGTACCCTACAAGCGCCTTCTAAAGAAATTGCGTGCTTTTGGAATATCGGCTCATTGTGCGATTGGATTCACGATTTCCTATCAGAAAGAACACAGTTCGTTGTAATTGACGGTAAGTCATCGAGTAGAATAGAAGTGGTATCTGGTGTTCCCCAGGGAAGCGTTATAGGTCCCCTACTCTTCCTTGTGTTTACAAACGATTTAGGAGACAATCTGAATAACCCTCTTAGACTGTTCGCGGATGATGCTGTCGTTCGTCGGTTAGTGAAGTCATTATAGGATAAAAGCAACTGCAAAGCGATTTAGAGAAAATTTCTACATGGTGCGAAAATTGGCAATTAACACTAAATACACATGACCACTAAAAGAAATGGACACTGATGACCTAGCTGTTTAGTCCCGTAAAAACAAACAACAACAACAACTAAAAGAAATCCGCTGAACTTCAATTACACGATAAACCAGTCAAACCTTAAGGTCGTAAATTCTATCAAAGAGCTACGAGTTTGTAGCCTCGATAGCACAGGGATAGAGTACCAGACAACAAATCTGAAGGTCACGGGTTCGATCCCCGCCAGGTTCTAGTATTTTGATCTGTCACTTTCCAATTCTTTCATCTCTAGCAGTGTTGTTAATGTGTAGCACCGTGGTTTGGAACCCACGTTAAACTGTGGTTCCGCTATAACTGGCTGGGTAAGTCAGTTTGAAAGTCGGAGGAAGACAACGGCATACCACCTCCAGACAGGGCCATGCCTAGTAAAGAACTGTGGTGTTCAAACCAAGCTTCTGATTGTTGACTGTTTTACCTTTACTAGGAGCTACAATTACGAACAACTTAGACGGGAAGGACACATAGAAAATGTTGTGGGGAAGGCGAACCAAAGGTTGCGTTTCATTGGTAGAACGCTTCGAAGATGCAACAGCTCCACCAAAGACTGCCTACATCGCACCTGTGCGTCCTCTCTTGGAGTACAGTTGCCCCTTGTGGGACCCTCACCAGGTGGGACTGACGGAAGAAATCGAGAAGGGCACCTCGTTTTAATAGAAGGACGTTATTCGTTGCAGAGAGATCTATTTACGAAATTTCAATCACGGCCTTTTGCTTTTGAATGTGAAAATATTTTGCCTGCAGCCACCCATATAAGGAGACATGAACATGCCAATAAAATAAGAGATATCAGATCGAAAACAGAACAATTTAGGTATTCTTCCTTTCCGCGAGCTATTAGATAGTGGAACAGCAGACAAAAGTTGTGAAAGTGGTTAATGAACCCTCTGCCAGGCACTTAAATGTGATTTGCAGAGTATCGATGTAGATGTAGATGAGGTGAAGACCACACATATCCATGAATGATCGTTAATGAAATACTGTGCAGCCGCTCCACTGGACAGAATAACACTGGGACAGCCTACAAGTACCTAAATAACACTTTTACTGACCACGGGGTTGCTGTTGGTGGACCCATTTACTGGCCTGTAGATCACCTGAACTACGCCCATCAGACTTTCGTTTATAGGAGCGGTTAAATGGGGATGTGTACACTACGAAGGTGGTTGCACGTGATTTTGTAGCATCACTGAAGGTGTTGCAAGATTTTAAGCCTGAAAAAAAAAAAAATGATCATCCACGGAAGTGTTTAGTTATGTAACCATCGAAAGTGGGCGACAT
This sequence comes from Locusta migratoria, assembly GCA_026315105.1. Classification (NCBI taxonomy): domain Eukaryota; kingdom Metazoa; phylum Arthropoda; class Insecta; order Orthoptera; family Acrididae; genus Locusta; species Locusta migratoria. The sequence goes on along the minus strand of CM048746.1, from coordinate 1,792,035 downwards.
GTTAATAGAGAATTTTTATGTTTATTTTGACATATAGAATCATGTCACGAATAATGTGACGTTCTTCCTGAATCATCCAAAACTGCAGGTTGCGCTTTTACTTTGTTTTCTGTTTGTTAAGCTTATGGGACTTAACTGCGTGGTCATCAGTGCCTAAACTTACAAACCAATTGTGAACTACCTTGCACTAAAGACAACACAAACATCCCTGCCCGAGAGGTTTCGAACCCCCAGATGGGGAACGGCCTCGTGCATCGGACGATTGCGCCTCAATGCGCTTGGCCACTCCACCGCGGCCTTACGTTAAACGGCAATTTCGCCATGTTTATGTGGGGGTCAATAAAATATTTTCACGTTGGGAAGAAAATGCTGGTGACTGAAATATCGTAAACCGATCCCGCCACAATAGAACACACCATTGTCTTAACGGTTACCACTTCAGCTCGCGTAACACATTGCGTGATAATACAAAACAAGCTGCCTGTCTTCGTACTTTCTCAATGTCCTCTACTAATCCCATGTGGTACGGATTCCATATCGCGCAGCAGTATTCCGTAAAACCGTCCTCACACGGGACGTGTTGTCCCAACGTGGCGCAGGCCAGACGTGCTGTCTACCTAGTCTAGTCTAGCTACAGCACGCTCTGAAACGACCCGCTACATCACACGGAACACAACGTGCTGCTTATCGTGATTTGCTTTGCGACCGCTGCGCAATTGGAGCGTAAATCATTTTGTTTACAAAGATGGATGTATGTAAAATTACAAGGTACATATCTCTACAATTGATCGTCGAAAAAAAAAAAAAAAAATACTTTCTTCTGCTTGCATGTGGCATGCAATAATCATACAGATTTTTTTTCTTCTTCAAGAAGAACAAAGACGGTACATTTATCTGAAAGCGGTTGAGAATAATAAAGAAATTTACGATAAAATCACTTTTGCCAAAAATTCTTTAAAAATGTAGACGTTAAAATAAATCATTTGCACCAGTTCCAATTGTCTTGCTATATATCGTCATTTTCCACGTTGTACATATTCTGCATATACTCAGATAATAGATTCTGACCAATACATTTTACTTGTTATACAGGCGGGACAAAGCCTCAGCTCGACAAAGTTCGTTGTGATAATTTTTGCGTTTAGTATTGTACGTTAACAGTGTTCCTCCTACACTGAATCTGCTTCCGTAACCACGCGCTAGCTATGTTCACTTTGCACTGTGAAACTGAACTATTCCAAACTGTACTGAACTGCAACTTAATTCAAACACCATGGGGAAAACCGAGTGGCCTAGACGAAAAACTCAACAAATTCTCTCCTGGACAAAGTTAGTTCTTGTTTCTAATAAATAACGTCGAATATCGAATGTTATAATTGTATTAAATGAACAAATTAGTGACACAGACTGTAATTAAACCAAATCGTTAAAAATATCTGTGAAAGTGTAGATGAAAACTCGTTATTTACATCTCTTTTCCTCTGCAGCTCGTGACGCTAGCCACTACGGTAATAAGCCGTCTTAAGAAGAAGTAACAACGAATATCGGATATTATACTTGAATTATATGGAAGAACCAGAAACGTTAAGGAAACAAAAAAGGAAAAAATAAAAATCAGCATCACAGGCAGCGACGCTACCGACTACGCTCTTCTGTTCGTGTTTGTTCGTTCTGACATCCTTGTTCACTAAACTGTTCGTTCGTTCTTGTTGGATGTGTTCGTGGCTCACCTTTCTTATTACTCTAGGGGAGGTGGTTCGAAGACATGTTGCAATATGTTATTTATGTATGACATAGTATCACAAAGACGCTTCTCTAATAGACTGCATTACACCATAGCAAAGGAAAGACGTTAAATACCAGAATCTTTAATGCTATGAAAATGCTGTTTCCGGTAATTTATTGTAACAAATCATATCTAAAATGACGCCTTTTAAAAATTTCTTCAATATTCTGACGCTTTCAAAAAGATTATATTCATACATCGTACGCTACTTCGAAAGAAGGCACGAAATACGTAGTTCCATTTGCAATATGGCGGCTCAAAATTTCTGCTTGTCACATGAACCAGGTCGCTTCTCACTGGCCACGTTCCACTCTTCGAAACAAAACTCTAACATGCTGGATCCTTCATTCCACGCTTCGTAGGGCAGTGGAACGTGGTATTCCACGCTGCGGCGTCACAACGTCCTCCTCCACGTGCGTTTCCACGTCCCGTGACAGGACGATTTAAGGGGAAGGGCAATCCCTGTCGCCACTTCTAAATGTCCTGCCGACAAAGTGCAGTCTTTGGCTTGCTTCACACAAAATTATCTACGAGCCTATTCGTTAACCCTTTGAGTGCTGCCACAGACAAATATATACGGATGGGAAACCTCCGTAAGGGCCCGGTCACACGCTCAGGAGTGCGGGGCGGGGGGTGCAGAAGCAGTTCAGTAAGATGCCCCATGATGGCGCTGCGGTCAGAAGCAGCCCTTTAAACTGGCAGAGCAGGTGGCAGCTAGCGGCTACCCCCACCACCACCTCCCCTCAAACATCAGCAAGCCGGACACAGCCGTGGCCTCGTGGCAGGCGGCACGAGCTCTCCCCTCAGCCTCCCCTCCACGCTACCCTCTGACGTGCGAGAGGCACCCTAATCCAGCGAACCGCCTGACACCTGCTAGCATCTTACGGAACATCGAGGGGAGCATAGGACAGTGGTTCAGGGCGGGCTGCTTCTCTGTATATGTTAAAGGAGAGTTACAAAAACTTATTCATTTCAATAAAATTTAAATCCATTACATTATTTTTCACATAAACACCATACACACGTACATACAATACATTTGGTTATCTGTGGGACAAGGTGTTTATTACTATCTTTACTATTTTTTAAATTCCTGTGTCAAAGACGTCTTCGCCGGCTTTTTCAGTGAATTCATCACATCGTTGTTGGAAAACTGCTTTCCAAGAAAGTTTCACTTCAATTTAGTGAACAGACGGTAATCACGAAGTGCGAGTTCGATTCATCGCAACCAAACGAAGTTGACGACTCTCCTAAAGGAGGAGGAAGATTAGTGTTTAACGTCCCGTCGACAGCGTGGTCACTAGAGGCGGAGCTTACGCACGGGTTGCTTGGGTAAGGTTGGGGGAAGGAAATCGGCCATGCCCTTTGAAAAGAACCATCCTGGACTTTGCCTAGAGTAAATCTGAATGGCCAGAGGGGGATTTGAACCACCATCCCCCCGAATGCCAGTCCAGTGTGTCACCACTGCACCACCTCGCTCGGTGACAACTTCTTTGTTGCATGAGTGGTGTGCGAACGCTCATTTTCAGAGAGGAGACACAGCATCCAGCCATGTTTACTTTGTATAACTCTCAGAATTTCTTCATAGTCCCATAATATCTATCAGCATTTATTGTCATACTCATTTCTATAAAAATCTACGACAGTGTCCGTTTTGTATCCTAAAACAACTACATTGATTTATTTTTCCTGCTTTTTTAACTTTTTGCTGAAGGAGAATGAGTGAGGTGCCACTGACTTGATTGTTCGGTGACAAACTACTTATATCAACAAATAATACAATTCCTTGAGACAACTTTGTCTCGTTATACCAAAGGTGCAAAATATAAGGAGAGACGTTGAATAAAATTTGTTCCCTGGCTGGGATTCGAACCAAGGTCGTCCTACTTAGCAGGTAGGCGCTTTATACCACTCAGCTAACACAGCACCACAGCCGAATCTTTCTTAAAGCACGTCTCCCTCCACACCACATACTTTAATTCTGCCTCATGTTTCCTGTGAAACGCGTATCAAATTGGCAGGGCTCTCCTATATTGGAATAGCACCCCAGCAAAAAACGCGAATAGAAACAATCCGCCTTGTTCCTCAGGTCGAGATGATATCAATGTCATCAAATAATACAGTTCCTTGATACAATGATGCAATATTGTCCCAAGCAATTGTATTATTTGTTGATATTTATATCACTTCGGCCTGAGGAACAAGGCGGATTGTTCCCATTCGCGTTCTTTCCTGGGATGCTATTCCAGTATAGGACAGCCTTGGCAATTTGATACGCATCTCATAGGGAACACAAGGCAGAATTAAAGTATGTGGTGCGGAGGGAGACGTGCTTTAAGACAGTCCGTGTAGTCGCTTTGGCTGCAACACTGTGTTATCTGAGCGGCCTAGCGCACTTACCTAGTAAGTCCGAATCCCGGCCACAGCACAAATGTCGAACGGCGATGTCAGAGAGGATGCATTGTTGTGGTCTTAAGTTCGCAGACTGGTTCGATGCAGCTCGCCATGCTATCCTGTGCTTTGCAAACCTCCTCACCCCCCATCCCTTTGAATCTGCTTACCCACTGTATATGTCTGTCTGTCGGTCTCCCTCCGGGACTTTTTACCCCACACACTTCCTTCTAATACTAAATTAACGATTCTGTGATGTTTCAAAATGTTCCCGACCAACGTAGCCCTTCTCTTAATCACAATATCCCAGAAACAAATGATCTCCCCAATTACTTTCAATACCTCCTCACTAGTTATTCGATCTACCCATCTAATTTTCAGAATTCATCAGTTGTGCAACATTTGGAGAGTTTCTATCTAATTTCGTTATAGATCATCTTTCACTCCCGTACAAGGCCAGTCTGCACACAAATGCCTTCAGGAAGGATTTCCTAAAATTTAAATTAATAACTGTGGATGCCGGCCACAGTGTCCGAGCGGTCTGCGGCGCGCCAGTCACGGCCTGCACGGCCGCTGCGGTCGGGGGTCGAATCCCCCCCTCGGTCATGGATGTTTGTGCCGTCATTAGTATCAGCTAGTTCATAAGTAGCTTGTAAGTTTAAGGACTGATGACCCCATAGTTAAGTCCCATAAGCTCTACAAACATTTGAACATTTGAATTGTGAAAGTCAACAAATGTACTTCTTCAGAAATGCTTTCCTTCCCGTACTCATTCTACCATCTTCCATCCTTCCGCTTTAACAAGTTGCGTTGCTACCCAAATTACAAAATTCATATATTAATCTTATTGTCTCATTAGCTAATATAATTCTAATAATAAATCTTCTGCTTCCTTGATAGTTTATATGTGGCTTGTTTTGATGCAGCTCTCCACCCTACTCTATCCTGAGCAAGCCTCTTCATCTTCTCATAAGAACGGCAACCTACATCCATTTGAATCTGCTTACTATATTGGTCTCTTGGTCTCCCCCTGCGACTTTTACCAAACGCACACTTCCTTCCAACGCCAAATTCACAATTCCTTGAAGTCTAAGAATGTGTCCTATCAATAGATCCCTTCTTTTGATCGAAGTATGCCAGAAATTCCTTTTCTCCCCAATCTGTTCAGTACCTCCTCATTAGTTATGCGATCCACCCACCTAATCTTCAGCATTCTTCTGTAGCACCACATTTAAAAAGCATCTATGCTCTTCCTGACAGCACTGCTTATCGTCCATGTTTGACTCCCATAAAAGGCAACACTCCACACAAATGCCTTCAGAAAGGACTTCCTCATGCTTAATTAATATTCAATGTCAACAAATTCCTCTTCTTCTAAACACTTTTCTTCCCATTGCCATTCTGCATTTTATATCCTCCGTTTTGATTTGATTTTTTCAGGGAAGCCAAAACAGTCTTGGTCCAACCCGCCACTGCCCACACCGAAACTAAGTTTATTGCGCTCCCTGAATATCTAGTAAAGCCAACCAATGCCCTTGAACAGTGCAAGGAGTCCCTTTACCAGTTCTTTATTAGACACAATTTCTTCGGGTCTGGTTGTCCCAAATGTTCTGTGCCTTTTACTCTCCAATGCAATGCATTCGAAGATTAGATGTGATGCAGTTTCATCACCGTCATCACAGATCCTACATTTAGGGCACTCTTCTATTATTCCCATTGTATGTAGGTGTATATCCTCCATACTGCAACCATCGTGTGTTATTTTAATGCCCAAGTAACAAAACCCATTTACCACCTTTATTATTTCGCTACCTAATCTAATTCCTTCCGCATCGCCAGATTTTCTTTGCACTCCATTACCCTTGTTTTGCTCTGTTAATGTTCGTCTTATACGTACCTTTCAACACACTGTCCATTCCGTTCAACTGCTCCTCCAGGTCCTTTGCTGTCTCTGGGGCAATTACATCGTCATCGGCAAGGTTTTTATTTCTGCTGTGTGGTCTTTGTACAAGTTGTAATTAACCTTTCGTTTCCTATATTTTACGCATACTTGCTTGAGAATTTGAAACAGTGTATTCCAATCAAAATTGTCAAAAGCTATCTCCAAAAGCTAGAAATGTTGGTTTGCCTTTCCTTCAAAAAAAATGTTCAAATGTTTGTTAAGCTTATGGGACTTAACTACGGGGTCATCAGTCCCTGAACTTACAAACTACTTATGAACTACTTACAAACTAGGACGGCACAAATATCCATGCCCGAGGGGGGATTCGAACCCCCGACCGCAGTGGCCGTGCTAACCGTGACTGGAGCGCCTCAGTCACCTCAGCCGGCTGCCTTTCCTTCCGTGTTTTTCCTAAATACACACTGATCTCCTTCCAGCTTTTCCATCTTTCTGTAAGCAATTCGTGTTAGTATTTTGCAACCATACCTTATTAAACTAATGGTTTTGTAATTTTCACACCTGTCTGCACCTCCTTTCTTTGGAATGGGAATTATTACATTTCTCTTAAAGTTTCAGAGTATTTCCATCATCTCATAAATCTTATACAGTAGGTGCAGCTCAAAGGAAAAACAAACTCACATTTTATTTCAGTTGCCAAAAGATCTTCCATAGTCTCTCACTTACGAAATATGAAAATACGGACGAGATAAAACAACATTTTAGGTACTAATAATTTATTCAGAGTCCCTCATTATTCGTTTTTTCCATAATGCATCTCAGCATACGTCGGACCAGCTTCCCTTCAGTAAGAGCTGCGACTCTATTTCGAGTTGATTGCTCACAGTGAGACGGCCTGATTTGTATATCTGCTTTCCACTATTACTATGCTACCAGGAAGTAAACATTCTGTATTTACGTCAGAGCCCTGCTTTGCGCAGTGCTGGGGGCTGTTGGCGGCCACCGCGACCGCCATCTGGCTGGTTTCCGCCAAGCCTCGCCTCGGCACCAGCTGTGGTTGACCGGCCAGCCCGTAGCTCGCGAGCAACGGATAATATAGGCCCCGGTCGCAAGGCCAGGCTCAACCCTCGAAGTACCAAAATTTCTGCAAACCTACCCAAATGTGTAGTATAAACTGCCACGTCTAGAGCTGTTTTGCTATAAATGAACAGCCACATTATCTTTTGACATTTTATTCAAGTATTTAACGACGTTAAAAAATAGAATCACGATAAACGTAGCTACCGCATTATGTTTCACGTAGCTATCAATCATACTACACTGGAAACAATTATTTCTTTTCAGCGCTCTGAATTAGTTCTAGATGTAAGAAAATATGTATTCAACCTAGAAAACTAAGTGTGTTCTGTAAAATTAAACAGTTCTGGTGGCAAAAACGCAAATGTGTACACGTTTTGTGCACTTATAAAGTGTTCTCAATGTCTCTGGAAGAATAAGTGCTACAATACGGAAATTACCTTCTGTTGATGCCCTTCATTTACACGATTGCTCTGTTATTCACGGTGAAGTCTTTTGTAATGGTTCATAGAATCGCTTCAGTTTCTCGACTGTTTCGCATTTATACGAAGCTCTAGAACAGCGAATGCGAAAAAGCAGATGTGCGAGTTCTAATTACGATTAAGTTATTCTTTCTGTTTGTGAAATCTTATTCGACTTAACTGCTATGGTCATCAGTCCCTAAGCTGACACACTACTTAAAGTAACTTACTCTAAGACAACACACACGCCCCCATGTCTGAGGGAGGAGTGTAACCTCCTACACGAGCAGCCGCCAGATCCACGACATGGCGCCTTAGACCGCGCGGCTAATTTGCGCGCCTGCTCTGCTCGGCATTCTTACTATTGTAACACCATACTTTGTGAGTACAAAAGCTCTCTGCATTCGTAGGAGACGGTTGGTGATTGAAATATCATGGAAGAAGCGGATATTTTAATCGCTTTGCGGTATAGTTGTTAACTGTTCAAACTGGATCCACTGAAGGAAACTGCGCATTATGTCAGTCACTCAGATGTAAATTAATAGCACGATATTGGCAAAAATGACAAAGAAAAGAAACTCGTTAGTTAGTTCTTAATATACCTTAACTGCACTTTATTACAATAAGTGACATATCAAAGGTATTACCACATTCATTACTGTAATAGGACAATCTCCATCACATAAAACATTCGGTAGTTCTCAAACAACATATTGATGTGTACAACAGATCTGACGATAGTGTTGGAGTTCCTAAAGTACTATAGAATTTCAAAGAACTTTTGCTCTCCAAATCGTTTTTAACACCTGCGTTTTTTCACAGCAGTCTTGTATAAACAGATTATTCTACTAATCAGAAAAGATGGGCATAAAGATGTGTAAAATATGCGAGATATTACCACAGACATCAGAACTCAAGTCAGATTATGTAAAATGCATTTTTCCCATCTTTTTTACTGAATGAGAAACACCCTTACGATACGAGGATGCTCCTGCAGGAGGTTCGAGTCCCCCCTCGGACATGGTTTTGTGTGTGTTGTCCTTAAGTTAGTTTAACTCAAAGTACTTTCCAAGCCTATGAACTAAGGACATAGAAGTTTGCTTCCAGTTTCAGGCTGTGTTGCATATTAATTTGGACAACATTGTCGATAGAGAAGAACAGCAATCTATTTGGTATAATTAATAATACACAAACAGTCTTGGTGCGTCCTCTTGTGGAGTATTGCTGCGCATTGTGGGATCCTCAAGTGGGACTGACGGACCATTTAGAGGAAGTCCATAGAAGGCCAGCTCGCTTCGTATTGTAGCGATATAGGGGAGAGAGTGTCACGGAAATGATGCACTAGTTGGGGTGGGAAACATTACAAGAAAGGCGTTATTCCTTGCAGCTTCATATATTTGCGAAATTTCTGTCATCAACTTTCTATATCGAATGCGAACTTATTTTGTTAGTATCCACCTACATAGGGAGACATGATCATCATAATAAAATAAGAGAAAAATCAAATCGAAAACAGTAAGACTTAGGTGTTCCTTTTTCCCGCGAGCTGTTAGAAAATGGAGCCATAGAGAAATATCGTAAAAGTGGCTAGATGAACCCTCTGCCATGCACTTCATGGATATGGTGTTGCCGCGGCTGGATAGCCGTGCGCACTAAGGCGCCGTGCTGCGCTGCACGCGGGCATTCGCCGTCGGGGGTTCGAGTCCTCCCTCGGACATGGTTGTTTGTGTTGTCCTTAGCAGAAGTTACTTCAAGTTAGTGTAAGTAGTTAGTAAGCGTAGGGACTGATGACCAACGTAGTTTGTAGCAGTCAGCCACTGTGATAAAATCAATAAGAAGTAGAGTAAAGACAGCAAATACTTATGTTACAATTCTGAATTCTTGTGTTACAGCATGTTAAGCTATTAGCTAATCTCTGCTAACGTTTCATAATGGTAAATTGATCGAAACCGGTAGCATTGAGATAAAAAATAAACAGCTATGGTCAATATGACGTTCTCCAACAACGTAGTTAAGTCCCTTATATTTTTGAACATTTGATATGGAGTTACATACCCAGCATCTAAACGGATAATAACTAAGTAAAGCGAGATGTTAATAGTAGAATTTTTCCACCTTCAACGACATGTTGGAATCTGCAATAAGTATACGTTCCGTTACGACCGGAAATCGAATACCGAACCTACTTACTTCTTTTTATACATGAATAGACGTCAAATCTGAAATGTTGACAGGAATGTGGATGCGTGCGAGTTTGACTAGTAACAACGGCGCCGGTCACTGTTATTGATAATGCACAAAGATACATTTTAAAAAATTTTGCAATCCACTGTGCTCTACCTAAAGCTTCAAATGAAAGAACGAATATTTTCTGCTGGACCTGGATTCGAATCCATATCCTTTACTGGAGACCTCGAGGAATCGGCAGAGAAAGCAATGAAATGATCCAAACTGTATGGTTCCATGAGGGTCGAATACCGCAAAATAGGAGGTCCGAATTTCAATTTCAGTGCAGCATAATATTCAATGTCTCAAGTTAAAAAATAAGAGCAATGTGACATTATACGTTCATTGTCTTATAAAATACAATAGAGTTTCGTAATGTAAGGTAAGCTTTCTGGTGAAAGAGTTTCTGAATAGCGTGTATTCTACCTGTTATAAATTGGCTGTTCCAGTCCATAACGAAATGCTTCAGTTAAATACTGCCGCGGCGGATTAACCGTGCGCTCTGGGGCGCCGTGCTGCGGTGCGCGTGGCCGATCGCCGTCTCGGGTTCGAGTCCCCCCTCGGGCATGGGTGTCTGTGTTGTCCTTAGGTTATTTTACCGTAGTTTAAGTAGTTTGTAAGCTACGGACTAATGAACACGCAGTTGAGTCCGATAGATTTACAAACATCTGAACATTTTGAGATAAATACTGATTTTGAACTATGGTACAACTAGACGTTCTTCTCTTGGTAATACCAGAGTTGAAGTAGATGTGATCGTACCTGTTAAAAATATACGCCTGAAGGGGGAAATCGAATTCACATACTGAAGATATGAAGACCACTATGGAAAGGTAACATAAGAGGCGTTTAATATATGTACTAGAGGGGGTGAGGCAATTTGGCGCTAAATGAAATGATAACGATGAACAAGCTTATGGCACAGAAATTATACTAGCCTAATGTCAGCTGAATATAAGGACTCTTGTAGCCATCATACCCGATGGGAAACAGTTATGGAATTTTCACTATTTCAATAAATTCCTTAGTTTTAAGAATACCACTGCAGCGTATGAGCTTTACAGATAATTGATTATTACTGTCAGTATTGCAATTATTATCTTCATACTGCTGGTGGAGCATGTATGTTGAAGAGCATTTCAGGCCCTTTATTCATTTTAGACACAGTTGTCTAACCGTCATAAAAATGTATTTCTGGACTGAATGAACTTCAAGATAGTTTTTCGACAGCTTAAACCCCGAAAACAACTGGTCTCTATGTGCTCTGAATCCGAAAACCATCTGAGCATTTTGAGTCACTTTCAGATAATGTGAGAGAATGTCGTCCTGGAAATGGCTACACAGCTTTTGTTATGAATCCCTTTTGATTTACAACATCGATACCTAGCTCTGTCAAACAACAGCTTCTTGGTCTCACCGAGACCTGCCAAGATCACCTTCTCTAGGTAGGCGAATACGCTGCCCCATGGTTAACGAAAACTTGCGGTATTTCGTTCTTCCTTACTGCCCCAATAGTTGCTATACCAGATCAGGCGAAACCTAAAACAAGAGATTGGTTGCAGTTTTCACGTGGAGACATGAATTAATAATATGTATTTTCACTGTACTGTTTTTAAAGAAAACGCCTTTTGCTACTGCAATGAAGGGTTTTTATTTTTATAATTCACCCATACGCGTTTCGCCTTTGTCACAGGGTATCATCAGAGGGTGACCTGAAATATTTACATGTTTCGGTTTACACATAAAGGTTAGGTTTTTTACATATGTAAAAAACATTTTGTTTCTGATTCAAAACAGTTCGTCGTTTGCTATAAAATTTTGTACTTACAGCACTTGCTACTCCATACCAGTCTCTTTCCGGCAACCAGGTCGCAAGGTTCCACTGTTTTCTGAAAAACTTCGCATTTTTCTAGTCCCACTGTGATCTGCTGCCATACTGTGTCCATTGTAATTTGTTTTGCAGTGTTGCCAACTTTCTCAGCTTATTTGAAATTCAACTACTTCATTGAAAGTGTGTTGAAGGTATCTTTGTGCGTGCGTGCGTGCGTGTGTGTGTGTGTGTGTGTGTGTGTGTGTGTGTGTGTGTGTGTTCAAATGTTTGTGTAGCTTATGGGACTTAACTACGGGGTCATCAGTCCCTAAACTTGCAAACTACTTATGAAGTAGCTAATACTAAGGACGGCACAAATATCCATGCCCGAGGGGGGACTCGAACCCCGACCGTAGTGGCCGTGCAGACAGTGACTGGAGCGCCTCAGTCCCCTCGGCCACCGCGGCCGGCTGTGTGTGTGTATGGGGAAGGGGGGGCGGTTGTGGGTTTGTGATTATATGTTGGGATTTCTGTCTATCATGTGGTCAATCAGTGAAAACAGTGATTGAATCATCAGGTTTTTTTTTCTATTATTCTCAACTTTTGTTTTATATATATGATAATTTTCTTGTAATGTTAGGAGGTGTTTTTCATTATTTACTCTAATTCTCTTCATGTCTTTTTCTATTGTGGTGGGTTTGTGGTTATATTCTTTCAGATGTTCTGCAAAAGTTGTGTCGCTTGTCCTGTATTTTCATGAACTGATATGTTCTTTGTGTCGGGTATCAAATGTTCTGCTGGTTTGTCCTACATAACTTCCATCACATGAGTTGCATTGTAGTTGGTATATTCCAGCTCTTTGGTAGATATCTGTGTCTTTTTTTATTTACGTAATTCCTTATTTGAATATTGCTAATTGTTGAACGGAAATGACATTATAACGTCACAGCTGCGCCCACCTAATCTCGATGGGCGAACGTGCCGTTATATTCTATTTGCTGTTTAATTACTCTTTAATGATTGTTCCAGTGGTATGACTGTATAGGATGCGGACAATTACATAACAATAAACTTTGTTAACTTCTATTGTTACAGAACGATGAATGTTAATAACTCTTTCTTTAAATACACTGATTAAATAACCGTGTGCCACTACGATAATGTCTACAAGTCCACACTGAAACTTTTCCATACGCAACTGCGACCGAAACTCATATGCGATATGTCTGAAGGGCAAAAACTTTCGCCACCCCTAAACGCGGGTTACGGACGCACTGTCTACATGCTACTGCCTCGCTCTGCGGTCGGCGGGACTCTGCCGTACACCGTCCCAGAGTTGCCAGGTTTTTTTATTGCTCCAGTGGCGGCGCTAGACGAAAACTGGGCGTCGGCGAACTCGTCTTTGCGACGCCTCTTTCATTTTTCCAGTAAGGAAGAAAATGTTAAATAAAATGAGCTGAATTATGCACCAATAATCCTAATACTAAAATTTTATTATTATAATGTACAAGTATTATTGAAATAACAAAAATCAAACACAAATTGAAATAGAGAAACGTTTCGGCTTTTCGCTTCACTGAATGTTTTTAAGATCACACCATAATTAATACTAGCGGCTATTTCGGCTTCAATTGATAGTACGGACAACGCAGATAGTCTTTCTTGGCTCACTGTGCTTCTCAAGTAAGTCTTAATCAATTCTCTCGGCCGAAGCTGTACTGACTGGAACTGTGAGCATGATTCTGATTGTTATACAAACACTAGCTGAAAACCCGGCGTTGCCCGGGTATTTATTTATTTATTCAAGCTTTGTGTTAGTACTTATCATACCCCTTCTCTATCTGCCTATCTCCTTTTTTTAATAACATGTCATATTTATGGCAGAGTATTCAAGGAATAAGGGCGTCTTGCATAATGTACAAAATAATAACTTCAGTATCCAAACAAAGAAATGTAGGGATCAATATGCAACCTTAATACATCCATTTAATTCAAAACTTGATTATAAACAATATTTATGGTTACTTGCCCTAAATCTAATATGAATAAATTCTTTAGTGACTCACCCCTGAGTAAGCGACATGTAGTTGCCCACATGAGACACATGGAGATGTCAAAACAACCTTGTAGTATTTAATAGATTCCCTGTGAATTATTAATCGTGACAGAAAATGAAAGTTTCACTGTAAACTCCAGCCTCTTGAAATTAGAAGCCAGATCTGTCGGAAATAACGGGTATTCGTTGGATGTACAGTGTTTCATTCTCTTCCTTTCCCTGTAGCTCTATAGAAGTTTCTTGCTTTCGCCTACAGCCGAGTACGTTTCACAGTTGGTTCACAGTTGTCAATAGCACTATCAGCTTTCAGGAATTTCTTTCAGCTGACTGCAATACAGGAGCGTCTTAGAAGTAATTCCGTAAATGTATTAAGACGCAGTGCATAATGTGAAAGGTTTTTACCCATCGCAGTATAGACGATCTCATATTTATTAAATTCTATGATGTAAAATTGTATAATTTTGTAGCACATTCATGTGCTGAATGTCGGTAAAATCTGTTACAGTTAGCAGTAAAAAAAGTAATAGCTTAAAACATGGTACGTGAACGTTACTGTTTATGTACTCATATCTCATGAACTACGTGTCATACTGTGTTACAGTTTCGAAGGCTAGAAATTACAAATTGTAATGTCATATCGAATGCCGTAATTACGTCCATGACAGCGGAAAAGTAGTAAGCGAGAACCTTCTTTCCTTTCATCGTTTTTTCTGTGGTTGTCAGCGAGAAAAGTGTAATAAAGGTTTGAAATTACGTTCACTGTGTGTTGCAAGTCGCTAAGTGTATGAATAAAGTCTCATAATACGATATGGCAGTTTTTCACGCATCTCATTCTTTATGACGTCGTATCTCGTGAACTATGTGTCCTAAAAAACATTATTTACCAGGATCTCAGGTTCTAGCGAGACTAACGAAGAGCAATTCATTTTAATCTTTGACAGTTCATATACGGGTTCAGATCGTGTACAGCGATCTTTACTTTTCAAAGTATATTTCTGAACGCACCCAACACAACAAACAAATCATTATTTTACATGTTTTAAATCTAAATTTTCCTTGAAGTTTTTCCATATTTTATCACCGTTTAAACCTTCCATGAACTTCCACGAATGTGACATGGACATTATCCCAGACATGAGTGCGTGATTTGTCCGCTCTTTCCGCCCACTATCGAGCCGATACTTAGACTACCTGATGACGCCTTTATAAAGCTACTGGGTCTTAAATACATATGATTTAAATTAATATGGTTTATATTAAGAGTTAAGTGATACGAGGTTCACCGGGTCATCTAGACATCTAGTCGACTCGGCAATGCTTCGCAGTTGGTAATATCTATGTAATCTTGCTTTGAACGTCAAATGCAGAAAATATTATCACAATCATACGAATGATATTAATATCACAAAAAAAAAAAAACTCTTTCAATTTTCCACAAATTTTCCTATTTTCTGGCCAACTATTCCAAACTATTATTTAACTCTGTAGCACACGGTTCATTAAAAATTAAATTTAACACTTATTTTTCCACACATTTATTTACTTCTATCTTGCACATCACACATCATGGAAGCGTAATACAGTGACAAGTGAAGAACAGTTTTTTGTACTCTTTTTTGTTTACAATCAAAGATAATAAGACAGAATACCAATTAGCTTAATACAGCTCAGAAAATACAAATACTAATTTGTCGTGTCCCCACATCACCCCCTCCTCAGTCATATAGTCACTTAATACTGCAGTTCTTCAACTACTCTTGCAGGAAATCGAACTTCACGACCAGATCTTGTTCTTCTTGGATTTCCACTGTCGGTTGCGTCTGGTTGTTTGACCCGGGCTGACCGTTCAGTTGAAGTGTCTTCAGGCTGCTTCTCATTATGATTCATGAGGTACGCAGGTTTCAGTCGATCAGTGGAGATATTCTTGACTTGGTCTTTTATTTTAACACCAAAAAATTTTGGGGTTCTTTCTATTACTTCGTATGGGCCTTCATATGGAGGTTCTAATGCTTTTTTGACTCGGTCAACTCGCACAAATACATGTGTTGACTCATTGAGATCCCTGTGTATGAAAGGTCTTTCTTTTGCTTTGTGGGAGTATTGTACAGGCTTCAGACGATTCATGCACTGCTTCAGTTGTGAAACGAATTGAGGTAAGTCTGCATCCAATTTTGTTGCATACTCTTGAAAAAAATCACCTGGTATTCTGTAGTGATGGGAACAATCGAATGAAAACAATCGATTCATTCGGTTGTTGGGAAAAAATCGATCATTCGGTTGTAGTTTCTCGTATCGGTTGAATTATTCATTCATTCTTCTGAGTGAAACCAGTCGGTGGGACCAACCGAATGAAACAACCGATTCAGTCGGTTGGACTATTCATTCGTTCTTTTGAGTGAAACCAGTCGGTGGGATCAATCGAATGAAAAAATCGACGCAGTCGGTTGGACTACTCATTCCTTCTTTTGAGTGAAACCAGTCGGTCGGAGCAACCGAATAAAATCGACACAGTCGGTTGGACCACTCATTCCTTTTCTTTTGAGTTAAATCAGTCGATGGGACCAACCGAATGAAAAAATTGACACAGTACGTTGGCCTCTTCATTAGTTCTTTTGAGTGAAACAAGTCAGTGGGAGCAACCGAATGAAACAGTCAGTAGTTTTACTATGTTGGATTAATATTCGTTTATTTTTTTCGAATGAAAGTAGCCTGTGGGAACAACTGAATGAAAACGTGCGACACTTTTGCAGTTTTGTACATTGACTGAATTACTCATTCTTTCTTTTCAAGAAATTATGTACTGAATGAAGTAACTTTTCGTTTTATAATATACAGTAACAGTGATTCATATTTTGTTGTAGATTAAATTGTTTGAGGTGCCATCAACGAGTAACTAATTAGATGTCATATCGCTGGAGCAGGCCTGCGATCACTTTAATTTCCCACCCCAGACTTCAAAAACGCCGATCATCTGGGCCCGATCAGATTACTTTCGCAGACACCGACCACGGGTACCGCGGGGAGCGGGGACACGAGAGGGGGCGCTGCCTCGGTCGCGTTTTCACTGCTGACAGCGCCAGCAGGCGCGCGCCAAACTCCACGCAACAGTGTCCGGCGGGAGACGCGTGCCATCGCCGATTGTTGTCGCTTTCTTACTGTCTCAATAAAGAAGCGTGGAAACTACAGGGTGTTCCAAAATGATCATTACAAGTTTAATCTCGCATACTGTATCTCCGAAGTGGGAACAGGTAGAAACGTGCGGTTTGCGGCTTCTTGTTCATACATATCTAAGGTTCTAGCAGGACAGAGTTAAGTATGTTAACTTTGAGCATACTTGCTAGGTCTAAATTCTAAGATCACTAAAACATTAGGTATTGTAAAAAAAGCCTTCATTAAAGTATTTTGTATGAAAATATTTCCTATAAAAAAACTTTTGTTAATTCCATCTAATTTGAAGGAGTACGAGAAGACATACAACATTTATCAGCGTGTCTGTATTCGTCAACAGTATATGAAAACATTTATCTCAAGTTTCATAATTATTCACTCTTGTCACGCCGCGGTGGAGCAGCCGAGCGGTCTAAGGCACTTCGCTGCGGAGGGCGCGGTTGCTCGCCGTCGGAGGTTCGAGTCCTCCCTGGGGCATGTGTGTGTGTTGTCCTTAGGTTAGTTTACCTTAGATTAAGTAGTTTGTAAGCTACGGACTGATGACCACGCAGTTTGATCCGATAGATTTACAAAGATTTGAACATTTGAACTCTTGTCACAGATATTTCTGTGGTTATCGGTGAAACGGTGTGGAGGTTTATTCCATCCCTCCGCCATGTACCATACAAAATCTTAGATGAAGAGTGAACTGCCACTTGTTTTGAAAGTCAAGTGTTCAATATTTCATCAAGATCGGAATAAAACTCTATATTGGCGTCAAAGTCTGCAATACCTTCTGTCATGCATGGAACTAAAGTAGATGTAGACGGTGACCATTATCTTTCTGTGAAGTGAAGAGTGAAATATATCATTAAAATTTGAATACAAAGGTAATTTATCGAAGGTAGTAGGTAAAGTACCCTCCGCCATGCACCTACGAAATTTATTGTACACAATTACCTTCGTCTTGTTTTAAAGGTCAAGTGTGCAAAATTTCATCAAGATCGCAGCCAAATTGTGGTTTTTGGCGAAGTCAGTATGTAAAGTACCCTCCGCCATGCACCGAATGAAATTTGACGTAGACAGTGACTTTCCTCTTGCGTTGAAGGTCAAGTGTGCAAAATTTCATCAAGATTGAAAAAAAACTGTAGATTTGCATGCGATAAAAACACACACACACACACACACACACACACACACACACTGCTATATTTTTAAGATTTGTCTCTAAGGAAGTTTCATGCTGAATCACGGTTCATTTATACCCGAAAAGACTGAAGGAGTAATCAAATAAAGTCACAAAGTCGCTGAATTAATAAAAACATCCATATAACTACAGAAACCGACAGATACTTTTTCCAGCCGGTTGTATCGCATCAAGTGAAACCACTCAATGCCGAAAATATTCATATAAAGGGCAGAGACTTGTTTCATTCGGTGGTCGCGCATCGAGTGAAACCACTCAAACTCACTGAATGAGTGAAAACATTCATATAGCGGCTGCAACCGATAGCGACTGGTTTCATTCGATTGTTTCGCATCGACTGAAACCACTCAAACCCCGCCAGCGAGTGAAAACATTCATTCGGCCACAAAGACTATTTTCATTCGGTTGTTTCATTCGACTGAAAAAACCGACTGAACGAAAAAACAACCGATTGACCAATCGATTGTTAAAAACAGTCGGTTGTCCCATCACTAGTATTCTGATGGGTGAGCCATAAACCATTTCTGCAATTGTTGTATTACAGTTCTCTCTGATGGAGCATCACAGGCCAAGGAGGATTACAGGTATTACTTGAGTCCATTTGGCAGTTGCATGGGTACGGATAGCTGCTTTAAGTGTGCGATGAAATCTTTCAATTTTTCCATTTGATTGAGGATGGTATGCTGTAGTTTGTGTTTGGTTACAACCATACAGTTTTGACAGTGCTCGGAATAGCTCAGAGTTAAACTGCCTGCCTTGATCAGTCACTATCTGATATGGTGTTCCAAACCTAGTGATCCAACAATTGAAAAATGCTTGTGCTACTGCCTCTGCTTGTATGTCCCGAAGAGGTACTACTTCTGTCCAGTTTGTAACTCTGTCAATGCATGTTAAACAATAAATATATTCTTCAGATGGAGGCATTGGTCCTATCAAATCAAGGTGAACAATTTTGAAACGTTCATCGTTACTAGGAAAGTGTCCTACTGGTGTTTGAATGTGCCGTGATATTTTGTTTTTCTGGCATGCCATACATGTTTTTTGCCCAGTTTTGGACATCCTTTTTTAAACTGATCCAGACAAATCTTGATGAGATCATTTTTACTGTTGTCTTAATGCCTGGATGAGCCAGATTATGATAGTGTTGGAAAATAGAGTATCTAAATGGTTTAGGAATATAAGGACGAATGATCTGTGTTGACACATCACACCATAGCTGTTTTCCTCCATGTGTCAGATGGTGTTTTAACTTCAGTGATGTATGAGGGCTGGTCTGTAGTTGACGAAGCTCTTCATCATCTTCTTGTGCTTGGGCTATCTCATCATAGTTAACTGGAACTAGTTCTTCAAGCCTTGATAGACCATCAGCAACAACATTTTCTTTACCAGATATATGACGTAGGTCAGTGGTAAATTGCGAAATGTACTGGAGGTAACGTAATTGAATTGGTGTTGCTTTTTCATTCTTTTGTTTAAATGCATATGTTAGAGGAGCATGGTCAGTATAAATAATGAAATCTCTTCCTTCCAGCAGGTATTTGAAATATTTGACAGCCATATAGATGCTAAGCAGCTCTCTATCATACGTGGAATACTTCTTCTGTGCTGTTGTAAACTTTTTTGAAAAGAATCCAATTGGTCTCCACTGTTCATCTTGCCATTGTTGCAATGCAGCACCTGCTGCAAAATCTGATGCATCCACAAATAATGCAAGTTGATTGTCCAAACCAGGAAATGTCAAAAGTGCAGCATTTGCTAGATCTTCTTTACATTTTTCGAATTGAGCGATTGCTTCTTCTGTCCAGTTAATATGTCGTCGGTCCTTTTTTGTTGTTCCTTTTAGGAAATCATTCAGCAATGCTTGGTTTTCAGCAGCATGTTCCAAATGTCGACGATAAAAGTTGATGATCCCTAAGAATTTTCTAAGTTCACGGACTGTTTTGGGTCGTTTGTAGTTCATTATTGCTGCAACTCTCTCTGGATCTGGCTTTGTTCCAGCAGGTGTAATTAAATTTCCTAAAAATGTTAGCTGTTGTACACCAAATACTGATTTGGAAACATTTATGACAAGACCATACTTATTCAACTGCTCAAAAAGTAAATTTAGATGCTCAACATGTTGTTCTGGTGATTCAGATGCTATTAGAATGTCATCCAAATATGGAAAACAAAATTCTAGTTTTCTCACAACTTCATGTATAAACCTTTGGAATGTGCTAGGTGCATTGCGAAGTCCAAATGGCATATAATTAAATTCATAGAGACCAAATGGTGTTATAACGGCTGATTTTGGCTTATCTTCTTCGGCTAGTGGAATCTGGTAATAGGCTTTGAGTAAGTCTACCTTTGAGAATATATTTTTATTTTGAAGCATAAAATTTACATCATCAATTAGTGGAATTGGATACCGGTCTGGGAGAGTCCTGTCATTCAAACGGCGATAATCTCCACAGACTCGCCATTGACCACTTGGCTTCTTAGCAAGGTGTAGTGGACTAGCCCATTGTGATTTTGATGGACGTATAATACCATTATTTAACAGAAATTGAAATTCTTGTTTAGCAATTTTCAATTTATGTGGGTCCAATCTACGAGCTTTACAGTATACTGGTGGACCAGGAGATGTAGTGATATAATGCTGCACATTATGCTTTAATATTTTTGGTACTATAGATGGTTTAGTTAGATCAGGAAAATTCTCTATAAGTTTTGAAAACTGGCATGTTGCATAGAGTGAGCTTACTGATTCATTAGCATCCACAGTGGTTACTTCTGCTACAATTTTTAATTTTGTGGTGTTGTCTATCAACTTTTTATTTTTGAGGTCAACCAGTAGCCCATAATGATGAAGAAAATCGGCTCCCAATATGCCTTTTGATACGTCTGCTACTATGAATGGCCATTCAAAATTGCGTTTGAGTCCTAAATCAATGTTTAACAGTTTTGAACCATAAGTTTTTATCTGTGACCCATTTGCAGCATAAAGATTGAAGTCAGAGGGTTGACCTTTTTGGCTTTTTGCAACTGGTATAACGGACAAATCTGCACCGCTATCTACCAGAAAATATTTTCCACAATTTCGATCTTTGACAAATAGGCGATATTGGCGGCCTAATGGGTGCACAGGGGTAGAACACTCTGCCGCTATTGTGTCTACCACTTCTAGTTTTCCTTATTTTGCCATTGGCAAGGCTGAACACATTTTTCAGGCTTACATCGTGTGCCGAATCTGAAATGGTAATAGCAGTATTTGCCGTTTTTATCGTATCTTGCTCTGCTTCTACTTCTACTGCGCGATCTTCGCCTGTGGTTGCGAGTGTTTCGAAGCATTTTAATCTCATTTTCCAATTCATCAATTCTCACGAGAAGATCTTGAACTGATAAAGACGATGTTGACGGAATGGAATGGGTGGAAGCAATTTGAACCTCGTCAACAGCGTTTAATTCGATCATACGATCTGCCATTTGAGCAATCTTATCCACTGTTTCGTCAGATATAAGTAAAATGCTTCGGATACTAGAGGGAAGTTTGTCAAGCCAAAGTGTTTTTAGGATCTTTTCTGATACATTTGTACCTGCATAGCTCCTCATTTTTCGTAATAATTGGGTAGGTTTCATGTCGCCAAGTTCTAAGCCACTCAAAAGTTTTTTAATTTGGCGCTCTTCACTTTCTCTGAATATGTTCAGTAGACGTTCTTTTGCGAGAGAATATTTGTTGTTATCGTTACTCGTAACTAGATCCCATATATTTTCAACAAATTTTGGCTCCAGCTGAGCGAGTAAATAGTTCAATTTAGTCGCCTCCGTAACAATACCAGCGATCGTAAATTGCGCTTCGGCTTGACAAAACCAGATGTCCGGCTTTTCCGTCCAAAACGGCGGTAGCTTAACGCTTACCTTATCAATTTCCACTTTACTGCTACATTCAGAACGATTCCCTTGATTACCGTTTGCTTCTCCTGTCGACATCTTGCGTATTGTTGGACACAGAATACGTCGAACTCAAGTTACGGAAATCTCGTCGAAAATTACGCCGAAAAATTTCGTCGCAACTGTCGTCTTGTCGATCACGTCGGGGTCACCAATTTGGTAGCACACGGTTCATTAAACATTAAATTTAACACTTATTTTTCCACACATTTATTTACTTCTATCTTGCACATCACACATCATGGAAGCGTAATACAGTGACAAGTGAAGAACAGTTTTTTGTACTCTTTTTTGTTTACAATCAAAGATAATAACACAGAATACCAATTAGCTTAATACAGCTCAGAAAATACAAATAGTAATTTGTCATGTCCCCACAACTCAAACTTTCCTCTCGCTTTGAACGTCGAATGTGCAAAATTTTGTCGCTATCAGACGAATGATATTGATATCCCATCGAGAAAAGCTCTTTCAGTTTCTCGCGAATTTTCAAATTTTCTGGGTAACTTCACCAAATTTTTAGTTCATAAGAACGTTCATCTTTCGCTGAACGTCAAATGATCAAAATTTTATCGCAATCGGATGAAAGGTTCTCAACGTATAGTGTTCACTACATTTAGAAACAAATTGAAAAAGGAACTTGGTTCGTATTTTGCGACTTTCCTTGAAAACTTTTCCAAGACAATAATGAAAGAAAAAAATGAATTATCCCTTTCCGACGAGCGAATAGTCAGTTATATTGCTGAATTAAATCAAAACACGTTGAAAAACGCACTTTCAGTTTTTCTCAAATTTTCCAATTTTCCGTTAGATTGCCCAAAATATTTATTTCATGAAAACCTTTTGATCGTTTGTTTGGATGCCATCTCACAACTGTATGAACTATCGCACTAAAGTTTCCGATGCAGTTGTCACTATTTAAAAATGTCCGAACGACACGTTTCGGGCCTACATTAGCCTATTCTCAAGTTCTTGAATTCTAAAACATATCTGTCCTAAGGCAACGTCAATCGTAAAATGTTTGCGGCATATACGCCATGTAAACAGATAAACATTTTTTACGGTGAGGAATGTTTATCTGTTGGATATGCGCCATGTAAACAGATTAACATGATTTACGGTGAGGAATGTTTATCTGTTGACATGGTGCATTTGCCGCAAACATTTTACGATTGACGTTGCCTTAGGGCAGATATGTTTTAGAATTCAAGAACTTGAGAATGGGCTAATGTAGGCCCGAAACATGTCGTTCGGACATTTTTAAATTGTGACAAATGGAGCGGAAACTTTAGTGCGATAGTGTCATAAAAACCTTGTCCTGTCAAGTCGTACTCGTGCTCTTACAATCACGTGGCAATTGATTTTTATTCATAGAAAAAAGTCGCATTCGGTTTTTCTTAAATTTTCCTACTTTACGGCGACTTTTCCAATTTTTTATTTGTTGCAAACCTGTCCCTTGCTTTCAACATGAAATGTACAAAATTCTATCGCAATTGGACGAACGGTATTGATAACTCACTGGGGAAACTGTTTCACTTTTTCCAGATTTTCCTTTTTACCGGACAACTTTTCCATATTTTATCACCGCTTAAACCTTCCCTGTACTTATACGAATATTTCAAGACTAAAATTAGGCAAATCGGTTCAGCCGTTCTCGAGTTTTAGTGAGACTAACAAACAGAAATTCATTTTTATAAATATAGATTTGGATTAACTTCTTACAAATTGTATTCTAAAATGTACTGAAGAAGTTGTTTTGCGTCTTTGATTAAGTCTAATGGATTGGATTTTAAAAGCTGTAGTTCCTTTAAAAATAAGACAACAAGGTAGACAAGAATGCAGTGACACCGGGCTGCTAGCACACGCTGCGCAGTTGACAACCGAGCATCGCACCCCAGCACGGCTCCAAGTGTCTCGAGTGCTGCCGACTGTTACCGATCAGTTAAGGGAATTTCCATAGAACACCAGTCATGGATCTGCGCATGTGCACTAAACGGCAGTGGCGAAATGACGCACAAAACGCAGTGTGGCAAGACACACTTCCGTCTGCGTTTCATATCGTTACTAAATGAAAAATTAGTTGTTTATTGTTAATAATTTATTATGTATATTTCGATGCATTTATCACATATTTCTTAGCATAATTACTTGTCTGTAAAGCGTAATTTATTTTACTGTCGTAAATTTTATTAAGTGCTGCGGTCTGATTAAAATTACTTGATAGTTGAACCAGTGGTGGACTTCACCTGTTGAAGGCTTGGGGCAGCGTAGATAACAAACTGAGGCCTCCCAGCGGTAAATGCCACATCGGCTACTATCTCTATTTGCCGTCTTAATAAGGTACATAGTTGTATGACAGTATGGTTCAAACTGACTTCCCTCGTTACTTTTTCTCTGTTGTTCGGTTTTATTATTGATGTCTTGCGATGAAGGCGCTACAGAGCGAGCATAGGCGCCGGCTTTTGCTAGACAAAGATTCGTGTGCACTCGGTGTGTTCAGCAGAAAATAATGGTGATCACAATTCTACAGTTGGTAAAAATCATTTATTTAATGTAGATGTGTCTATGTGTATATTTTGAGCAAGTAATTGTAGAAAGTAATACTAGAGCCGAATATAATAAATCTGTGGCAAGCTCTTCATTGCACTTATGTGCGTATTTTTATATTGTACTTATAGTACATCTGTGTAAATAGCACAGGCTTCAAAAAACATTTGATCAAATTCGAAACTTGTTGTTTCTCAAAATGTACCTCTAGGGACTTAAATAGTTTAGCAAATTCACGATTCACATATATATTTAACTTTTAAACGCAGTTGCTCGTGAAGCAGAAGGAAACAAAGAACAGACAGGTATAACTCATTTTGGGATAGACCTACTGGTTCGCATGTAAATAATTGAAGCTTAAACTCGAGTCTCCATAATAAAAATTCCTTTGGTAGGAGTAGATGTGTAACACACACACAATAACATCCATTTTATAGTATGTAAATAATACTTATACTTTATTACTTCTGGCATCATACATGGCAAAATACAAAAATTATACTGCCATGTATGACGATACCACGTCCTTCTTTCTGTATTATAACATTGAGTTCTTTTAAGTACCGTGAGGTATTTTGGGACAATATGGTATATTTGCTCTTTCGTGCTGCACAACAACAATTTGCCGCTCACTTTCACTTTCATACACTACTTAAGTGAGAAACTGTATTTTCGCATTCTGCAGCTTTTGTTTTGAGTCTTATGACAACCTTGATAAATATCCGATCAACGGTCTCGAGGTTGAAATTACACGCAATATCGTGAAATGGAAACTTTGTATTGTCCCAACAAGCAGAAAAGCGTTCTAGCTGTAGTTGTCATCCAGGTCATTTGTCACTTTACTTCTGTGTCTCAGAAAACAGCGGTGCACATCAAATTCTCTGTTTTAGGATGTTTTATTCGTTCTAAATACACCCACTTCAGGGACAAGGAATGAAATCTAATACAACCTATGGTTATGGTAAAAACAACATCGAAACAGTCCGGAATCACACCAATTGACGGAACTGCACTGATCAAAATTAGTCGTCATGTCTGGAGGGCCCTCAAGAGAAATGAAATGGGAGTTCGGTGCATCAAAAACAAGAAAGACTGAGACAGCTATATCCAATCAAGCTATGAGTTTGAGCATGATGAAACTTCTGAAGAAACCTACTTCAGGTGAATCCGCTCCAGAGGCCTCTTATGAATCTGTCCTCCAATTTTGTGTAGTCGCAGAAACAGAACCAGGGTTGAATGACGGTTACACTTACTGATACAATATCAGAATTGGGCGAAACGTCTGTTATGCAACATTCTGGGGCTAATGAGGAGTTAAGAAGTGAAAATATTTGTGATTCACAAAATCGAGACGACATTGTTCATAAAACAGAGTCATTTACAGAATTAGATCCGGGAAAGTGGGTGTTTCCAGTAACAGGTTCACAGAGTCATGACATAATTCAAAATGGTCGCCAATAAAAACCTCCAGAAATCTGATGAGAGTTACCCAAAAGACGCAAATAGGACATTTTACTAAGTTCCATTTTACTGGAAAATTGACTATCGGGGTAGAACATCTCAGTTGGTTGGTTTACTCCAATTCTCAAGATAAAGTTTATTACTTTCCATATCGATTTTTTTCACATTTGCAGACACAAATGGTAAAATAAGGCTGTTGTAACTGGAAAGATCTGTGTAGGATATTGCAAAGACATGAACAAAGTCAAGGACAAATGGGGTGTATGATTAAATGGACGGTATTCTATAAAGTAATTAAATATGGGAAAACAATAGATAAGGAAAACGACAGACTGATTAGAGAATCACTGAAGTATTGGCATTACAGCTGGGCTGTCGTTCTTGTGTTTTGTTGGATTATTTTCGGTGTTTAGCAGTTTAAAAACACGTTAAACGTCAAATTAAAAAAAAATAATTAAAAAGCTAACATTTTAACAATATTTTGCGAGGCCCCCACAGGCGCGAGGCCGTCGGCGGTCGCCGACGCCTAGCGCCGCCACTGTTGCTCTCTCGCCAAATTTTAAACAAAAAGTAGCCAAAATATCGCCATCTTTACAACAATAAAATGCTAAAATATAACCATCTTTTCATCTGTAAAAATAGACAAATATCGCAACTTTTAATCTGTTAACATTATTATGCTATGGTAATTATAGCATGTTACTCGACAATAATAATCCTGAAATTCAGGGAGTAAGCTGGTTACTGAGTAAAAAGTAATACAAACTGTGGCACTCTCACCTTCAGACATCAGACTGAATTTTCCAAGGAAACTCATACTTGACAGAAACATTTATCTGAGTCCATCCAAGACTGAGCCCAGACACACCACCAATGAGGGCAGTCAAAATATTGTCACATTGTAAATATAATAGAGAGACTCCGGAAATTCAGTTACATTTAACTATCACATTTATTAATTTCATAACTTATAAAAATTACAACACAAAACTATTCAAGAATCATTCTATCAAGCTTACACAAGGGATGTTCTCATGCATAGGTTCGATTACCAATCATTTTCATCTTCTTAAAAACAATATTTACAGATGTTAAATAGTCATTAAAAATTTCAAACATTTCTTTAATACACACAAAATTATTACATTTTCAGGTGAGGTAATTTATAATAATGCACTAAGCATTTCATACATCGAGGTGAGATGGACTAATTCGTAATAATGCGTCATTACACTCTGAAAAATCAGCCATGAGAACGACTGGGAAATAACCGCTTGTTCTCCATCGACATGTATACTCTGTGAACCATTGTTAACTACTGTGAAGTGCGCAGCAAAGGGCTGGCTTCACAGTAACAGTTGTTAAGAATTTCTGTTGTGTTTTCGTATGGAACGCGGAAAAATATACTGTTTAAATGCCTCCTTGCATGCTGTAATTTATATAATCTTATCCTCGTGTTCTCAGCGGGAGCCATACATACGGTGTTGTATTATACTTCGAGGTATAATTTAAAGCCTGTCCTTGAACCATCGTAAGTAGGGTAAATGAGGTAGTTTATGTCTATCTTCAAGAGTCTGTAAGCTGAGTTTGTTTACATCTCTGTGACACTCTCCCACACATCCACGATACTTGAAAACATTCGTGCTAACTTGTGTAGGTTGATTACATTTCCGACAGCATTCCACCGAGGTTTAGCCGGTATCATTGACACAATGTCTAAAGAGTGATTGCTTTACATTCGTTTTATTTGAAGTAAAATAAAATAGCCATTAAGTCGGCAGCCAATTCCTTTAATAACCAAATTTAATCGACAGTCGCCAGACTGCTAAAATGGCTACTACTATAAGAAAAATATAGCCAAGAATGCGAAAAATCGCAACACCTGGCAACCATGTACCGTCCAACAAACAAAAAACGTTCCAACCTAAGCATTGTCGCCCAGCAGCTATCGCTGCACGCCAACGATAACTCTCGTTCGACCAAAACGTACCAAAGAGGTTACTAAGCTAAAACCCTGTATCCTCACAATATGAATAATCAAAATGTTTTATCAGCTTAATTCCGTGCTAAGCAGGAAGTAACGTGCCGCTCACAGAGTTGCCAAACGTAATCTACATTGTCAGTCATCCACACGTGTTCTTCTCCGCTGCTGTGTTCCTTGTGCCAGCGACGGCGCAGTGCGGCTTCTAAGGAGCTGCGCGCTGCTTGCCACCGTTGTGGCTGAGAAGAGAAGTACCTGGCGTACACCAACGAGTCTTACGCGCCCTTCTTGAACTATTGGCCTTCTCATAAGCGTACTTCAGACTAAGATCCTGATGAGCCGACTGCAACCCGAACATCGTGTGTAGAGTCCAGGTGTTTGACTGTGCTCTTCAGTAGCCATCGTAGGTAGTTTTGTTTTTCTCCCTTTAAGCAGCTGCAGACTGAAAATACTGTTCATCCGAAGCAATTTGCTACTCTTGCCTCACCAGACCCTGCTAACTTGATGCAATTAAATATTGTATACCTGAATATAACTATTAACATTGACAACATCTCTAGAACATATATGCCCAAATGCAAAGAAAGTATTACAGTGATTACAAAACGCGAACATTCAAAAAGAAATTTCATAAGTTCCGTGCACATAGTTTCCAATCAGACAAACTAACCGCGCAAATAAATCTTTCCCAATTCTGCATTACCATTAACACTAGAAGTACCGAACTTTTCTGTACCCGTAGTAGTATCATGTGGGTCGTTTTGGACCAACAGGAGGAAACTACCGTTTATTAATGTTTTGGATTTCTACATTTTGAAATTGCATTGAAGAGGAGTCTAACGTGCAAGAAAAATATTTTTTCCCCTCTAAATTTAATATTACGCAGTAAAAAGTAGATAATCAGAAATAATTTTATTTTTATTTTACGTTTTACGGAAGAAATTACACAGTTTTGTGAAAACAAGTAAGCGAAACACTTTTGCAATGGTTATCTTTATAGAAAGATTGAAACAGAGTCATAACATACAATTTATGTGACTAGTAACTGTATTTTTACTTTTTCTGGCACTAAAGGTAAGTGCCGAGTATTTTCGAAAGAGTAAAAATGCAACTGGTTATTGCAATCAGGGGGGAACGAACAATTTCAATCTATAATTATAGGTGTTTAGAAATATTTAGGACTATTAGCTGACAATACTGTCTAAGCTGGGGTGGGCTCACAGATCAGACATTGGCTTTGGCACAAATACTTATTGGACTTGAAAGAAAAATTTGACGTCTTCCATATTGGCCAGCACAGGTGCCGTGTGCTTACAGGGACAGACTGTCTCCTCTCTGCAGATCGCAGGGGGCCGCAAGCTCACCTGTGCTGTGAGAATAAATTCTCGCCGTGAAATCTCCTTACACGTTCATAACTTAACAATTGTGTGTGTGACCGTTGATCATTGCAAGGTCAAAAATGTTCTGAACGAAATACACAGGCCGTCGGTGGGTGACAGCTTGGACACTGCAATGTCTTGCCATTTGGTTAACTAAACCGACCCCAACCTTGATTTCATTAGAAAACTGCACACTTCCTGAAAGTTTTTCTCCTTTTTGTCATTGATCTGACATCCATCATGCACTTTACTCAGAATAAGGACATCCTTATATGCAGCCCCTGCAGAGTAGAACAAAGAGAGACGTGCAGGAGAGTGCTTGGTTACTTTCAAAATCTTAAATAGAGGATGTAGATGAAGATGAATAGGACATACTGTACTGAGAGAAGAATTTGACAGAGCCCTGAAAGACCTAAGTCGAAACAAGGGCCCTGGAGTAGATGATGCTCCCTCAGAGCTACTGAAGTCTCTGGGAGAACCAGCCACGATAAACCTGTTTCACCTGGTGTGTAAGATGTACGAGACAGGTGAAGTACCCTCAGACTTTAAGAAAAATGTTATAATCCCCATCCCTAAGAAAACAGGTGCAGACAGGTGTGAAAACTACAGAACCACCAGTTTAATAAGTCATGGCTGCAAAATATTAACGCGAATTATATACAGAAGGATGGAAAAGCTGGTAGAAGCCGACCTCGGGGAAGATCAGTTTGGGTTCAGGAGAAATGTAGGAACACGGGAGGCAATACTCACTTTACGGCTTATCCTAGAAGATAGATTAAGAAAAGGAAAACCTACATTTCTAGCTTTTGTAGATTTGGAGAATGCTTTTGACAATGTTGATTGGAATAAACTCTTTCAAGTTCTGAAGCAAGCAGGAGTAAAATATAGGGAGCGTAAGGTTATTTACAACTTGTACAAAAACCAGACAGCGGTTGTCAGAGTTAAAGGGCATGAAAGGGATGCAGTGGTTGGGAAGGGAGTAAGACAGGGTTGTAGCCTTTCTCCAATGTTATTCAATTTGTACATTGATCAAGCTATAAAGGAAAGCAAGGAGGAATTTGGAGAAGAAATTAAAGTTCAGGGCGAAGAATTAAAAACATTGCGTTTTGCCGACGACATAGTAATTCTGTCAGAGACAGCAAAGGACCTGGAAGAACAGTTACACGGAATGGACAGCGTGCTGAAAGGTGCATATAAGATGAACATTAACAAGAGCAAAACTAGGGTAATGGAGTGCAGTGTAAGAAAATCAGGTGATACTGAAGGAATTAGATTGGGTAACGAAGCAATAAAGGAGGTAGATGAGATTTGTTACTTGGGCAGTAAAATAACAAATGATGGTCGCAGTACAGAGGATATAAAATGCAGAATGGCAATGGGTAGAAAAGCGTTGTTGAAAAAGAGAAATTTGTTAACATCGAATATTGATTTAAGCCTAAGGAAGTCCTTTCTGAAGGCATTTGTATGGAGTGTTGCCTTGTATGGGAGTGAGACGTGGACGATAAACAGTGCGGACAGGAAGAGGATTGAGGCTTTTGAAATATGGTGCTACAGAAGAATGCTAAAGATTAGGTGGGTGGATCGCGTAACTACTGAAGAGGTACTGAACAGAATTGGAGAGAAAAGAAATTTCTGGCATATCTTGACTAAAAGAAGGGATAGATTGGTAGGACACATTCTTAGACATCAAGGAATTGTGAATTTAGCGTTGGAGGGAAGTGTGTGGGGTAAAAACCGCATAGGAAGACCAAGAGATGGATACAGTAAGCAGATTCAGACAGATGTAGGTGCCGTTCTTATGTGGAGATGAAGAGGCTTGCTCAGGATAGGGTCTTGTGGAGAGCTGCATCAAACCAGTCTCCGGACTGAAGACCACAACAACACAGGTAGAATCGCATGCGCTTACGTTGTGCAAGAAGTAAATCATTGTCAGATGATTCAGATTGCCGTTCATCTTATACGTCTGAATCACTTGAGTCGGCTGTTCCCTCTTCTGAAGCGTCTCACTGTTAGATTCGTGACTTTATTTCATCGGTGAAACGTCGGTAGTTGAATCTCGGCATTCGTAAGAACACATAATCTTGTCATCGTAGCTTCAAAGACGCAATCTCGCCAAAATAGACTACAACTTCACGTCACTGACACGAACAGAAAACTTGTGCTTTCGTGTCACAGAACTATTTCCCGTACGTCTGTCTGACGAACGGTTTTTCAGCGACTTACCAGTGCCACTTCAAATGTCTTCATGGCACCAGTCTGTAGAAAAACGATTCGCCCGACGTCCATATTTTTTGTATTTCACATCCTTTCTGCCTAAAGTGTCATAATATACCTACTCCAACATCTTGTGAATAACGTCAAGGCACGACCAGAAATTATTTTTTGACTAAAAACTGGCGTTGCTAGCACCAAATTGTGTTAAACTGTGTATGGTTCAGATAAATTTTTCATACTTCTAGGCGGTTGCTCGCCGTGGGGGTTCGAGTCCTCCCTGGGGCATGGGTGTGTGTGTGGTGCTTAGGTTAGTTTACCTAGGTTTAAGTAGTTTGTAAGCTATGGACTGATGACCACGCAGTTTGGTCCGATAGATTTACAAACGTTTGAACATACTTCTAGATGGCCTAGAGGCATAAAATTTTGGTGAGTTGTACTACTCTACAAGTGAAACTTCCTGGCATATTAAAATTTTTTACCGGAACCGGGACTCGAACCTGGGACCTTTGCCTTTCGTGGGCAAGCCGCTCTACCGACTGAGCTATCCCGACACGACTCACGATCCCGCCTCACTATTTCACTTCCGCCAGTACCTTGCCTCCTACTTACTAAACTTCACGGAAGTTCTCCTGCGAAACTTGTCAGGTAACATTGAGAGGGTAAAGAAGGATGAAAATAAGAGGACAAACAGGTGGCAAACTTGAATATTTCCCAAAAAATTACTGTGTTCAAATCCAAATGTTCGCTATTTTTTCTCTGTTCTAGCTATCTTGTGAGAGCGCGATACTGTGTTACAGAACGGAATTATTGACAAAATTAGTAATCATTTCAAATTGTTCTAAAATAGCTGCATCCTCAAAAGTCGTTTGTTTGACAAATAGTTAATCTGTCTATCATACACTGAAATACTGTATCACTGATGAAATTATTAAAAAGATAACCAAGCTGAAATTTAGACCAGAATTTATTCATTTATTCATTAGATATATCTTTCGGCAAAACTGCCGTCGTCAGGTGCCTTTGGGATTCGAGTCGTACCCACACCCCAAACAATACTGAATAAGCAGTTAAGGCAGAGTACAGCCTCTGCAAACCAAAGAAAGCTGACAACGCAGTTTTTGCAAGATACGAGGCTCGTCCAAAAGAGTTAAGTTCCGATTCTTTTTCTATCCGTGGCAGCTTCGATCGCAGTTCCGAGCATGCGCGGCAGTTACTCTGACTCAAGCAGAAGACGTGTACGCCATTTTCAGATCTCTGATGCCGACGTGTGCTTTGTAGCGTTTCTTTATAACGTCAGCCGTAACTGAAAATGCCGCGGCGTGTGAAACCAGGTCTGTGATTCGATTTCTGAATGCAAAGAAAGTTAAACCAAAGGAAACTTCTGCATATATTGGAGGTTTACGGGCAAAATGCTATGAGTGATTCAGTGGTTAGAACATGGGTCAGACTGTTCAATGAAGGACGTGATCAAGTGCACGATGAAGAACGAAGTGGACGCCCCTGTGTGGTTACTGATAAAATGGTTCACACAACTGAAGAGAAGATTAAGCACAACAGTAAGTTTACACTTACTGCCCTTGCTCTGCAAGTTCCGCAGTTCTCACAATCACTAATTCATGAAATTGTCACTGATAAACTGAAATTTCTAAAACATTCCTCTTACTGAACTACACAAAAAACAACGGATGGGCAGTGCACTTCAGCTTTTGACACGCTACAATGAAGAAAGCGATGGTTTTCTTTCTCGGATAGTCACGGGGGAGACCCCTGAAACAAAACGGCAGTCACTGGAATGGAGGCACACTTCATCCCCAACGAAAGTAAAGCCTGAGCAAATCTTGACATCTCGAAAAATAATGTGCATCTTTTTCTGGGACAGTAAAGACATCTTGCTGACTGATTTCTTAACACGAGGACAATCAATGCACATTGTTGCTGCGAGACCATTAAGAAGTTGCGCCGCGCAATACAGAATAACAGCCGAGGATTTCCGTCAAAAGGTCTTGTTTCTTTCCGCGATAACGCCCGCCGTCACACTGCGAATGTGACCAAACAACTCTTATAGAGATTCCACTGGCACCTGTTTGATCATCTTACGAAAATCCCGGACCTCGTTCCTACTCTTGTGATATTGCTTGTCTCACTGTTTTGGGTGGGAAAAACAACGTACTGAAGTGCTTGAAAATATTTTGAAATGGTAGTTCGCCAAAATAAATGAAGTGGCAAACTATTTGAAACTAAAATATTTTGCAGAACAAGTAACCCTCAGAATTCAACGAATAGTTACGTACCTTTTGCGGCATTATCGAAAATCTCGTGGTTGTGCTGAAATATAATTACTCGTAAACCGCGTAACTATTTGTGGACGTTGTACGGTGGTTCGGTGAATTTAAAATCGAGTCGTGTAGCAGTTTTAATTAAAGGCGGAATTATTTGTTAAAGAAAGGCAGTGAGAGATGGAAATTGACAAACAATCGGACTTCGGAAAAAGTTACGTGAGAAAAACGATTCTATGTCAATAAAATGTTGAAAAATACGGAATAAGATTTGGAAATTGAAGAGGCAAGCTACACGAGATATACAATGTCAATGCGACAAAATTCCAAACTATCCAACGTCGTAATAGTTCGACACGACTGAAAACAGCTTCATGGATAGTGAGAAGAAATGGTAAAAGTTAAATAAATTTAAAAAAAATGTAGAACTGTAATTGACTGGGGGGCTTATTAATGAGAAACAAACCGCAATTCTATACCTGAATTTAAATGCCAGTGGTACATCGGCTGCAAAGAATACAATAATGAACAGAGCAAAATACACCGAGCTGTTCTCAGCCTGGCGTGAGAAACAGAAATGAAGTACACAAGTTTTCTTTCTTACTTCCTCTTAAGAAGGTAAAAATGATTATAGTAATTACAACTAGTCTTTTATATATAAGAATAAAATAATTTCTTTGACTATCGATTACAAAAAAAGAAAAAAAATAGAAAAAAGTCATTGCAGGGATTCTGCAGTATTGTCATCTTAAACTACCGCCTTTCATCTCTTCTTATACAAAAAATCAGTCCTTGGTAGTCAACACTTCAACGATGATAACGAGCTGAAAGAACATATTACTACATGGTTAAATACACAGGCGGCAACCTTCTATGAAGAAGGCATACAAAAATTTGTGCCACGCCATGAAAAGTGCGTGCAAATTTTCTGGACGCTTTGTAGAAAAGTAGTTTAACAGTTATAGGTGTTTGTACAATCAATATTTTTTCTGTATATGTACACGCTTGTTTTATACAACCATCGGAACTTACTTTGTGCACCTACCTTGTATATCTAACATATAAAACTGAATCTACATCTTCATCTACATGGGATACTTTGCAAATCACATTTAAGTGCCTGGTAGAGGGTTCATCGAACCACCATTATACTAATTATCTCCCACTCCATTCTCGAATAGCGAGCGGGAAGAAAGAACACCTGAATCTCTCCTTTCGAGCTCTGATTTCTCGTATTTTATTCTGATGATCATTTCTACCCATGTAAGTGGGAGTCAACAATATATTTTCGCATTCGGAGGAGAATGTTGGCGATTTGAGTTTCGTAAGTAGCCCACGCCGCAGCGGTAAACGCCGTTGTTGTAATAATTTCCATCCCTGATCCTGTATCATTTCCGTAACGCTGTCTCCCCTGTATCGTGACAATATGAAACGAGCTGTCCTTTGGACTCTTTCGATGTCCTCCGTCAAACCCATCTGATAAGTAGTGTATGCAGTTTCTTTTGTAGTTCTGTTGCATATTTTAAGGGTTCTGCCAATACGCAGTCTCTGGTTCGCCTTTTCCACAACATTATCTACGTGTGCTTTCTAATTTAAGTCTGAAGTAATAGTAATTCCTAGGTATTTTGTGGAGTTTACGGCCTTCACTTTTGATTGTTTTATCTTGTAAATAAAGTTTAACGGATTTCTTTTCGTACTCATGTGGACGACTTCATACTTCTAATAATTTAGAGTCAATTGCCAATTTTTACACCATACTGATATCTTATTCAGATCGTTCTGCAGTTGGTTTTGATCTTCAGATGATTTTACTAGACGGTAAATGACGGCGTCATCTGCAAACAATCTAAGAGAGGTACTTAGATTTTCCCCTAAATCGTTTATGTAAATAAGGAATAGCAGAGGGCCAAACCATTACCCTGTGGAACGCCCGATGACCTCTGATATAGTCGATGTCTTACCATCGATTACTACGAACTGAGTCCTCTCTGACAGGAAATCCCCTATCCAGTCGCAAATTTGGGGCGATAGTAGTGGGGCAACGAGAGTTCTAGCACAGTGAGATTCGCCCGTCGACGATAGTGTCATCGACGCCAGACGATCGGCCAATTGCCGGACTGCAGATCAAAGAATGCCGCAACAGGATGATTGATAACGAACGCCACAAAATTACGTATCCATCTTAACATATACTTTTTCGATATCCAAAACCCATTCTAACCAGAGCCAACTAACCAAAAGAAAAGAAATGGTCCGTTTCGGAACTCGACCGCAACCTTAGATCTATAAATGTATTTCTTTGTTTAGACGATGCAAACAACAGCCATCGAACAGAATACAACTTGTATGCCATCCACTCTTTCGATAAGAGCAGCTGCAGTAGACATATTGTTTATACAAAATTCCAAAATAACGAAAATCGGCAATGACATCTAGCACAATGTCTCTTAATATACATCTGCAAGCACCGTTAAACTCGCAAGCAAAACTTGCAAGTAAGAATTTATCAATGCGCAATCAATACCATCTCTCTCTCTCCATGCTCTTCGCATAGACTACAGTTAACAGGCGTGTTTAATAATAATAGCGCAAGTTAGATAATAAACGCCACAAAATTACGTATCCATCTTAACATATACTCTTTCGATATCCAAAACCCATTCTAACCAGAGCCATCTAACCAAAAGAAAGAAATGGTCCGTTTCGGAACTCGAACGCAACCTTAGATCTATAAATGTATCTCTTCATTTAGACGATGCAAGCAACAGCCATTGAACGGAATGTAACTTGTATGCCAACCACTCTTTCGATAAAACAGCAACAACAGCAGCAGTAGAAGAAGGCTTATTGTTTATACAAAAGTTCCAAATAACGACAATCGGCATTGGCATCTAGCACAACGTCTCTAAATATACATCTGCAAGCACCGTTAACAATCGTCCAGAACGCAGAGCGCTCTCTCGGCAGGCTACATAAAAGAAACATATGCTAAGTGTTTAAACAAAAACACCTAAGTTACATCTCCAAATGATCAAAACCTTCTACGCAAGACCTCTACAGACGCAACACTTTGACAAGGATAGCGCGCAGTGCATTTATTTAATGGAACTGAGCTAGCCGAAAGTTCCCAAATTCAACACTCTCTCTCTCTTTGCCTTGTTACGTTTCCTTCTTAGATCGAGGTATAGACGCGCCTTCTAGAATTCGGGTAGTTTAATTTTACCTCTTCCTTGCTACAGCAGTACACATCTTCTTGCTTATACCCATCTAAAGAATCTGTCCTGTTACGACGCAAACTACATTTATCTGACACCGATATTCCAGCACCCCAAAAGACATTTAAACCCTATTGTGCAACGGAGAGTGGAAATAAAAGAAAAACACCTGAAATAATTTGCCGATTTCCGACCGTCTACACTAAAACCTTTCTTTTTTCTCGAAAGTATTGACCTAACCACACCCTTATTCGACAATACAGCAACCACAGAACCGAGGTAGTACTCTACCTGCCCAATACAACACCGATTTCCAGCTCAGCTCGCCCTTTACCCACAAAATTCCTACTCCAAGTTCCTTTCTTGTACATTCCAGTAATCCGAACTAAGATTTATTATTTTAATTACAAGTATATGTCTACCGCAAACGAAGATGCTAACCTACACACCGCAACACCTGATCCTATTTAGAACATGGAGTGTTTACATTTTTTTGTTATAGTACAACTGAGTACATGCAACGTAATGTTCGCAAACACTTATATCGCAACCAACGCCCGCATAACCTGCTCTCTAAGGAGTGGATGGGAGTTATACACAGTACAAACACGTTTGTCGTGTGTTCATCTAATTTCGGTCAATACAATGACGCGAGACCAATCCCCCCGGCTTTTATAGTGTAAAAGCAAACATTTTTCCCCACATTATCTGTTTAAACCGGGCTTGCACATACGCAATAGTCTCCTTTAAAGCCTTTGTCTTCGCCATATAACCTAGTTTTCGTTTACCCTTCTTCTTAGGACTTGTAGAATAACGTAGGCGATATCTACGTCTGTGGAGAATAAAGTCCTGGAATGCTAAAAAATATAGCTCCTTGCTCGACTCTACAAGAAATTTACAGTTGAAACTAAAAAACATAATATCCGGGAGGGCTGTCAATTTTCGGGTACTCTTTATACCCAAGGAATCAAATCTAAAAGTGTATATTAACCGGGAGCGACGCACAGTACAACGACGCACTTGTCTTATCCTCGCCCGCAACCACATTGATTATGTTCCTTCCATCCGAAAGTCACGCCTGGTTAAAAAAAATCCCTTCGAAATCTTGTGTGTTGTCCAAAAAACCAGGAGATAGAAGCCATCTACACGAAGATGCTGCTGTAATATAGATGGGAGCGTCTCCATTAAAAAACATCGATTAGTTGCAGTTTATAAGAGATATACCCACAGGACATACATATTTCCCCCATGTATTCCAGAAATAGTAACTTCGTCTTATCTCCAGCGTTTGCAGTATCGAACTTGCTAAATTTACTACGCATGTAGATCCACACACACGCACTCCATTGGCTACAACTAGCGCACTTTAAGTCACCAAACTGTAGGAGTTTTATAAAACACGTTGATTTTCGACTAAAGAATTACGATTTACCGCAGCAGGCACATCCGCTACGTAACGTAATGCACACCAGCCGTAAAGTAGACAACACTAGCATACGATTAAAAAGGCGAAGCTTCGACGAAAGATCACTGCACCAACAAAGTCGGTTTTCTTTAGAGCTTTACCGTGACGTATATTTAGGGTATATCAACACTTTTCACTTAAATTCCGTCCCATCTCGCCTACAACTCTCTCTGTAAGCGCCAAACCTTTCCAACACAGTAACAGAAGTACACCTGCAGTCGACATGAACCTACAACAACAAACGAATCTAGCCATTCCTACTGGTTTTTTTGTCCCAACTAGCATGCTGCAAGCTATGTATACGTTCGTAACAAACCAGACAGAGCTATCCTTACATCCGTTACTAGCCCAGCACCAACTCTAAACAAGTTACCACAGACGGTATTATAACCGCGATCAGCAACAGACAAGATCTCCCAGACACACAGCGTTTTAATAAAGTTTAGATCTCTCTCTCTCTCCAGCAAATAACTACGTTGGTTGCTTGACCCATCCCTAAAATCCAACCACAACTTTGTTTCCAATGCATAGCCCGGCAGACAATATTTCTGGAACGCTTTCTATTAGCGAATAAACTATATACCTCGAGCATTCGCGCACAAACCATCGTATTCCACTCCTTCTAACAAATTATTACTCTCGATAAACATCTGTAACACAGTGTAAAAATGAATGACGTACACGCACAGAACAGCTAACAAGAAAAGATCTAGATCAAAGCCAAGTTCTTATAATCCTTACAAGCAGCAATGCAAAATAGTCTACACCATTTCGAACTAATGCAACACCATATTTTTTTAACAATCTCCAAGAGCAATTCTTTAGAGACTAAACATATGATTAAATGCACCTCCAACATAGGTAACTAATCCTCTTTAAGCTATCTAACTCGATGCTTATCGACCAAAGAACATGAAACTCGCCCGATGTACTTTCTTGACTGTTAAGTAGCTATGCTTGTGAAGTTAACGATTGACTGCTTGCTCACAAAATCTCATTACGGCGATATTCACACAGCGGCGGAAGTATACAGTTCCCTTAAGCAAGACTCTTCATCTATAAGTTAAGCAAACAGTCTACCTTTACTGCAATCTTTATAGGAAACTGCACACAATTAAATAATGATCCGCAGTCATGGATCTAAGTCAAAAATCATGACTGTTGGCAACGGAAACGCAAATAATGCTCCAGAAGGGAGCAAAATCACAAGATACATGAACAAATTACCCCACATTAATTCAAAATAAATGATGAGGAGAGAATTTAAATTACCACAAAAGTATTATAATTTAACAAGTTAATTTATTATTCAAAACAAGAACAACAAGGGGGAAGACTGTTTTTTTTTTTTAAATACAATAAAAACATACGTTACAAAATATTCAAAATATCCACAATGACATGGCCCTAAAATTGCCCACCTGCAAAGTTGAGTACAGGTTAATTACGATCACATTTCATAGGGGGAACAGAGGAATTGCAGCACATTCACACACAGATTCATACGCCAAGCCATGCAGGTACTTACCAAGCACCCGACACCAATACACCAAGACGACAGCCAAGCAATGTGGAGAATGCAGATCGAAGGTTCACTCGCGCACAATGAAATAGTACCTCGCTTCCATAACGTGTCAAGCTAGTGGCTTAGGCTCATGATAAACTATCAGAAACAAACGCACTTGGGTTAAGACCACAAAGTGTGGTGTACAGATGGAAGTTAAAGTTTCCCTAGAACTTCTAATTATACATTAAATCAAGATTCCATTAAATAATATATAAAAACGGTCGCTCTGGCGTTTGTTTAGCACAGGGAGAAGATAACTACAGAAGGTTAAAGTTGCTAGATCAATACAGCACTCTACAAAATCGGAACACAATATATGCAAAAAGTTAGCAAAATCAATTTCGAAGAGAATAAGATCGCTAAATATATCGTGTAACCATTCTTTCTGATCAGAGGAATGATACCAATTAGATAAGCAAGGTTACAGATTGCTACAGCACAATACAGAGTTCGGTCACAAAAATTCAGATAAGTGAAATAATTCTATTTCATGAAAATTAAAAACACGATAGACGTCGTGCAACGGTTCTTTCTACACAGAGGAAAAAAATCTATTTAATGGTAATAACCACGACAGGGAACACGCTAATCGGCGCACACGTGGACCAAGTACACAGATTACAAGTTAGAATGGACAATTTTCGGAGAAAATTATCAAGCTACATTCATTAGGAAACACCTTAGCAAATTAGATATATAATTATTAATCACTCATGTGCTATGAATGATGGAAAAGCTGAAGGCTTCGTCTGATATCGACCACATGTTCTGTTGAAAAAGTACAAACAGTATAGGCACTGCGAATCCCCGAAATATTACAATTCAACTACGATAAAAACGCGAAAGACACTGAACATATTTAAACAGGCGAAGAAATGATTTAAAATTTATAAAGTGCAAGAACTATGATAACGAAACACCATCAGAGCATCAGAATCAGATTCCAGCAAAAAGCGACATAAAATTAGCAATCCTGTACGAAATTAAGCAAGATCTCACTACTACACATAGTGTAGCTGCTACTCCCGGAATTAAACTCGCGAAAAGGCATAAGTACGACTATGGAGCCTGAACTAAGTCGACCCATGAGACCACAGCAGAATCAAACCAAGAGGTGAGCCCAGAGAGCGTCACCGTTCGTCAGGCAGGTAACCTGACCAACCCCCAGCCAAGGAGGTTAAGAGCAAGCTACATTAGGAATCTTTGCTAAGACTGGGTTCTGCTCAGAAGTTGGCAAACCTACTTCTCGCCCAGAGACATACAACACCCAGCGTTTGAAAGAAACGACGACACAAAATAGACGAGGCGCGCCTAGCACTTGCAAAACTTTCTTACATACAAAGTTTCATTCATTCTGTGGAAGCCAGGGCCAGTGGGAGCACATCACAGTAAACACTAATATACGTTTGGTGCCTCATGTACAACAGACGCTTAGAATTTTTACATACAGATAAAACTAAATCAATATATAATGCCTGGTATCTCGCATATTGCGAGTGGAGTGTCTTGCTACACTAAAAAAAAAAAAAATGTCTGAAGCTCGTCAACATTTGTTCATGGGGAGTCAATTAAATGGAACACGTTATGTGGACGTGCTTCAAACATTAATTTACCACTGCAATCATCTCTGATAAGCTACCGAGAGACGTCCATTTGTAAACACAGCTAAAAGAAGATATAAATGCCCCACATCCATGTTACTAAGTATCTATATGTATTTCCACAATTGTGAATCGCATCTGTGTTGCATCGTATCGCACGACTAAACAGTTCGAAATAGGTACTGCGGCATGCCAGTCACAGTCTTCATGGCCACTACGGTCGGGAATTCGAATACCCCCTCGGGCATGGATATTTTTGCTGTCTTTAGTATTAGTTAGCTCATAAGTAGTTTGTAAGTTTATGAACTGATACCCCATAGTTAAGTCCCATAAGCTCTACAAACATTTGAACATAAACTTCATTTGTCCACTATTTGTTCATCACAGACAGTTTCATAATACTACTCTCTGCTAATCTAGATATTATATTATTTTAGGACACATCATGAAGGATATATGATGTCATAAGTATTGAGTTGCATAATTCTTTGTTTCACTGTTTCATAATTTCTAAGCTGTTTTCATGAATACCTGAGATGAAATTTTTTCATAATCTTCAGTTTCGTTTCCAAGACTGGAAAAATACGTATATACTCGGGCAATATCGGGTTTAGCAGCTAGTATTCATATAATTTCCATTCTATAATAATTATGAGAGATTTTCACTTATGTAATGACATAATGTTATTAATTCATGTTTTTGAGTCCAGGAAGGTCGATCCATATGGAAATTAGGTTTGACTTGATCTGCTCTAGCAAATATTGGGACGGTGTGGAAGAACGAAATATCGGTATTCGCCTGCCGTGGAGTAGCGCATTCCTCTGCAGAGAGTAGGAGCTGTCAGCTTCCGAAGCCAGTGTTGGTGAGGCCAATTATTTCGCTGTTCTGTGACGGGGCTATAGGTTTCCAGGTTGAAAATCAACAGAGCAATCTTAACAAAAGTACTCCATCAATAGCTGTTTAGCTGAGGAGTGAAAGTTTCGTTCTGAGGCATGGGGAATAGCATTTCATTTCATGTTATTGAATGTTAGTTTCTGTAATTCTGTGTTAATATTGCTGGGATTTTATTATGCTAATAATTTATCATTGTGTCTATGAATGTGGAAATATGAACGGCTTCTCTGTGATGCCACTGTCCCTGTGAGAACATGTACTTGCTTTATTCTGTATATGCATGTATGAGAATCATCTAGCATGGCAGTCTATATGTATGAGAATTTTCGTCGTCGGCTGCTGGCTGCTCGCTACTAGTATTTCTCTGCCGTCCTATCGATAGGTAGTCGTTACCAACCTCTGCTTTTGATGCTACCATAGAGTTTCCTCCACCCTTTGGTTACAAGTTCGGTTTACAATGCTCAGTAGCGAGCCTTGGAAAGATGCGTGAGTTTAAGCTCTCCCCTCTACCTTGTTTTTCCTGGGTTTTTGCCGATTTCCGGTGGTGGCGGGGCCTGGCTGGCCGACTTGGACACTCTGTGGCTGCACTTTGACCTGGTAAGACGTTCTGAGTTTTTTTCCTCCCTTGAGATGGTAGCGATTC
Source organism: Locusta migratoria (assembly GCA_026315105.1). NCBI lineage: Eukaryota > Metazoa > Arthropoda > Insecta > Orthoptera > Acrididae > Locusta > Locusta migratoria. The sequence continues at coordinate 1,748,800 of CM048746.1, read as the reverse complement.
TTTGTCTGCTTTGTTCAAGTTAAACCTCAGAACGTAAGGTTCATTTTTCGGAATATGTTTCTCTGATCATGTATGGATGTGTATTCAATTTCATTTTGGTGATTTTTCATAGGTAAATGAGGTGAATATGTAATTAATTTGATTTGATAATGGCTGAGAATCGGTAACCTTTGTGAGACTAGCTGGTGGTGTACGAACTCGGTTTAATTTCTTTCTAGCTAGGTGGGATGCAATGTATGTATGGGAATATTATTAATCTGTGTAGTGCATGTAAAATATTCTTTTCCATGTTCTCCTTCCACAAGTGATATGTACTCCACATGGTGTGTTCTTAGAACAAAGCCTTCAACTACCCCTGTGTCTGTTTGTATGCCCTTCAGGCAAGAAATTATGCATTTATCTTTTTGATTTCCATTAGTACCTCGCAATCTCCTCTCCATCTACTTTAAATGATTGTTCCGTTTCCAAACTTGTACTTTTCATTCAGACTCCCCCAGTAAATTCTCTTCTAGCCTTTTACGACCTCCTTTATTAGCTTGATTATGAAATACTACGTATTTATAGGGGCTGCATGCCGTATTTCTTAGTTGATTTACTCTGACTTTGAATTTATTCCACTTTTCTGATTTTTGAAGACTGGACTTCGTCCATCCATGTAAAACCTTCCCAATCGCGTCTAACTATATTTCTTTAGCTTCCTTATGATATCCTATGCATTTCTAAGGGTTTCATGCCGTAGCTATTTGTCTATATTTTTTAGAAATTGAATTTTTGTATTTTTTACTGGTTTTCGGAACCTCGTGGTTCTGAACTCCGACTGCAAGGGTTTATAGCTAGTCACTAGTTCTCACCACTGCTGACATACCAGTGCCTTACCATTGTGAATATCTTACTTCTTAACCTATGATTCTGTTGATTTTTGTTGATATGAATACGATCTTTAAGCACTTTGCCTTCAGTGGGGTGCGAACATGTAATGTAGCCACACATGCCATGTGTCTCAGTAAATCTGCATGCTAACGGTTTTATTTAAATGAAAATTAATCTTTCTATCATCGTGTACCATCTCAAGTAAAGAAAGACAGACCAGAGCCACCTACGAAGTTTATTTTCCTTGTTTTGTGTGGTATATCCTGGTTCTCCGAATTTCGCCTACGATTGCGGCACCTGCTTCTGCTTCATATCAGCACGCTGAGTTGGGTGAGTTTCGCTTTGCTTCGTGCATGTGAGTGGCTGAATGCTTGTTGACTGTAAATCCCTCCCCAAGCGATGTTCAGTTCAGATTACTTTAAGTTAGTAGTTCAATGGGATGCTCTTTTATTGTTTAACAAAATTGGTTCCCCCATTTGCTCATGTTTCGAACAGAGTAAATAATTTATTGTCAGTAAAACTTTATCCTACTTATGAATATTAGTTAACGATACCTTTCCTTTTTATTGAATGTTGTTTTTTACCAGTGCTGAGAACAAATTCCGATGCATATTATCATATTTGTAATTCCGTTGCTCCATAAATGTTCTCACAGCCACCTTCATGAAATGGTTTAGTTCAGGGTGGCTTGTACATTAATGATTGTGTGTAATTCTCGTGATCTATGATGTATGTTGGCCACCATCTCTTTTTCTTCCTGCTACTAAAGTAAAACTCGAGTCAATTCTAAATTATGGGCCAGGGAACAAGATTCTGTTAGTCAGTTCACAGGTATCTTTTGGCTGGTTATAAGGCCAAAGTTATACGTTTAAAGTAAGCTTTTAACTGGCTCCCTTCAGCCAGAATTAATTTTACAAGTAATGGTGGTCTTCCAAAACATACCTTGTACTGTGGCCAAGCTATGTCTACACCATATCCCTTCTTCCAAAAAGGACACCCCGTTTTTTGCTTGTGTATCTTACATCTGTACAATTTTTATGTTGATGCAAATTGGGGCCATATTTTCTTGCACTGTCGTTCTAAACTTAAAACTTTAGTATTTCTGCCACTTCTAGTGATAAATGTTGGATTGTCCGTTATGTAACTTATTGTTTCTCCTGTTTGGCGAATTCTGAAGGTTTTAAGACAGGTGACTTTTTAATACACTAGTTATTATCTACTAAGGTGGTGTGTTGCTCATTTGCCAGAACGAAAATGTACAATTTCTTTGAACATAAAAAAATGTAGCCTACTTTTCTCGAAGACCGAAATCCTAGTTATGAAGTGCACGGTAAAATTCGTATTGAGGATGGAAACTACGATGCGGTTCAGCGTGATAGATCATTTAGTCATAATCTGGCTCCTTTTGATATACCACAAATAACTTCTAAAATCAGACGTATTTATTTAAATTAAAAAGAAAATAGCAGGGAAATTCGTTGCACACATATTGGTTCCATGAAACAGCCACTGAAAAATGTAAAATAATGCCACCATGAACATGCTTCATTAAATTCCAGTCATCTTTGATATTTAGGATCACCAAGCTTTTACATTAATTATAATAACAAAGAACATTAATATCGCTAACGATTGACCTGGCGTCACCTGTCGCACATTTCCATGGAGAGAAAGGGCAGTTTCAGTTGCAGCTGTTTCAGAACAATTGTGCCTGTCGTGGGAATTGGAATGTAGCTGGCAGTTTCTTGTCTCATCACAGTCCATCCGGATGCTTCACTCGCAGTTCACACGCAATATTGTCTAATCTAGGCGTCGTCTTTCACTGCTCTGTCAGATTCTTCTCATAGTATCGTATTGCATATCTCTTCTACATCTACTTCCTTTTCGGTTTGTACAACACTGTCTTCAGGTTCATTTCGTTTCTAAAGGCCATTTATTTGTTTTTCCGCCGTTCAGCTTTCCCTTCTTTGCTGAGTACTGAGTTTTTCATCTTTTTTATCTCAGTTCTTATACTTATGTAGCAGCTTTCCTTGTCTCCAAATGTCTCTTTTATTTTCCTGTGGGTGGTGTCTACTTTACCCCTAATTATACATTGTTCAACATTAAGATCGGCCCCTTGTAACACCCCCAGAGACGAGAGGGCAGGTCACCTTAAAATCTTAAATATGATTCCATATTTTTATTGCATATTTGTGTTCTCCAAAATTTGTTACTCTTTTAATATAAAAATGTTTTAGTTTTGTGAGAAATGGCACTGTTATCGGGAAAAATGAAAATGAGTTCAAAATTGTTGAAAAATTGGTATATCCCAAACAAATATGCATCAGAATAGGAAAATAACAATACAGGTATCCATATTTATGATAATACTATCATGTGACACCTCTCATAGTCGAATAAAGAACATTCCTTGATCATGCTCTCAGTCCATGGTCCGACTGTACAGTGTAGTTCAGTGATTCGAACTGTAACCATATCTAGGCAATTATTCCTAGATATTAACGAATGCAGATATCGTACTTTAAGGCTCAAAGAAATGTTCAAGTTGCTTGTCAAATGTATCCCAATCTGATCTTTGTTAGACATATTCCTTCCACAACGATTTTTAGCAGAATTTGTTTATTTGCCGAAACTGGAAGCGTAAAACCTAGAGAGTCCGATGTCTGTTTATTCGAGATATTACCTTTTTTCAACAATTTTCATCTCAATTTTAATTTTGAGAATTACTGCGTCATTTATCAATAAACAAAAAGATTGCTTCATACAGAAGATACATATTTTCTCATCTAATCGAAATCTGCAATAAAAATATGGGTTTTAAAGTCAGCCTTCCCTCCCGCCTCCGAGTGTGGTGCAGGGGGTCGAGCTGTATTTTAATGGATGCTGTCTCTTCGAAGTGAACAACTTTTACTGCAACTTTTTAAAATTAGATTTGTAATTTTCCAAATATTATGAAAAACAGGTTTTAGTGCCTCACCCAGTCTACTGATCATTTAATCTATTCGCTAAAAGATATTAAAAAGTTTGCAGAACATAATATGTTTTGAGAACTCTTTGTCTGCAATGTGGCCTTGTATGGAAGTAAAATATAGACGACAAACAATATGAAATTGGACGCAACAGAAGGTTTCTCAAGATTAGGTGGTAAGTTAGTGGATAGAATTGTGGAGTAAAATTGTGGCATAACTTGACTAAAAGAAGAGATCTGCAGTAACAAGAAATCGTCAGTTTACTATAGGAAGGAAATGTGGAAAGAAAAATAGTGAAAGGAGAAGAAGCGATTAATATAGTAAGCATATTTGCAAGGATGTACGTTCCAGCAGTTTTTTGGATATCGAGTGGCTGCACTGGTTGGAGAACTGAAATAGCTGCATATGACCAGCCTCCTGATGGAAACGAGAACAATGATGGCGATTAACAGTGTAACTCATGTAAAGCTGCCCCACACTTTGCTACTGTTGATCGTGAGTTCTGACATTAATCTTATAATGGTGTCGTGTGCACTAGTTCTCAATAAATTGCATGGAACCCAAACAGTGCATTTTCAAAAACATGTAAATTTAAAAGTCCATAATGGAAACACTGTATTATATCCTAATTTACACAACGTTTACTTTTGCCACTCTTCCTTGTCATTTACCTTAAAAACTTTTCAAAGATTTGTAGATAGAAGTCGAAAAAATTAACCATCCTATAGATTTTATCAAATAGTGAACAAAAAACTTCATCTACAAGGGCAGCAGGCCAATAAAAAATTCCAAATGAGTGCTTAGCAAAAAAGCCTCTGCTTCTGAACGTGTATTTGTAATATATCCATAACCGGTCGTGGTTTGTCTGAAATAGTGTTTTAAACCATACTTGTGGTTATCACTGTTTTAAGTTATAAACCATAAATGTCCACAAGCATTTCTGTGAAATCGTTAATCTGGCCCATAAGTATACACGACACTAATACCGCTGTTGTGTTATTCATCTGCAGGACAAAAAATGTGTCCCAGAATGCATTGCAAAAACAAAGGAAGCTCCAGCTTTCGAGGAGGTTCTGGAGGCTATTGGCTCCAGGGGGAAGTTCCAGACGAGGCTGACCATCGTCTTCGTCTGCATCGCGTCGAGTGTCGACCTGATGAGTGTCAATACATTCTACCTGGCTATGCAGACGCCTGATCACTGGTGCCAGGTCCCTGGCAGAGAAAACACCAGCCTGTCTGTCGAGGAGTGGAAGAACATCACCATACCCAGGTTAGTAGAAATAGCAGATATTGTACTATTTCTGTGTCGTGAATGACACCAAATTAAGACCAAAGTCACAGCATCTTCATTTATGCTTATTCGCACTTCTAATTACAACAAGCTGTACTGTCATTTTCAAATAACAAATGTTGCTACAATGAAAACAAATTTTCGTTTCATAGCATAATTAGTTCAACAGGCTTTCACATAGGAAAGGGAAGTGTTAGTAAATTTTATTTACCATAGGACATCTAATTTCCTGTGCTCAGCTGTCACATTCCATACTTAAAAAAACTAACAACAGATCAGTTACACTGACTTTCATATGGTATTGATTGAATATGATCATCTGCAGGTCATTACTAGAAGGTTTCTCAGTATGATATATAAAAACTGACTAAAAGTCGCAAAATAATCACTAACAATTCACTTGTAACTCGCCATGCTTCACCAGTGATCTAATGACATGTTGGGGTGTCAGGTGGTGTTGACTTGCATGATATTTTGGTCACTTACCTCATGACCTTTAGCTCTTTATCACCCTGAGGGTCAAGGTTACATTATTTTTTTTGTTTTTTATTTAATTTTGTTTGGTTAAGTGCCAATGACTTCATGTTGTTGATGGGCATTTACAATTTTCATTAGGGTTAACATTTTTTAACAAAGATGAAATCTTTATTTTGATACTGTTCACATTTGAATTCACACTATATAGCTCTTCGGTTATTTTTTCAAATTTTTGCATACAAATGTGAATTTTTACAGAATAATGACCATGCAGTTGCGTCCGATACATTTACAAACATTGGAAATGTGAATTTACACTTTCAATTTTTGCATTAAAACTTTAATTTATTCAATGAACAGTCAAATCAAACTATGAATTTGCACTATTTATATATGATTTTATATTTTCAATTTTCGAATCAAAGTTTTAATATACACTATTTATGTCTGACTTTATATTTGATTCCATTTGTTGTAAAAGAGCACCATATATGCCTTAAAATCACCTAGAACATCAATTTCATTCTCTGATTTTAGTTTCTGCCCTTCCTAACTAACCTTCCACACTGGCACTGCAACATCCTGGTTTCAGACTACCGTTAAGTGGGTCATTCAAATTTTCTTAACCACAAAGACCGGGAATCGGTTTAATCGTTTTCACTATCGGCGTTTGTACATAACAGTCATGCTGGCTGCTACTTGTGTACTATTTGGTACTGTGTAACTGCCAATGGTGATGGTGTAGGATTTGAAGTGGTGTCCATGACATGTGTAGACTGCCATTGTTATAGCTGTTGGTTCTCATAATGCCAGTGGAAACTGTTTCTTGCTGCTCCTGGTTGTAGTTCAGTACGTTTGTTTGGAGCTTCTTTCTCTCTTTAAGTTTGCGTTTACCTCTCCAAACATAACTGTTGTTGCCAACTAACACACACACACACACACACACACACACACACACACACACACACACACACACACACACGACTGCTGCAGGGCACATATGCTCAGTTTCACCACACAAACCGCCTATTTTGCCATAGATGTCAGTACCTGGATAACAAAACGATTGTAATGTGTTGGCATGACCACTGAATTTTCGAAGGAATATTATTCATATCCCAGAAAAGAAACACTAATTGCGTCTTTATGCTATATCATTCAATGCTGCGTTTTATCACAGCTATGATTAAAGCAAGTGTGTTTATATGCTGTAAGAATCTGTGAATTGGGCTATGCATGGTTCTGATTTACAAGTTTGGCTAGATGTTATCTTAGGGTTGAACTGTGCATGTCAGCTTTCATGCCTCAGCAGGTACGTTAGTTGCAGATATTATCTTTTACCTGTAATCTTATATACTAAAATAATCTATGAAAACTACAGTCAGTCGGCCAGACCAAAGTACCGGCCAATTTCCTTCATTTTTGTTTTAAGCGAAAGGTATTCATTCACAGATTTGTTATCACGAATCAGAATTAACTTACGTCTCTCTATCCTTTATTTTTATTCAAACACGGTATTCTTCCATCCTTGCATTGATTATTTTAATTGGGTTGTTTTACGATATCTTTGGTTCTAATTACGGTATGCAGTCCTTTTTGACCTAACAACACTCAGCGGATCGAGCTCTTTCATTTGTGCTTTGAAACACTTGCATTGATTGATTCTGAAGAAAGATATGCTTGAACATTTAACTTTACCCATTTTTATACAACTGTAATCAGTCAGTCAGGCCATTCCATCCAACAGGTTTCCCTCATTTTTGCTTTAAACGAAAGGCATTCATTCGCAGATTTGTCATCAAATATCAGAATTAACTTACGTCACCCATACTTTATTTTTATTCAAACGTGGTATCCTCCTGTCCTCATAATGAATATTTTAATCAGGTTCTTTTATGATAACTACAGTTGCAATTAAAGTACGCAATGCTTTTTGACCCAACAACACTTAGCAGATGAAGCTCTTACATTTGCGCTTTTAAACTCATTGATTGATTCTGAAGAAAGCTATTCAAGAACATTCAACTTTTGTTTAATTTTTTTCTCATTCCACTAATGGTGCAAAGTATTCACACAGGTCCTCTGGTATTAGAGTTAAAAATGATCTATGCATACGCTACATTTTGCAAAATAATAAATATTGCATAAAATAGGTTTTTGTTTAACATTTGGAGATGACGTACAGAAAGAGATTTAGTTGAGTAAGATTGCTTCAATCAAATCGGTTTCTTATTTGATGTGGTCATAAGAATAGTTCATCAAAAATAGAATAAAATCGTTAAACAGTTGCATTGTCTGTGATAAGAAATTGGTAGCACTTTTCCCTACTACATAATCATAACTTTCAGAAACATGGAAACACTTATTTTACAGTCACTCGGCATGAACTTGTCAACAGTTCAAAACAGATTAAGTTTCCTGAACACCATTTCTACACTAGCACGTTCTTGTGTAAAAACATAAACATGTATAAGTTGCATTGGCATTCATTTGTTCTCTCCAAATTTAGAGTTCTAAGAAGAGTCCAATCGCCTTGCAAATATTAACACTCTAATCACTCCTATCATTTAGGGGAGTCTTCTTCATCCAAGACTAGACATGGCATTCTTTTTCTGCACACCCTTCGCTTGCTTCGTTCCTCTCAAACACCCAACAGCATCAGTCTGGCCCATTCCTTATTGGCCAATCGCCATCCCTTTCTATACTGTATTCATGAGATATTTGTGTAAGTAAAATCTGACCATCTGAAAACACTTACTTACTAATATATCATTATGTAAATACTGAAGCTTCATTTTTCTATATTTTGATTTTGCCATAAGTATTTGTAATTTTTGAGATATTGAAATTATTTTAGAACCATGTGCTGTACGTGATTTTTCTGACATCACAGATATCTTAAATGTTGACAGTACCAGGTTTATAGACTTTTTCATTTTATTTTGATATAATGGCTTGTGGAAGTCACTCATGACCTCCAGAAATCCCCTGGAGGAATGCAGTTTTGAGTACAAAACATGGGCCTTTCCCAGATTTCCCCCAATTTAGGCAAACCTCTGTGTGGCTGCTTGATTTAACCAATAAGAGGCCTGTCTGGCAGCTATCCCAGCAGCTTGCTGTGGTCCCTTTATCTGTCCAAAGTATACCATTCTTTATACTAATTGTGGAACTCTACACCAATTACTTCTGTAAAGTCACAAGCCCTCCAAATTCAGCATTTGGTTCCAATGAAGCGATAATATTTGTTTGACAATAAAAAATGATAGGTGCATTCAACAAACATTACATCAGCTAGATTAAAATTTGTTAGAATTAATTCAAATTTAATAAATTTATTAACCCTTACACCAACCGTTTTTTCTTTAGCTTCAATAATTACCCATAAATAATATAACTTTCAATAACGACTCTGTTTACTATTTCATCTTCTTCAATTTGTATAGTAGGATTTTAGAGAGAACATCATTTAGCTGCAAACGAAAGAATCATTAGGAGAAAAAAAAGGTCCAACTGAAGTTACAAGAGTAATGCAAGGAAAATTAAAATTATGAATGGGTTCTCTTTTCGATGAATATGGATGAATTGCTAAACATATTAATAATTTTTCATCTATGTAAATGAATAACTTTTCAATTCATTATTCTTTCTTACCTAGCAATAACACTGAACCAAAATAAGTTAAACCTAAATTTGATAACGATTAGTTAACTACTATTAAACCATTTTCAACTCATGTCCAAATTACAAATATAAAGGAAATGGAGGAAATTTAGTCATAACTTTTGCTATGTCTGAAAAGATAAGAGTGAATATATAACGAAAAAGAAAGATGTCTATGGACTAACAGAGCATGAGGATGGATTTTACATGTACTATTAGTTGCACTACCATATCCAGCAACAACTGATTTGTTTGCTGGTGGATTTTGCAACAACTGCAATTGGGGTTATAAATAAATGACAGCTATAAAAACCAGAACATTTCGAAACTGAAAAAAAGGAAAAGGAATAAAACAATTTCTAAAAAGTCATATGAATACAGTAATCATTTATGAAAATGTGATAAGAAAAATTATTTAAACAAGGATGTATAAATTATCAAGCCTTCCTAAAGAATATGAATCTGGAAAACTAAAGTTTATATTTCTGATCATTCAGGCACAAAAAAATAAACATAAAATCGTATTTGATTCATTTGGTGGTAATATACCAAAATAATAGTTAATTAAATTAGTTCAAAGGATTTATAATGCTCAACAAATACAACATTTTTGTGATGTAATATGTGGTCATTAATGTCAATTACTTTTATAACTACTGTGTGATGAGTATAAATGTAACAATACTTTAATCTAATGAATGGATATTTTGGGAACAAAAGATACAAGCAATATAAAAATATATTAGTATCAGTTGGAGAAGTTACATCAACTAATCGACCTTAAAACTCAATATAAATTTTAGTTACTTTAAAATTATTCTGAAGTCACTAACTAAAGTGTGCTCTTGTTCATGCTAGGTCATTATCAAACATTTCAATTGTATTTTCAATTTTCGGAATAATTAACGATTGTTATACTAATCATTTTTTAAATTTGTTTCTATGATGCTTATTTATTATGTTCAAAATGTCATTAAATTTATTATTCTCACACAAAAGTTTCAAAACAAATAAACATAATTGACAACATATCACTCTATCAATATTTTGTATTCTTTGAACTTTGTAATATAAATCATTTGTATGGAGATTATTAACGAATTTTTTGATATATTACCACCCAATAAACCAAAACAAGTTTTTATTTTTATAATAATAAACCCAGTCAGTACCAGGATGAGCATATTTATCTAAATTGAGTATTGCAGATTTAGAGTGTCTAGGAACATTTGGTAATTCATTGATTATAAAAACACCAGGAAAGCATTCGATTATTAATTATTTAACTAATTTTTCTGTGTCTAGATTTAACAAAGGATTATTACATGTTTAAAGACTTATATTTACACTTTTCCTGTCTTTTCCATTTCTAAATTATTTTTTTTGTCCTTCTAATTCTTTATCAGCTTTCTTTTCTTTCGATTTCTAACTGTATTTGAGATTGCTGCAGATTCACCAGCCAATGTGTAAATTGTTGCTTGATATGGTAATAACTTGCATCTGAGCTTGTTCTCAGCACTTGTGAAGAACAATATTAAATAAAAGAAAGAAGGTGCTCTAAAACTACAATTTATAGGCAACTTACGGATTATGCTGAACTTAGACGTGTTTAATGATGAAAACAACCTTCAGGTTTCGTTAGGTTTTTAACAATTTTTTGCAACAGGAATAGTAAGAGTTATGAGTAAGTTTCCTCCAGTATTAATCTTTCTAATTTAGTTATTTATTAAAGCGGTTTGATACTAGTAAATTTATATGATTTTTATAATTAATTGATTCTTGTTTACTTTTACAACTAGGTATCAAAGTATAATTAAATGAAAAGTTATTCATTTGTGTAGATAAAATTATATTATTACTATTACACAACACCATTCATTTTTGTCTAATTGTGTGACTACCTAATTATTGTATTGAATACATTATTCTTATGACTTCAGTAGGAGGTATTTATTTTTCAGTTAAGCATCTCATGGATGCATTCTTTCTTTTGCAGCAAACTTGTTTATCTGCTTCATGTAGTTCTTCTGAACTTATTATCTCTATATGCAATATCATATTTCTTAAAAGTTCCATCTAATGTATTATTTCCTCAATCTCCTCTTGCTAATATAGCTTACATTTGGTTCCAATGTATCCATATTCTTATCTTTCATTATGCATTTCAAATGGTAATTTATTAATTAACATGTAATTATCCATTTTCCATACTTTCACTTTTCAAAATCTGTGTACTAAGTTATTAAAAAATCTAAATAAATAAAATTGACTATTTTCATTATTAACAAAATCACCAATTTTTGTTAACATTTACATTAATCCAACATTTTCATTGTGATAATCTGTATTAACTAAATATTCCTTCTTAAATTTATAAAACAGTCATCAACAACTGAATCAACTTTTTATATTTATTATGTCAACTTGAATTCATTTTTTTATTATTATGAGAACACAATGCACCTGAATTGTATAATATATCTAAATAATTTGATAAATCTACACCATCAAATTTTTCACCCACATCATCCACAGCAATCTGATTTTCAGTTGAAAGATGCATTAATTCATCAATACCTTATTCTCCTTATCACCAATTTCTCCACACCAAATGACACTGCTTATGTACTTAGATATTTAAATATGCCAACAGGTTAAAAGTCAACCACTCTACATAACAAGAGCCTTGTTTTATCACTAAAATGAGCAAATGAGTTCTATGTGAACTACTGGTTACTTCCTGCTACAAAGCCTTGTTCCGTGGCCCAAACTGAAAACTGACTCGTTTCACGAATGAAACTTTCACTCTGCAGCGGAGTGTGCGCTGATATGAAACTTCCTGGCAGATTAAAATTGTGTGCCAGAACCGGGACTCGAACCTGGGACCTTTGCCTTTCGCGGGCAAGCGCACTACCGACTGTGCTATCCCGACACGACTCACGATGCCGCCTCACAACTTTACTTCCGCCAGTACCTCGCCTCCTACTTTCCAAACTTCACAGAAGTTCTCCTGCGAAACTTGCAAGACTAGCACTCCTGGAAGAAAGGATATGGTGGAGACATGACTCGTTTCAAATTACTTCAATAACCGGAAGTTAATACTACAGTGGTCAATATACATAGCAGCTCACATGTTATTACAAATAGACATTAACAAGCTAGTCACCATGATTGAAGTTATCTTAGAAACGTGGCTAAGAAAACATTTATGGCGCAACGGAATTTAGTCGTAAATAACTTGCATCTGAGCTTGTTCTCAGAACTTGTGGAGAACAATATTAAATAAAAGAAGGAAGGTGCTCTAAAACTACAATTTATAGGCAACTTACGGATTATGCTGAAATTAGACTTGCCACAGCGAAACTCACCCAAAACAGTGTGGTGAGATGAGGCGGAAGCAGGCGCCGCTATCGTAGGCGAAATTCAGGAAGTCGGAGGTAGCACAAAACACAATTAAATTAACTACAGCATGCAACCCATAGAAATGCTTAGAATTGTATAAGGAAGTGAATGAAATAGTTACACGCGATAGGGGGAGATTACAGAGACGGATAAGGTCCTGTCTCAGGAGAGCCACAAAAATGAAATAATTACAAAGGCGGAAAAATAAAAATAATAATTACGGCATGCAACCCATAGAAATGTTTAGAATTACATGAAGAAGCGAAAGGAATTCAGCTACATGCGATAGGGAGCGCTTACAGAGACGGACGAAGTCCAGTCTCAAAAAACTCGTAAAAGTGAAGTAATTACAAAGTTGGAAAAATAAATTTAAGAATTACAGCTTACAACCCATAAAAATATGAGAATTAGATAAGGAAGCTATTGAAGGAGGTTGTACAAGGCTCAGAGAATTACTGACAAAGGCAGAGTGCATACTACAAGTCGGAGAAGAACCAGCAAAATTAGAATAGGCGGGGAGAGATGATCGCGAAATATTAGTGGAAATTAGAAGGATACCTGCATAGTTACTTGCCTGATGGGCATGGAACAAATAAGAGTGGAAGCTGGAGGCTTTGTTCTATGAACCAACCAGGTGGAACACATATCACTCACGGAAGGAAACGATTAGAAGATTAATACATGCACTGTCCAAAAATGAACATAACACCTAATAGAAATCAGGCTAGAAAGTATTTACACAGAATTCATACACCGCCATATGATCGCAAAAGGTTTTTTCATACCAAACCGTTATCAAACTGCAGCTAGAATCACACGCACTGTGTTTATATATTGGAAATCACTGAATTGAAAAACGAGAACACATTTCCGCACACGGTCGGAGAAAATATTGAAAAAAAGAAAAGAAAAAAAATGATCCTAAGTTCACGAATCTAAGTTAAACGAGCTAGTCAATGAAACGCTACCATCTCCAGAGACAAGAGCAGAACCAACCTTACTTCACCAGACGATCAGCCCAGAATGATCAGACTGAGTGGCCACCGGATGCGGGAACCACCGGAAGCCGGTAAATCCAAGAAACAGTGGTAGTGGGGATGGACAGGAAGACTCACACTGGAGGGAAGGCTAGCTTACTAGCTCGCAAAGAGTGTGAAAACCTCTTTGGTAACCTCAGTAGCTATGGACTGAGTCAGAGAGAACGATGCAAAGCGAGCTATCACTCCCCACATTCAAACAGCTATAGATTCTCGCACATCCACTTAAGAGCGAGACAAGTACACATTCTCACAGGGACAGTGGCGTACCAGAGAAATCACATTTATGCCACATTAATTAATATAATAATATATTATTAACATAACAAAATAAGAAAAACCTAGCAATATTTAATATTTTAACAGATGAAATAAAAATGCTAATCCTCAAACCTTCCAAAGAGTGGGGTTCAAGTTTTAACAAAATGATAATCTAGTGACCTTAAATAAATAATAACTTTACAGAAATATACAAAAAATATAACTTTATAGAAATATACAAAAATATATGGAAGACGACTCAACAATCCGAAGATTGGTTTGAACACCACAGTGCTTTACTAGGCATGGTCCTCTTTGGAGGTGGTATGCCGTTGCCTTCCTCCGACCTTCGAATTGACTTACCCAGCCAGTTATAGGGGGACCTACAGTTTAACGTGGATTCCGAACCACGGTGCTACTCGGCATTTTGCACATGAGTAACACTGCCAGAGGTGAAAGAAGTGGAAAGTGACATAAAAATCCTGGGACTTGGCGGGGATCAAACCCGTGACCTTTGGATTTGTAGTCTGGCACTCTACCACTGTTCAACCGAGGCGCACCATATCATTCGAAAAACTTTATCTTCACTATGATTAATATAATTTAACATTCCTTCACTAACATTTATCTTTTTAGCATCATTTTGGCGAATTACAGACTATTTTATATAAAAGCACCTAGAGAATCATGGTCTTCAAAGTTCTGAATTTCTGAGACTCTTAAGGTAAAGTCATACTTACCATAAATACCATCAGACAAATCGTGTAATGGACCAATTGGTGGTAAATCAGTAGGGTATTAGAGTGGATAGTGATTTTGTGGTGTTAGTAATTTGCCGGACTTCTGCTTTTCGCCAGCATAGATTACAATTGGTGAGTAATGCAAAGAGTTTGCAAGCTATGCCTTTTGTACATCTAGGACAGGTCAGAGTTGCAAAATTGCGAATGGAAGTTATCCACTAGTCACTCCAGCTTCGGCAGTCAGGGTGCATCTTACTGAGCAAGTTGAATCTCATTAGAGGTTGGAGAGCTGGGCAGCCATATTTCTGTCCAATTAGTTGGAGCTCATGGTACTTGCAGCATCGTTTCGCTACTATTTGGTACGAAATGCAAGAAATTAAGAAATTTTGGGCCCAGATCACAGTCATGGGATAATTTTTACCAGTCATTAATATGTTGACAATGTTTTTAATCGGTTAATTTATCGAGAAATGGATGTACAGAGAGACTATAGTGTTCCACAAGTGATGTAGGCTAAAGTCGTTTTCAGGTCTTTCCCTTTTCAGTTATAACTTTCATTTCTTGCTCATTAGATGGTATTTTGCATTGCCTTTATGCTAACGGTTTTTTTGGTTCACATATATTAAAATTTTTGCTACTTTTTTGTGTGACCTGATTACAGTAAACGGGCCACGATGCTCTTGCAGTTGGCAGTAATGGCTTCTAAATTAAGTGTGCTTTCGTTTCAAATTACTTGCAAGGAGAAATTCAAGGATTTGGTTCGTTTCTTCATGAGATAGTTTGGTCAGCCACTTGGTGAGTAGTATCATGCTGTGTGGTTAGCAAAACCTTTGCTCAACAGTTTGTTTTCTATTATTGTTACTGTGTAATTTTATTCTAAATTTTTACATGATTTTGAGGTGAATTTCGTCGTGTTATGCTAATCTGTCATTGTGCACGTGTATTTTGTTCAGGGTTAATTCATGTTCAATGACAATTTAGTCTTTTCTTTATGGGCGAAAAAACAGCATACACACAATGATTTTTATTGTGAGAGTGCTGCACCAAGTAAATGTAATTTCCTACGATTTCGTCCATTACCAGCCAGTCCAATATCGGACAAGTGGCACCAGCTTTTGCGTAATATACATTTATATTTGTTAATACCACGCCACTAAATAATACTAATAATAATAATAGTGTGATTATGTTGCTATGTACACTTTCCTACCATCCCATTCCCTAATGTGGTATAGAATGCTACCACTTACCTTTTTCATAGAAGACCTGTAAATTCTAAGCCACCACAGTTAGTGTAATTTTGTCTAAAATGTGATCTGTTCACTATTAATATTGTAATTTTTTCTACTTAAAGGTTCAAAATTACCCATTCAGTCACTATGTTTGTCTGTCAATGAAAGTTTGTATTGATATACATTTCTTTTTTTATATATTTATATTTTTTTTGTTCAGTAACCCCTTATTCTGTAACTGTGTGTGTCTATTAATGAAAATTTATTTTGAAGTTGAGGAAAACCCCACATTTGATCAACATAGCATACTTGTACCTTAATAGTAATTCAACCTCTCTTGCTTAACATTTTTCTGATGGGATTGAAATAACATTCCATGTTGAACAATGTTGGTATAACTTGCCGTTGGTTATAAAACTGGACGTATCCTTTCTTGAAAAATAGATGCATTATCCATTGCCAGCTATTATTATTTGCTTGTATTTAACAATTCAATTTATTTTCAAACTTGTCAATTTTTGTTATGGAACCAGTATAAATGATCCTGCAGGATAAAGTCTTCAAAAATAACATGCCCACCCCACAGTACGTATTCTTGTCTAGTTAGTAGGAGGGCACTGGACTGTAACTACTGCTTGAATAGGCGTTTCAGTGGCAAAGAGGAGTTATAAATAGAACAATAATGAAGATTGTCACAAAACACACTTCTTTTGAACTTTTACCTCTTTAAATTATTTTAATATCTCTCCCTCATTTTCATGATCTCTTTTCATTAAAATATCATCACCTGTCTTGCTTTGGTAGTTTGTTCCAAATTTATTTTCTTTGTGTAACAGATTACTTGAGTGGTAGAGCTGGGAGGAGGAGGTGGAAGTAACACATCACTTATAAACGTAGTTATTTATTACATCTTTTAGAAAAATCGAATGATTTGAAGGATCTTTATAACCAAAATCTGAAACCATCGGTATAATTACAATAGTTATCAAACAATATTTACAGCAAGGTTGAGGATGGCACATCTCAAATGAAATTCAATAAACAGAAAATAGATCAGCTGTCCCTCAAGAAAGTAACACCTTATGGCAATAGAAACATTCAAAATTAAACTAGAAATAACCCTTCACAGAAGAAGATGACAATGCATATAATCAATCTTAACTGGTAATGACAACTTCCTTTTAGTAGACAAGTACAATGTTTTCTCTCGGAAATTTCCAGTTTCACTTTCGACTGACCTCTCAAAATCTCAACACTGTTACCAGTGAATGCAGTTTGTGAAACAAGGTGTATAATCACACCCCAGAATAAGGACAGAATACTAATCTTCTGCAGTATTCAGTATACTGTCAACATAGTCACCCCACTGGAACTCAACATGGCCGGCCGCGGTGGCCGAGGGGACTGAGGCGCTCCAGTCACGGTCTGCACGGCCACTATGGTCTGGGGTTCGAATCCCCCCTCGGGCATGGATATTTGTGCCGTCCTTAGTCTTAGTTAGTTCATAATTAGTTTGTAAGTTTAGGGACTGATGACCCCTTCCTTAAGTCCCATAAGCCTTACAAACATTTGACATTTTTTTTTTTTTTTGCACTCAACATGGCGTTAAAAACAGCAGTCATTAACACTTTCCGTGATACCAACCGAGTCTCGCTGTCGGCATCAGGATGTCGTCCAGCCTTCTGCCTTCCCCAGTCGTTCTCTGGACACTGGTCTCACGGCCGCTCCCACTGATGACGTCCGCAGTCCACAGGGGGTGACGGCTGAGTCGCGCTGATCACGCCATCCTCCAGTGCACGCAGATTCAAAGGCCCCGCGACGTGTGACGATCTTACGGTCGGCACAATTTACTTGTACTAACTACAGCCTGGAAGGAACACAGGGCACATTTGGAAAATTGGGAAATCAGCCACACGACGACCTTTGCCCGAAACCTTGCCTGAAACTCTCAATTGCGTGCGCCAATTTGCTTTCTTTATTCGAATAAACATGAACAAACGACCATAAAGCATCGATCTACCTGAAGAACAAGAAATGGAAATAATTAAATTAAAAAATAGTGAACTGACAGTGGAATTTTTTCATCTTACTTCCTAAAGCATATTCGAACATTCTTGTTATCCCTTTAACTGCTGTGGACGTGTTAACTCGTCCTGCCTCGCCATTCCCCTGGTGCTGCAGACGTGTTTACGCGCGGCCGCTGGGTTTCCCTACAGCGCTAACGACGTATGCCGTTCCTGGCCCTATCATTGCTAGGACGCTTTTAGTGCACTGAGTCACAGCTTTCTGAGTGCTACTGACGTGTTAACATGCAGGGCTGTCTTTCTATCCTTGACTTCCACTCTCTGTTCAGTATTCTGGCTATATAGTTCGAGAGCGTGCATACGTTTGTTGCTGTGATCCGTCTTTGGAGAATTCGAAGTCAGTTCCTGTGATATCGTCATTTTTGTTGTTTGCTGTGGCAGAAATGTGGTTGTGTGGATACAGAGATCTTGGCTATACTCAAACGCAGTGACAGTGAGTGTGAATACTCTAGCAGTGATGAGTCTTGAAAGGGTCTAGAATCTGTATTCTTCAAGCCTCTACATCAGAGGGGAGAGCAAGCTGTACAGTCGGAAAACAGCTTGTTTTAGTGAGACAGTTAGCTGGGAATAAACCGATATCTAGCCGTTAAACCGTGACTTTGATAACTCGACTACAGAAAACAATGTCAACTAGATACTGACTCAAGCATTTTTTAAATTTTTTTTTTGATATTTATGTCTGAAGAAATGTACCAGTTTATTGTAATCACAATAAATCTATTTTACGTTCACACCAGGGAAAATAATACAGAATCTGCGAATTCTCGACTGTCAAAGTGGAAAGTCACTGGCTCTCAGCAAACGTGTTGTTTTGTTGCTATTTGCCTTCACATGGCTCAAGTAAGTGATTATTTGTCCAGAGATATTCTTGTGTACACACCACTGAGCTCAGTGGGACCAGTCTGTAAGACTGTGAAATGGTACAAGAAATATAGCTCATCAATTTTGTCCGACGGAATATGATAAATGTAAATAATTAAAAATAAATCTACTATTCCTAATGTATTGTCAATATCTCTTTCACTAAAAACCATCCACACCACTGGCCAGAGATGTTCAATGGATCACGTGGGCTCATGCTGGTCTCTTATGATAAATTTCGTGTGCTAATACGGATATTTATTCACTCTTTCTTTGCAGGGAAGGCTCCTCGTTCAGCAAGTGCCTGATGTACAACCAGAGCGATGTGGGGCAGCTGAACAGCGCCAGAGAAACGGTGCAGTGCCAGCACGGCTGGGAGTACGACGACTCGTGGTTCTGGCTGACGGCGCCCTCACAGATGGACTGGGTCTGCGACAACCGGCAGGCAGTCAACGACGTCCTTTTCTACTCACAAAACATTGGAGTGGCGTTAAGTTTACTCTTTGGCTATATGGGCGACATGTAAGGATTTTTTGACATTCCATTCATTAAGATAATTTTATGAATTTTTCAATCATTACAGGGTGTATATGTTCCAGAACAACCGATAGATCCCAGAAACCAGCGAGAATTTTTTGAAATCAAAAGTTCAAATGTTTGTAGTTCCATGAGACAAAACTACTGTCCTCATAAGTGCCTAGACGTACAAACTACTTAAAACAATTTCAACTAACGAAAGGACAACACACACACTCACGTACGAGGGAGGACTCGAATCTCCGACGCGAGAAGTCGCGCGATCCATAACGTGGCGCTCCATAACCGTGGCCATTCCCGTTCGGCTAGAGAATTTTTTCATGCAAGATTCTGACGGCTTAGCTGTGGTTGCAGTTTCGATTGAAATATTGCAGACTAATATTTCAAGGCTACATCAGACTGTAAGGTATATCGCTTTAAATCTGCATCAGCCAACGTGACTTTGCCATGCAGTTACTGCAAACGGCTGAAAGCAAGGGGAAACTACAGTCGTTTCTCTTCCTAAGAACATGCATCTCTACTGTATGAATATATGATGATGGTGTATTCTTAGGAAAAATATTGCAGAGATAAAATAGTCCCCTATTCGGATCTCCGGGCATGGACTACTGAGGAGGATATTGTCAGCAAGACAAAAACAAAACAGGCATTCTACAAATCAAAAAGTGGGATGTTCTATCTCATAATTGAGGCGGTAAGTTAGAAAATCTGAAAAGAGATATGGTGAGGATTTGGGAAGTTCGGTGGCAAGATGAACAGAATTTTTGGTCAGTTGAGTACAGGGTTATAAATATGGAATCAGTTAGTCGTAATGCAGTGAGTATGTCTGATAAAGATAAGAAAATAGAAATGCGGGTAAGTTCCTTTGAAGAGCATTGTTGTTGTGGTCTTGACTCCGCAGAATGGTTTGATGCAGCTCTCCACACTACCCTGTCCTGTGCAAGCCTCTTCATCGGAGAATACCAACGACAACCTACATCATTTTGTACCTGCTTACTGTATTCGTCTCTCGGTCTCCCTCTACGATTTTTAACCCACACGCTTCCTTCTAATGATAAGTTGATGATTCATTGATGTCTCGAAGTGCGTCCCACCAACCTTTCCCTACTCTTAGTATGCCAGAAAATCCTTTTCTCCCCAATTCTGTTGAGTACCTCGGCATTAGTTATGTAATCTAGCCATCTAATCTTCAGTATTCGTCTATAGAACCACATTTCTATAGCTTCTATTATCTTTTTGTCTGAAATCCTTATCGTCCACATTTCACTCCCATACAATATTACACTCCAGACAAATGCTTTGACAAAGAACTTCCTAATATTTAAACTAAATTAAAATTACGTTTCTTCAGAAACGATTACCTTCCCTTAGACATTATGCATTTTACAAAGGAGTCTGTGGGATAACCGGACTAAGAGAAGGGAAAGGTTAGTGGGACATATTCTGAGACGTCAAGGAAATGCTAAGCATTAAAAGACAGTGTATGGGGGTAAAAATCCTAGAGGGAAAGTGAGGGACGAACACACTTAGCAAATTCAAAGGGATGTAGGTTGCCGTTCTCATTTGCAAATGAAGAGACTTGCACAGGACAGGATTGTGTGGAGGACATCAAACCAGTCTGCGGACCAAACAATAACATTTGTGATTCTTCAGTTTCTCCCGGCGTATTTGATAATCAAAATATCCACGGGTGTACTGCCGGTCTATAGTGTCCAATGGGAACAATATTTCGGCGATCATACATGTCGCCATCATCAGGTGAACTGACGGACTGAGCTCCTGCAAACGCGCCGGCACGGAGATCCGCACGCTACGGCTGCTCGAAGGGAACTGGGTTCTAGCCCGGTAGCGAGCGATTTAAATTCCCTCGGCCCGCGAAGCGACCCCTCCGCGGTCCGCGCCCCGCGCCGCGGCAGCGCAATGGAACCGATTGCGACGGCGTCTGAGATGACGTCGATGTGAGAGCTCTGTCCGCCGTTGTCGTCATTTTGTTACGTTTGCTAGATTTACTCTTAATTAACCCAATAGCTGGTTCCCAAGCTTTGCTAAGATTATAACCACAGTTACGGTTTATGAGGTCGTCACTTGTGCCAATTTCAATGGACTCTCTAACGACGCAGACCCAGTATCTCGACGTATGTACCAGAATTCTAGTGCGTTCATACTCCATCGCATGATTCTCCGACAAACAATGTTCAACTACACTGACACGGAATCTGGTACACGCCGGCATTCCTCAAACCGAGATCATCTTTGGCGCTCCCCACCAGTGCGCAAATTTTATTCGGCGGACAAAAAACAGTTCCAACCTGGTGTTTTTCAAAATGCGGGCGATCTTCCCCGAGAGTGCGCCGGTATATGGATCGAACGCAGTGCCTACATCCTCCCTCTTGTTCTCATCCGCTTCCACAGGTTGTGTTGTAGTGGATGGGCGGAGAGCCCGCTGAATCTGCCACTCCGAATAGCCATTTTTTCGAAATACAGTTCTCAGGTGTTCCAATTCCTGGGGAGACTCTCTTTCTCTGGTTTTCGTTGAGGTAATAATATTCTTTGGACAGAACATAGTTACCACCACAGAAACACAAATCATGAACCCAGCAAGGTGCATTACATTTATATATGTATTTTATTATATTTAATATTATTCTTAGTAATATTCGATTTTTATGTTGTAGACTGTCACTTAAATATTTCATGACCGACTAAAATGTATATACAGTTGATAATTTATATATTAAGAATTCTATGTACTTGTGGACTAGAACTGAGTATATTTTCATAAAAGATCATGATAAATTAAATATTAATTGTGTAAGTATATTTCGATGGTGGCAGTATATTTGAACAATGAGATGCTACCTGAGCAAAGAGGTTCAGTCTCAACTGGTTTTTGGTATTGTTAAATGTATATTTGTTTGTTAAATGTAAACAACATTTGTAGGGAGGTAGTCAAAGCATTTAATTCTGTGACATGGAAATGATTAAAAATTCTGGAACGGAATTTGTATTTTAAAGATGACTCGTTAGGATGTGCGGAAGGATACAACTTTGGGAGCAGTGAGAGCACGCTTTTCGAACGCTTGGGATGGGACTCGTAACTTGGACGTGGTGGTGAAAGGTTGTGACGCTGGGCGGTCTGAAGAGGCGTTACGAACTTGTGATTTGAAGAGATAGGCATGTGTGAACTTAGAAAATTTACGGGACTGTGACTGCAGAACTTAGTCTCTGGTGAAAAGTGGTAAACTATGTACGGTAGTAGGGCTGTGGAACTGTGACAGTTCAGAAATCATGCTCACGTTTAATGAAAAACTGTGTTTTATAACAAATACTGTAATTGTGGGTTAATTTGGAAGTTCACTAATTTACGAGTGATACTTTGGAACATTTACTCTCGAGTGCGTATGATACTTATAGTGCCTGTCATGAACAGTAATTGTGGAATATTCAGTTATTTACCGATGTGTAAAGTAGGCCAACCTCCGCATTTTCATGTACAGAAGGAAAAATAAATTCTGTTTATAAAGAATTACTTCATGAGTGAATTACTTCTTTATTTTAGAATCCAGTTTGTTGGTTATTCAGAGGTTTAATTTATGTTTGTTCAGATATATTTTCACGTCATCATATGCAGATTGATATACTGGCTTATCTACAGATTAACTATTGATCTTGTTTAAACAGATTGGGTAGCTGTTTAGGGCATAGAAGCTGACATACATAACTCATACCTATGAACAGAGACACTGAGCCATAAACTTTTACTATCCTGAGTTACGTATTGCCCAATTCGTATTGGTGAATACCGATAGGAAGGTCGCAACAGGGAACGGATACCATAACTGAAACATAGCGAACAAGCATTGGCGAAGCAACATTACTTAACAGACACAGGTATTTAGCAGTATCAGTTAGGAGGTGTCAAGATAGACCAAGAAGAACGTATTTGGATGCAGTCAAAAATTAGCCTGAAGTAACAGGTTTATCAGACGAAGCAACAATGTTAGAATTGAATATGGGATCGTGGAAGTGTTTTATAAGGGCACTCTGTGCTAGCACTAAAAGACCAATCATTGTTAAATGGTGATGATGATGATGATTATGGAAGACATCCGGAAAATACCACGAAATTATTTAGCATTCCAAGAATTTTTCTTTGTTTTGGATGTCAATTTCTTTGGCTGTAAATACTTTATATTTTACTACTGCAACAATAAAAACATAAATTAGAGGAAAACTATAAAATAGAAGTTGGTGTGAAAAGAAAATGCTGGATTTATAATAACGAAGGGCAGTGCCCACATGAGCATCTGTAAACAGCAGAACTTATCAAACCCTTTGGAACCAAAACTATACCATACTTCGAAAGAAAAAAACTGCTCCCAATAAGTGTGATAACTGTTTACATTTCTAACCGGTAGTGGGAATAATTTCGAATAGTAGTTTCACAAGTGTTACTTTCAAAATTTCCCTTTAAGCGTGACAAATTAGTTAAAAGTGAGAATGTAGTATTGATTGCTTAAATGGTACACCAATGGATTGCCATTAAAAACTGAACGCTTTGGGGAGCAACCACTGTTGGGCTCAGCAGGCTAGCCATTGTTGCCATAATTAAGAAATTTAACAGCATATTTTCTTTCGTTAGGAAGCTTGATGTTTGTTTGTGGCATGGGAATGGCTGGGCAGTTCCAAGTGCCATGTCACGGACTGCACAGCCGCTACCATCAGAGGTTCACTTCCTCCCTTGGGGATGAGTTTGTCTTTTCTCCATAGCATAGTGTAATCAGTTTAAAGTAGTTTACTCATACAGAATTACAAACATTCGAACATTTGAATTGAGGATGGGTATAATTTACTCCTGTTCTGTAATACATGGCCTTAAATTGTAACATCCCACCTTGCCTACATTGCACAAATGTTTAAAGTTACATTAAGTGAAGAATCAGCACTATTGAAATGTAAGATGCAATCCTGCGTGCAATATATCGAAAAAGAAAAAAAATTACACTCTACATTTGAAGCCTTAATATAATTTAAAAACATTTAGAAATTGAAGTCAGCAATGATAATTTTGTGAATGATTGTGTGTTGTGGACGTACTTTATCTTTGTTATTATCTTTTTACCTGACAACATACTAGAAAACTGTGATACATTCAAAGAAAACAGTGTATTATTTTTCACAGACAATTAAATCTGTTCTGTTAGCTTCCAGCCTAACAACAACATACTCAAAATTCGTACAATATACTTATAAAACACGTAATTATTTTACTAAACAAAATAAACACCAACAATTTTCTCATAAATCAAGAAAAAAGTAAAATATATTTAAACTGCATTACGAATCATGATTGTTCGTTCTTACTTCCCATTCCCATCACCAACATCTACACATCATGAAAAAAAATTTGAACACCGTGAAATTCTGGCCTGAAGTATATAACATTTAACTTTTAAAAAATGGATACGTTTTACTACTCTAAAGGAAAAGAAGTTGTCACATATAACAGAAATAGTGTATTTCATCCAGGGAAAAGTGGATTTTACCCTGAACGAATTGCATTTTCAATTGGGAAGAATTGTAATTTTAGATCCAGGATATTTTTTGTTTATGTAGTTTCGCCTGTGTATACACCATGCATTCAGTTATGAGAACAGATATTCATTCAATTCTATAATATGTCTACGAACTGTAGGAGATGCCTGGAAGCTACATCTAAATCAGTATTTCAATGAAAAATATTATTTACATATTATCTGTAATTGATATCAATCACATTGCATTCTGTGTTTACTTCTTTGTCTTTTGAATTCTACTATTGTGACTTTGGTTAGTTATGGACCGAAATATCATCTTTCATTACTATTTCTTCCTGGTTATGTCATTGCTCTCAACTTTATTTCAAAGACTGCTTTCAAACAGCTCTTCACACTACTCTGTACTATGGAAACGTTACTTTACCCAAACTATCTACAGAGCCTTTGCCCCTTATACAACCATCAAATGAAGAGGAGTTTTACTTGTTTCAATGGCATGTGTTGTATCAAATTCTCTCACCTATGAGACAATTTGGGTCTTAAATTTCTGTTACAGTCATTTCGATTTAGTATCTTCAGAGTAGTGATGTGATCTACCAATCTAATCTTCAGGATTCTTGTGGAGCATTATATTTGAAATGCTTCCGCTCTTTTCTTTTGTGTTCTGTTAATCATGCATGTTTCATTTCAGTGCAAACCAACTCTGTTGAAAAATACCATCAAGAAATACACTCTAACATCTACATTAAATATATTCAATCTCAACAAATACTTCCGTTTTAGAAACCGTTTTGTTACTACACCCAGTGTCCATTTTAGATCCTCACTATTTCTGTCATCAGTTATATAAAGGCTCAAATAGTACAATTCTTCTGTAACTTAAATGACTCATTTGCTAATCTCATTCTGTCACCATCACCTTTTATGAATCCACTACTCTACTAACCCATGTTGCTCTTGTGCAAGACCCTCCCTGTGTACAACTTGTTACTCGTCAAAGTCTATTGGACTATTGTGCTTTATAAAATGTGTGGGTTTCTGAAACACCACTCCACAATCCTTAAATGTTGGAAGATGACAAAAAGCAATTTTAATAACGCAAGAAATAAGTTAACCCTGTAATGTTTAACGTAAAGAGAGGGATAGTAGTGTCAGAGTGTTTAAATTTTTAACTAGCTTTCGTCCAGGCAAACTGCTGTATGACACTTATGAGATAAAATTCACCTAACATGAAAATAGTACTGTTTCTTACAGATGGCGGGTAATTCTACTACAAACCAATTAAGAAAGGGGCACTATTTACTAAGTAAACATTTTAGTTTAAATGTAAAAAGTTTATAAAGCAGTGGGAACAAACTGCAGTGGTTGTCAGTCTCTAGAATTACAAATTACTTAAACTAACTTATAGTGAGGACAACACACACCCATGCCCATGGAGAACTTGAACCTCCAATGGGGAGCAGATGATTACTATGCACCAAGGCGCCTTAGAGCGCATGGTCACTTCCGCACAGCTTTAGTTTAAATGGTTTAAATTTGTTTTTACAAAGAAAGATATCGAATAGTTTATCACAGAGCACATAAACGTTTGCAGGTCACTGGTTTTACAAAAATTAAATGTTTAGATATTTGTTTGGCGTAATATATGTAGTGTGTGTGAAGGAAAAGGACTATGGTGGAATCCCGAATTTCGTTCAGTTATTAAAGAATCATTTTCTCATCATCGTGAAAGTTCACCAATGGCTATCAACTGCAACATCTGGATATCACAATACGAAACTCATTAGATAAGCTAAATGGGGAAAGCTATAGAAGGAAGTATAGAAATTTCAAATAAGTTTGTTGCTCACAGTACACACGAAAATCAGGACGAGTATGTAAATAAATAGTGGATCACTGTTAAGAATACTATCAAATAGGCACCGCAGGCTACAAATGTTCAAATGTTTGTAAACCTATGGTACTTAACTGCTTGGTTATTAGTACCTAGCTTACAAACTACGAAAACTAGGTTAAACTAACCTAAGGACAACACATACACCCTTGCCCCAGGGAGGACTCGAACCCCTGATGGTTAACGGCCGCGCGCACCACAGCACGGCGCCTCAGTATGCACGGTCATTCCACCGTGGCGAGGGCTACATTTTGTACAATTAAGAAAAATAGAAGGAAACCGTGGTTTTATGAGGAATGCAAGAAATTGGGAGAAGAAAGTATAAAAGCATGATTAGTTTGGGATAGAATGGGAGACAGTAAACGAGAAGAGTTCTTGAACTTGAAAAGGGAAATTGGTCATAGGTTATGGGCAAAGAAGAGGGATTATTTGAACAATCAGATTCAAGAAACTGAAACTAACAGTAAACCAAAAAACATTAGAGACCCCTACCTAGACATAACTGGGTCTAGGAAAGGGTCTAAGAAAGGGTACAAGGCTAGGACAAACGGCCAGGACAAACGCTTTTCGAGGGAATCGTGGAGAGCATCCTGACAGTGCCATATTAAGTAAACTGAGGGTGTATTTTGAGGAACTATTAAATGTTCACCAGGAAGCAGGAAATGAGCAATTGTACAAAATAAATACAGCAGACAGATATTTGAACCAACACTAATGGAAGTAAGAGATGAAATCAACAAATTGAAAAACCATAAAGCACCGGAGCAGACTGCTGAATTAGTTAAAAATGTGAGACAGAAATTGGTAGAAGTAGTTCACAAAGTAAAACTAAAGTATGGAACTCAGAGATGATACCTAAGTGGCAAGAATCAATTATGAACCCAGTTTTTAAGAAGAGCAACAAAATGTTATGTGGTAATTATAGAGGGATATCACTATTACTACTGTATTTCAGAATTTTCTCGAATATTCTACCAAACAAGCTTAGACTATATACAGATGAATTGGGTGATTACCAAGGTGACTTCCGCAGGAACATATCTACTATAGACCAAATATTAATCCTGTGTCAAGTTTTGGAGAAGAAATGGGAATATAACAATTTTTTCATAGATTTTACAAAAGCATATAAGTCATTGAGAACAAAATTGTAATGAATTATTTTGGAACTTGGAATACCAAAGAGGTATGTTAGGCTTGTGACCTTCCTATCGGTAATCACAAATAAGAATTGGGCAGTACATAACTCAGGGTAGTAAATGTTTATGGCTCATTGTCTCTGTTCATAAGGGTGAGTTATATACGTCAGCTTCTATGCCCTAAACAACTACCCAATCTGCTTAAACAAGATCAATAATCCGCAGTTTAGTCAGTCTATCAATCTACATATGATGACATGAAAATATATTTAACAAACATAAATTAAACCTCTAACTGACCAACAAAATGGATTCAAAGATAAAGAAGTGATTCACTCACAATTTCAAATTTAATTATCTCTGTTAAGCGTGGCGATGTTTACTTTAGGGATGTTTGGCATTAATTTTACTCTTACTTTGTGGTAATTAATGTAATAGTTTTATTTGTGCAGTTTCTATTTTAAACGAAATATCACTTTTTCTGCATTCATTCTGTAGTACTATAGTATTTTGGTTGAAGGGACTTCTTTATTTAGCGTGTTTTTACTCTTAAGATGTGCAAGGGAAGTAATTGTAAGTTTAAGACTGTGGTACAAACCCTGTACTAACATGTTTATTTGAAAGTTACGTTAATGAACTGATGAAACACTTTGATGTCAAACACTTTGTTGGAAATCAAATAGTGAAATTTAATTAGCATCACTAACGTTGGAAATAAATGAGTAGACAGAATAGAACTATTTTATGTACTATGTTATTAATATTGACATGAGACTTTTCATGCCAACAAATTATTTTCACCCTACTTTATAGAATGTATGCTGTTATTCAGTAAGCAAATGGTATCAGGGAGCTTCTTTTATTGAAGTTATATCCATTACATATATATCTTATAAGTTGTGTAGTTTCGATATATCTATTATAGCAATATCCTTGGTATTGCAATATGACTCTCTCTGTGATACAGTATCCTTTGCACACAGCTGTTACCTATCAAAACATTATGTACATTGACTTTTCTTAATAAATAAATAACACTCTTCCTAGCAATGAATGGTTAATTTTTACCTACAGTTATAGGACCGAAAATGTTGTTTATATACTACTATTTACAATAACTCTGTAACTTATAAAATAATAGGTGACAGGAAATTTTAATGCGGTAGGTCAACACAAGAAATGTTACACTTTCTGCAGAGCTATGAACATAGCTTATTGTATCATTTTCCACAGAATTACAGCACAAAGATATATTTGTTAAATGGTACAATAGTTTTTTCTATCGTGCATGACTTTTCTTAATAAATAAATAACACTCTTCCTAGCAATGAATGGTTAATTTTTACCTACAGTTATAGGACCAAAAATGTTGTTTATATACTACTATTTACAATAATATCAGCATATCTTGACTCTGTTAGGGCTGTAAGTAGCCGGGATATACTGAAATTTGAAATTGTAGGTGATGGGCACTGATTTAGTTATTTGATATAATCCAGTCATTAAACATGGCAATTTCTATCAATAGGCATCAACTATTGCATATGGAATAATTTCTTTTATGTGTGACATGATAGACTTCTGGTTTGGATAACAGTTAAAAGATTGTGTAGTAACAGTGCTTCAAATGTGAATAAGCATGTAATGATACGTAAGTATACGATACTTACAACTAGTCTCAGGCTTTGTCGACATGGACGAATCTAACTTTTATGTGTGTTATCCTCATTTTCATGTCTGAACTGTTATTTGTCGTTTTGGTGAAAGTATGCAGTTCATCAGTTACTCCAGAAACACTAAGCAAGGTTGGGAACGAAATTAGCTATGCCGTCTGACGAACGGAGCAAACTTGTAGGACAAAGTGTTTGAGTTGTCCGTTCAGTTAATGTATAATTTGTAATGGCAGGCCCTCCATATTAAAGCTCTAAAACCAAATGTTCATTTTGGTATGCGCAGTGTACAATATGAGAAATGTTAGAGTGAGTTACATACTATATATCATCGTTTATAACACAAGGAGGGCAGGAAGAAATGTACACTGACAGGGTGGTGAATAGAATGGAAGGAGGAGGAAGTGGTGGTTGTGATGGAAGAGTAGCAGCAACAGTCAAAGGTGGAGGTAAATAGGGTAAATAGTGGAGGAGGGGTAGGTGAACAGTGATGGGGTTGAAAGACGAGATAAACTGAGAGAGAGGTGGAGTGGGAAATGTACAGAGAGAGGAAAAGATGGCAGGAAGTAATGAATATGCCTTGAGAGAGTAGCAGTAGGAGATGAATGGAAAGGGGGTTAGAGACGGAGACCAACGGAGATTGGGGATGGAAGAGACAGATAGATGAAAAGGAAGAGTGGAGGAGGAGGATGAGGAGAGAAGGGGGATACAGGAGATGGTAGAGAAGGGAGAGGACGATATGGACAGAGTTAGGAGGGATGAGGAACAGAAAGAGAAGCAAGGATTTGCACAGACATAAGATTGGAATACAAAAAGAAACGTAGAAAATTTATGTTTTAACACCCTGTCGACAGTGTGGTCATTAGATACCAATAAGTAACCAGACAAAACAAAGTACTAATCTTAGCCAATGTGTAAGCGCAATATCTTCGGAAGAATCGCATAATCAGTGAGTGCAGCGTCCACTGATTATTGTTTAAACCTGTGACGTGCCTCTCTCGGTGCCAGGTACGGCCGTCGCCCGCAGCTGCTGCTGTGCCTGTCCGCCCACGCTGTCAGCAGGCTGCTCGTGGTGCTCACTCCACACCTGCTGCCCATCTTCATCCTGGCTGAGGCTCTTGTATCAGCTGCCGCTGGGCCTATGACAGAGTGCGCCTTAGCTATCGGTAAGAGTCAAACATACTCCAAGTTCGTAGGAATGATTAGAACTCTGAAGAGAATGTCACAGGCGACATCGCAAATTATTTAAAAGTATTTTACTTCACTGATTACCGGTTGCAGGGACCACGTCATCATCTTCAGACACGTATACAGCATTTACAAAGAACCTACATTTGTAGTCAACCACTTATACTCGTTGAAAAATACATACATTGCAAATGTTTGTGTGCAAATAGTGCCAAATTCATTTAAACATAGGAGCTGCATATTATATCTTTCATGTTTTACTGGGTAACACTTACTAAATGACTCATATGAAGCTCAGTAATGCTCTATTATTGACCGCTTCACTCCTAAAACTGGACTGATGCAGTTTTCCATATTTATCTATCACTTCTAAGCTTTTTCTTGTATAGTAACTATTCGAAGCATTTGCATTCACTTTTTATTGAGAAATAATCTTTCTATACAACGATCATCCCCATCCTGTCACTCCAGTTGCCTGTATAAAGAAACAGGTAGTTTCTCAAAGCTTCATGATGACACTTTCCTACCGATCCCTTCTTTTAGGCAAATTATTCTTTGTATTATTGTTCTACCTAATTCTGACCAATACTGTCTTATTAGCTATATACAGGGTGTTTCACTAAGTATGTTTGCCTCTGGAACTTATAAAATAATAGGTGATGGGAAATTTTAATGTGGTAGGTCAACACAAGAAATGTTACACTTTCTGCGGAACTATGAACATGGTTTATTGTATCACTTTCTACAGAGTTACAGCACAAAGATGTAACTTTTTAAATGGAACAATAGTTTTTTTATATCGTGCATTGGAATCGTTGAAACCAGCTGCGTCCAAATCAATTTAAACTACATTCCTATCAATGTTAGTTTGGGAGCTACAACCCTTCATAGTTTCAGGGGCAGATACCACACACTGAACATAATACATGGCTGTGTGGTGGGTGATCGATGTTATGGCGGTGGAAAGTTGATTTAAATGAGATGTTCAAATGTGTGTCCAAGTTCCTCAATGCATAATGCAATTCGCCTTCGAAAGGATCTGCAGACGAGATGTAACATCGCTGGTGTGACAGAGCGACATGCGTCCTCGATGCACTGTTTTAGATC
This sequence comes from Locusta migratoria, assembly GCA_026315105.1. NCBI lineage: Eukaryota > Metazoa > Arthropoda > Insecta > Orthoptera > Acrididae > Locusta > Locusta migratoria. Next base: position 1,716,844 of record CM048746.1, on the reverse strand, counting down.
ATCTGGGGATGTGGGCTCAGTGACATAAACACGATCCTTTAGATATCCCCACAAAAAGAAATCTACTGGTGTTAAATCGGGTGACCCTAGCGAACCATGAATGAGGACCATGGCGCCCCAACCATCTTCCTGCAAACCTGTTGTTTAGTTCTTACACAACAGTACGATCATCCCCAAGGATTCCACACCACATATTAATAGACCACCTACGTTGACGGTCGTACCCACCAAGGATTGTATGCGGCCCAGTAGTGCATATTATGGCAATTCACTGCACCATAATTTGTGAACGTGGACTCATCAGAGAACATAACACTTTGTATAGACTCAAGCGTGAAATTAAGCATGTCTCACTCACAGAATGTCACTCTTGCACGGAAATCGTTCCCATGCAGCACCTGGGCCAGTGACAGGCAGTACGGATGAAACCTGTGGCCGTTACTATACGCCACACAGATGTGAGATTGACACCAGCGACTGCAGCAACGGCTCATAAGTTGACATGAGGATCGTGGTTTAGTGCAGCTAAAACAAACACCTCCATCTCCTCACTTCTTGCAGGTCTTCGTCTGTTACTGCGGCGCATTACAAAGCTGCCTGTTCCCCGAAGTCGTTGTTCGGCATTTAAGAACGTAATGGCTGCCGGGGCTCTTCGCCTAGGATATGTCACGGCATACGCCATGGCTGATTCAGTGGCATCGTGTCGGCACTCGCCGAGCATCAGCAACATGACAACTTACTCGTTGTTTGTGTATGCCATCGTCATCCGATGTCAGTAACTGTGGTACATTGAGCCCCGGTTGTTTGTGTGGCTCCAGCTGTTGAGTATACGGCCGTGTGCGGCGACAGTCGGCAGTCTAACAGCGCATCGAGGAAGCTTCTCGCTCCGTGACACCAGCGAAACTTTGAAGGATTGTAGCTCCCAAACTAATAGTGATAGGAATGTAGTTTAAATTGATTTGGACGCAGCAGGTTTCAACGATCCCAATGCACGATTGAAAAAGCTATTGACCCATTTAAAAATTATATTTTTGTGCTTTAACTCTTTGGAGAATGATACAATTAACTATGTTCATAGCTCCACAGAAAGTGTAACATTTCTTGTGCTGACCTACCGCATTACAATTTCCCGTCACCTATTATTTTACAAGTTACAGAGGCAAACACACTTAGGAAACATCCTGTGTTTATATATATATATATATATATATATATATATATATATATATATATATATATATATATATATATATATATATCTGTGTGTGTGTGTGTGTGTGTGTTTTCATATTTACAGAATGTATGACATTAACTATGAATGGATAAAGTTGAAAATCTGTACCCAGCTGGGATTCGAACTCGGGTCTCCTGCTTTCTAGGCAGTTGCAATGACCACTACACGATTGGGGACACAGCGATACTCACACCTGCATGGAATTATTCATGTACTTTACCCTGCCCATTAGAACTCTAACTCGTAGTCACTCGGTACTGATTCCCATAAGAGAGAGGGCCTAGGAGTGCCTCCGCACTGAAGAAAGGATCACTGCCAGTCATCGGCAAATTTTTATAAGTTATGTATACGTTACACAGTGACTTTACACTATTTATCATACACAAATAAAAAGTGTTGCATCATACATCCAAAAAGTTAAGAAATGATCAAGAAATTGTGGAGTTGTGCGAGTTTGACCAAGTGGGAGGAAAAAATGAAACTCGCAAGACCGTAAACCATAAGATAATCCGCTGATAGCCTGAAACAAAGAGAGCGAAACCCATATGGATAAACTAAACTTTATAAAACGAAAATGCAGCAGGAAAACCGCCTTTTATTTTTCAAATCGGATAATTCGATGATTGCTGTGGGATGTGGCCAGACAAAGAACCATTATTTGAAATTTTAAGAAAAGTCACAAATTACATTTTATGTAAATCATAAACATCAGATATTCTTTACATCAACTGCGTTCTTTATTTTATACTACAGATATGGTTCCATGCATGCAACGATGATAAGCCATATAAAGTCTAGGACAGCAATGACATTGAGAACATTTGGTCTATTAAGTGGAAAGTGAACTTCATTTAAACTCATGAAAATATCTCTTTAATCAAAATTAATGGAAGCAAACCACGGATATGACCATTTCTTTGAATATAGGAGTGGACAGCTTTTCATCATCATCTGGATGAATTTTAATGCAGTCGTCTGTATCATGAATTTTACCTTTTTTACAGGTATTTTGCGACCTTTTTTGATTAAACAGGCGCGGTTTTGCAGACTCTTTATGAAAATATTTTATAGTGAATGGAAACGGTATAGCTTATTGCTGTTTGAAGTCTGAACGTCACTAACCATAAATACAAGAAGTAGAAAATCAAATAACCATGTGTTCTCCTTGTTAGACTTGCAATTTTTACTGTTGATTTGTACAGCCTTGTGAATTTATTTGCAATAGCACTCTTAAATGATCGAAAATGAAAAATGTATAATTTAAATGATAACATTTTGACAAGTGTGAGTTATTGCAATACTCTTATCGCTAAGCAGCCAGTTCATGCGCAATTAGTAATATACAAATAACTCATCACTGTTTAGTTATGTTTAACTGCTCCGAATTGCTACAACACATTCCAGCCTATAGAATTGTGCGCCTTTGAGAAGATTTAATTTTGTGTTTGTGTGTTCCTAAAGAATGAAAGCATCAGAGGAAGCCTTCGCTTCACAAAGATACATAGCACAAGAGAAACGATAGTAGTGAAACCTCTTAACTACCTCTTAAACTAACTGCAACTAACCTAAGGCAACCTACACATCAATGCCCCAGAGGGGACTCAAACCTCCGATGGCAAGCAACTGCGTGCTCTGCAGCAAGGTGCCTTAAAGCGCTGGGCCACTCCACTGCACCCTCAAGGATTCACGGAAGTTCCAGTTCTAGAACAAAATACCATAATTTGTTATAATTATGGTGACCTGTTCCTATGGATAAAAAAATCGTTTCTGTGTTATTTATTTATTTATCTACCATATTGCAAAATTTTAAACGATACGTACAGGTTTAAAGTGTGTAACAGATTTTTGTCCATATAATAAAATGTTGCACATCAAAATGATGTATATGGCTGAGCATTAATTTCAGCCCAGCTGCAAAACTAAACGATTCGCAAAATTTTCCTGGACGCCACTGCCAGTTCGTTGTCAAATTTACGCTTGTAAGCTGTAACATACCTACAACAAGACATGTTGTCATATCACAAGATCAGGAGGATTCAGTAGTATACAATAATTGGGGTCTGAAGATTAATTATCAATAATAATAAGGATATCTGACTAATGATCCAGATCAAATGTACATAAAGGGGAAGAAAATCAAAACAACAGACTTTCTGTTATTTGGGATCCATTTTAGAAATTGGGGAAAAATGTGACTCAGAAATCAATAAGAGAGAGTAGTGAATGGAAGGTCATTGGGATGATCAACTCAGTTCCTAGGAGCGGTAATGTAATAAAAATAACCAAAAAGTAATATATAACTCTACATTAGAGAGTTTATTTCTGTATGAAGCGGAAACCTGGACCATTAATCTGAAGCTTATTAAGAAAAACTACAAGCCTTAGAACTAGACTTCTGGAGAAGGTCGGTCAGAATTTCCAGCAAAGAAAATATAAGGAACACCGAAGTAATAAAGAAATTGGAAGTAAAAGAAAGAATAGATGAAGTGATGGACAGGAAGAAATTGCAATGGTACTGGCATGTACGTAGAATGGAGGACTCCAGAAAACTGAAGCTTGTACTGAAAGGGAAATTGGAGGAGAAAAGAAGAATATGACGACCTGTGACCACCTGTCTAGCACACAATGAGAAGACTGGGTGCAAAATAAGAGGACGCATAAGATCGAGACAATTGGAGAAATAACAAGAATAAATAGTTCAAGAACTAATGTAGTAGATGTACACATTTCCGAGTAAAATGTTACGTTGGAGATAAACCATTTATATGAGGAAAATCACAATAAATGAGAAATAATGAATAGAAAAGCCTAAGTGAAGCCCCAGAGAACGAAATACGACGACGTGACACAAACAGTTTAAATGTTCACCCACTTAGGTGAATGCTTAGGAATGAACAAGTCAGGTCAGGAGTCTGAGACCAGCAATGAGAGAGTTAACAAGTGGCTAGGTGCATGTATTCTGGATATATTTATGCTCATTTAATTAATAAGACTACAAATTGTTATCTAGTGGTGAACTCTGTACACTTGGTTCAATGCTATTTAAAGGATGCTTTATTATCTATGCCCACTCGGTACGGTTTCTATAACAGACATTCTGAGTACCCTGATGAAATATTATCAATACTTATTAACATTAGTGATGTTCTTCCATAAATTATTGTGTGTTGCGCTAAAAATTTTGCTTGTGGAGGTTTAATGTTGAGTAAGGTGACATTTCGAACTTTCAACTCCACATAGTATTCACTTTTATTTACTAAATGTGTACTGTTAAATAATAAATTAATAAAATTCAGCAACCAGTTGCTTGTGATTATTTATTTTAGACGACCAGTATCGGGCACTTGAGTGCCCTTCTTCTGGTCTCTATACAGGCAAACAAGTGGATTGGTATACAGTAAAGGCTATAAAACGTACAAAAGTCGCTTGCAGAAATATGAAGCCATTTGGAACCAAATCGATTGTAATAAAAGATATGTTCATATAATGGGATAAAATTAACACTTACATTTTAGTATTGTTGCTTAATGAATGTACATGCTATAAGGAGAATCAACACTAAGTGTAGAGATTATGCAATGAATAACAATCAGCTGCTAACAAAGTATCTATGTATGAGCCTCATAGTGAAAGAGTAAAAATAAATAAGGAAGTAGGCTATGGGAAAACAGTAATACTCGATGTGTTGAAAAGAAAAGCTTGAAGAGGGGAGCAGGTGACTGATAAAACAGTCGCTTAACAGATTAATATTTGGTAGTGTAAGAAGTAAAATGATAAGTGGCGCCATAGGCGGAATATTTCGGAACTAGCAGCTTACACAGTAGTAGGATGGTTAGAATGTCACTGTCAGGGCATCTGTCAATGTCAAGAATTTGTCATAGTGTCTATGGCTTCAAATATTACTGGGGATAGATTGAGAAGTGATTCTCATACACCAAATAAGTTAAGGACGTGGGTTATAAGTTTTATGATCCGTGAACTAATGTGCAAAGAAATGTGAATGGTTACAGTAATATTAACCTAGTGTTACAATTGGTACATCTACTCAGACAACTGAAGAGAGTTAAACTGTCAACTTGCTAGAAATATACCAAAGAGGACAATCATAAAGAGCAGATCACGGTACTTTAAGACACAGTATGAGTAAGTGGTGGCTGGTTTTCTAAAAATAAACAAGTCACTATCATAATGATAGTATCTGTTACATAGTTCAGTTTAACAAAGTGGAGGCATAAAATAACCTACCTTTAATATGAATATATTAATAATAAATTAATAATAAATAATCACAAGCAACTGGTTGCTGAATTTTATTAATTTATAACCTGAACAGTTGCTAAAATGGATAAATTACTTCAACTATTAAATGAGCACTGAGTGGAATAAAAAGCTTACAATTTTAGAGCCTGATGTTTGCTCATTAATTCAAATAACATTACAGTTTTATCCCAAGAAAAGTAACTTTTGATTTAACCCATTACTGGCCATGTCTTTTTCTTGGGACGCAAATATTTTATTTATTTCCACCTAGGCAATGAAACTTTTAGCTTTGCTTGTTCTACCCATACGAAAAACTAACTGCTACAACGAATATGAATTCGAAATAGAAAATAGACAAATTAGTTCCTTTCTGAAAATAAAATAATTAGAGAAAAATTATTTATCTGCTGTCGACAGTGCATTAAACACTAATCTTCCTTTTTTTTCCTTATTTTTTTTTTCTATCTTCAGACTTACCTACACTGTATGTTTGCTGGCATTCATATAAACAATGAATAGTGATTTAGTTATCTAGGTGTGTTTGTTATGATCATACAGAAGTCAATGTAAGATTCAGTGTGTTTCAGATATCCTGAAGTAAGTGCTATATCAATTTATTTTATGCATCCCAATAATGGGACAATGGCATTTTACATAATCTTTCGTTAGTGTGTCCTATTATTGTATGCACATCTCTTATACCAAACATTGTTTCTCACACACTTGAGAACTGGTTTCGTTATATTGCACTTGATTTTCTCTCATTCCCATTTTCAATTGCAATAGGAATGTTTCACCAAACTGTGGCAAAAGTGACAACAAGCAAGAGACTTTAGGTGCAGTAGTAATAACTGAATTGATCTGTACGATTCCAGAATTAAAGTATCTGAATCATAAGCTTTTCTTTCACAACTTTTTAACCAGTGTCGACACACACAACAAACTAATGCATATCACGTGCTTCATACAGAAGAAAAAAGTGAAAGAAAGTGAATGAAGATTCTATGACTACATATTTGACAAAAAGAATAAAGTTCTGGTAATGAAACGGTGGTACAACAGTATGTGCAGCCACAAATTACATGCTGTTATTCCTCTCAGTTCTCTAAGGGATAATCGCAGGTAATATATGTTATAGTCTCACATCTCATTGAAGAATATAGTGCCAATATTGATAGTGTTGATTTACTGGACAAAAAGATATTATAGAACAAAACCAAGGCCAAAGCATTGGTGGTGGCTGTTATTTGATCAGCTGATCTATGTGTCCATGGTAAACACATGGCTTGTATTCCACATTGCTGATCCAAATGAGAACTGCTTACTTTTGGATGTTCGACAGACAAGTGATGTTCCTATCAATAAACACTGAATCAGATCCTAAACACAGAAGGAGAAGGAAGTAGGCTGATGGGAGAACATGTGAACATAGATGTATGACTAGAAAAAGAGAAAATGTGTAATAGATGCAATGTTGAAGTTGTGGCAAGTGTTTTGTTTCATTTCATACTGAACAGATACTCGATAATGATACAGTAAGCGTTTTTATTTGTTTCACGACACTTTTTTACAGTTTTATGCATTGAAAATCATGTAGTGCCTTTTGATGGCTTATTTTGATAGTGTCCCAAAAATTGCGATGGTCTGTAATTATTCTTGTAGTATACTGAAATGTTTTAAAACATATTTCCTTTCATTTATAAGCCAAGACATCATATTAACGAATAACAGATTGCAAAAAATAAATTAATGAAGTTTTGGGAACTCATAATTAATAGGTCAGGTTATTATTTCTGATTTTTATTTGGACTAAATGAGAATATTAAACTGTTTAAATGTACCTTTCTGTTATCGATAGTATTTTTAGGACTGAAATATTTTATCATTTTTTACCTTCCAGTCAGTCATTTTCTAGGAGGTTTCTGGTGTCTGTAACACTATAAACACAATCCTTTTCGTAGTTTTTTCTTCTTCTTCTTCATCGATCCAGTTGCATTTATTTCTGACAAACTGTATTCATGTAGCTTCGAGGAGCACATACCACAGTTGATGCTTTATTTGAAATTTGTCTACTGTGTGTACAGTAGTTCTCTGATTCTAAAATTGCCTTCATGTTCCACATACGGGCACTGTGAATCCTGCACGAAAAGTCCACTTCTAAAAAGTTTGTCACTGTTTCACCTTTTCAACAACCATATTTCTGAGTCATACGTGATAATATTTTTTATTGCAGTAATATGTTATGAAGTGCTTCTCGTTTTGTGTTACTTCTCAAGCTGTAACATACAGTTTGGTAGTGTTTTTATTTACGATGGATGCTGTAGGTGTACGTTTCTGCATTTACCTCCCAGTTGCTTGCCAACGTTATATCCATTTATTTTTGCTGTATTGTTTCTAAATTTTCAACCCTATCTTCATCAGTATGAAGATATGTCTTGGACTGTGCAACGTGATATAATATATTCCTTATACTGAACTTCAGATTTTTGGAAAATTATTCGTGTTCCTACCTGATAGAAATTTTCGTTTGATAACAGTGGGCACACGAAATGTCATTTCCCTTAACTATGCCCATACCTCTGTGTAAGAGGGGGGGTTTATTATCACGCTTTTAACAGGTTGATACGCAGATTAGTATATAATATGCAAATAGGTACTAATAGTAATCTGAACATTTATTTACGTTAGCTGTCATGAAATCACAGTAATCGGTCGCCAATATGTTTTCGTAAACATAGAAAGAATAATTCTTACCTGTCTGAGCACAGTAGCATTCTGAAATCACTTTATCAAGTATGTACTTAGTTAGATGAATTCCTACATATTATCATCATATAAGTAGCTGTAATCTTTTCTTATTGAAGAGATATGGAAATGCGCCATGTCTATCTTTCTGAAAATCTCCTCAGTCCAGACAACAAACTGTATGATTCATTAGCTTAATTTTATCTTTAACTTCCCCTGTAAAATAGTGACAGTAATGACACAGAGATCTGGTAAAAGTACGTTATACTGCCAAATAATTACGAACACCCTGCCACTGTGCAATACAGATGTCATCATTTATGTAGATAAAAATGAATGTTTTTCTGTATGTCGTCTATGTGTTCATAAACCACTCACTCGATTACAATGAAACTTTCGTGAACTGATCACCGTACGCCCACGAAGGTTTCTGACCCAAAAACAAAAGAGCACGACACATAGCTCAGAAGATATGACGACATAAATAACGAGAGGCCACCGCGTGAGAATACCCAGATTTATGCGTCAATTCTAAATTTAGTTAGGAAATTTCAACAAAGTCTTCATGTAATTTCGGACATGAAGCGTTTTGTAACTAACCCCCCCCCCACACACACACAAACATACAAAATGATGATACGAAAAGAAGTCTACCGCTCACAACAGTTTCGCTGTAGATACCGTAAAACTGTCGCATTGGGCACGACCTTGTATCAAATAAAATTAGCATTACAGATTTGTATGTTACTATTTATTGTTGTCTGAAAGTCTCCCTTAATTCTCTTGCATCCAAAATTCAGCAGTCTGTTTTCTTAATCTCTACCTATATAAAAGCGAAAGGACACTCACTCACTCACTGATTAAACACGAAATCTCGAAAACTACTTCACGTATGAAGCTGAAATTTGGCAGGAATGTAGTTTATAGGTAGAAAACGTCAGCTAAGAAAGTGTATTGTGATTGGTGTATGGCGGGGCATACTTCTACAGAATCACGAAATCTACAGTTTCATTCCGATCTTCACGAAATTTCGCAAGCTTAACCTTCGAAACAAGAGTAAGGTCACCGTCTGCATGCATGGGACAGAGTACTTTGCAGCATAAAAATGGATCCCTAAATACCTTGGTCGCGTCATAACTTGAGAGCGGCTCGACCGATTTCACAGATCCATTTTTTTATTTATTATTTTTTTTCGTTATTCTCAGATCAAGGATTGTATGAAATAAGACTGGAATCTTTGAGGACAACTAAGTGCGCTTTTCAATGTGACCCTGCGTTTCTATTGCACAGAAATCTATAATTATTCTGGTATTGATGAAATGTTGTACACTCTACCTTAAAAACAAGAGGAATGTCACTGTCTCTACAAAATTTCGTTCGGTGTATGTGGAGGGTACGTAACCTCCGGAATTTTACAAAATACATACTTTTGCTCCAATCTTTATGAATTTTTGCACACAAGACCTTTAAACCAAGAGGAAGATCGCAGGGTACATAAATATTTGCCGAGAAAGGGAAAGGTGGAAACGAACAGAGAGATGGCAAAGAAAGAGGTGGATGCAGAGAGACGGGGGAAGGGGATGTGGACTACGAGAGTGTAGGATAAATAAACACCCGGGCCACGCCGGGTTTACAGCTAGTTACTTATATAATTGATTTATATTACTATCTAACCAGAAGCTAAACTATTCACAGATCAACGTAAGTACAATTAATCCTTTCAGAAAAATCTGTGGGTATAAAATTGAGCAAGTCTTACCATTTATAGAAATGAATCTAATCTTCTCTAAAAATACGTACTCTCCTGATGGGAACACTAACACACCCTGACTGCAAATATGGCCCACTATAAATATGATAAAGTGCTGCACTGACTGTGGAATGCCTGTAGCAATCGCTGGTGTCATTTTACCCATTCAGCATGTGTGGAAACTCGCAAAGACGACGTCGGCGCCAGATAGTTAGCAACTGTGAGATGTAAATCCTGTCTGGGAAATTGAACACACTTCGTTCTGATAAACAGCGATGACATTTAGTTTTTACTCACCAGTCTCTGTTATCTCGGCCATGCCTTCGTGATATCTACACCCGAGCAGCTGAAACTTTGCACTTGACGTTTATAAATAACAAGTGAAAAGCAAGAAGCGCGAGGCGCTAGTCGCTGGGAACGCTCCAATCACAGCGCGGTAAACACTTCCAGTGATCACGTGCCGTGACGTCAACATTCCCGCGTTGCCGGCTTTCTAACATAAACAAAATTGTGTATCGTGTTTATCGCGTGTTTATGTTGTGTGTGCTTTTTTTTCGCTGCGATTTGTTTTACTGTGAGTGGTTTAACTTGACTTTCTGAGTTCAAGTAATTGGATAATGTCACCGAAAAGACGTTTGTCTAGTGACTTTTCTGAGTAAGTTCTCAATTTCGTATGAATAAAAACTTCGAAGCTTATGCTCTGAGCAGAAAGTTCATTCTCGCTTCAAACGATCGGAAAGAAGTTATGGTGCAGTGGTTACAAGAAAGAAATATTGCTGCAGATATGTCAGTGTCAAAACTTCTTTTATATTCGCTCGTGAAACAAAATAAGCCTATTACACCCATATATGCAGTAGACGAAATCGCAAAGGAGCAACGTCACAATGAAATAAATCTGTTCCCACTTCACTGCCGTTTTAACCCTATAAAATTGGTATGGCGTGACGTGAAGAATTACTTAAGGAACAGTAAGTCCTCCGCAATAACAGAGGTGGTAAAGCTGTTGCCTGAATCTGTTGCCAATGTGGACCCTGCATCTTAGAAGAAAAAAAAAGGGTCGAGCACGTTGAAAAACTGATTCGGGCAGCGCAAAGAATGGCAGGGATCATCAGTAATCATTAACGGTAAATGATTTGTCTTGGTGATGACGATTTTGGTAGTGACGACAACAGTGAAGATGGGGAGCTGGATGTAATTGTACCATTGTCGCCGTAAATTGGTGAGTTAAAAGCATTCTGATTATAAAACGCAGATAGAGAAGTTACTATCTAGATTATTGTTTATTTCGTATCTGTAGTGATCCAATGCTTCTTTTCTATATTGCTTTGCTCCTTTATTGAAAGCGTGTGCATTGTTGTGCTCTGGTCTTTAGTAATATGCCGTTAAATAATTGCTGTTCAAGAACGAATTATTATATGCGCTTTTATTGCTCAATAGCTTACATTTACGAGATGCAACTGAAAACCGTTTCGTCTGCTGTGCGTTTAGAGGCTAGTGTTGCAACGTCGCTAAAGCAGTGTAGCCGTAACGCGAAACGTCAAGTGCAATGTTTCAGCGGCCGGAGTATATATCCAGTGTATAAATACACCAGCTCCAATTGCACAGTACGTCCCCAGATGGAATGAATTATCGTCACTCACGCATCGGTGCATTAGTTTTGTGAATGGCCGAAATATTTCAATGATCAGCAAAAGAATAGGCGATCAGTATCAAGTGCGACGTGTCTTTGAAACCTACACACATTAACCAAATGACCATCAAGCACAATATATAGAAATTACGTGTGAAACCAAATTGCAGCAACTCACACCCAAACAAGAACACCGGCTGCACACAAAGGCGCTTCTAAACGAACTGAATTAATGTGGCTGCAAATGGCGGAGCCACCAAATCCTAAGTCCCACAGTGGTCGCAGTCTACGACGTCACTTAAAAAATGTAATGGCTGTATTGTTTCATGCAAAAAGCCAATAAAAATAACATCAATCAGAACAAATCAAACGCAGAGACCCCTACCACCGTCTCAGGTGGGTGTTACTGCCAGAGTCCCTCATTCCTTCCAAAATAAAACAGAGCTGTTCCCTGGCCATCCACCCGCGGTCACACGTAGCAAATCAGTGTGAGTTCTCCTAATGATTGATCATCCACCCTGTCATTGCATCTGCAATTTCTGTCACTTCCCATCGCAGACCAGCAAAACCGGCGCCAAATTTTAATAACCCAGCCATTGAAACCATGCAGCGACAGACATCCACCCCACGCTAAGAACTGAACGGGGAGTGTCCTGCAATTTATTTACTCGTAAAAAGAAAGAACTTAGGCTGATAGTTCGGAACGCAGTTAAGGTATGGCTGTTATAATTATTGTATGCTTCGCGCATCGATCTTTTTATAGACGCACGAATTTTTACTAACTTTTGCCTGTCATCATTTGCGTGTTCTTTTTTGAATCGAGAGTGCAACAGCCTTTGCTTTCTCAACAGCTTTCTAACATTATTATTATACCACGGTGGATCTTTTCCATCCTTAGTAGGGGGCAAAGGGGGGATCCCAATTGGGAGGGGCTTACCAGTTCCGGCATACGCCTTACAACAAATGTTCAAATGTTTGTAGAACTTATGGGACTTAACTACGGGGTCATCAGTCCCTAAGCTTACAAACTACTTATGAACTAGCTAAGAACGGCACAAATATCCATGCCCGCGGGGCGATTCGAACCTCCGACCGTAGTGGCCGTGCAGACCGTGACTGGAGCGCCTCAGTCCCCTCGGCCACTGCGGCCGACACGCCTTACAACCAAGGAAAACCTCCCGAAAACCTTGGTCGGAACCGGGGGATTGGGACCAATTCAATTTATCTCTGGGACGTTGCCCCAGACTACAAATGGATCATCGGGAGAGCACGAGTGCACTCACGACAATCAGGGATCGGATCCCCGAGCTACTCTCGTAAGCTCGTAGAGATCAGCTCGACCAACAGTGGACAAGCTTTCACCCTAGAGGAACCGCACCCGTGAGAACGGTATCCACTGCGTCCGAACTTCCTTACACATTTATTCAAAACATATTAAAATTAGCTGCAACTGGCTGCGACTTCGCTTTCAGTTACAATTTTTATGTGATGATGTGTACTGTCTTTGTAGTTTCTCGTAATTTTATCGTCTGAAATATTTTTATAGGAAACTGGTTAAAACAATTATCCTATTAATGTTATTTGTTCATTTTCTACAGTACCTCTGGATAATACAGAAGAAAATTATTTCGCGAGAAAGGAAATTTTCGTATTTGTGAAATCGGTATAGAACGAGAATATCAACGTGGTCATTGACAATGTTGAGATGAAGGTGTCAAACAAATTGAAGCATCCATAAATTTTGCCGAAAACTTTGAAATATGCCACAGTTAAATTGGTTACGGCATTCAAGACGAGGTGGCAACAAGTGAGCAGGAACGAAATCAAATTCTACCGAAAATTTGATGGCTGGCTAGACGTTCCTGTTTCTTTCACTATTGAAAATGAATGTGCGAAGACTTCCATGGAAGACAGAATTGGGCGTCGATTCCAGTGTTTCACTTGAATTGAATACGTTTTTAAGAGATTTTCCGTCGTATTTCATCCCCATTTTGTTTTTCTAAATTTTGACTTCCAATTCGTAATCACCGGCCCGAAAACCACCGAGTCCAGATTTTCAGCCGACTTTATAACGTTTTCGACTCTTGGCCAGCTCTTTGGGATTTGGGAGCGCCGTGCGTTACACGCCACACAGCGCCAGTGACTGACACAGCCGCACCTTGTCGCCAGGGAGCAATGCAGTGCGGTAGCCAGCAGTAAGTAATACCACTTCGGCTAATGTCCTGCGGCAAAGCTCACGTCCAGTCGGACATTCGGAGGTTTCCCTAGCATGGTAAACAGCCACGTGCCTTTATTCGTAGAACCGTTTTTGAGTGGTACTTTGGCTCTTCGGCTCTCAAAGACATACTTTGGAGTCAACGATAAATATACATATCTGTGGTTGTCAAGTCTGCGGTAGCCATTCTAGCAGACGAATTAAACCAGTTGTTCATTACTTGTTTAGTTGTGTAATTGGAAAGTGTTACCTGCATTTCCGTACCTGTTATGTATTTATATTCCGAGTTGAAAGTAAAATGTTGTTTGTACTTTTCGATTCCGAAACTACAATCCACTGCTAGAACGCTGCATTTGACTCGCGATTATTTGGAAAAGACACGTAGCTCGCGTATCATTGAACAATGTAACTTAAAAGCTAACGTGCATTAAATAATTACGACAAATACTTTTTTTACAGTTAAATGCCTTTGTTTACGTTTTAAGATCTTAAAGAGGACAACGCACACAATGTCTATAGGGCTGAAGACTGCCCATTAAAGGCACGTGTAGAGATGCCAGCAGACGACGTTGTTCTGAATATTCTGTATGCACTTGCAACAGAAATTAAATTTATCCTGTCAGGATCTTAGCTAACCACACACACTGTAATCGTGACATATTCAGAAACAAGGCACCAAATACTGGTGACAAGGAATGTCGGTGTAAGCACACTCTCGGAAATCCCGATATGTTCGAAACTGAGCAGCAAAATATTCGCAAATAATTAGCCACATCTTTCTGACTAGCGAATGGTGTAGGCCTAAATGTCACTGATACACATTTCCACTTACTGTACCAGCAATTTTAACGTTCCCCTAGTTTTGTCTCCAACCATATTCTCGAAAATCGCAACATAGTTGGAACAAAGTCAAATATTTCTGAGAAGGAAGAACATAAATGTTATTGCTGATCGTACCAATTGCAGCAGCAATTTCATTCTCCGTTCTTCAGTTACACATAAAAATCACTAAATCGATGTTATTAACTCCTGAGACAGCATAGAAGGGTACTCGATAACATAATTCTGTTATGTGAATACGAAAATTCCACAAAGTGTTGTGGATAAATAACTCCCACAATGTGTTGCAAGTTTCTTAATTTTATTTTAATGACATTTAGTTATGATAAATTCATCCTTAGATGAATTGCAATTAGTCGTTAATTCGCTGTTGCCCTGAAACGGTTTACTGCGAGTTATAAAACCAAAACCACCAAAACTGTGAGATATACGGCAAATCAAAATGGCGTCTGTGACATGGAAGGAACAAGTGAATGTTGCCTCCAAGGTACGTCTTCGAGAGCCGAAGTACCACTCGAAAACGGTTCTACGAATAAAGGCACGTTAAACAGGCACCGTGTCCCGTCACAGCCCGCCTCTTGTCTAAACAGGTTCCAACCTCCAGCAGCTTTCTCGTCTTTTGGGACAAACAGCCCATAGACTAAAATAAATTTTGGAAATTCATACACCCGACACCACCATGTACATGCCTCCCATTATATATCTCCCAACCAATAAATGAAAGAAAAATTTAAAATAAAAGACAAAAATAGGCTACAAACTATTATTGATTGAAACAAAGTTATTGCCAGTCACTTTGTTTTATTTCGCACACAACGCGTTTCGAGGATTTAAACCTCATCATCAGGTGGAGTAGCATTAAGCTGTGTACATGTAGGTTAGGTTGACCTGTTGCACTGTCAGAGGTCACAGGTCCCTTCCATTGTCATCACGTTTACGGCGATGATGAGATAGAAAAAAATCTTTAAACCATTCATTGTTGTGATTCAAGTTTATGTCATCAAGTCCACTTCTGACAGTTTCCTTGACACTTTTCTATCTTCCCTTTACCTCACTCGCGTTACTGCGAGCACCGTGCTAACTCATCTAGTTGTAATAGACCGAACGTTGCACGTGAGGCCCGTAGACGGGTGTCACTTAACATTTGACTAACCTGGTGTCTAATCTCTCGTAGATGTCCAAAGCGCAGAAGCAGCACACATGTCGCAGACTCGAAGTTTTGTCAGGTGAGGCTGAAAATGAAAGTGGTGGATACTGTGGCTGTCTAACTACCATCAACGAAGTCGACGAATTCCTTCAGAGGTGACAGTGGCACATTTATTTTTACCAATCCCACGAATACAGAAGCCACAAACTGCACGTTGACGTCAAAATTCACAAAAATAACGTTGTTACAGTCATAACACACTTTGACATACATTGCACGCACTTTACAAATATTTTTAACGCCATTATTGACCGATTAATACAAGACTGGTTATCGCAAGTGCTGCTAAATGTTTACCTAGTCGGGGCTCGCAGTGAACTGACTAGCAGTGGAGCTGGGCTCCACGATAGCGCCTAGAGTTTTGGCACCAACCGACACTTTTAGAACATCACACTCTCTACCTAAAATACTTAATCTAATAAATCTACAGAACAATAGTGTAATGACAAACAATTAATTAACACACATTATGGCAATAGAACTGATAACTGAATTTTTATTTATTAAATAATTAATAAAATAGGTGGGGGGGTTGTGGCGCGTAACGGTATAGCAACAGCCAATCAGATCACTCTTAGAGAAAGGGGCGGAGTTTTCGCACGGAACCATACTTACATAGCATCTGGCTATCTGGCACAGCCTCTTCCTATTATCGCATGTCTATTTCATTACAAGTAAATGAAATAATGAAATAAAATAAAGTAATGGCTGCTGGCTTGCAGGCAAGTACCGCCACACCTTACTTACATTTAGCAAATTACAGTCACGATCTTCGTTGGTTTCTAACACAAGACACTTCTTTGTTTCTGTTATAAATAAACAAAGATGGTGGCTGAAATTTGCTAAAACATGAGTGAGGTTAGGACATTGCAAGAGACCTGTGGCCCCTGGAGACAGTGCAACAGGTCAACCTAACCTACGTGTACACAGCTTAATGATATTCCACCTGATGATGGGGGTTTAAACCCTCGAAACGCGTTGTATGTACACTAAAATAAAGTGACTGATAACAACTTTGTTTCAATCAGTTTCAAACAGAACTGACGGTAAAGCCTATACCAAAATGTTTTCATTTAAATTAAACAAACTATTATTCCTATCACCTGTCATCCAATAAATAAATAAAACGAACAGATTTGCGACCTCTCAAATGCGCTTCAGTGACAGTTAAAAAACAATTCTCTTCATTTGTATGGAGAGCATTGCAACGCAACCTTACCCTTCTGGAAATTTAGACAATTTATTTGAAATGAGGTCTTCAACACTTGACACGTAAGACAAAAACTAATTTATGATGTTTTGTCTCGTTCCAGGTCTGGAACTAACAGACATCAAGCACCGAACTGCGATCAACCGCTATGGGTCGTGTGGGATGGCCATTGGAATGATGTGTTCTGGCCTCTTGTCGTGGGCATATCCCGACTGGAACTACTTCGTGACGTTCGCCGCTGTCTGCAGTTTGGCGCTTTTCTTCTTCTTCAGGTGATGCATGCAATACACATCAATAATTATAAGTGAACGGTTATTCATTCTCGAATGTGGAAAGTAGGTTTAATACAATGTGAGGTTTGAGTTTTATAAGTCAATATTTTCTGCTTGTGTGACTTTCTCAGAATATTTGTTCTTGAGAGTAAAGCACGAAGATCAGTGTGACGTCAAGTGCAAAGCCACATGAATGGCGTCACTCAACTCGCATCAGAGTGGAGCTCAAAGGACAAAAAGTGAATCTCCCCTACATAAATAATTACCAGCATCACTTAGTAGTGTGTAATTCCGTACCAGAACGTGAGACAAATGTCAAGATTACACTGGTAATAGAATTAATTTACATTCTAAGTAGCTGCAAGTACCCGGCTTTGCCCGGGCTTAAAATAAGGTTTTCTGTTGTCATTTTGTGTACGTGTACCAAATTTTACGTTATTTGGTTGTCTGGATCTTGCGTTATAAGGGAACAGACAAACAGATAACAAATGCGTCTCATATGTATAGAGATTGCGATCTAAGTGTGTAAGTAAAGTACTCTCCCCCATGCACCGAACGAAATTTTATGTCGACAGTGCCCTTCCTCTTGTTTTGAAGGTCAATTGTGCAAAATTTCATCAAGATCAGAGCGAAGATTTAGATTTACACGGACACATTGAAAACGCACTTTCACTTTTTCTCAAATTTTCCGGTTGGTTTGAAAAAAAAAAAATCACGTTATTTGGATGTCTGGATCTTGAGTTATAAGAGAACAGACAGACAGACTACAAATGCGTCTTATAAGTAAAGATATTATTTATGAAAACGTTGTCATCTGCAGGTAATACGTCGTCATTTGTTGTCTAAATAACAAAAACATTTTTAAGGGGTTGCGAGGTCCCTCACAATCTTTGATGTGTTAGACGTGTCGTTAGATCCGCCTTATGCAAGACACCTTGTTTTGTTTGAACTCCCAAACATGTTTCGGCACTTATTGTGCCATCTTCAATGGGTTTGTGTCGTATTTTCTAGAATAACATGTTACAGATATTTGGTTATGCAGTCATTTAGATGAGTTGTTAATATGACAGTTTTGTTTGATATAAGGCCTAATTTATTTACGCTACTTCCATTATATCATTCGCAGGATTTGTATCTGCTTTGACTGAGGAATGACATATTTTCCCAGCACGTCATCTTTAACCAACAAGCCTTTTTATTCACGATAACTAATTGATTTATTGTAAATTCGCGTGGACGTTATATTGAAAAATCGTTAGGCCTGTACGTGGCTGCATAGATGCTTACTTACATTCGAGTTGTGGTGTTGCTGCTTGATTGTTTGTGGCATGTTCTTTTGTTTTATGGTGTTTAGTGCTCTTCTTGTTGTGAACTGGCACTGTTTATATCACCATTTGTCTTATTGTTGTAGCTGTATCGTGTTCATTTGTTTGTGTGCTGTGTCTGATGTGTCGCGCGATTTTTGAATGGTTTTGATACTGGTGATCTTTAGTGTGTATGTATTTGTGTGTGTTTTTATTGTTGTGTGTTTTTGTTGTGTGTGTGTGTGTGTGTAGAAAACAGAGAGAGAGAGAGAGAGAGAGAGAGAGAAATATTGTGTGGGTGGGTGGGGGCGGGGGGCTATCAGATGTAATGTGGTGGTACTTTTATGGTCTCAAAGAGAGTTTTGTTGCATATTGATGTGTATTCATTGATTCTTACTTTGGGCTATTGCTTTCTGGATGTGACAATTTTCTTCTATTGTTAGTTTCTGGAATCAGTTATTGACGGTTTTGAGAACTTGAAGGTCATTTTCTATGTTTCTTTAGGAGTGATTTTGTTTTATTAAAATGGCCAGCAGATGTTGAGTGACAGCTGCACCTTTTTAATGCTCTGATGTGTTCAGTGTATCTTGTTTTGAATTTTTCTGCATGTCTGTCCCACATACAGTGTTTGGCAGCTGTTGTAAGCAAGCTGATATATTCCTGATTGGCTGTACTTGACAGTGTTGGTGGAAGGATTCCCTAGTCTATTCTGTATTGTGTTGTTGGTTCTGTAGCCTTGTTTCTTAAGTATGTTGTCCACTCTGAGTGATCTTGTTGTTGTAAGCAGCATTGTGATTCACAACCAATCCAATCTTCAAGTAAACCAGAAGGAAGCAAATTTCAGATTTCTACTACACCGATTAATTAGAACACTGATGACCAAACCAGCCTGCACAGAAGAACTGCACACAATAAAACAAATTTGCACAAGAAATTGGGTATGACACAAAACAGTGGACAGAATACACAGAAAATTACAAAATGGGCACCACACAGTCATGAAAATTCCACACACAGATATAAAACATTGCACAATACAAAGCAACACACAGTAAGCAACAAATGGCACCTAATGACTTACAACAACAAAATCACACAGAGAGAGGGCAACATACTTAAGAAACAAGGGCTGAACATACGATACAGAACCAACCAACAACACAATACAGAATACACTAAGGAAACCTTCCACCAACACTGCCAAGTACAGCCAATCAGGAATGTATCAGCTTACTTACAACAACTGCCAATCTGTGTATGTGGGTGAGACATGCAAAAACTTCAAAACGAGAGACACTGAACATCTCAGAGCATTAAAAAGTAGCAGCTCTCACTCAACATTTGCTGAACATTTAATAAAATAGAATCATACCCCCAACAAACATAGATTCTGACCTACGAATTCTCAAAACCAGCAACAGTTTATTCCAAAAACTAACAATAGAAGAAATTATCACATCCAGAAAGCGATAGCCCAAGGTAAGAATGTTCAAATGTTTGTAGAGTCTATGGGACTTAACTACGGAGTCATCAGTCCCTAAACCTACAAACTACTTATGAACTACTTAAACTAACGACGGCACAAATATCCATGCCCGAGGGGGGATTCGAACCCCCGACCGTAGTGACCGTGCGGACCGTGACTGGAGCGCCTCAATCCCCTCGGCCACCGCGGCCGGCCCCAAGGTAAGAAAGTACTCAGTGAGTACACATCAATATGCAATAAAACCCACTTCCAGAACATAAAAGAAGTATACAAGTAAATCCCACCACCAGATTACATCTGATAGCTACCCCCCCTCTCCCTACACGCACACACACAGTAATTCTCCTCTCATTGTTTTACACATACACACACACAGACGCGCGCGCGCGCTTGTTCCCGCTTTAACTTGGCCACTAAACTTTATGTGTTGCTGCAGACATGTGGACAAACCTTATCATGGACCAGAATCACTCCCTTGTGAGCAGCCCAGGCCATTTGCTCTTGATGGACTTGTGTGTGCTACGGAGTCTCTCACAGAACACGACACTTGTAATAGTTTTTCCGTGCTCGGAGGTCGAAATAGTTGGTGAGCATCACCTTGTTTGCTGTGAGCACGGTCTTGTTTTTTTTTTTTTTTTTTTTTTCATTTTGATACCCCTAGAAATTCATCTCTGTATAAAAAATACATGTCTTATAATGGAAAGTTCAGGATGGACTTCAATAATATAATAGGGAAAGCTTGCATGTCACCACAGACACAATTGTCGAGGCATAGGCAGGTACAAGATAAAGACTCTCACACACATACATACAGGGACAGTGTGAATGGAAAGTATAAGAGCAATATTAACAAAAGCAAAACAAGAGTTATCGGGTATAGTTTAAGAATATCAGGCAATGCTGAAGCGATTAGATAAGTTGACGAGAAAATAAAAACAATAGCTGAGTATTGTTATTTCGGAAGTGAAGTAACATCTAACGGCTGAATAAGGAAGATAATTATAAAATGCTGAATGGCTAATTGATAAAAAGCTATTCCAAAGAAGAGTAATTTGTTGACATTCAACATTAAATTAAATCTATGAAAATTCATAGTGAAAATAGGGCAGCATCCTACCCCATCTTCACGATGAATTTTCGTAAGTTTGTGTGAAGTCAGCCTCTCAATGATACTCATATTTACATGAAGCAGAAGTTACAACCAAATTCTAAATACTGTAACTGAGACGAAAAAATTAAAAATAAATGGTTTTCATTCAACTAAATGTGACGAAGGTCACGGTGCGAGCAATGTTGGGTGATGACAAAACAGGAAAGGAAACAGTAATGATTCAAGGCGAAGTTTGGGATGGATGTAGCAGAGACAAGCTTACTTGGCAAGATGGCGAGGTGGCCGTGTTCTTAGTGTCGGACCAACCTAATCCTGGACAAAAGAGGTGACAGGAGACCTCTCTGGGAGCAGTTGAAGAGGGAACTGTCTTGGCCAGGTAGCAAGGGTTCGTAAACCCTGGTCTTTGAAAGCATTTTGCGTCGCTTTTAGCGTGTTCTACATCAAGTGTATGGCAGGGGGAGGTTTTTCCGAGGCCTTAGAGCTTTAGTCTTCCCTCCTCATTCTGCCTCTGATGACTGTGGAAATAAGTACTCCGCCGAATCATGCTGAGGGGAAGGCATGCTGTTCGGACTTTATTTATGATCAGGCAGTCATGGTCTTCAGTGATAGTTTTTTGAGTAATTCTTTTGCTATGCGAGGCGAAGTATTTCGTAATTTACAGAACAGTTCAGTAAATTCAGTGTAAATTTATTATTTGCATTTTCGTTCCAGTGATTGTGTGTCCGATTTTGCGCAAGTTAGAATACACGTGTGTGGCCTTCAGCCTTTGTGTAAACATAGTGTGTTCAACGTTCCTTGTGTTTTTAACTAACTTTTCGCGTTGTTACTGTATCCGTCAGTACGCTAAATATTTTTCTGATATTCTTGTTTGATTTTGTCTTTCCTGTCTTGTATGACTGATTGTATCATGTGCTTTCGTAACGGTTATTACTTCGGCCTTTGGCCATGGTTTTATTAGTACTAGCTTTCTTCTATACGAATTCTTGCATGTGCTTTACTTGCTTATTCTAAATTAATTTCTGTTTGTAAATGCTATGAAATTTGGCGTGGTCGCACACCACGTGGTACTTATGAATAGTCAGGCATTCCCTCCCCAAACATGAGTTCATTTAGTGCACAGTATATTTCAAAATTTGTGATCAAGACACCTGCCATCTCCTCAAGTCGCCACTAACGCTTCGTTTCGCCGCTGCTTTCAAGTGTTCGACAGAGTGATGTATTGCTAAGCTTTATGTGTGTGTCAGTGAATAAATGAATGTGCTTTCAGCTACCCATTCTGTATTTGCAAATTTCCTCCCATGTTGCCTCCATATTCAGAAAAGGCAGAAACAATTATAACACGGGCAGTAATTATATGATTTAATTCACTTTTGTTTAAGGTGTGTGCTTAATTTGGTCTCCCCACATTTATTTGCTTGTTATTTTACTAAATAGATTATGATTTTAAAGTATCAAACCTCTGCTTTATGATTTCATGCTCCGCATCCCATGTTTAATTAGCTATTCATTTATTTTTTTAACATTGATTTTGTGTTAAAAAGTTGGCTGCTCCCTTAAGGAGTGAGCAGTTAGATAAATATCCGTTGCGCATGTAATGTGGACACTCATAAAGTAATTTACAGCAGCAGTGAGCTTCTTAACTTACATTTGCAGATGTCAACTGCCCGAGAGTTTGCTTATTTTAATAACAGGCAACTTTCAGTATGAATTAACACATCACACATCAAGATGTAAAAAATGATGCATGATCAGGACCTATGTGACAGAGTTCCATCTTAACACCAGGAATGTAGTACACTGTAGTTGACTGTAGTTCCGCCATGCCGCCATGCCGCCAATTCCGAAGTTTGATCATATTCGCATTGTTACTGTGTGTCTGGTGGGATGATGATTAAGGGAAGATTCGATATGTTTCAGAGAAAACTCCTCGTGCGAATCTTGTGTATGTGTTCCTAAGGTTAGAATGGCCAGCATTTTCTCCAAACATCGAACATGCCTGGGATACTAGGCTGTTTTCGGACGAGACGACGCAGCAACCAGTCTGAGTGATCTATTGCTGAATTGCTGTTGAGGAGTGGGACAATCTAGACTAACAGACACTTGGTGATCTAGTGGAAAGTATGCCACGACGATTACAGGCATGCATCATTTCCAGCGTTGGAAATGTTTCAAATGTTTTTATAGCTTATGGGACTGAACTACGGCATCATTAGTCCCTAAACATACAAACTACTTATGAACTAGCTAATCCTAAGGACGGCACAAATATCCATGCCCGAGGGGGATTCGAACCCCCGACCATAGTGGCCGCGCAGACCGTGACTGGAGCGCCTCAGTCCCCTCGGCCACTGCGGCCAGCTCCAGCGTTAGTATTATAGGTCTTGGTGTATGCTGCAATGGAAAACGCAAATTCGAAATGTCGAGGTTATTGCCATAAAACCCATCAATTTCATGAGCAATAAAGGCAACGAAAACATTGTTTTTGTATATATCTGTGCCATTTACACGTAAATGATCACAAACACTTTTAATCGTGTTGATGAAACACTTTTTATGTGTGGTTTTTAACTATGCTTCGGCCAATCAGGTTCCACACATGTGCCAATGCTCGTAATGTGTGGCCTATTGCAGGATTGTATGAAATGGTTGTGACAACTGCCTGTATTCCCGCGGCCATATCGCTCATGGTGTAGAGGGCTTTGGTATCAACACTATTTGTGACTCAACGGAGGGGGAGGTGTAGATGGTCAAACAGGAGGGGATGAGGAGGAAACGGAAATTGGGGAACGAACTGAGAGGCGGAGGGTGAGGAGAAGGGGGAAGAAAAGATGGAAAAATACAAAAGATGTGTGCAATGTACACATCAAACATATATCTAGAGAAAGCCGCATTGGAACGGGTAGTAGTAATACGTTAAACATACCCCTTACGTGGGTCACATAATTTATGGAATATTTTGAACGTCCACGAGTCTTTCTTGTGATAGTTAACGTGGCTTACCATTACTAGCCCTGAGAGTCTCCACTGCATGGTCTGCCACAGGTGGTTCCCCGAGTCGCCGCGCTGGCTGGCGTGCCGGGGTCGCGAGCAGGAGGCTCTGGCGGTCGTGCGCCGCATCGCGGACACCAACGGCTGCTCCGTGCCTCCGTTCACCCTGCAGGTCATCCAGAGGGTGGCCGAGTGCAAGACGGACAGGACGGGATTCCTGAGCCTCTTCTCCAGCTGGAACGTCTTCAGGAACACCGCCATCCTCGCCATTGCCAGGTGACTTACACAGGACTGTACTGCCACTTACTTGCTGTAATCGTACTAAGCATTTTAAACACAATATGTCTTCAGTTTGCTGCATAAGGAGAATCCTTGTGTGCGACCCAAGTTAAAATGTTCTTATTTCTATGGAGTCCGTTGTATGTGAAAAATTACTGTGAAGAAAATTCATTGTTCTGTCAAGTACCATGAAATCGTCATAAAGGTCGTGCAAGCTGAAAAATAATTATCTGTAGAAGAATGAATTTCTGGAACATACAAAAAATTGTGCTTTTAATTCAATATAATGATGTTCTATCAAAAACCAGTAGAAGACTCATTGAAAATGTTCTCATTTACCTTTGCTTTAAGTTTGTTTAGGTTACATACTAACACCTGCGTCTCCGTATTCAGTATAAATTGGACATTTTTATTGCAAATAGACTATACTAACAGCTCTCAAAATACCAATTTGTACTCTTGAAACACCCTGATTTAACAATGATTTTCCAACTTCTCCTTTTATTTACAACTAGCTGTAAACCTGGCATTGTCTGGATGTTTATTCTTTCTACACTCTCGTAGTCCATATTCGCTTCCCCCCTCTCTCCGCATCCATTTCTTTCTCTCACATCTCTGTGTTCCTGTCCACCTTTCCCTCTCTCGGCAAACTTTCCTGCAAGGTACTGTCGTCATGTACCATACAAACATTTATATACCCAGTCATCTTCAACTTTGCTTAATGATCATGGATGTAAAATTTCATAAAGATTGGAGCAGAAGCATGCATTTTGTAAAATTCCGTAAGGTAAGTACCCTCCACCTTGCACTGAACGAAATTTTATACACATAGTAATATTCCTCCTGTTTTTAAGGTAGAGTGTGAAAAATTTCGTCAATATCGGAACAAAACTATAGATTTCTATGCAATAAAACCGCAGGGTCACATTGAAAACCGCACTTTGTTATTCTCAAATATTCCAGTTTTATTTCATAAAACCCTTGACTCAACAAAAAAAAATGATCTGTGAAATCGGTCGAGCCGTTCTCAAGTTATGACGCGACTAAGGTATTTAAGGATCCATTTTTATGCTGCAAAGTACCCTCCCCCATGCATGTAGAAGGTGACCTTACTCTTGGTTTGAAGGTCAAGTTTGCCAAATTTCGTGAACATCGGAATGAAACTGTAGATTTCGTGAGTCTGTAGAAGAAGTATGAACCGCCATGCACCTATCACAATGTACTTTCTTAGCTGACGTTTTCTACCTATGAACTATATTCATGCCAAAATTTCAGCTTCATAGGTGAAGTAATTTTCGAGATTTCGTGTTTAGTCAGTCAGTGAGAGTGAGTGTCCTTTCGCTTTTATATACACTGAGATTAAGAGAACAGATTGCTTAGTTTTGATTGGTTGCGTCATTATTTATGACGTCATATCACCTGAGCTACGTGTCGCGCTCTTCAGTTTTTCGGTCAGGAACCTTCATGGGCGTACGACGAACGTTTCACCAAAGTTTCATTGCAATCGAATTAATAGTTTGTGAATACATAGAGAACATACATACAAACATTGATTTTTACATATAAAGTCTCTGGGTGCCCAAAAAGCTGAGAATCCTTAAATATGTCACTGTGCTCCTGCACAATAAACGGATCGTGCTCACTTTCGCTTCTTAACACGCGAGCCCCTTTCGGAGTAAAAACATTCGGCGCCCCCCCCCCCCCCAGCCCGTAATAAAGCTATGCCAATGATTCCAAAGGCAAGGTAATTAAATTCCGACTTAGATATCTGAGGCTTGCGCAGGCATTTACTTTTGGTGAAAGTTGCAGTACCGGAAGCGAATAAAAAATGACAAATAAATCTGTATGACTACAAGTATTTCATGTATGGTTTTTTCTGTGATGAATATTAAATTTCAGTGTGTAACATATGAGGACGTGTTGTCATGTGCGAATATGAAACCATCAAAGCTGATACATCACTTCTTAATAATTCAAGGATGATCATACACTTTGGATTTCTTCGACAGGATAATGAAAAACCTTAACCAGCATCAAACTAGCAAGATCCGATAATGAAATGGTGTGTTTTTAGTTGATTAAAAATAGTATGCATCGAAAATTCGCTACCAACTGCAAACTACTATGATCCAGCAGTAAAAAGTTATTGTTATGTATGAAAATAATATTAGTTAATGATTATTTGTTTTTATGACATAAAATTTGAACATATGACAATGTCTTACAAGAAGTTGCCACCATTGTAAATAAGTGTAGTAGTACTGCACGAACGCTGTAAAGTCGCTTAATTGACAAGTCATCAAGACGTGGAAAATGGATTCACTGTTTCGCGATTCGGTCGGCCATCTTCAGAAATCAAAGGTGCCATAGGTACATCTTATACCTGTGACACTTTTGATTTCTGATTAAGGGCCACCCGGTACACATCACAACGGAACCTATTTTCCACCTACGCTTGACATATTAATCAAGCGACTTTCACGTAACCCTGTCGCTTCTGTGTGTTACTTATGCCACAGTAGCTGAACGTCGAGAAACGTACATTTTCCATCGAACACTCTGCTATTGCATCCTGCTGCGACCACGGCACCTCGAACAAGACCTTGCGGTCCCCAGGGGGTCGCGACCCACAAGGTAAATTTGTATACGTTGAAACTTCCCTCTTCAAGAATATGCTGAAGTAGTGAAAAAGTTAATTGTTCTGGAATTTAGTGTTATGACTTTAGTGGTCACTCTTTCCAGTTAACTGAGTGTTGCTCTGTCTTGCTGCCTCTTGCTGGAGATAACAAGGCTGTATTCTCTGTGTGCCGCCAGGTCGGCGCACCTGCTGACCATGTACTCACCGGTGGTGGCGGTGAGCCGGCTGAGCGGCAACCCCTTCCTGGCCATCGCGGCGCAGGCGGGCGCCCAGCTGGTCGCCTACTACATCATCAACACCATCGCGGCGGCGTTCGGCCGCCGGTGGTCCAGTGCCGCCAGCGCCATGTCGGCTGCCGTCGCCAGCGTCGCCATCTTCTGTCTACTAACTGGTGACTCATACATGTGTATTCCTGCTGTCCTAGACTTATTAAAACTAAGTCAAAAATTTAGTCTTTAATCTATATGAATAAAAAGGTAATAGTATGTTAAATTCCTTTAAGTCTTTGTTAACTTCATAAATATTACCGTGGCGATGTGTCTTGAGCGAAACACTGGTTGTTAGTTTCATACCCATACATGTTTCGCTAGATTTGTAGCCTCTACAGTGGGTCCTTTTATGGTTTTAACCCTACACTGCATGACGTTTTATTTTAGCACTGTATATATGTGGTAATTTTCACCAATCCACGGGAAAATATTGATAAAATACTATAACTCATTTGACAATGGGAAAGTCATCATTTATTACCTGTTGCCATTTGGCAGCATCATGAACAGAAACTTTCTTTCAAACATGTAAAATGTTTTCTACTACTATGAGATATCTGTAAAATGTTAAAAAAATTTTACTTGACATAAATGGTGTCACTTTGTAGTTACAATTTAATGCTCAACCACTGGAACTCTCTTCGATAGATTTCTCCTCTGTTCATGACTGCACTGCAATCTATGGAGTAAACGATCAACTAAATGCTTAGAACAGACTCCAATGTATACAATATGCATGATGTTGTCACCTGGGAACAAGACGTACGCCTGTAAATGTAACAAAAATTAGTGTTGCCAAATGACAACACTTTGCAGTGTAGGATTAAAATTTAACAACAAACATTAAATACCTTACTAAATGTACAGAGGGAAAATTTGCCAATTCGCCCAGTCATTAATTTTACAAGTACGCTCACATTCTGCCTAGCCAGAGAAATAAAGACACACCTCCAGAAACATTATATGCACACAAACAATTGTAGAATAGACAAAGCTGAAGAACTAATATAACAAAGAAAACACATAATCATATCTTTGACTGCCTGGTTCATATCATTCCACATCAAATATATCTACATGAACATCCTGACCACAGAAACAATTATCATTATTCAACAGCAAGTGGAACAGCACAATAATATTCCCATATCCAACATTAAAAAACAACAAGCTTATTGAAACGAATTTCAGAACAACATTATTTTACATTTGGTAACGAGTTCTACTCACAGCAAGGATCGCTTGCCATCTGATGAACCGCCTCTAAACTCCTGCGAAATAACGTTAAAAACATAATTTTTGAAACCAGTATTATGCAGAAACAATTCAGGATAATAAATTGTACCACCATGTAGGGAACAACTTATGTCTTCTAGATGAGACACCAACCCATATACAAGAACTCCAGGATATACAAATACCATCCATTAAAATATAAAATCAAAATAGAAAATGAAAATAATGAAACGGTAAATTCCCTGGACCTTAACGCCCTGTCATATGGAGTAAGATTTGGAATAAGCATGCATACTGACAGGGGTGACAGCTGGCAGTTTCGCTCTCCTGCCTGCTTGCTGGCTGTTTCCCGTAAGTTTTTCGGGAAAGCTAGTGTCTTCTTTTTCTCATACATTTTTCTGTATGGTACCAGCATTGGCCAATCAGGAGTCGTTTTGGGGGTTTGACCTTGTAGCCTGCAAGGTGCGAATGCAGAGACTGCTCCAGATTGAGTCACGCGCCCGCCAGTGAACAGCAGTCTCACTCAAACGATTATAAAGAAACTAGTTGGTGAAAAACATTATGATTCTCACACAACTTACAGGTGTATTGTTCAGTTTGATGATGAGCTGAATATCATTTTCTTAGGGGTCATAGTTTTTGCGATATTTTCGTATTTTGTACAGTACAACAAGAAATCCAGAAATTTTTCATTGAAAGCTAGAGGTCGCTATTAACTTGAGTTGTGTGCATTTAGGTTATATGTTGCTGCGAATGAAATGTAGCTAAAACACTGAATTATTCTTTGAAATTGGAATGATGTCAATATCGCCAATTTTTAGATAACAGGTTGTATGTAAAGCATTTTCTACCGAAGAAACCAGAACGAAATTTTCGTAATATCCCTTATATCTCATTGGAGGTATCGAAGCAATAGTTTATCTAATGATAATATGCAAAGAGGAGATTATTTTGGTACATGATTAATGCACGAAACTTGCGTATTAAGTGCTTTACTCCAACAACTACAGATTTTATTCAATGAAGTGATGGACTCTTAAAGAGTCGCAGATAGCACCTAAAATTAAATTCCATCCTTTGTTTCACAATGTAAGTCATCAAGTTATTTGTTTAACTTTTAAACCGATTGTGATCATACTACTAACTTTTCTTGACCTCAATATTACTAAATACAGTTTCAATATTCTGTTGCAATTTCAAATGCATTAAAATTCTTGTGAGATGAATATTTGTACTCTGCTGTTTTGATGAAAGAAGTGTATTTCAGCATTGGAACAAAGTACCTCCATATTAACATAATCTTGTCACTGAAATGTTTCACTGAAACAAAATAGTGCTGGGAAAATAAATAAAACACATTGTGTTAAAATTAGAACTTCCCACTCCAAACACAATCAACTGTCAACTCCACCTGACAAACTGCAAAGAGTCAAACAGAACACTTGAAACACAATCATATGTCACTCCACCTGCCACCTTGCTTTCACAGTTGTCAAACTGTGAAGGGGATTATTGAAATAGTGCTACTTTTCTTCACTGTTGCACCAATGAAGACACCAACACATGAAGCTGAACATAATAAGGAAATGTATAAACAAACACACAGAGACGCCATTCACTTAAAATGAAATAATAACAAACCTAAACATAAATATAAAATAAAAATAATATCAAATAATTTTAATGTAATACAGTTTTGTATGTAAGTTACTTCTGGATAAGGATGACAAACTGTCACGAAGAACCTACACAGATAATGTAGGACAACTGAAAACACTCCAACCTGTAAACAACGAGGTATATATACATATGTAAACTTCTTCTATGAATTTCAAACTAACAATTCGAACGTTTATTAACCTTTAAAAACATTTTTGTTAGGTATAAAAATAACAACCAATGTCTTGCTCAAGAAAAGTCGCCATGGTTATAAAGTTAACAAAGCACAAAATACTAAGAAGACCTACTGAAGATGCAATAACTGTAGCAAAACATGTACGGGTATGAAAATATAAAGCACTGTTTTCATCAACACAGATCTTCATAGAGAAGTAGCGGTATATATGTAAATGTTAGTTTGTGTAAACGTTCTTTAAAATTTTAATGCAACGTTGTATCATAATATGCGAAGGTTTTTAGATACTTATGTCTTTCATCCATACTAATATTATAAATTCGAAATAAACCCTGTCTCTTACACTTTCACGACTAAACCACTTAACCAATTTCGACGAAATTGGGTGTGGAGTTGCTTGAATGCTGCAGAACATAGACTACTTTATAAGTGTGTATTCAAGATATTTGTTGATTTCAAATATATAGCTCGAAATATGGAATAGCTGAGCATCAGCTTCTCTCTCACAACTTCTGGGATGATTGCAGACGTTATTGTACCAATTGTAACTCTAAAAGCTCTTTGTGCTCAAACGAATTTTAAATATAAACCAATTAGAAAAGCTAATTTAGCTGCTATTGTAACTTTTTAACTCTAATTAAAGAACAAGAATGGCGGAATATTTATAGTTCTGATAATATAGATAATAAATATAATGCTTTCCTCAACAGATTTCTCATGCTGTTTGATAGTTGTTTCCCTCTGGAACAGGGTACTTCTACTATAAAGCAGCCTGGGTGGCTGACAAAGGGGATAAGAATATTGTGCAGAATAAAGTGGAAAATTACCAAACTGTTAGAACCAGTCAGAATCAAGCTGCAGTTGTACATTACAAACAGTATTATAAGGAACAAAAAAGTCATTAAGAAGGTGAAATGTATGTGGTATGAAAATAGAATAGAAAACT
This sequence comes from Locusta migratoria, assembly GCA_026315105.1. NCBI lineage: Eukaryota > Metazoa > Arthropoda > Insecta > Orthoptera > Acrididae > Locusta > Locusta migratoria. The sequence goes on along the minus strand of CM048746.1, from coordinate 1,685,369 downwards.
TTCAGGATAAAATTGAAATCAAATGGTTAGCAGCAGCAGATTGAGGATATATAGTCAGTGCATAGTAGAAATCTTTCTGTTACTGATAAGTCAGATATATTTACAGTATTTAATAATCAATTTCTGAGGACCCTAGTTACTGCAGGGCTGTTACCTGAAATAGTCCTACATGATACTTACAAAGGGGAGATTGTGTCAATAATTAAATCAGTAGAGACTAAGGACTCTTGTGGATAGCACAGTTCTAAAGTACTATGTATGCATAGTACTTAGCCATATTTGTATTTTTTCCTTTCATATTGGTACAGTTTCCTGCCAGATTAAAGTATTAAGTAGTGAAACAACTTTATAAAAAAGGAGAAAGGGATAATGTAGATAACTATAGATCTATATCTATGCCATCAGTATTTTTGAAAGTTGTTGAAAAGTCTGTATATTCAAGGTTAACTGAGCGTTTCAGTTGACATAACCTTTTATCAAATGTGCAGTTTGGTTTCAGAAGTGATTAACGATAGTAAATGCTACATTCTCGCTTTCCTGTAAGGCACTTTATTAATTAAATAAAAAGCTGCAAACCTTTGGCATTTTATTAGATTTAACAAAGGCGTTTTATTGTGTTAATCAAAGAATATTGTTGCAAAAGTTGGAACATTATGGAATAAGAGGAGTAGGTCACAACTAGTTCACCTCTTACTTTAATAACAGACAATAGAAGGTAATTCTCTGTAGCATAAAAATGGCTATGACATGCAGTCACAATGGGGCACAGTGCAGGTGGAATGCTCCAGGGCTCTGTTGTGGGACCACTGCTGTTTCTTATTTGTATAAATGATGTATAACAGGTAACTGTACAATATTTTTGTTTGCTGATCACACCAGCTTGGTAATAAAGGATGTTGTTTGTAATACTGACTCAGTACCAAATAATGCTGTTCAAGAGAGAAGTTCGTGGCTTATAGAAAATAAATTGATGCTAAGTCACAGTAATCTAAGTATTTACAAATTTTAACAGACAATTCAATAAAAGAAGATATTTTTATTAGACATGATGGGCATATGATAAGTGAGACAAAAGAGTTCAAATTTCTTGGTGTTTAGATAGATATCAAGGTGTCGTGGAAAGCCCCAGTTCAGGAAGTTGTTAAAAACTTAATTATGCTTTATTTACCGTTAGAACACCATCTGAAATAAGTGATTTCTCAAAACAAAGATTGGTCTACTATGCTTACTTTCATTTACTTAAAGCGTTTGGTGTCATTTTTGGGGTAACTCAATTGATTCAAAAAGAATATTTTTGGCTTGAAAACGGGCAATTGGAGCAATATGTAGTGTAAGTTAATGAATGTCATGGCGACCTCTTTTCAGTACTATGGGATTTCTGACATTAGCGTCACTACACATATTTTCTTGGATGTCGTTTGTCGTTAAGTTCATTTCTGCCAAATATGCAAGAATCGCCATTCTAATTTCAATCTTGATGTTACCATATTTGGCACAAATGAACTCTTGTTGTAACTGATGGAAGGAAGGAAGGAAGCTTGGAGTTTAATGTCCCATCGACAGCTTGGTCATTAGAGACGGAGCTAGTACTCGGAGTTTTGGGTAAGGATTGGGAAGTAAATCGGCCGTGCCCTTTTGAAAGGAACCATCCCAGCATTTGCCTGGAGTGATTTAGGATATTCACGGAAAACCTAAATCAGGATGGCCGGAGGTGGATTTGAACCACCATCCTCCTGAATGCGAGTCCAGTGCGCTAACAATGCGCCAACTGGCTCGGTGTAACCGATGTGCAATATCTTTTCAGTCTCCTGTTAATGCCAGACAATCGTGATCAGGTAGAGTGTATTAAAAATATTTTACGGCTGTTGTCGCAAGAATGATTTTTTAAAATAAATACACATATATGCCTGTTGTGATGTCTGCACTTTTTGACGTGTGTAAAAGATCAAACATCAAACCAATCTATATGAATACAATGTCACTGTTTGTGATTTTTTGTAACAACGATTCCCATTGTAAAATTTCTATTTAGTCAGGTATGAATCATGTTAGAAATACGTATTTTGAAAAACACAAGTAAAGCAATCCAACATTCTGTCGAGATTTCAAATTGTTTGTAAAAGAACTTCAGTAAATATATTTTGAACATATCACTAAGCAAAACTTTAGGTTAAGCAGAGTTTTAAGAGAAAATTGGAAAAGGGGAAGAAAATAGCGTAGAGAAGGAGGAAACGATCAGTGAGAATGTGAAAACGAAATGAACAGGGCAAGAGAGGAGATGATGAAGAGAAAGAGGGGGTAAGGAGCACTGGATGGGTTAAGAGAGGGGGTGGAGATTGGGAGGGGGCAGGAGGAGAGGGTCAGAGAGACAGGAACAGAAGGTGGAGGAGATATAAGGAGAAATGGAGGGGGAAGATTCAGACAAAGATAGGGGAACGAGAACAGGGGCAGAACAATTTAGGAGAGCTGGAACTGAGAGTTTTAGGTAGTCAGTGTTCCAGCATGCTATTCGAGAATCGAATGGTAGATAAATACTGTGAGACACAGTCCATTCTAGTATTTTATGTTTGCTTGACTGCTAGTATGATCCAGTATGACCTTTGTAATTCCTGTGAAAATTACCCTTGCTATTTTAAGCCAGATATCTGTCATTTAATGCTAGTGACTTACTTGTTTAAATAAATTTTTATCTATGATGATGGTCCTTGACCGAAACTAGTCGATTTTATGTATTTAATAAATAGCTGATATTTAAAGACATTGTTTATTAATCTATGAGAGTGGTTTGATAAATCATCTGGCAGACAAACCGTTGTGATATGTAGAGTAACCATCTAGAAGCAGGAAAACTGAGAAAAGGAGGGCTGGGTGTATAGGATGTTTCTCCAATTCATAATCAAATGTTCAAATGTTTATAAATCTATTGGACCAAACTACGTGGTCATCAGTTCCTAGCTTACAAACTACTTAAACTAAGGTAAACTAACCTAAGGACAAACACACACTCACTCATGTCCTAGGGAGGACTCGAACCTCCGACGGCAAGCAACCGCATGCTCCGCAGCGAGGCGCCTTAGACCGCTCGGCTACTCCACCGTGGCAATTCTTAAAGAGAGAGCATTATGAAACTACACATATTAGAAAATAATGTGTGAGTTCTATTTTCCGTTTCTTCTATTTAATCTATAAGTAGCCACTGCATTGTAGGCTCATGTACAGCTTATCTTTATATACAGTCTCTGGGAATAAAATGTGGTCAATAATCCTGTAACATTAATGTAGACAAACAACGAACTACAGTTAACTTACTCGTCCCCTCTCTTTGTCTATCTCCTGTTCTCTCTGTCCATGTCATGCTATCTCTGTCTATGAAAAACTGCATTTATCTATCTATCATGGTGAGCTGTGGAAAAGTGAAAACGTACAGTACCTATATCCATGGCGTTCAAGTCTGTTGAAATGTGCCCTCTGCCAGGAATAGCACTCAATTTGGTGTAAGCAGCGACCTTCCTCTTGCTCTGAAGTTTTTTTTTATTTTTTTATTTTTTTATTTTTCATGCAAAGATGAATTACATATTCTCCAACGCTGTGAAAATCGTGTATAGCTTTGAATAAAATAAAATGTCCAAAAGCTGCAAAATAATTAAAGGAAGAATGCACAGAGCACACCAATTTAATAATAATTACTCCTTCTGAACAAATCAGCTTGTAAATCAGATCTGGTCTTAAAACGTTTATGTACGATACGATTACGACTCTACTTTTGTGATAATATCTATGCACTCAACATATATCATCTCTCTGACCATATTTTTAAAATCACCCATTTTTTTTAATTACAGAGTTTAACTTTGCCAAAATACACTTATTTAACTTTTACCTCTTTAAACTATAACTTTAATATGTTTTCCATATTGTCAATATCTTTTTCTATTAAAATATTATTACATCCTCTTTTTCAAGTTTATCTTTTGGTTACCTTTCATATTACATCAATGGAGAGCGACCTGTTTGAAAGTTAATAATAATACACCTTCTTTAGGTTGTTACCCCAATATAAGTATTAATTTAAATTATATACAAAAATACACTGTGGATGGTAACCAAATTTGTATAATTTTGCAGTGAAATCTTGTAAACCATTCTGAAGGTGATGATTTAAATGATTGAAACCAGTCAAGAAAAATAAATATAATTTATCAGCGATCTTGGCATAACAATCTAAAGAAGGTGTATTTTTATTTATTAACTCTGCCTGTACTGGTATACATAAAATCAAGCGACAGTGTAATAACACAATTATTTTTGCAAATTTCTGAAATGTCACGAGTTATGGAAAAAACGAAGTAGAACAATGTTGAAGAGAATTTTCCCCTCTAAAACTATGTTTATTTCATTTTCGATTCATATGAATGGGTTAAGACGCTATTTGTAATTAAAATTCATGCTGTAATTTACTAAAGTATTTTTTGACCAAAACATTTGCAAAATGGAGTTTCCAGTTGCTTTCGACCACCAATTACGTCTGTAAACTTTGATGCCGAACGCTTGAACAGCACGACCTAGAGAGTGGGAACTCGTTTCGGTCAGTGTCAAATCGCTGTTATTTTTGCAGATATCTCTCAAACGGTGAGAGATATGGGAAACATAAAAGACCAAAGTTGTAGACGGTTTTGTCCTCTGCAAATTTGTTTATTCATTTCTCGTATCAGACGAATGGTTAAGCCATTACTTAAATCTCGAGCTGTCAAAAATCGATCTCATAGGCCCACTTTTAGTATCAATATCGTAATCAAAAGTGGGCCAACACACCAACGTACTTTACACCATGATTTGTCTTTATAGAATCTTTGACAATAAAGTTTGGTGAATAGACTTGGAACATAGATAAACTGTGAGCCACCATTTACCTCACTGTCCTTCGAAATTGTCACCTTCCCTAATTATGAATCATTGAAATCTACGATAAATGTCCTGAAAACTTTGCTTTGGGATGGTGTTCAAAAGCCTTGTCACGTTTCATTAATTGTTAGGATTATCATCAAATCTCTGAAATCATATAAGAAACGTAACAGTTTTAATCTGTACCTGAACTAAATCAGCCAAAGCTTCCTGCCAGTTTTGATGAACTCATGACTTACTAACTTTACTAGTCAAAGTAATATGGCAGGGTTACAAATTTAGGAAACTAGTCCATCATTGTGCCTTCTCGCTAGCGTCTGCCGATATGCATTAATTATTGTGGATGTCCAAGAATGTCCAGTGGTTGCTCTGTGAAAGTGCCTTAGTCTCAGGTGAAGCTTGCAACTCATAACGGACCACCGTGCACTGCCAATACACAATCCCACAGTGGATCATTGATTATTCACAGGCGTGCACCGTGTGATTGCCCAATATGGCAGACCGATGAAGATGTTTTAAACCCGTATTATACGCTTTAAATGTAACTAATCTGGCCCCAGGATGTCGCACACACCAGTGTTCACCTCTGTGGCTGGTGGGTGAGTCAATGTGTCACATACACAAAGGCTACACACATTGTAAAAACCCTATTGTTTGCTAAAAACTTCCCTCTTCCTACCGCCTGATGTGCGGATTCTGCCTTTCCCTCCAGGTGGAAAAGCAGCTCCTTCTTCAAAACAAATATGACTTCCATGCCCCTTCTTGCATTTTATAATCTCTGTTCAGTATCAGTGTTTTAACATATGCAGTGTACTTCAATGCAATGACTTCTATGAAGGGAAGAACTCTTATTTTGCTCTTCATTCTAATGCCACCCTGTACAATGAAATTCTTAAGACTTATTTGGTGTTACAAAATTCTCTGTTCTAAAAAGAGTGTTCAAATGTTTGTCAATCTAAGGCACTTAACTTCTGCAGTTATCCATCCCTATGCTTACAAACTACTTGAACTTAATTAACTTAATTAAATTATAAATAACGTTTGTCCTTTTATTGCTGATAATTATTTTATTATTATTGCAACAGCTGTATTGGCATTAGGCCATTTTCAAGCAATATGTCATAAGCATATTGATCTTTTTGCTGCGCTAATTGTATTTCTAATTATTGACTGTAGCTATGACGAATTTTTATTAAATCTTTATTATGTTCGTATGTACTTTTCTATGCCATATACAACTCTGAAGAAGCTGCAACTCCAGTGTCAGTATGCTTTATATTATTTATTTATTTAGTTTCTGTCTCATCTCTTTTTATAGAAAATGAAAAGAAGCTGCTTCTGCTTTAGACTTTGCTCTTCTATGGTAATTTTAAAATGAGTTAAATAATTTGAACATGGAATTTAAGTGTCTACAGATATCATATCTTTACATGAATATTTTGTCAATGACATAAAAGTAATTCTTTTTTAAAAATCACAGTAAGATCTTAGAAACTACCGTAAAAATATTAATTGCCATATACACAAATATCGAATCTTGCAAAAAACAATATAACCACATAAATATTATGAGAAGGTCACAGGTATATGTGTTAAAAATAATCACCAGTATCAAGAAATGTCAGTCAAATGTTGATGAAACAATTCAAATGGGTGGTTCTTATTGTGTCGAATTACCTGCATATTCTAATGGATATGTGAGATCAGTAGTGGTAAGCTGTCGTTGAATATTTGTGACTAAGTGTGAAGAAACACTGTCTAAGTGTTCATAATCGCCACTATCACTGAGGGTCATGTTAATGTCAGATGACAATTATTTCCTGTTGTCATTGCTGACCTGACAGTATACAAATTATTGTATTGTGGAAGTTGTATCAAAAGCAGTTGCCACCAGTTTAGGAACAATTGTTGGTAGCTTATAGTATGTAGTGGGCTCTCTTGTAGACTGCCAGTGAATAATTCGTAGCATTGTACTTCATCAGAAATGTACCTGATGAAACTAACTTTTCTGGGAAAGCTTTAAATGTCTTAGGAAAGGAAAAGAAAGTTCACTTAATTTTTTCGCCCATCTTCGTTCTTCTTAACATGTCTTCCGCCTGGTTGTCTATTCTTCTTCCATCTTCCCCTCTTCTTATTTGATTCTTGGCTCTTCTCTGAGAAGAGAAAGTGGTAAAGAGTTTGCAAATCGAATATGGATCTGAAAATCTTCCAGGTGTCTACAATGTCATAATAACTATTGTACTTCAGTATTATCCGTTTTGAGATATCTATCTCATAATTAAAGTGATGCAACAAAAGCTTCTTCCACAACCATAACTGTCCATTGAAATACAGTGGCACGACATCTGATATGTCTGCTCCGTATCTCTCTGTTACTGGAACGCTGCCTGGACATGAAACATACTCCATATATTGGCCAGTCTCATCGTCGTCGTTTATCTACCAAAACCCGACTCAACTCACCTCGATATCCTCTCCGCTTCTCTGTCTAGAAATCTCGGATGGGGTGCCAACCACCATTGTGGCTTGCGATCTTCTCTCTCACTACAAGTTCTTTTATCTTCCTCTTATAAATTAATATAGAACTTTACAAAACATTTGATAATTTAGCTTCACACACACACACACACACACACACACACACACACACACACACACACACACACATATATATATATATATATATATATATATATAAGTGTGTGTGTGTGTAAATTCTTGAGTTTCATTTGGGAATTTCCAGGCTTTAGAGGCCGCCAGTTTGACCTCAGGTCTCCTCCACATTGGAAATAACCCAGCTTCTGTCTTCCTCCTCTATTATGGAATGGGCTGCAGTGTGGGATTTGTAGTAAGTATTTTCATGAGGAGGAGTGCAGTGGGGAAGCCGGTGGGCATTGTGGTGAGGTTTTCTCCTGGAACTGTAGGATTTGCAGCAGGAATAAGATGATAGAGGAGCAGGAGCGTTTGATCTGCGCCCTTCAGGTGCAGTTGAAAAACGATGAAGAGGAACTAGGTAGGTTGAGGAGGGGAAGGGGGGCTGGGGAATGGGAATTGGCAGTTGGCAAGAAGGTAGCTAGGAGAAGGTATTCAGATAGCTTTACATTGCAGGTTGCAAGTTTACATTACAAGTTGCAGTTGGCAAGAAGGTAGCTAGGAGAAGGTATTCAGAGAGCTTTACATTGCAAGTTGCAAATAGGTTGTCAGAGTTAAGTGTAGATGAACCTCCTGTAGCTGTAGGTGTAGGAAGTATGCAGCAGACCTCAGCTTTTAGGAAGCCGAAATCTGTAGAGAGGTCTCTTAGGAAGAAGAAGGTTCTGCTGCTAGGTAGTTCTCATGGCAGAGGTGTTGGCCAACAGTTGCAGGAAGTACTTGGGAGTGAGTACCAGGTCACCAGCATAGTGAAGCCTAGTGCAGGGTTAGCTCAGGTCACTTGTAACATAGGCGAGTTATGTAGGAATTTTTGAAAAGAGAATCAGGTAGTTATAGTGGGTGGGGCCGGGAATAGTCTTGATAGGGACGGGGAATATGATATAGGTGGTGATCTGGAAAGGATAGCAACTCAAACTGGTGGCACGAATGTGCATTTCGTGCAGCTGTTTCAGCGTCATGATAGGCCTTGTCTTAATACCGCTGTCAGCCGTGTTAACATGGCGCTTGAGAAGGCGCTGATGACAGAAGGCATGGATCACATTGCAGTGGTGCCAGTTGAGACTATCCAAAGGTCGGATTTTACAAGGCACGGTCTGCACCTCAATAGGTATGGGAAGGGGAGGTTGGCAAAGCTCATAGGTGACAGTGTAGTAGAGGGTGGGGGTGTCACTCATGGAAAAATTCCTGTGGTAGTTGGTGTTAGGGCTGCACCTTTTTTTAGACTGAAGACAGCTGATAGGTATTCCTGCTTAAAAGAAGTCCCTCTAAGAAAGGAACCACCTTTGACAAAGTCTAAGAATATAAGTAATAAGGGAATTACTGTTTTTCATCAAAATATACAGGGTATCAGAGATAAAGTTAATGAACTGCTTATTGATACTGATTCTGACATTATTAGTATTTCAGAGCACTTTTTAAGTGGTGTGAAAATTCAGACTTCCTTTTCCAGGATACAGGTTAGCTGCCTTCTACTCTAGGAGTTCCTTGCAGTGTGGGGGAGTGGCCATGTATGTAAAAACCGATTTTTCATTGGAGTCAATCGATTTTTCTAAACACTGCACAGAACAGATATTTGAATGTTGTGCAGGTGTTGTTAATGTTAATGGAACTAAACTAGTAATTGTTGTTATGTATAGATCCCCTGGCTCAGATTTTAAAATGTTTCTGCCCAAGCTGGAATTGGTTCTGGATTCACTGTATAGGAAGTATAAAAATTTAATTGTGTGTGGAGATTTCAACATTAATTGTGTAGGTGATAGATCAAGGAAAAGTCAGCTGTTAGATCTATTTAATTGCTATAACATGATGCAAACAGTATTTTTTTACAACGAGAGTGCAAGGAAATAGCAGTTCTACCATTGACAATATTTTTGTTCATTCTTCATTATTAGAGGGGCACCCTGTCAGCAGAATAGTAAATGTCCTATCAGACCACGATGCCCAACTTTTAATTCTAAAAAGTATTTGTTCTCAAACAAATGTTAAACATAAATATCAACTACTCAGAAAAGTTAATCCAGTTGCAATTGAGACCTTTTTAAGCTTAATTAAGGAACAAGAATTGCAGGATGTTTATAGTTCTGATAATGCAGATGATAAATATAATGCGTTTCTGAACACATTTCTAACGCTGTTTGAAAGTTGCTTTCTGCTAGAACGCTCAAAACAGGGTACTTCCAGTAACAGACAGCCAGGGTGGCTGACAAAGGGGATAAGAGTACCATGTAGAACTAAGCTGGAGTTGTATCAAAATGTTAGAAGCAGTGAGAATGAAGATGCAGTAGCTCATTACAAACAGTACTGTAAGGTTCTGAAAAATGTAATTAAGAATGCAAGTATGTGGTACGCAAAAAGAATAGCAAACTCTCGGGATAAAATTAAAACTATCTGGTTAGTCGTGAAGGAAGTGTCTGGTCAGCAGCAGCAGGTAGAAGATACGTCGGTGCATAGTAGGAATGTTCCTAATACTGAAAAGTTAGATATATGTGCAATATTCAATAATCACTTTCTGAATATAGTCGGGGAACTAAACAAAACTCTAGTTTCTACAGGTAATCATATAACTGTTTTAGAAAATGCCTTTCTGAGGCTGTTATCTGAAATGGTTCTTCATGATACTTCCATAGGTGAGATTGAGTCAATAATTAAATCACTAAAGACTAAGGACTCTTGTGGATATGATGGGGTATCTAACAGAAATCTAAAGTACTGTTCTCCATATGTTAGCCCAGTACTAAGCCATATTTGTAATTTTTTCCTTCAGAATGGTCAGTTTCCTAACAGATTAAAGTACTCAGTAGTGAAACCACTTTATAAAAAAGGAGAAAGGGATAATGTAGAAAACTATAGACCTATTTCTATGCCTTCAGTTATTGAAAAGGCTGTTTATTCAAGATTAATTGATCATTTCAGTTCAAATAATTTGTTGTCAAACGTACAGTTTGGATTTAGAAGTGGTTTAACGACTGAAAATGCTATATTTTCGTTTCTCTGTGAGGCACTTGATGGGTTAAATAAGAGGCTACGGACATTAGGTGTCTTCTGTGATTTAACAAAAGCGTTTGATTGTATTGATCACAAAATATTGTTGCAGAAATTGGAACATTATGGAATACGGGGAGTAGCCCACAACTGGTTCACCTCTTACTTTAATAATAGACAACAGAAGGTAATTCTCCACAGTGTGGAAAATGGCTATGACGTGCAATCCCAATGGGGTACAATTAAGTATGGGGTGCCCCAAGGGTCTGTTTTGGGATCATTGCTGTTTCTTATTTATATAAATGATATGCCTACGAGTATAACAGGTTAACAGGTGATTGTAAAATATTTTTGTTTGCTGATGATACCAGTTTGGTAGTTAAGGATGTTGCTCATAATATTGACACAGTATCAAATAATGCAGTTCAAGAGATAAGTTCATGGCTAGTAGAAAACAAGTTGATGTTAAATCACAGTAAAACTCAGTTTTTACAATTTCTAACACATCATTTGACGAAACCTGACATTCTGATTACACATAATGGGCATGTGATAAGTGAGACTGAACAGTTCAAATTTCTAGGTGTTCATATAGACAGTAAGCTGTCATGGAAAGCTCATGTTCAGGATCTTGTTCCAAAACTAAATTCTGCTATATTTACCATTAGAACAATATCTGAGATAAGTGATTTTTCAACACGAAAAGTAGTCTATTACGCTTACTTTCACTCACTTATGACATACATCATTGTTTTTTGGGGTAACTCGCCTGATGCAAGAAGGATATTTCTGGCTCAAAAACGGGCGGTTCGAGCAATATCTGGTTTAAGTTCGCGAAATTCATGTCGACCCCTTTTCAGTAGTGTGGGAATTTTGACTCTGGTATCACAATACGTTTTTTCTTTAATGTCGTTTGTTGTTAATAATATCAGCTTATTCCTACGAGTTAGTAGCTTTCACTCAGTGAATACTAGACAGAAGTCTAATCTACATTTGCATCACATCACCTTAACACTTGTGCAGAAAGGGGTACAGTATTCTGCAGCATCCATTTTCAATAAGCTGCCACAAGAACTTAAGAATCTTAGTACTAATCCACATGTAGCACTAATCCACATGCTTTCAAATCTAAATTGAAGAGTTACCTCATGGCTCACTCCTTTTATTCTGTCGAGGAACTCCTAGAAACGTTAAACAATTAAGCTAATTCATTTTTTCTTTATTGATTCTTTTCACTTGGTCTTAAGATTGTCGTGTGCAAAGAACTACTAAAAAATTTTCTATTACCATTCATGTGTTAAACTTCATGTATTGACTTGGTTCATGACCATGGAGTCTCACTCCTCAATTGGGTCCTGTGGAACAGAAAAACCAATAAATAATAAATAAGTAAAAAGCCCCTTTACGAATAATTTTTGTACCAGTTACCATATCCGACTTGTGGATGATTAAAACCATATCCTACTATCTGAAAATTACCTCCATTACTTGTTACACTGTAGTTTTCATTGTGTATGACGAGACTGCTGTGGTTTGCCGAAAATATACTTTACTATTATTTGTTGGCCTAATATCATTGTTTTGATTGCTATTGTTTTGTTTCATATTCCTATGTTTGTCGTTGTTTTCCAGCGCATTTCTATTTTTCCATGCTTTATGCTCAAGTGCCATTAGGATGCCTTTAATTACCAAAGATTGTCGGTACTCGATTGGTAGCTTCATCATACACATTCAAATTATTAATTCTGCATTACTTTATGGTGTTCCAAACACTGCTTTTTATGTCCATGTTTTCAAAGAACTTCACAGGGCTCTTCTCCCATAAAATTTCGTATGACACATTTTGCAGCAATTTGTACTTAATTCTGCTATGATCCTCAGTTGACCAGTAATTTGACAAAAATGCTGTGTGAAATTCCTGGTATGATTTACATGTAGGTGCAACGTTTTGCCTTCTCTCTGTGACATTTCTTGTCATGTGTGCGCAAATGAAATCTAATTTGTGTGCAAGACTCCAATGTTCAGATAAACCTACGTGAAATGGCTCGATAAATCTGGATGCCAGAGGTAACCTATCGTAAGTAACATTTCGGTGACTTTACAGGAGAGCAAAAAGAAGCTGCCGCGACTCGGATTTTGCTACCCGTAGAATAAGTCAAACACCCAATCATGAAGAGCTCTAATTTTTATATCTTTTCTAGTTAGTCTCTACATGTACTTCGTTTTTAGAAAAAAATTATGAAATGTTACAGGAGAAACAGCACTTACGATATTTTACCTCACATAAATATATTTGTGAAGCCGTCTTTATTTACACATACGATATTGTCATGGTGTTTATTTCATTAGGTTTGCTGTTCATTTGCATTCCTCTTTATGTTTATAAGCGTTCTTTTTTATGTTTATAAATGTTTATCTTTATTATACAGGATTATTCTACGAAATACGAATAGGAATATGAGAATTATTGGTACTGAAAATAAGAAATAAAGGCATTTATACTTATTGAATACCAGTAGATTTATTAAGAGTTACACTTTTATCCTTTCAAAAAGCCAATCACAAATACTAGTCACTCAGCAAAGTTTAAGTAAATTGAACAAAATAAATTCCAACCATAGTAGCTTACCCTAGAAAGTAACAAAGGTTAAACCACTTTAAAAATGGAGACAATGACAAACATTTCTGTCCAAATTCAGCATATATTCATTAACAAATTGAGGACAAAATTCGAAATGTAAAAAAGAATTCCCTTGTACAATTAATTGATAACAACGTCATGTTCATATTCTTCTGAGTCCTTTTCAGTTTGTGTTGACATAATCTGTGGTATATTTTGGTAGAAATAGTGAAAAGATTCAGGCACCCAACTAAGCAGCTTTTGTAAATCTTTACACTTCTCTGTAGCAATAGATCTGAGAGTATTTCGTATAGCAGGAAGCTCTTCCGGCCATACTGCCCCTCTTGTTCGCCGTTGCACATCAGTCTCCTGAAATTCATCATCAAATGCTGTTTTATAGAACACAGAACCTGAATTCTCTGCTCATACTTGTAGATGCACAACTTGGCTAACCAAAAATTTTCCAGACGATAAACGTTTGGTTGTCCGTTTAACTAAAGGTGACGATGATCCTTGAAAAGATTTTCAAAGTCTTTGAAATCTGCCATTTGCTTGTTGTGTACTTCAATGAGTTCTTTGAATCTGCACTGGCGACCAAACTGTTGCCAATTTCAAGGAGTAGCAATTATGTCATTTGGGCTCAGTTTGCTTTTGGCACGTTCAATAACAGCATGTACACCATCTACCTCCATATGAGTGTATCCCTTCAATAAGAATTTATGGTTTATCACTTTAAGATTAGGAAGACACCTAAGAATCCAAAAATATGACATAATCAAGGGGAAGTTACGATCTATATCGCAAGTTCCTCAGTTTGGGTTTTTGGCAGGTTAGCTAGGGCCCACTTTAACAAACCAGATGACACTTCTTTAGGTCCACGACCTGCAACTGTTCCATCCCACATGCAACAATAGGATTTCTGCTCCGAAGCATCAAGGATTGTCAGATTATACGTCCAGAGCTTTCGTAGATAAAACGCACTGGAATTAGTAAGGTGAGGTGTCGGCAAACATTTCTGAAGATCGAACATGACAATCTTTGCTTTTGATCCAGGTTGTTTTGACCGATTTTTGTCGAAAGTCTTGTTTTTATATCTTATATCTGCTTCTGACAAGTGGGCATCGTAATCTGATTTAATTTGGACTGCTTCTTCAGCTGTTATATCATTTTTGAATTTCGCCTGAAACTCATCAGTCATCACACGTATCAGTCGGAGGTTCCTTGAATTCTAAATTAAACTCAATGGTAAATATGTCACGGTAAAGCCACTGCTTTGCAATTAACTCTTGTTTCATTTTGTTTTCCTTGCAGTGCTCTACAGACAAAGAATACATTTTTTATATATTGAGATGGCTGCCAAGATACAATCTATTTTCTCTCTGCTGTAGTGACTCTCGATTGTGGGGAACATCCTGATGTGGTTTCTGATACCGTCCCTTATTTCTTCATCCAACTTGTTTGGTGGAACTTTCTTTTCTCTCTGGTCTGGTTCAGTAAGTCCATCATTAATTTTTTTGGACAAAACTGTCTTGAAATACATTTCGGAAATACTCAAAGTATTTAAGAAAAATGTTTTGCAAATTTGTAGTCTCTGGCCATGAACTTCAAAGAAGTAATGAAGTGTCACATTACGCCTAAACTCCCTCTCTTGAACTACTCTTCTACTAACATTTTTTGCAATTATGTGTGAGGCAACATATAGTCTCTTAAAATCAATATTATTCCCTTCTATTTCGACGACATTACTACCGTCGACTGGTGCTAAAGCATTCAGATCATTTGTCTCCTAAATCGCGGGATGTACATTTAGATGTTTGTTAAATCCCAGTATGATGAATAATATCTTAAAATGTATATTAGCTATGCATAATGATTTAATGTTGTAGGCTGATGATGTAATGAGACTGTAGAATAGAATATTAGTTCTTGAAGTACTAGCAATACTAATACTGCTTACTAACTTCAGCGCTAATTCCACGATCCTTTTACTTCTTCCACAAATAGAATCCATTGTAATCTTCGATTCCGACATAAAATGCTCCTCCAAACATCACAAACTACATCACACTGCTATTCGCACGTGATTTACAATGTGTATAACAATACGGAAGTAACGTAACACTTAGAGGCAAACCATCGTAACAGCCAATACGATAAACAGCGTGGCGGTCTATATTCAGGTCAACTGTCGTAAAGTTATTTACCATTGTTTACCACTGGTTTCAGATTCCAAATACGATAATATCGCATTGCTTAATTTCTTTTATGTAAAATATATGCATACAGTATTCTACCCCTAAGAAGGTGTGACTTAAACAAGCAACATACGATAAAAACCTCAAAATCGTCATTTTTGCACTTACGATAGGTTATCTCTGACGTCCAGAAATGTCCTTCATGTAGCGAGTTGCCATCTTCATGGTGATGTTGAAATTTGTGTACCATGAGAAAATGATCTGTGTCATAACGGGTCATTATACCACTCTGTGGTTGTTCCAAATACGCATATTGACTACCCAACATCCCACCATCTCTGTACAAACCGTGTCCTAAAACTGCGGCAAAACGCTGTTAACGACGTAGACATGTTTCACTGTGAAAATTCTTCTATTGAGTTATCGGCTCCGTAACTTGTTGTGAGATCGGTGCAGGTTGTAGGTATGTTCCTGTAGGCTCAGCATGGAGCATCTGCTTCGGTATTGTGTTAACAGTCTGTATCGGTTGTGTAATTATTTGTTCTATATTTTTAAGTCAGATCGTGGGTACTGAACATTCCGCTGCAGTGTGAGAGATTTGCTTTTAATTCGCCTGCATAGCTGATACTGTTTCTCTCCGCACAGTGGACGCACCGGCGGCAGCCGTCATGGCGGTGACGATGGTGATGCAGTTCAGTACCACGGCGTGCAACGGCGTGGCCAACCTGCAGAGCTCCGAGCTGCACCCCACCTGCCTGCGGCAGATCGCCGCCAGCGTCGAGTGGGCCGTCGCTGGAGTCGCCATGTCGGCACTGCCCTACCTGGCCCTGATGGTACGTCAAGCGCCCCGCGTTGTAGTTGATGATGTGATCACCTGTCCGAACACTGGTTTCATGCAGCTCCCCACACTACGCTGTGTATCCCAAGAATGTTCGATACGGACAACTTTTGAAAACTATAAAACTTACTGACCATTCTAATCTTCTGATACGTTATGATGAAAGAACACAGACAGTGTGCCTAAGACGTTCAGGCTTCGGCAGAAGCGCTTCAGCAGTAACTGACTGGTTGAAGGCAGGTGTGAGTCTTATCTGTGATTAACACCTGGGGCTAATTATGACAAGTGCTTTGAGGAAGATACTGGGCCCATCCCTACAACGCTGCATGGTGTCTAAGTGTCGAAGCCGGACCTCGCCACGGTCGTCGGGGCGTGCATGTCATGCTGCCTATTGCGTACACAGAGAGGCAGAAAGACTGCCCAGGCCAAATAATTTACAGTCTAACAACAAAGCTTTGTGCGTCCCAACGCTAGCGGACAGTGGAGCTTGAGATTAGAGTTTAAATCGGCAGATAGAAGCAACGTAATAGTTAGGCTACAGTATCTGTCGAAATTCATTGTAGCTCAACTCATCCTGTCATTTATTTCGAAAACTATTCGTCGAGCAGATGGCTTTGGTTGAAATATAAAATTCTACATCGGTACAATTACTATAACGACAAACGTTTTCGATCTGCTGCAGCAGCAGCGTGAATAGGCTGTCGGTTTGAGAATGGAAGGGACTCACATTGGAATCTGAGGTCAATCATTAAAAAAAATCATTAAACCTGTACAGGAAAACTTTACACCTTCATTCTATACAATTTGTGCATTTTTATGGTTTTCTAGGTTCTACACTTGCAAAGATTCTATTTTATAATAGTCTAATCCTTAAAGAAAGAGACAAACGGTCTGAGTAAGAATATTGAAAACTGATATATATATATATATATATATACTTCCACTACCTTATAGTATGTCTATAGGTTACAGGTAGGAGATGACCTAGTTGGAGTGCCTTCCAGTAGCTGTTGTTTGCATTTTAAAGTAGCTTCTGAACTATGGTAGAGCAACCCAACAATTATGCCAGAATGAAGAGGTCGGTGGGTCCTTGGTAGTGTATCAGCTTACCATAGTGGTTTCTTTATTTTATGTCGCATCTAATCTCGCTGTATTCGAATTTTTAATATTACATCACAAATGTTTGGTGTTTTATTTTAACATGACAGTAGAATAGGTGTACCGTGGTTGAAAAAGGAACGTTATACTGGAAACAAAAGAAACTGAAAGGCGCATCTCTCGCTCATGGAGTAGACGACTTTCCGTCAGAGCCACTGATGGCACTGGAGAGGCAGCCATGACAAAAATCTTTCACGTGGTGTGTGAGATGAAAGAGACAGGCGAATCATCCTCATAAATTAAGACAAATATAATAATCGTGATTCCAAACAAAGCAACAGCAGACTGGTGTCAAAATCACAGAACTATCGGTTTAATAAGTCCTGCTTTCAAAACTTTAACATAAATTTACGGAAGAAAGGAAACTTTGGTAGAAACCAACCTAGCGGCAGATTTAGGAGAAATGTAGGAATATGTGAGGCATTAAAACGACTTTTCTTAGAAAATAGGTCAAGGAAAGGCGAAGCTTTTGTGGAGTTGGAGACAGCTTTTAACAGTGTTTATTGGAATACACTATTTCAAATCCTTATGTCAGCAGGGTTAAAATATAGGAAACTGAAGGTAATTTACAACTTGTACAAAAATCAGACAACAGCTTTCAGAGTTGAAGGGCATGAAATGAAAGCACTGGTTGGGAAGGGAGTAAGACAGGGTTGTAGCCTTTCCCAATGTTATTCGAGGTGTACTTTGATAAACTGCGAAGGAAAGCAAAGATAAATCAGGAGAAGGCGTTCAAGTTGAAGGTGAAGAAATTGAAATATTTTGTTTTGCTTATGACACTGTAATTCTGTACAGACAGCAAAGGACTTGGAAGAGCCATTGAATGCATGGACAGTGTCTTGAAAGAGCCATTAAAAATGAACATTAATAAGAGTAAAACAAGGGTTATGTCATTCAGTCTAAGAAAGTCAGGCGAGGCTGATTGAATCAGATTAGGCAACTAAACAAACTGGTAGACAGATTATGTTACTTGCACAGTCAAATGAAATATGATGGGTTGCAGTACGGATGTTGAATGCAGAATGAGATTGGGAGCTAAATCGCTTTTAAAAAAGAGAATTTTGTTATCATCGAATATTAATTTAAGTGATAGGAAGTCTTTCTGGAGGCATTTGTGTGGAGTCTTGCTTTTTATGGTGAAACACAAGCAGGAAGTGGAAAGAGACTTTTGAAACATCTTGATATTGAAGAAAGCTGGAGATCAGTTGGGTAGATCAGGTAAGTAGTGAGGAGGTGCTGCAGATAATTGGGCAGAAAATGAATTTCATGCATACCTTGATGAAAATAATGGCTCGATAGGTAGGACACATTCTTAGATATCAAGGAATCGTGATTTAACATTGGAGGGAAGTCTGTGGAGTAAAAGTCATAGGGGGAGGCGAAGGATGGATATAGTAAACAGATTAAAATAGATGTGTGTTCTCGTTCTGATGTGGAGATGAAAATGTCTGCTCAGGATAGAGTAGAATGGAGAACTGCATCAAACTAGTCTCCAGACAGAGAATCACAACAACAACAACAACAACAAAACAATGTAATCATAAGCGGGTATACAAGGTCTCATTTAGCTACTTCTAGAACTAACAACAGAAGAAATTGCCATAATCAGCAGTGAATAACAAACATTTCAATGGCAGTATTGCCTAACTATAACAAATAATGCATTAAACTAAGTATTTTACACAGCACTAGAATGTAAAGGTGAATATTTGTATTCTCAGGTAAGGGATATAGTTTTAACTTCTTCCTCTGGTTCTCCTCCAGTTTCTTAAATTTAATGTGTGCTCATGTGTATTTTAGATTCATATTCACGTTAAATACCTAGTCAGTGTATTATTCTGTTGTATGTATTGAGATCATCATCTGTCTATGTTTTGAAAGACACAGTTAGTCGCTGACCGGCTGACACAATGAGAACATGACACCATACAATAAATCTTCACTTGTAAGTGCAACTGTCTAGGTTTCCATGCAGATCTTCGCTAGGTTTCTTCAATTAATCATATGTTTGCATGTATATCATGTATGTATTTGCGATAAGTATCTGGGGAATGTATTCTTACGCCATGTGAATCACGATCGTCGTTTATCTTTGTGTTTAAGATAGTTATAGTTTGTTTACTACTGTCAGTCACTGAATGTTTGACACCATGAGCACAGTGCAGCAGACACAGTACTGCTTCACTTGTAAAAATGATGTAATGGGCTTGTCACTAGAAGTGACATATTTTAACTTTTCTGTATATTCTTTGTCAAGTATCATAAATCTATCATGTGCTGGTAGGTAGGAATTGTGCATTCTACCCCACTTTCTATAACCAGCCATTTCAATACTATTTGATAGCTTTTTTAGATCATTTACCATTAACATGGGCTATTGTCCATATATGCACTATGATAAAAACAGAATAATAAGGAATTTCATAAATGAGTCACTTTTATATTGATGTTGATGAATAATCTAATGAATTATATGAACAAATACAAAAAGATCTACAACATACAAATACAAAAAGTATATACTACATACAAACACAAAATATACCTACAAAATACAAATACAAAAGAAATTCAATACATAACTTGTGGTGATGTATTAATAATATATTGATATACAATATGCAACTATACTATATTTCCAACATAGACAAAAAAATTCTAAATTCTATTTATATAATAAATGATTTTTCAACTTGAAGCAGTACAAAAAGCAGTTGAGATTGATGCACCAGATCTACCAGATTGGAATATACTCGAATAATGTCAGGATTACCATCAATGGTGTAGTGCTACTACAAGATTCCATATTTTTTATTCTAATGAAGTAAGTGTCCATAAAATTAAAAAAAGTATATATAAAATTTCTCATGACAAATTATTTAGTTTGCATAAAACAATAAGTGATGGAGGAATTATGTTTACCTTTTTACCAGATGAAATCGAGTATAAAGAAGAATTGTTTAATATTTTGAACTGTTCCATACAAGTATTTTATTCCTGAGATGGCTGAAATGTCAAATAATGTACATGAGATAGCAATACATGACACAAAGCATAACAAAGAAATATGGCAACAATTTTTAGACATCAAACCATTTGATGTGATTCAAAAGCAAGAGGAATTTGATGAATGTATTGGACAGCAAATTAGATACAATACAAAATATGTATAATAACTAAATTAGATTAGCTACTCTAGATGGATCATATACAACCATTATAGCTTAATTTCAAAGCATCACAATTTCTATATTACTAATTTATGATGTGCATCACGTCTGAGATTATTTTTACCATACATAATGGCCTATGCATGTCTATTATCTAGTATCTTATCACTGAATGCAGCACATGCTTTTTATATTAGTATTTTCTTTTACTACTGTACTTTTTCTGTATGTCATATTAATTACATAGATAAAATAATTTGTTATAAAATTATTCTAATTTATATCAACATGACGATTCAATTGTTTTATTCTTTTAAATGCACAAAATGATTCAGAAGCCTTTAAATAATTATCAGTGGGTACTATTCATTTCTATTATTTTTCAAATACATGTTACATAGTTAACCGTGATCATATAAAAATGAATATTATAACTGATAATTTCTCCTATTTGTTTGAGATACAACTAATATAACATAAGGCATATGAAGTTCCATTGAATTGTCATAATTCTTAATGTCTATTTCAAAATTTGTCTTATCATTGCCGCCACCTAACACTATAATCAGTAATACATAAAAATATATATTGGTATTTTAGGATGTTCAATATAGTAGGATTTTCAGTATAATTTCACGTTGTTCAATTTCATAATTCGCTTCAGATTTAACAATTGATACTCTAATTTCTATATGTTGACTACAATTTCACCTTCTTTTGAATATTATCCAGGTTTCTCACTGTCATCATCATTTTAGTAAACCATCAAGAAAGAGCATCATTTGTACTTGACCAAGTAAGATAATTTTCAAACATCATTTGTTTATAATCTTCAATAAATTCATGTAACGTTTCTAGAGGATATAGTACTTCCACTTCCTTACTATTTATTTTACCATTTTAACTATATTTCTTTATATTTGTATTGCATCAGCTAAAGATAAAGTCAATTGCAAAGTTGATGATATAAATGGGTGCTCTGTGATAGATAAAGTATTGGTTCCTTTTTTTATAGTTATATAGTCCAATAGCTTTACAAAATAATTATCAATTAGCTAAACATTACCATCATGTGCTGAAAAATGTGATCCATCTTCCTGAATAACATGAAAGCTCATGTACAAATGAGCCTGATTAGGTTGCATCCATTCATCACCATTACATATATTAACTTCCGTGTTATTTTTACACTTTTCAATTACTGGGAAGAATTTTATTGATAGTGACAACAGCCGTGGAAGCGTACATTTCCAACTAGGAATTATGTTCATTTATTAAGATTAAAATTCTATAATACTTAACAACAGTACCATTGATATCAATTAGATTATTATTTTTACCAATTATAATTGCTATTAAATACTCAATTATATTATGAATTGCAATAAAAAATGATATGGGTGCTACGTTATTGGTGCAAGAAATTCGACATTAGACTTAAATGAAGCAATATTATAAGTTTCACAATGAGAATCATTGGAATATCTTATACTGAAATTTATGTTAATTAATTCAAATGGTATAATTTTACATACATAATAAGCAATAGTTTTTACATTTAAATGTGATTATTACTTCCTAACACACTTGATATATTTTCCTCTTTTTTAATGTCCATATACAACTTCACATCACACTCAACACTAAATCTTTTTAAAAGTTTATCTGGTTTAATACATACAATAACCTTCTTTCTATGAATAAATGTTGCAAAACTTTTCTAAGTATATTGACCAGTTGGAAGTATTATAGTTTAATCACCTCACTATAATTTATTATTTTTGTGTGACATTTGGAGTTAAAAATTAGTTATAAATCCAATCACTGCTATATTTTTAGTTATCTTTTATAAGTTCATTTTACGTTTTTTCTGCAATGATGAATTATCACACACTTAAATTATTCTACTCGTTTATTAGTAAATAAATGAAAACAGATCGAAAACCAAAAATATGAATTCCAGATAAAAGGTTAAAAATAAGTAGGGTAAATTGCTACCAAATTCTATTACATGTGCAATAATAGCACCAAGTGAACGTGGTAGAACAACATCAATGATGGATAATTATATTTTAGCATCATTTATATATTTATTCTAAAAGTTTATATCAACCAAATATTAGAAAATTATTGGAAATGTAAAAGTATGAAAGAATCAACACATAATCATTATTTATTAGCAGCAATGATGAAATTATTCCATTAGATGAATTTGAAAATATTTCACTTGTTGTATTTGATGACTTTATATTCGAAAGGCAAAATACTGCAAGAGTGTATTTCACTAGACATAAAGCGTAGATTGCTTTTTAGCACAAATATATTCAACAGTACCAAAACAATTTGTTAGACATCATTTAGATTTTTTAAATACATTTAGAGAAGATGATACAAATCAATGTCAGATTTATAATGGATTTGTTGTTGGTCATTTCGGAATTAATGAATTCAATAATATGTGCAACACTTGTTGGACTAATGCTGATTTGCATTTTATAAATATTCATATGACATGTAATTAAGTGATGGTAAATACAGATCTAGAATAAAATTTTTATAACAACATAAATATAAAAGGTAAACATAAATATGAACATATATATATTTGAATTTCTCTTCATTAGACTCACTAAAACTCAAGAACAGCTAACCCAATTTGGCTAATTTTAGTCTTGAAATATTCGTTTAAGTCCAGGGACGGTTTAAACGGTGATAAAATGTGGAAAAGTTATCCAGAAAGCGGGATATCGGGAAAAACTGAAACAGCTTTTTCCAGTGAGCTATCAATACCGTTCGTCCAGTTGCGATAAAATCTTGTACATTTCATGTTGAAACCAGGAGGAAGATTTGCAACAATTAAAAATTTTGAAAAGTTGCCCAGAAAGTAGGAAAATTTAGGAAAAACCGAAGGCGATTTTTTTCTATGAATAAAAATCAATTGCCAAATGGTTGTAAGAGCTGTCGGCGCACTTAAAGGTATTGTGTGCGAACACTTCAGGCGAACTCCTCCCATCCCCAAGCAGTAATTCCATATACATTTTTTAACATTGTGTAACATTTATGAAATTGAGACCACTTTGACCATAACCAACAAAATTGCATTATATTCAAAATATCCACGGGTGTACTGGCGGTCTACAGTGTCCAACGGGCACAATATTTCGGCGATCATACATGTCGCCCTCATCAGGTGAACTGACGGACTGAGCTCCTAGAAACGCGCTGGCACGGAGATCCGCATGCTATGGCTGCTCGAAGGGAACTGGGTTCTAGCCCGGCGACATGTATGATCGCCAAAATATTGTGCCCGTTGGACACTATAGACCGGCAGTACACCTGTGGATATTTTTATTATCAAATACGCTGGGAGAAACTGAAGAATCACAAATTGCATTAAATTTATAGTCAAGTAGGCGCAGTTCTTCTGGCATTCTACTGACTTTATTTTATTTTGAAATTTTTTATACCTTTCTTCAAAAGTTAATCTATACAGTTAATCTATCTGGGACTAGGAAATATAATTTCAATTTGTTTTTATCAATTTGAGTGTTTAAAAAAATACTTCATTCTTCCTTGTAGGAGCCAAGGGTGCATCATAGTCAGATTTTTTCCAGTGTGCACTACAAATAGTTGGAAGACTAGTATCAAAATTACAGCTGCATAGTTCACGTCAGAAACTGAAGATAAAGTATTTGGATTATAACCTGTTGGTATTTTTAAGTATGTAATTTACTTGTTGAAAATCAACTGTTAGTGGAAAGAATATGATGGTACAGATGGATTAATAAAGCTGCTAACTAAAAATGATATTACAATGGTTGATATGAATGATGTTTCAGTTGGTTCATTTATCAAATTATGCAAATATACTATGTCAGTCAGATGCATTATATTCTGATTAAAATCTGAATAAAATCAAGTAGAGGTATTAAATATAATAATTCTATGAAGAAATAGATGTTTTTTGTCCTAAAACAGTTACAGGATTCGTTAAGAAACATTGAGAACTTTGTTTGGATGAATGATGTTCACGAATTAGTTGATAGATTACTGGTTATTTATGGTGAAGAGATGGATGGTAACAAAAATAATTACAATGAAAAAGTAGGAACAACAAAAATGATAATTAATAAATTTACTGACATCAACATTAATAATCCAAAATGAGTTACCTACTTCATTACGCTTTTGAATAATCTTCCTCATATATTTTAACAAAGTGAAAAGCATTTAAAAGGTTTAGTAAACATGTTAATTAACAAAATACCATTTGAAATGCATGTACCAAGGTATTATTATTGTGGACCAGTTACTAAATTATAAATTAGCTTAGCTAGAGGTGATAAAGGTATAAATCCATTAGATGAAGCTTATAAACAACATGATATAGCATATAGAAACCATAAAGTTATGAAATCTAACCATGAAGCAGATAAACAACTTACTCATATACCTGCAAAAGGAAGAATGTGTGCTTCTGATGCTAACTGGAAAGAGAAAATTGTAACTAGTGCAGTTACAGGGTATAATGTAACGAAAAAGGAAATTAGGTATTGAAAATTATGGTAGTTTTATTTTTTATTCTATGTAAATGAATAACTTTGGTATTGACTATGGTTTACTACCAAATGGTAACTCAAAAGCTAAATCAATTAAATTTCAACTCAGTAATGAATAATCATACTGTATTGATCAATTTTTATTTGCTGAGAAAAATAGATAAGAAAAGTGGTTATTACATTAGGTATTCCAGTTGTGGGAAAAATTATTGAATATCTAACAAAAAAGAAAGATACTCCTTAAACACAATCCTCATGACCTAGGTCGTAAATTACCTTCTCCTTCTGTTCCCATGCTCTTCTCTTCCCTTCTCTCACACCTGAAGATGGAACTGTGTTCTGAAAGCTTGTCCTTTTTCTTTTTTCTTCATTTGTTTTACTATTGGCGATACAACACAATTTGTCTGTTTTGAGAAATAATTCATCATCTCTGAGGAGAATTTCCATTATGAATCAAAAAAGAAAGAATGATTAACATAACATGAAGGTTTTTCTAAATCACTATTATTATCTGCATTACCATATTTGACTATAGCAGATTCATTAGCTGGTGGATTAGCTGCTACTGCAAATGCCACTATGAATAAAGAGAAAATGATGCAGAATTACAGGGACAAAGGAGACATAACTGAGCAATGGAAAAATGTGTACAGGGTTCTATATATTTTGCAAAAAATAATTGATTTGTACCATAATGCATTAATGAATTTTGATAGAGAAAAGCTTCCTTGTCAACTGCAAATTGGTTCCTTTCATGGCGTTTTGATGACTGATGAATTACTCAATAAAACATACAGAAATGAATGTGGAATAGTTAATGCATTTACTTCAGATGAATTTGGTGCACACTCGATATGTCATTAATAGAGTAATGAGAATAAATTGATATTTAATTCATTTGGTGGTAAAATCCCAAAACTAGTTCAATACTTAAATCAGAATTAATTGTATTACTATTACTAAAGAATCTAAAATTTTATTAAGTAATATGTGGCAATTTATGGTTATAGAATTTTAAATTTAATGATATTTTGAATCTAATAATGGAATTTTTGTACATCAATTAGAACCTTTAGAGACAGTTGATTTAAGTTCATAAGTATCAAAAATTATAAAAAAAATAGAATCAAAAACAAAAAATTTTATGAAACAATTTTGTAGCACTTCTAGAATAATAAGTTTTATTGATTTGATAGGTAAAATATTCGTAGATATAGAAGATACAATTGGTAGTTATGAAGCAGTTGCAAAACAATACTTAGGAAAAGAATATGTTATAAAACCTGAATACATGTCTATTTTAACACAATTCAATAATTATGCCACTAAAAGAGAATTTAATGAAACAAATGGAGTTTATTTTGGTGTTATGACACATCATAATTAAGAAATGGTTAAGATGAAAACTACTGTTAGAGATCTAGAAAATAAGGTTCACAATTAATTAGACTTTGATGTTACTTTTAATAATCCTAATGCATGTCAAAAACTTTTATTTCCGTAATGGATTATGATTAAGAATATTATAATAAATGCATATACTGTTAGAAATGTATTAGTTGATCCTAAAAGCTTTGAAATGTATATTTCCTAAATCATGAATACTTTTCACACATCTTCCACAGTTGATATATGGGTATGAAAGTTTAATAATGAAAAGCCCAGGTTTGAATTAACAGTATAGTAATATGGACAGTTCACAACTCAACAGAAAGACATGACGATGAGCTGCGACAAGCAAATAAAAAGACACACACATACAATACTTCAAGTATCGGCCATGGCCTCCTTCAGAAAATAGAACTTTCACACAATCATTCAGGCACATAATAGTCATTTCCAGCTGTCCACTGAATCACGCTCTGATGGGAGTGATACGAAGGTTGCGTAATCGTAGTGGGGATGGATATAGTATGGCATCGTAGAGCACGTACATATTAGATGGAAGGAACGAGATACAACTTAGAAATGGAGTGGTGTGGTGTGGTGGCTGAGGGGAAGCAGGTAAAATAAAAAGTAAATGTAAACTAAAATAAAAAATGAAACAAATGCATGTGCACAACACACACACATACACAAACACACACACACAGACATAATTCCAAACAAATAGGACAGGTTTAGGATAGAGAGGTAGAAACTGTTGGGTGCAGACTGGATAATTTCTGGATCAGAGAATGTGCTGTAGGGATAGCTCCTATCTGTGCAGTTTAGAGAAGCTGGTGAAAGGGTGTGGGGGGGTGAGGATCCAGATGGCGTGGTTTGTGAAGCAGCCATTGAAATCAAGTATATCCTCCCCTATAAGTCCTGGATCCCTACTCATCACAATGAATGCCAAGTCCCTATACATCAACGTCGCACATGCCCATGGCCTTGCCACTCTCAAACACAATATGTCTCTACTCTGAATTCAAGCACGATACCTGATTCCTCATATCCTTACCAACTTTATCCTAACAACTATTTTTCCTTTGAGGGGAAGTTCACCAACAAATCTGTGGCACAGGCACTATATCATCCTGTTTATGGGCTGTTTTTTTGAACAGAGTACAGTTTGTTTACTACAGTCAGTGGCTGTAGCTGTTGAGTGGCATACCAATCACATCACCTCTTCACTTGTAAGAGTAACTGGCTTCACACTAAAATAAACATGTTTAAATATCTGTGCGGTTCTTCCATCAGATTCATGCATTTAAATATGCTCACATGTGTATGGGATTAGTCTTTATGTTAACTAACCAATGTAGTGTATTTTAGATCAGTATGTTAGGCGATCGTAGTTTACCTTAGCTTTGAACATAGTTACATTTGGTTCACTACTGTCAGTTGGCCAGAGGACAGTGGACCAGGTATAGTACCTCTTCACTTTTAATTGTAATCGGTTTCTCACTATAAGTGACAGGTTATTAAATTCTATGCGGTTGTTCCTTCAGTTTCATGTATTTTTCCTATGCTTGTGTGTATATTATATCCGCCTTTGTATTATACCTCCATATAGCCTACTTTTCTTCAGTGTGTATGATAATCGTAGTTTACCTCATATTTAATCTTGATAAAATTTTGTACACTTGACCTTGAATACAAGATGAAGGTTACTGTCTACATAAAATTTCGTTCGCTGCATGGGGGAGAGAACTCTACTGACAGACTTCGATTGCAATCACAACCAGATAACGTAAAATTTGGTACCCTCACACAAAATTACATGGGGAAGGTTCTCAAACAGGTTTCGTCCCATCCCAACCTCACTTTGGCCTCCTACAGACAAGAGTAGTGCTCCATGTACCTGTTCTGAGCCGTGGGTACATTTTAGAGAAAACTATACTATACAAAAGAGCTAAGTAAACGCAATACTTGCAGACACTATGCTTCTCTCATGGACAGTTGTACATGGCCTGCCCCAGAGTGCGCAAAGATGAAAACTTTTTGTACATACTCCAAATGGAACTGCCAAAAATGTTGTTTATCACATTGCTTTAACATAAATGTACCCGTTTATTACATGCACATAAACGGTTTTGTACGTTTCTACAGAAAAACTTATTTTATACCCTCGCAAAGCTGGGTATTTGCAGCTAATTTACTAAAAATCTGCTATCAGAATATTCATAGTTCAAAGATTCTTAATAAGTGTCGACATGATAGAAGGGTTATATTAGTATATATGTAAGTGGTGTACATAAGGGCGATTGATCTGTGTAATTAATAAAACATGAATAGTGCCAACAGATACACATCTGACTATTATAAATAAAATAAAAACAATGGAATCGAATATGTAAGTTAAGGAATGAAGCTGTCCTGATTCAAAATCAACCATGGAATTGGACACAATGGTGCTCAGCAAGTAATTAACTCCTCCTCCAAATTCTTACGAACTAAGTAAAAAAATAAGAACTAAGTATTTAAATGAGAATTTGATGTGGATAGAGCGTAAGAGACATTTATTAATTTTTGAAGATGAATTGGGATGTTGCTCATTACTTACTGTATGATTTGTCTAGTCATAACCCGATCACACTCCAAATGCTTTTAAAGTAGACGTATCTTAATAAATTTGGTTATCGTGTAAAATCTTCTTTGGAAATATTGTAAGCATGCAATATTTAGGCATCATATACTTCAACAGGTGAAAGATATCTTGTTGCAAATAATTAATTTATTATTTTGATTATTTTAAAAATAAAGAGATGTGAACAGAATGTTGACTCTCACAACAAACTCTAGTCGAAACACCATAAATACAAATATTCACAATAGTCACGTCCGTTTTAAAATGTTCCCTATGCATCAACATTCTTTATGAAGCATATTTCTGTAACTAAGTAAATTTTCATTGTTTTTTTTTATAAACAAGTATTGTATTTAATTTTCACTGGAGTGCGCCTTTCTCCATGACTTTACTAAAAAAAGTTTGTAAGGCTTATGGGACTTAACTATGGGGTCATCAGTCCCTAAACTTACAAACTACTTATGAACTAGCTAATACTAAGGACGGCACAAATATCCATGCCCGAGGGGGTATTCGAACCCCCAACCGTAGTGGCCGTGCTGACCGTGACTGGCGCGCAGCAGTCCCCTCGGCCACCGCGGCCGGCACTTTTTACTCTGTCCACTTTGCTACACAGTTAACGTCTCTGACACATCCAGTGCTCATTACCTATGCATCGTGCGATCTGCACAAGAGATCGAAAATCCCGCGCACAGTATTTGACTGAGTCATAACTAAATCTAAAATTTTTAAATAACAATAACTATTTTTACATCATTTCCTTTCACGACCCAGTACCCGGTGGAACCAGCAATTTAGCTTGTTTCACTACAGAACATAAAGTAGCACTGAACAGTAATAAAATTACTGCGTTATAAAACCGTAAATGGCAAAGTGGGGGACGTTGAAGCGTTCACGTTCTGCACACGAGCGACTTGCTGTACCGAGCTATGAGAGACGTTCCGACGCCACTGGATTGAAGGTGCATTTGTCCTGTATAAGGCAACGAACCGTGGCTGCTGATACGTTACCCAGGTGGCTTCTCGTCGTCGTCACTGCTACCGTGGGTTGGTCTCGTGCCGTGATGATCTTTGTGCGGCACTAAAATTTAAAGCCACAAGCATTCCTCGCGGGGAATATCAACATACAGCCATAGAGAGCTATAGAGAAGCTATACCGCCTACATCAGCGTACAGGCAGTGAAACCGGGCAGCCATCTTGGTTGGGTGTAGGAACGTAGGCGCCCGCCTATACTACAATGTCATTTGAACCCCTTAGAACAGCAAAAAAATTACGAAATTTTTCACATAGACACGTGAATACTGAATGAATGTAACAGTGTTCTTAGCAAGTACAATACAATTGAAACTATTACTTTTTTATGAAATAAAAATTGTGCCATGAAAAAGTTAGTCGCCTGCCCATTTTTTTTTTTTTTTTTTTTTTTTTTTTTGTGGTCAGGAAATGTTCGTCAGCGAGAAAGTTGTAGATAGTGAAATGAACTATCCGTTTTATTCATACAACTATTTTTATAGCTCCCCTGGTTTTCTCACAAATTTGCACAACAGAGCGGTGGAACTTCAATCTACTCGTTAGTTTCAGCGAGCTTACCCACCAACGAGCACAGATTTTTGTTGCCCTCTCACCTCATATAAAAAATTTAATTTGCGATACAACTTTCGGTATTCAATGATAATGACTTAACACTTTTTATTTATTTTATTACTGAGCCGCTCCGGCTTTGCAGGGATAATCTTTAAACTACTTCAACTCGAGATCTGCAGAACGTATCGTGATGCGGTTTGTTTCAATTTCTTCGTTATAATTCTGGGATCAACGTAGGCGATATTAAATGTCAAATAGAAAATTTGAAATAACTGCAATAAAAATAATAACGTAGAATGGTTTACCACTCACGCATTTTCGTGACCTCTGTAGTGTAAACGATGAGACCCACGCCAAAGTACATAGTATAGAATTATATATAAAAAAAAAGACCGCGAGATCATATGTCTAACTTTTACAGATCTCCCACAATCATGATATCTGTAGTCTGAAGCCATCTGGCGTCAGCGCCTTACAAAAGAAAAATGGTAAATGTGGTCACTCGTAAAAGTTAAATACATGCTCTCGCTTATTTTATATTTCATTTTTTTAGATCTTTGTGAGTTTTGTAAGCTGACCTAGCTGTTATACTTTAGGCTCCAGAGCAGACTAAAGTGCAGAAGCAGTAAACGATTGTACATTATGATTCTTATTTTAGTTTTTTTTCACATATTCGTATTGACATTAAATATAGCCTAATATTATTCCAGGATTCTAAAGAATAAATTAAAACAAACCGCATGACGATACGTTTTGTACTCCTCGAGTTATAAAAGGTTAAAGGGACAAACAGAAGAAAAATGTTTTTATTTTATTTTATATAATAGTATGATTTGCTATTCCTAGCTGAAATTTGTAATTATTTATGGCAAAAACACATTGTCAAAAAAAAAGCCTTAAAATATTTGAATAAGGAATTAACATACAGGGAACTCGATGAACTACCCTGTGCTCGCAGCTGTGGCCGCCATGTTGGTTGGGTGTCGGACTCTCAGCCGGCTTCATTTCTCTGTCATTGTAAGGCCTCTCTGTGTTATTCTGTGCTAGCTGCATACAGGCCGTCAGAGCTGAATACTTTGAAACTAACCGTCTCCTCTCTGCAGTTCTGCCACACGCCAATTTGCCTCACTTCTTAGATAAGTTTTTCCAAGCACTATTCAGTGGGGCGATTAGCAAAGGGAAGACCAAGCGAGTGTTCACACGCTTCGAAATCAGTCGAGCGATTGAACAAATATTAAGTTACCGATACAACTGGTCAGCAATTCGCAGTGAAAGCTAAGTACAGTGCTAGCTTGATCATTCACGGAGGGGGTGAACACCATCTGTCAAATCACTGATTGGTTCCCGCTATGGAGACCAGCACGAACACTTTGGAAGTACGACTTGCTTCCACAGAGGTGAAGACAACTCTCCCAAAAATAACTCGAAAATCTAACTGCCCATCGTTCCCGAGGGCCCGCAACTATCGCCCCTACATTCGGAGCGGCAAATCGCAGGGTTGGCGCCAAATCACCGACCAATCCCGACTCCTGAACCTGTACCCTCGTGGTCCCCGCGGAGTCGTACAAACTGTTCGCCGTTTTCGGCGAATGACGTTACTCTCTCGCACTTTGCCCACGAAGCGAGTGTTCACGCCTACATTTCCCACGGATGAAGGGACACCTGCATGTTTACTGCCTAAGATCTGAAGGATGCCATCTGAGGTTTCCCAGAAGCGGCAAACTTTGCTACGCTTATTGCTGGACTCTGGTAAGAGGGTTACGATCGCCCCAGTCATTAAAGGGATCTACCCGCCACTCAACCCCCAACAAGAAACGTCATGGACCTCTGGTCACAATAGGGAACCCCACCTCAAGTCATTCTGAAGCCAGACCGTCACTAACGAACAATGGATTTTGGGGAAAAGGGGTGGGTGGGGGATCTGGAGCATAAACAACACATTTCAGAGTCCCTTCTCGTATCTAGAAAGCCTTCGCCGGTTGTGGGTCAAGCTGTACAAAGCTATGCCGACACTACCTTTAGACTTTCCCGCTCCTCTTACTAGCTATGCTTTGAGAAGCAAATATCGCTTTTCCGACCAAGGAGCATCTCCTCACACTAAGGCTTCCCTGACGCCAATTCTAGCTAACTACTATTGTACACATCATAACGTCACTCAAAACGTCACTCACGTGGAAACTGTTTTGGATACTGTGAGGGGGTTTGTAGGTCATGAATGTATTTAATGAGATGGTACGAAAATAGTACCACCTTTCAAAGTTTACAAACATCTGACCTTTTTCGAACACATCTTGGGATCAACGAATTGCAATAACAATGCCTTATAAAACATGTGCAATTTTAATTCAGTAGGCCGTACATAAAACCTTCACGTCAGAGGAAAAGAAACTGGTATAAGCATGAGTATGTAAACAGAAAGGTATGTGACCAACCAGAGGGCGATGCTGCCTGTATAACACAACAGATGTCTCAGGCAGGTGTGAGATCAGTTCCTACTACCGAAATGGCAGGTTATCACGACTGAAGTGAGTTCGAACGTGGTGTTACAGTCGACACACGAGAGATGGGAAAAAGTGTCTGCGAGGTAGCGATGGAGTGAGGATTTTACTGTAAATGACGTTCTCTTCGTGATAGTATATTTGATTCAATAAGAGACCAGCGTAACGGGAGTTAGTGCTACCCTGCAGGGCCTGTTCAGTGATTTTAATTCTGTGTCAGTGATTTTAAATGTGCAGTGACTTAGTACTTCGTGTGTACGTATTTTTTTGAAACATCAGCAACCTCCGCACAGGCAGAACATAGCGTTGCCACGTGTTTTTAAATGTATATCTTCGTCTCAGGGTCGTAGTTCCGTTGTATCAACATGAATGTTTTCTGCTTTAAGATCTGAATATGTAAGTTTTGTCATTCTTTTTCAAAGTCATTGTCATTTCACCGATTTATCTCTCCATTTTTATCTGTAAATTCTTCATGTATTATCACCTGCTTTGTTCTAAAAATTATGTTAACAAGTTTGTTTGCTCTCGGTTGAAGAGCAGGATGTTAGCAGCTGCCAGCCTACCCCTTCTGGGAGTTTCAAATAAAAAAAGGGTTTAGTGCAGAGCAAAGGTAAAATTTTAATTCGCTGACAACGAGGTTCTGGCTGTTATGTTGACAACACACATCTATGACCGTCCGTTACGCATTATCATATAAACAGATTCTAGAAGGCTAGCATAATGCATTATAATTTATTCAGATAAAGATCATGATCTTCTTTATTTCGTGTTCCCAGGGCCTTTTGCTGTGTATTACGAAGGCGCCGCCCGTTGCAAGCTGTAAACTGGTACTTTAAAGTGCTCATGGACTGCTGTACCTGACGTGTGATGGACATATGTTACGCGTACGACTGTGTCACGAGTGCACTGTGAATATTTGTAATATGGTAAAACATAAAATCACTGACATCACTGCCGACGGAAAAAGATCCTGCAAGAACGGGAAACAATGACGAATGAGGAGAATCGTTGAATGCGACAGAGGTTCACTCCTTCCACAAATAGGCTTGTGTTTCAATGCTGGACCATCAGAGTGTGAACCATTCAGCGATACATCATGTGTATGGGCTTTCGGAGAGGAAGGGCCACTTGCGTACCCTTGCCGACTACATGAACCAAATTCGTACGAATCGCCTGCGCCTGTCAACATCAACATTGGGTTGCTGATGACTGGAAGCATGTTGGCTAGTGCGACGACTCTTGTATCGATAGGATGCACGTGTATGGGTATGGATACAACCTCATGGATCCATGGATCCCAGATGTCACCAGGGGACTGTTCAAGTTGGTGAAGGCTCTGTAGTGGTGTGTGGTGATTGTAGCTGGAGTTACACGGGACACCTGGAACGCCTAGATATGACTCTTATGGTGTCAGATCCCTCGAACAGTACTGCAAACATCAGTCAAGTACATCCTGCGACATGTTGAGTCACTTCTGCGCCCTCGAGGGTGCCCTACTACGCAGGTGTACCAGTTTACGTGGCTCTTCAAACGCAAACGAAGACATTTTCATCCATTCTTCGGTCGGTCCTTAGAATAAGAGCACAATGAATGAAGAGCACAATTTAGTGTGTATTCTCAAAATGTATTTCCCCTTATTTAACCCTTTCACGGCTTACAAGGATATCTTGAAATTTTAAAGTCCGTCCTACCAACCTGAAAATACTGTCTATTCCCCCTGAAACAACTTATGTATCTCACACCTTATGAATTCAAATTATCAAATTTTTTACTTAGATGTGGGTTAACATCTTTAATATACTTTTAAAATGCATATTGTCAACCATCAGTTGTATTTAGAACTTTACCGGTTTTGGATATTGTCCACCATCAGAAAAGTGAAATTAAACAGACTAATTACATTGGTCCACTCTCTGTAACCATATCTTTGTCAAACGAAATCAAAAAAGTAAATTGTCACTAGACATAAACTCTTGATGATAAATAAAACAATACCAGGGTGCATTACAGAGAGTCAGCATGGTATTGTTTTATTTGTCATCAAGAGCTAATCGTTTGACATAGATATGGTTACAGAGAGTGCATCAATGTAATCAGTCTGTTTAATTTTACTTTTTTGATGATGGATAATATCCGAAACCGGTATAAGAAACAGATGATGATTGTTTTTTTTTTCTTTTTCTTTATTGTTTTTAAACTCTTCAGTCGAGAGCATGCAGATATGGGAACAGGAGTATTAAGATAATAAAAACAGGTGACAAATATGAAGAATATTAAAATAGACATGGTGAGATAAATCGGTGGAATGACAATGACTGTGAAAAGGATGACAAAATGTACATATTCAGAACTTTAAATAACCACAGTGGATAAAATTTTCATGTTGAAGAAAAGGAGCGATGACGACGAGACGAAGAGACACATTTAAAACACATGGCAACACTATGTTCTGCCTGTGCGGCGGCTGCTGACGTTTTAAAAACACACGCACACTCGAAGCACGAAGTCACTGCACACTTAAAATCACTGATACAGAATTAAAATCTCTGAACAGGCCCCGCAGTGGAGAGGGGAGAGGAAGGAAAGTGCGGTGGGTAGAAAAGGAGGGGAGGGGGCGGAGTGGGGATGGGATGAGGTGGGGTGGGGTGGAAGGACTCCAAGGGAGTGGGGGGATGGGTATCCGAGCAGAGGAAGGGAAAAGGACGGGTGGAGGGGGACGTAGCACTAACTCACAAGGAACGCTAAGGTTGATAGGAGGGGTATACGTCATCTGGTAGAGGAAGCTGATGGAAGTTACCCTCGGATAGGATGTGGAGAGTATGGAAGTGGAGAGAGGGAGGAACATGCTGGTAAAGGCACGGCAGAGGCCCGGGATGAAGGAGGATAGGAGATTCTATTTTGCGAGAGGTGTATAGGATGCGGAGATGTTCAAGAAATTTTAGAAGGTGGGAGAAAGGGATAAGGTCATATAGGAACCGCGTGGGGGAAGGGAGGCGGATATGGTAAGCGAGGCAGAGGGACAGCTGATGGTTGACAATATGATTTTTAAAGCATCCAATTTACTTGCAAGTGTGCCATTAGTCAGTGTGGGACGACACTGCTCTCTGTGTCTGAGTCTCTCAGTTGGGGACTGGTACCTTCCTTTGCAGGACGACAAGCGGCTGTCGTTCGCCATCCTCGCGGCCATCAACGTGCTGGCCGCCAGCTGCTTGTCCTTCCTGCCAGAGTCTGCGCTGCAGCCGCTGCCGGAGTCCCTGCAAGATGGCGCCGTCTTCGGCAGGGGGCAGCGCTACTGGAGTTGGAGGCCCAGACCGCACACCACCGAATAGACAGCGCTGACAACTCGGAGGGCAATCAGCTGCCTCAGGGGAGAATTCAGAGGAATAAGTGCTTCGCAGGAAAATTTAGGAGGAAGTAAATTTTGTGAGTAATTTTTATGGGGTTTGCAGTTATGAGTAATGGATAAATTTAAAAATTATTTAGCCTTAATTAAGAATGAAATATTCATTCTAGATTTTCCTTTGGTAGCCCTCCTTTATGATAGTTATAGGTGCTGTCACTGAAACCTTGTATTAAGGATTACACTGATTGCAGAAGCTGTGGGCCCTACCCCTCCTTCGCTCCTCGTTGCCATCGGTAGCAGTCTGGAAAATACGGCTGTACTGATTAGCAGTTGTTCCTTGTCGACAATGCAACTTTCGAAAGGTCTCGAAATGTGATGCCATTATGTATCGTTACACTATTTTTCACTGTGGTTATTTTTCTTTTCATCGCTTAACGTGTATGTGTAGTCACTTAATATCGGTCACACAAGGTATCCATATTTAGTATTATATTTATACTTGCTCCATAAATCATGAGTACGATATTTTGTAAACATGTGGAACTCACATAATACTACAAGATAGTATATTTCATTAATTTTTGTCTTGTTTATTTTGTATAAAATTATTAACTTATATATAAAAATTCATCTATTGCACTAGTGTTGTCATTCAAAAATACTTTTAATTCCTTTTTAAATTGCACATGGTTATATGTAAGACTTTAGATGCTATTTGGTATGAAAGTGAACGAAGTGTTTTGTTGCAGCATAGTTCACCCCTTTCTATGACAAAGTTAAATTCATCCACGAAAACTGAAGATCATCTTTTTTCCTAGTATTACAGCAATGTACACTGCTATTACTGTACTTCCAAATTACTGCGTTCGGTTATTAATAACAAATTTCGTAAATGAGTAGATCTATTGTGAAATTACTCTGAAGATCCCTAGACCCATAAATAAATGTCTGCAGGTGATCTTTGATAGGCTCTGGTATGTATTCTGATTACACGTTTTTGTGCAATTAGCATGTGTTACCTAAATGATGAATTACCACAAAATGTGATGCTGTATAAAAGAAGTTAATGAAACCATGCATAGTAAGTTAATTTAGTGAGGTCTTCATCAGCAAAGTTTACAATCACCTTAAATCATAACATAATGAAAAGAAACATTTTAGCAGATCATCAATGAGGGGTTCCACCATATAAATCCTTTATCAACGAAGCAAAAAAAAAAAAAAAAAATAAAAAAAAATAAAAAAAAAATAAAAAAAAATAAAAAAAAATAAAAAAAAAAAAAAAAAAGAAGTTTGAATATTCTACCCTAGGTACCACAATGTGTTGAAAGTCTGTATTTGTTAATATTGTGATGCCATTTTCTGTACAGAAATGTATACTCTGTACTGTATTAAATTTAACGGAAATCTGTTTGCAGAGAACTACGTAAAATTTTTCTGAAAGCCATTATGTACAATCAATTTCTTTAGTTAGTTATCAGATGTGATTACTATCGTCATCAAAAATTCGTAGCTGCCATCCTGTGTGAATACAGAATGGTGAATCATTAATATGTATTAAGAACTACAGAGGTCCCAAGACTGAACACTGAGCGATTCCATGGTAATTTCCAAGAATGTTTTCAATCGAAGTATCTCGGTCTGAAACTATATATATTGAATGTGCAACTCTAATCAGTTACGCAGGTGTTGATGTGCAAGACGACAAAATATGAATATTTACATAATAATTATTTTGACGAGTGGTAATGTAAAGCTTCTTTGGCGTGAATGTTTTTACAGCAGAATCGAGACACATTTATAGGATATAGCTAATTGTTTATAATGAATTTCAATGTAAATGTCATTACTCCAACGGTCTTTATTTACTTCTTCGTATGTACGAAACACCAATGAGGTCATTGTATGTGGTTCAGATTTCTAAGAATATTAACATCTTGCCAAAGATTTTCTACGATGTTGTTTATGTGGCCAAGAATATCTCGCGAGGCCGCCAGGATAATTGTTACACCTATGTTGGGACTGGTTCTCGAATTACTTTTCCGATACGCGATATTTTAACCGTGTAAATACGAGAAATTTCTTCTACCAACGATAGTCATATGGCTAGAAATATCTTAAATTCCATTGTTAAAAGAAAAAGTAAATTATCTGCTTCAAATGAAAGAAAGAAACATTGGATAGAATGTCGCACGTAAATGTCGAAACATATTTTAAAATTTTCTCCTATTTCACATATGGCGTGAAACACTCAATCTTATTGGCCACCTGAACGCCATTGCTGATTGGATTCCTTGACGTCTAGAAAATAAAAACTAGTGTTGCAAGGTTTGCACATGAACGTCTGTGCAGTTTGGAACATAGAAGACAGGATACTGTCAGAAGTAAAGTCGAGATACGAAGCTTCCAGCCGTGGCACTAATTACTCAACATAACCTCGACTTCACATATCCTGGCGACGACCGTTACCATCGCGGCGAGGTTGAGACATCACAGCAACAATACGGAAAGACACACGTAACGATATAATGATATGTTTCACTTGTACTCCTACACGATAGGATTGATTGATTGATTTTTCCAGGGAAGCCAAAACAGTCTTGGTCCAACCCGCCACTGCCGGCACCGAAACTAAGTTTATTGTGCGGTATCGCTCCCTGTATATCTAGTAAAGCCAACCAATGCCCATGAACAGTGCAAGGAGTCTCTTTACCAGTTCTTTATTAGACACAATTTCTTCGGGTCTGGTTGTCCCAAATGTTCTGTGCCTTTTACTCTCCAGTGCAATGCATTCGAAGATTAGATGTGACGCAGTTTCATCACCGTCATCACAGATCCTACATTTAGGGTCCTCTTTTGTTACTCCCATTTTATGTAGGTGTTTACTGAAATTCCCGTGTCCTGTCAGCAATCCAACCATTAGTCTAATCTCTCTCCTGTTCAGGACCAGCATTGCAGAGCTTCCTTTAAAACATGTCTTTGGCATCATTACCTTGCCATGTTTTCGTTGATGGACTTTGGTCCAATATTCTACGTGCTGTCTTC
The DNA here is from genome assembly GCA_026315105.1 of Locusta migratoria. NCBI lineage: Eukaryota > Metazoa > Arthropoda > Insecta > Orthoptera > Acrididae > Locusta > Locusta migratoria. Next base: position 1,645,814 of record CM048746.1, on the reverse strand, counting down.
TGAGCCAGTTACGTAGCTCCAATTTGATCATTGCCTTGGTGCTTGTCAGGACAGGTTCCGGTCAAATAAATGGAGTGTCTTAAAGCCCCATCCTGGCTAATCTGTCGGCATTTTCGTTGCCACTGATCCCCAAGTGGCCAGGGATCCACAATAGGTTTACTCTATTGCTTTCCCCTAGCTCCACCAGAACCCTGTGACATTCTGCAACAATTTTAGACCTTGTTGCAGGAGCTGCCAGTGATCTCAGGGCTGCCTGCCTGTCTGAATAGATAGAGATGCTACGATCTTTGTAGCACCTACGCAAATTCTCCTCCACACACGCCCTGTTGGCAGTGATTTCGGCCTGGAATAATGAGGCCAGTTTTCCTAGAGAGATGATGCCCTCCAGTCTTGGCTGCACCCCATATACCCCGGCTCCAACACCTTGGTCTGATTTTGACCCCGTATGGTGTCGAACAATTTTCTCCCACTGCTCCCTACTTCCAATTGTTATACTGAAAGGCTTGTTGAAGCAGTATGGGGTTATAATATAGACGGCTGGCATTTCCCCAACCTTTCCTATATTTACCTCACTCACTATTTTAGTGTGTGATTCTGGATATCCAAAAGAGCTCCAGTTGTTGCCAGATTTGAGTCTGTATGCACCAGCCGCTGCCTCCATCTTGACCCAAAGGTGTAATGGGGACATATCCAACATGGTTTCCATCCCAGCAGTTGTTGTGCTGCTAATTCCACATGTTATGGCTAATCAGGCTAATCTCTGCACCTTACCAAGCTCCTTAGCAGCAACCTGCTGTTCTACCTTCTTCCACCACACGACTGCCCCATAGGTGATCCTGGGTATAATCACTGTGGTGTATATCCAGTGCATACCCTTGGGGCTCAGACCCCAATTTTTGCCACAAGCTCTCCTGGAACTCACAAGAGTACCTTTTGCCTTGGAGCAAATATTCCTTATGTGAGGGGTCCATGTCAGTTTCTCATCTAGGGTAACCCCTAGATATTTCACTGTCCCCTTCACAGGTAGCACTACATTGAAAAGCTTTAGATTCCAACTTGAATGTTGTATATGCTTCTTTGTGAATGGTACAACAACAGTCTTCTTAGGACTACCCCCAAATCCTGTTTTCTGCACAGTCTTGCACACTGTACAACGCACCTTGTGCTATACCCTTGAGTGTGTCAGCAAATTTGCCAAGTATTACTATGACACGCTCATCTGTGTATCCTTGGCAAAAGTACTGCCTTGAGTTTAATTATCCAATGAGATCATTCACCTCTAGATCCCACAATAAAGGGGAAAGATCTCCTCCTTGCGGACAACCCCTAGTGGTGTTGATTACCATTTTTTTTTATTCCTGATGGTAGATTCTACCTTTCTTCCACTGAGCATGGCTCTAGTCCACCTAAATATAGTGGTCCCTAGGTCATGCACCTCTGCTGCCCTAACCATCAAATCGAAGGTCGTGTTGCTAAAAGCCCCCTCGATGTCGAGGAAGATACATAGGGCTATTTCCTGAAATTGTAGTGCTTTCTCCACCTTCCCAACAAGTTGGTGGAGAGCTGCCTCACATGATTTACCTGGCTCATATGCATGTTGGTTTGAATGTAGAGGAGCCCTACTTAACCTCCTTTCTCCAACATGCACATTAACCAGCTTTTCCAATGTCTTAAGAATGAAGGGGGACAGGCTGATTGGTCTCATATCCTTGGCCTTGGTATGATCAATTCTCCCTGGTTTTGGAAGGAAGACAACTTTCACTGCCCTCTTGGCATTGGGAATGATTCCTGCTGCTAGGCTAACCCTGAATAAACTGCATAGTAATCTAAGAAGATTTTCTCCCGCTTGTTGCAGGAGAGCTGGAAAGATTCCATCGGGGCCAGGTGACTTGAACGGTTGAAATGTTCCCACCGCCCATCGGACCTTACTGAAATCGACACACTCCTTGGCCAGATCCCAGTCCTCTTTGCGAATACCTGAGAACCGTTGTCTCTCAGGAATCGCATTCTAGTCTGAGTTATCCCCCAGAGTATATTGAGGAAAGTGAGTCTTGAGGAGCAGTTCCAGCGTTTCATGTGCTGTCTTTGTATATTCCCCATCCTCCTTCCTCAATGTTCCTCATGGATTAGTGAGTACCGTAGTGACGATTTTATGAAGTCTCGCTTGAGCAGCCATGCCCTCCACTTCCTCACAGAATACCTTCCAGGATGCCTCTTTTGCCCGTCTGATGGCAAGGTTGTAATTGACAAGGGCCTCACGATACTTTGCCCATTGTCCTTTGCGCCTCGCAAGGTTAAACAGTCTTCGTACCTGTTTCCTTTGCATTTCCAGGTGTTTATTCCACCAAGGCACATTCCTATTTTTGCACTTCTTGGTGATTGAGCAGTTGTCCTGGTATGAGGTCACTATAGCAGAGGTTACAGCCTCTGCTACTTCCTCAAACTCTGCTGGATTCCTTATCGAAGTTTTAATTTCCGATAGGCTGAAGTCAAGGTCTTTCCTATATGTCTCCCATTCCGTTTTCCTGGGGTTCCTATAGGCCATGGTCTGTCTGGTTCCCATTTCAACCTTGAATTTAATATACATTTGATCTGATGAGGATGGCTCCAGGACCACATGCCACTGTTTAACGTAACTTCCCATCATCATGGAATTAAAAGGTATGTCAATTCTATTTGTGCACTTCTTGGTGATTGAGCAGTTGTCCTGGTATGAGGTCACTATAGCAGAGGTTACAGCCTCTGCTACTTCCACAAACTCTGCTGGATTCCTTATCGAAGTTTTAATTTCCAATAGGCTGAAGTCAAGGTCTTTCCTACATGTCTCCCATTCCGTTTTCCTGGGGTTCCTATAGGCCATGGTCTGTCTGGTTCCCATTTCAACCTTGAATTTAATATACATTTGATCTGATGAGGATGGCTCCAGGACCACATGCCACTGTTTAACGTAACTTCCCATCATCATGGAATTAAAAGGTATGTCAATTACTTCTTCCCTTCTACTATTCCTGAATATAGGTTCATCACCCCTATTCAGGATCTCCAAGTTGTTAGATAGGAGAAATTCAAGAAGGTGCTCACCTCTACTGTTGGTGTCCTTGCTGCCCCACGATAGATTGTGGGCATTGGCATCACATCCCACCACTAGTTCGTCACCTTGCCGATGGCAGGCTTCCGTCAGTCTTCTGACTTCCAGAGAAGGAGGAGAGCTGTCTTCGTAAGGAGGGTATGCTGAGGCCAAAACAATTTCCCTCCTGATACCTTCCTCACGTTGCTGCATCCTGATGGTCACCAGGACCCTGGAACAAAAATCCATCATTGGTATGAAAGGTATTCCATTTCTAACATAAATGCATGTTCTGGAGTTTTTTAGATTTCTGGCATAAACCAGCTTACCTTCAGTACCACCGAGGCCCGATACACCCCCTCTGTATAAATAGGGTTCTTGTATCTGGGTCACGTCCATCTCCTGTCTCCCCAGGCGACGGCTCAGGGCTGCAGTGGCCCCTTTACTGTGCTGCAGGTTTATCTGCAGCACTTCCAGTCCCTATCTTGCTGCCATTATTGCCTTTAAGGTCTTTGATTACCCTGACGGCGACCTGCGAGAACCCTAAAAAGAGTTTCAGGCCTTGCTCTCGCAATGCCTTCAGGGACTTCTCTCCGACCTCCACCACTAGGGTTCGTCCTTCCGGAACAACCTTTTGGTTAATTACCCTCCAATCCTCTGTCGAGACTTTTGGGTTCTGGACCCTTATTTTCTCGAACAGAGTCTTTGGAGAGACATCTGTAAGGATCTTTGGTACCCATATTGATACCTTTGCGGTCTTCAGGAGTTCGGCTGCTGTCTTGACCAGCAGCTTCGCATCCTCCCACGGGGATATCATGGGCACCTTTTCCTTAAGTCATTCTGCTGAGTGCTCCACCTCGCAGACAAAAATGAAAGCACCGCGATCTAGATATACCCTCCTGAATTTGGGTCCTGGACTAGCGTTCCCCCCAATCTCTTCAAAGAGGGCCATCTGTTTCCCTATTTCCTGCCTCAGCCTTTTAGGATCACGCTTGTCCAGAGAGGAGGGAGTCTTAGATTCCCTAATCCTCTTGCCACCTGTCTTTGACGTCGAGAGGGTCTGTGTATCCCCTTCGACCTGAGGCAGTTTCTTTTTGGGGGTCTTGGGCTCAAGCCCTTTTGATTCCCTCCACTTATGTTTAGGAAGCCATTCTTTTCCTTCCTGTTTCTTCTGCTCCTTGAGAAGTTTCCTCCTCTGAGCCCCAGACAAGGCCTTAATCTTAATCTGGTCGAACTTCTCTGTTACAGTTCCCACTTCTTGCTCAGGTATAGACCCTGACTGAGAAGTAGGAGTGCACTCCATCGGTCCTGATCCCGATGTATGAGTATCTGAGGTTTCAGAGTGCCCCTCGGATTCTTTTAAAATAATTTTTTTCTCCGTATTCATCTTAGTCCCACGAGATTTGGGGATTTATATGGTCCACACCACGATAACCCCACGCGGTGCAAGGATTCTTACTCAGGGAGGTCGCCCGGTATCCCTGAGGCTCCGTTCGAGACACATCCAGCCATGTGCCATGCACCCCTCGGCACGGATCACATCGCACCCTGGGTTGGGAAAGGAATTGGGAAAGGACTGGGAGAGGATAAGGAAGACGGGACGTTGTGGGACACGCTTGGTCTGATCCATCAGCTGAGGCCTTTCCGGTAGTAGGTTCTCTACCTTCGGTATAGCCCTCAGCTTCACGCGGATACGCAAGCCTCTCCACCCGCACGGATAGTGCTTCGTCAGGGTGGTGTCCCCCGGAGAGGACACGATAGGATACTGAAATGATCCACGTTACTTCATAAGACTCTTGATAAGACTCTTTCACGACGACGTTGCTCACTTCGTTGGACATGTATCGTGTCACTCCTAGATCCAACTCCAACTGAGCGCGCGGGCTCGTAATCGCACCAAAGCTGCAAAATTCTAAAAACAAGTGACTGGCGGACCGCGCGACTATCGATGCTAGCGTTCGATAATGCGAGCGTTGACTACAGTACGATTACAAATGGTGTTAAATTAAAACTATCTGTTGTTAGTAAAACGTAATAGAGAAGGCATTGAGATTTATATGTGTGTGAAGTCCTTACCGACCTGTAAAATGCAGTTAATACTTCTGCATGTTTTAAACCCAGCTAAAATAATTTCTTTATTTTGAAGTGCAAAAATTGTGAAAAATGTTGATACTGTGATTTTTCTGAGGTTAAGGAGTAGTAGAAAGGGAAGTATAAAGTAGCACAGTGACTCCGCACCCCTGGGACTGTGCCAATGAAGAGGCATTGTCACTCGGTCCAGGACGGTCGAATGAGTCGAATCCTGACAGTTTCGTACGCAATTTTGTACGATTATTCTTTATATAATGCAATACCGTGGAGGCTTACTTGGGTTGTAATCTGGTTACTTCATCCAGCTTCAGAAGTCGTCTCATAAAAGTACCTTGCTAAAGGGCCATTATTGTGGTGTGTGTGTGTGTGTGTGTGTGCGGAAATAAAAGATTCTAGAAAAAATCCTCTCTCTTTCTTTATATAATCACCTAATCACCTAATCATAATATGGAAGCTAATAGTTACCAAAGCTTTTGACAATGTTGATTGCAATAAACTCTTTCATTGGTGCAGGCATTATCAGTGACGGATTTCTGTGTTATTCCATGTGTGTCTTCATGGAGATGTTTGTGAGGTCTTTAGTTGGATACGGTATTTTCGTTCTTGATGAAAACCCTTGCATCACCACTTCACTGTGTACTCGTTTTCGAACGTTCAATTTCATATGCAACTAAGGACGACAGAAATCGAAAAAATGATGAAACTCTTTCATATTGTGAAATCAGCAGGAGTAAAATATAGGGAACGGGAGGTTAGTTACAACTTGTACAAAAACTAAACAGCAGTTATCAGAGTTCAAGGGCATGAAAGGGATGCAGAGGTTGGGAAGGGTGTAAGAGAGGGTTGTAGCCTTTCCCCAGTATTATTCAATTTGTACATTGAGCAAGCTATAAAGGAAAGTAAGGAGAAATTTGGAGAGGACATTAAAGCGCATGGAGAAGAAATGAAAACCTAGCGTTTTGCTGATGACATTGTAATGCTGTCAGAGACAGCAAAGGACCTACAGGAGCAATTGAACGGAATGGACAGTGTGTTGGAAGGAGCATATAAGATGAACGTTAACAAGAGCAAAACAAGAGTAATGGAATGTAGTCTTACAAAATCAGGTTATGCTGAAGGAATTAAATTAGGCAACGAATCAATAAGGGTGGTAGATGAGTTTTGTTACTTGGGCAGTAAAATAACGTATTATGGCCGAAGTACAGAGGATATAAATATAAAATGCAGAATGGCAATGGGAAGAAAAGCGTTTTTGAAAAAGAGAAATTTGTTAATATCGAAAATTAATTTAAGCATAAGTTAGTCCTTTCTGAAGGCACTTGTGTGGAGTGTTGTCTTGTGTAGGAGTGAAACATGGACGATAAACAGTGCGGACAGGAAGGGGATAGAGGCTTTTGAAATGTGGTGTTACAGAAAAATGCTGAAGATTAGGTCGGTGGATCGCATAACTAATGAGGAGATATTGAACAGAATTGGGGAGAAAAGGAATTTTTGCACACCTTGACTAAAAGAAGGGATCGATTGGTAGGACACATTGATAGCCATCAAGGAATGGTGAGTTTAGCATTGGAGAGAAGTGTATAGGGTAAAAATCGCAGAGGGAGACCAAGAGATGTATATAGGAAGCAAATTGAAAAGGATGTAGGTTAACGTTCTTATGAGGAGATGAATAGGCTTGCTCAGGTTAGAGTAGGGTGGAGAGCTGCATCGAACCAGTCTCCGGACTGAATCACCACAACAACAACAACAACAATAGTTACCAAAGTGGGTGAGTGAAGTAAAAACCATGGTTTGTAGTAACCGATTGGTCCTGTAGCGGTACTAGTAATCAAGCGAAAAGAAGAAGGAAAAGTGGATTCCTGCTCCCCAACAACATACGAGCATTCATTGTTGGGCCTTCAGTCAGTGGGAAGATGAACCTTGTACTGTCTCTGTCAACACACCCTGAGGGACTTGGCTTTGAACATGTGCATATATTTTCAAAAACAAAATACAAGATGTTAAGGAAAGCTATCAGACCTACAGTGAAAGCAATGACATACCACCGCCTGAGAAGGTAAAAGTAAACAGTGTATTTATATTCAACGATGTTGCTGTGAAAATCAGGATCATATTCGCAATTATTTTTGTTTTGAGCATTATATGAATGTCGTAATTTTTTACTTGAGTCAGACATATTCAGGGATTCCAAAACAGCTAATCAGAGTTAATGCCAACCTTATTATTGCTTTCTGACATGCTAACACTAATTTAAAGCATATTTACCAGGCACACATAGGATCTGATATGGCATTTAATGAATTTACATCTATATGTGGCGATTGCTGGAATCATGCATTGTATGGTTTCTCGGTTATTGACAAAATGAGGAAACTGAACGACAGTAGATACATCCGCAACTTCCAGAAAATTCTCCAACTTAAAAAAAGACGGTGTACGTACGTAATTGTGTCAGTATGCAATGAATAGGTTTGTGTATATGACATATAGTCATTGCAACGCAATTAAAGCAGAAATAGCCTATTAGAGAGTCGTATCAGAGCTCTTGAATCACAGGAAGTAGACACCCGTATTAGGGACCTCGAGAAACGTGTAGTATGTGTCAATTAAAAAATTGACGCATTTAACGAACGCTTAACTGAGTTCTCGAGTGTAATCAGAGGGATCGCGGAAAAAAAATCAGAATGAAGAACTAGATGATAACTCAGATTTTACCAAATACATTAAACAGCACGGTATTGCATAAACCTGAAAAATTACCTATACGTGTAACACGAGATAAAATACAAATCGAGGCAGACGCACATCTGGTTTATAGGAGTTAATATTTCTGAAGACATCGAATCCAGATAAATTTAACCCAAAGGATCTGCAAACAGATTCAGAAATGTTACGAATAACAAAGGCATACAAGAAAAGCTCCACAAAAAATTGTCGTATAAAATCGGAAGGCAGTGACAAGTACAGAACATGATTAAACTTGCTTTAACTGGTAAATTTGACTATGGTAAAGGTATTGATATTCAGAATAAAGAAACTGAGCAATTTGCCCATGCAGTATGCATATATTTCGACAATGTGAAAGAAATAATAGAATGTCTACAATTGCTTATGGCCTCATCAGCAGTAGGTAATACTGCCCAAACGAATGAAATCGTATCAATAATTGCAGAACATTGAGAGAGAAATATCAATGAGGAACAGCAATCGAAACAGTTATTTGGGAACTACATAAGCCAACACACAGAAAATTTCCACATAGGCTTGTTATAATCATGGGCTTAGACGACTTATGGCAGGCAGATTTCGTAGATATGAGAAAATATTCATGTGTCAATAAGGGATTCAGGTACATTATAACGGTTATGGATACATATTCCAGCGAAGGAGAAAACCGGAAAGGAAGTTGCACGTGTGTTTGAACGAGTACTAGAAACAGGTACAACTCGGTCTCCACACCATCTACAAACTGATCACGGTGGTGATTTTTACAATGCACATTTCGCGGCAGTAATGGAGCGATACGGGATAAATCATTATTCAACATTCTCCCAGATGAAAGTTAGTACTGTGGAAGGATTAAACAGGATTATCCAACAACATACGTGGGTTTAATTTAACCTCCGTGGGATGTACAAGTGGTTTGATATACCACTGAAAATAATTCATCAATATAATCGAACTAAGCATCGTACTGCTGGGGCGGAGTGGTAGGTACCCAGCTTTATGTCAGGACGAGGCGTGAAACCTGGTGGAGCGCCAGAGGACGCTAGTTTATCCAGCTTAATACAAGATTCCGCGGTGTAGGCGCTAGCTCGGCAGGCGCTACAGTAGACCAGCAGGTGACGTCTACATCGGCCACGTCAGCTCGCCGACGTTTCACGTCTTCTATGGCCGCCTGTTGGACCGTCCAGACGGTAGTGCCCGCGCCGTGACGTCTGGGGTTCGAAGCAGAGACTGCCAGGTGGAGTTCTCTGCCGTCCTCCCGTCTATGGAGCGGCTTGTGGGACCAGGCTTGGAATCACTGGACTCGGATAGTTGACCTCTTGATACCACAGTGCTAGTGCGTCATCAGGACCATTGGCCTTTAGGAAACCAACCAAAGATTGAGCTGGCCTCAGGCAGCAACCATATTCAACGTTGTGGAGACGGTAGACGGCGGTTCACCATCTCCCTGGAGGAAGGTCAGTTAGAAGCCTAGTAGTTGTCCCCGGACTCCATCTCCTAGTGGCTACTACTCTGTACTTCTTTCTCTGATACATACATAGATTAACTTTCTATCCAATGGGCCCGCAGCACACAATATATCTCTAAGAGAGATTGTGTAATTATACCAATATGCTGCTTTAAAGTTTTTTATTATAATGTTGTTATGGATCCATTTCGGCACAATTAGCCATCACACAAAATTGTATATAATAATCAACGTTTTGTTATATATACTTTTAACTTAGGCCTGTTTTTTCGATATAAAATTGTTTACTTACGACCATGTGACATCCTTCGACAATGTATTGCTGTTTATTTAATAATAACGTGAACCTGAGCAAAGGCAACGTATAAATACAACCACTAACAAACCTCAGACTATCTGACACACATATCGATATCAAAGATTATTAAATTATCCATCATAACGTAACCTTCCGCAGCAATCATATTAAAAAACATCTTTCCACGTCATCTAAAAATGACGATATCGAATAATCATAACCCACAGAAAACAGACATTTAAACCACAGTATAAATTAATAAATACCGTAGCAACTGCCAACTTTAGACATGTAACATCTTTGGCCAAAGGTCAGATCATCAAGACAAAAAAATATTAAAATTTTATTTAACGATATTTGTATAATATTACATAAGTGTGACACATAAAGTTCGCCAGACATTGTCCAAGGATATCACATATAACAAAACGATGATTATCATATAAAATTTTGTGTGTTTCACATGATGGCTAATTGTGCCGAAATGGATCAATAACAAGATTATAATAAAAAACTTTAAAGCAGCATATTGGTATAATTATATGGTACATAGATTAGATTATTCGATCGGCGACTACTCTTCTGTGCAACTTCTATTCCAAAGACCAAGTGACCACACTTCTATAAGCGGGAGTTTATATACAAAAATCGTTTGAAACTATGACTTATGAGATGGTACACAATGACCGAATGCAACCTACTTGTGAGTGCATCATTCACGCAATGAGCCTGCAACCTTCCTATCGGTTCTCATCAATAAGTCTTGGGAAATACATAACTCGGATAGTAAAAGTTTATGGCTCGTTGTCCCTGTACATAGGGGTGAGTTACGTATGTGGTTCTATGCGCTAAACAGCTACCCAATCTGTTTAAACAAGATGAATACTTAATCTGTAGTTTAGCCAGTCTATTAATCTGCATATGATGACGTGAAAATATATTTAAACAAACATAAATTAAACTTCTAAATAACCAACAAAATGGATTCTCAGATAAAGAAGTGACTCACTCACCAAGTAATTCTTTATAAATGGAGTTTATTACTCTTATTGGACATGAAACGCGGTTGTGGTCGTACTTTATACACCGGTAAATAACTAAATGTTTCCCCAAATATTGTTCATGAGAGGCACAATAAGTATCACACACACTCGATAGTAAAAGTTCCAAATTATAACTCAAACGTTAGAGTAGTCCATCGAACTTTGCAGTTCCAAGTTAATCCGCGATAAAATAATTGTTGTAAAACACAGTTTGTCATCACACGAGTACACGATAGGTAAATTATCACAGTTCCACAGACCTACTACCGTGCATAGTTTATTACTTTTCAAGCAGAGACTAAGTTCTGCAGTCACAGTCCCGTAAATTTTCTAGGTCCACACATGCCTATCTCTTCAAATCACAAGTTCGTAACGCGGCTTCAGACCGCCCAGCGTCACAAACTTTCACTACCACGTCCAAGTTACTAGTCCCTTCCCAAGCGTTCGAAAAGTGTGCTCTCCCTGCTCCCAAAATTGTATCCTTCCGCTCATCCTACCGCCTCATCTTAAAAACACAATTTCCCTTCTACAATATTATATATTTGAATATCGTAAAATTAAATTCTTTGACCACCTCCCTACAAATGTTTTTTACATTTAATAAACAAATATATATTTAACAATACTAAACAACGGTTGAGACTGAAACTCTTTACTCTAATAGTTATACAATTAATATTTAATTTATCATGGATTTTTATACAAATATATTCAGTTATTGTCCACAAATACTAGTAATTTGTTATATATAAATTATCTGCTGCATATCTACTATTTTTAGTCGGCCATGAAATATTTAACTGGCAGTCTACAACATAAGAAAACGAACGTTACTAAGAAAAATGTTGTGTTGTTATAGTCTACAGAGACTGGTTTGATGCAGCTCTCCACCATACTCTATCCTGAGCAAGCCTTTTCATATCCTCATAAGAACGGCAACCCACATACATTTGAATGTGCTTTCTATATGCGTCTCTTCGTCTCCCTCTGCGATTTTTACCCCACACACTTCCCTCCAATGCTAAATTAACGATTACTCGATGTCTAAGAATGTGTACTACCAAGCGATCCCTTCTTTTACTCAAGGTATACCAAAAATTCCTTTTGTCACCAATTCTGTTCAGCGTTTCGGTTGCACAGTGGTAGAGTACTACACTACAAATCCAAAGGTCGTGGGTTCGATCCCCACCAGCTCCTAGGATTTTTATCTGTCACTTTCCACTTCTTTCACCTCTGGCAATATTGGCCACGTGAAAAATACCGAGTAGCACCGTGGTTCGGAACCCACGTTAAACTGTAGGTCCCCCTATAACTGGCTGGGTAAGTCAGTTCGAAGGAAGGAGGAAGGCAACAGCATACCACCTCCAAACAGGACCGTGCCTAGTAAAGCACTGTGGTGTTCAAACCAATCTTCGGATTGTTGACTGCTTTACTTATTTTAAGTCTTCATTAGTTATGCGATGTACCCACCTAATCTAAAGCATTCTTCTGTAGCACCACATTTCAAAAGCCGCTATTCTCTTCTTGTCCGCTCTGTTTATCGTCTATGTTTCACTCCCGTACAAGGCAACACTCCTTACAAATGCCTTCAGAAAAGAATTCCTTACACTTACATTAATATTCGATGTTAGCAAATTTCCCTTTTTCAAAAATTATTTTCTTCACATTGCCATTCTGCATTTTATATCCTCTGTACTGCGACCGTCATATGTTATTTTACTACCCAAGTCACAAAACTCATCTACCACCTTCATTGTTTCGTTACCTAATCTAATTCCTTCAGTATCACCTCATTTTCTTAGGCTGCACTCCATTACCCTAGTTTTTCTCTTGTTAATGTTCATCTTATATGCACCTTACAGCACACTGATCATTCCGTTCAATTCCTCTTCCAGGTCCTTGGCTGTTTCTGATAGAATTACAATGTAATAAGCAAAACGTAATGTTTTTACTTTTTCACTCTGAACTTTAATTCCTTCTCCAAATTTCTCCTTGCTTTCATTCACAGCTTCTTCAATGTACAAATTGAACAACATTGGGTGCAACCCTGTCTTACTCACTTCCCAACATCTGCATTCCTTTCATGCCCTTCAACACTGACAACTACTGTCTGGCTTTTGTACAAGTTGTAAATAACCATATGCTCCCTATATTTTACTCCTGCTTTCTTCAGAACTTGAAAGAGTTTATTCCATTCAACATTGTCAAATCTACAAATGTACGTTTACCTTCCATTAACTTTGTTTGGCTCTAGTTAATGTTCATTTTATATGCTCTCTTCAACACACTGTCCATTCCATTCAATTGCTCCTCCAGGTCCTTTGCTGTCTCTGACAAATTTACAATGTCATCAGCAAACAGCAATGATTTCAATTCTTCACCCTGAACTTTAATCCCTATTCCAAATTTTTCTTTGCTTTTCTTCACCTCCTGCACGATGTACAAGTTGAATAACATCGGACAAAGGCTACAACCCTGTCTTACTCCCTTCCCAACTAATGCTTCCTTTTCATGCACTTTGCGTCTAATAACTGCGGTCTGGCTTTTGTACAAGTTGTAAATATCTATCCCTTCCCTGTATTTTACCCCTGCTGACAGCAGAATTTGAAAGAGTGTATTCCAGTCAACATTGTCAAAAGATTTGTCAAAATCTAGAAAAGTTAAACGTGTAGGTTTGCCTTTCCTTAATCCATCTTCTAAGATAAGTCGTAAAGTGAGTATTGCCTCCCAGGTTCCTACGTTCCTCCTGAAACCAAACTGATCTTCCCCGAGGTCAGCTTCACCAGCTTTTCCATTCTCCTGTAGATAATGCGTGTTAAAATTTTGCAACCATGACTTATCAAACTGATGGTTCTGTAATTTTCACACTTGTCTGCGTCTGATTTCTTTGGAATGGGCATTATTACATTTTTCTTGAAGACTGAGGGTATTTCGCCTGTCTCATACATCTTACACATCCGGTGAAATAGTGGCTGGCTCTCCCAGAGACTCTAGTAGCTCTGAGGGAATGTCATCTACTCCGACCTAGGTCTTTTAGGGCTTTGTAAATTTCATCTCCCAGTATAGTATCTCCTGTTTCATCTTGATCTACTTCCTCTTCCCTTCCATCAACATTGTCTCTAAGTTCATTTCCTTTGTAGAGCTCCTCTATGACTCTTTCCACCTTTCAGCTTTTCCTTCTTTGCTGAGAACTGGTTTTCCATCAGAGTCTTTGATATTCATAGAGCTGTTTTTCTTATCTCCAAATGTTTCTTTTATTTTCCTGTAGGCTGTATCTACTTTTCCCCTATTTATACATTCTTCTAAATCCTTGAATTTGCCTTCTAGCCACTCCTGCTTAGCCATTTTGCACTTCCTGTCAATTTCTTTTCTTAGTCGTCTGTACTCCATTTTGCCTGTTTCCTTTACCGCAATTTTATATTTTCTCCTTTCATCAATTAAATTTAGTAGTTCCTGTGATATCCAAGGATTTTTGTAGGTCTTGCCTTCCTACCTATTTTGTCCTCTGCTGCCTTTATTAATTCATCTCTCAATGCTACCCATACATCTTCTACTGTTTTATTTCACCCCGTTTCTGTCAATTGTTGCCTAAAGCTCACTCTGAAATTCTTAAGATCTTCAGGTTCCCTTAATTTATCGAAGTCCCATCTCCTTATTTTCCTACCTTTCTGGGTTTTTTTCAGTTTCAGCCTACATTTCATGACCAGTAAGTTATGGTCAGAGTCTATATCTGCCTCTGGGTATGTCTTACAGTTTAAAACCTGGTTCCAGAATCTATGTTTTACTATTATAAAATCTATCTGATACCTTTCGGTGTCTCCTGGTCTCTTCCACGTATACAGCCTTCTTTTGTGATTCTTAAACCAGGTGTTTGTCACGATTACATCATTTTCGGTGCAAAATTCTACCAGGCGACTTCCTCTTTCATTCCTTCTGCCCAGACCATAGTCACCTACTATTTTTCCTTCTCTTCCTTTTCCTACTACTGAAATCCAGTCTCCCATCACAATTACGTTTTCCTCCCCCTTAATTGTCTGAATAATTTCCTTAAACTCCTCATATATTTCTTCAATCTCCTCATCATCGACAGAGCTAGTTGGCATATAAACCTGTACTAATTTGTCGGTGTTGGCTTCGTATCTCTCTTGACAATGATAATGCGATCAGTGTGCTGCTCATAGTTGTTTACCCCCATTCCTATTTTCTTATTCAATATCAGTCCTACTACTGTGATACCCCCAACTGATTTTGTATTTATAATCCTGTACTCACCTGACCAGAAATCCTGTTCATCCTGCCACCGAACTTCACTAATCCCCACTATATCTAACTTAAACCCATCCATCTCCCTTTTTAAATTTTCTAATTTTCCTACCCGATTAACGGCTCTAACATTCCATTCTCCGATCTGTAGAATACCAGTATTGTCTTTCCTGGTGACAACATTCTCCTGAGTATTCCCCGCCCGGAGATCCGAATGGGGGCTTTTTACATCCGGAATATTTTACCCGAGAAGATGCTATCATCATATTTTAACAGCAGAACTGCATGTCCTCGGGAAAAAGAGTAATATTTAATATAAGAACATACATATATAAATGTAATGCGTTTTGCTGGGTTCATGTTTTGTGTTTTTGTGGTGGAATCTATGTCATGACACAAGAATATTATTACCTCAACGAAAAGCAGAACAAGACAGTAAAATAAAGTTTATTGAAAGAATACGGAAATTACGTGGTACGTCTTTTAAGATAGGTAGTGTCGTGCAATGCTGTCCATTTGCTTCTTAAACTGTTACTGATAAACACTAAGTATCAATAATTGTAAATATAAGTCTTATTATTATAATAGTATTGGCATTTGTCGGCTTTTTATCTGTAAGGGATATTGAAATTGTAATAACGGCGTTTGATTCTCCCAAGTCTCCTAAATCTATTCATATAATTATATTTGCCGTATGATCATTGCCAGATTTTATAAGGATTTTTAGAATAATGTTTGTGGCTATATTGTATTTCAGTTGCAATCTGGAATAGCCGCCCTCGCTCAGCCAAGCGTTTCCAGTTTCTGAGGACATCAGGGAATCTCTGACTACCTGCTGTATTCCATTCACTAGGTACAAACTGGTAGCCGGCCGACTGGGGAACGCAAAAGCGTGGCAAACCCCTCCTTTCACATGGAAAGAATCAGCTTCCCCCTGTATCTGTAATATCACAAGCCCTTTAACCGCTGACTGATCCTCGGTCTTATTCACTCTTGTGACAGAGTTACGTGTAGGTATGAAATGTGTACAAGCTGAAGAGTGTACCTTCCCTCCCTGCTGGTCGTCTGTCGCAGTCAACAGTCTACTGAGTGTGAGCTTTCAACTCGCCGACGAAGCGTCTGCTGTCGTCACGCGATATAGGCGTCACATTTGAAGACAAGGCCGATGACCTGTTTCCGCCTAACTTGTATGGTGATTACTTGAGGAATCTTAGATTTTAACAAGTTTTTCTGTCATAATTTTGCGCTGTGTCACATCCCTCCCATTCAAAAAAATTCGACCAGAATTTTACTAATATACTCCTCTTTCCCAAATTATAATCCTACCATATTTGGTATTAAAGCTTAACTTAATGTTTATTTACTTCATTACTATACATTTACATACACACACTCTCCACTAGTATTAAGTTATCCACGTTGAGCCTTCGAAATATCACAGATTAAAACTTCATTTCTCGTTCCACACAGTCACAAATTCATTTGGGTAGCGCAGGCTCTATCTCGCATCAAAGTGATGAGTTTCGTTTACGATGGTAAAATTTTTGGGCTAATCAAACATACAGATGGTCATCTTCTAAACCTAGATTCTTCCCGCACTTCGCTGTAATAACGTGCTTCCACTAATCATACACTGAATAATCCCATACAATCGAACTCAATTTCGCGCTGTACCTAATCGCGATATTATTAGACACTGCACAACGATTTGTTGCTGTGTACGTTCCAATCCGAGTTTCGGATTCCATTACTATTGACATATTGTTTGAGCCAGCGTTGCATCCGTAGTACTATGTGGGCATTTATCTAAAAGTCAGAGCAGTTCTGGGATCTTTCCATAGCCGCTCCTACAATTGACTGCCACTGAACTAATCTTTTCTTTCTCTGTGCTTCTTTCAGAGTGCTGCATTCACCGGAATCAGTGTGCCTCTTAACTTACCTGTGAAAGGATTTCTCTAACCTAAAAAAAAAAAAAAAAAAAAAAAAAAAAACGCACATGTGCAGCCTACACGCACTCCACTACCCAAGCAGCCGCTCCTGTGTGCAATGCACGCCTGAACTGTTCAAACCGATCCTGGACATTATCTCCTATATCAGATTGTCTGCGCCAGGCATGGACACCAATTAGTGACCCAGAACCTCATTAACATGCCTCACCACTTATCATCCCGGCTTCCAGAGAATAAAATCAAAACTACTGCTTCCGAGGCGCTAATGTATATGGCATAGGGCACCGATATAAGAGTAGTACTCTT
Organism: Locusta migratoria; assembly: GCA_026315105.1. Lineage (NCBI taxonomy): Eukaryota > Metazoa > Arthropoda > Insecta > Orthoptera > Acrididae > Locusta > Locusta migratoria. The sequence goes on along the minus strand of CM048746.1, from coordinate 1,628,602 downwards.
TTGAGACGTCAAATTAAGCCACAAAACACGAATTTTAGAGGGTAAATTCATTTTATGTCCACCACGTTTACAGATAATTACATCATTTACGCGTTTTCTCATTCCTTCGCTCTTTCAGGACTGAAATCATTGCCCACGTGTTCTGTATCAACTGCACAAGGCGGCAGCTGATAAACTCGGCTGACCACAGCCGTCTGTGGTTATAGAGTAAGAATAGTTGAGTTGGAATCGTGTTCTTTCATAAACTGTCAGTCCCTTAACATGTAAGACAGGTGTTCCTCATTTTCTACACTTGTAACTCGTATAACGGTTCGAATGGCGGTTGAAAATAGCAAATAACCAAGTCGCAGTACAGTCCATTGCGAGAGACTCGACTCTTCTGTCACCAGAAATAGTCCCAGTTTATAAAAAAGGAAGGAAGCTTGGAGTTTAACGTCCCGTCGAGAGCGTGGTCATTAGAGATGGAGCTTACGCTGGGAAGGTTTGGGTAAGGATGTGGATGGAAATCGGCCGTGCCCTTTCAAAGGAGGTGGATTTGAACCACCATCCTTCCGAATTCGAGTCCAGTGTGTTACCACTGCGTCACCTCGCTCGGTCCCAGTTTATAAGTGAGCACGTGTGTGTTGTTGCCTTCAACAGAATTGTTTCTGTGGATATGGCTAAGGACATACAGAACGGCGCTCTGCCGCCACTACAGGTAAGCCTACTGGGGAACGTCTACATGTTTTCATAAAATATAACACATCCTCCAGTCTATTTTTACTTTTATAGGGTATGAACCGTTATTGTGCTATAAGCAACGTCGAGAGAACAATTTGACAAGACGGGTCGCTGCCACACGCCGATCGATGGAGTCGAGGGAGTCCGTTCGGTCTCCACTAGAGGTCTGCATTACGTCACATTTTTACCAGCGAGTCCTGCTCGCTCCTCTGACTCTCGGGAGTATGCGGCCAAGCGTCCTCTTCCACCGGTTGCGGGCAACCGATCGCCAGCGCTCGGCCGAGCGCGCCGAACGCTCGGTCGGTCGCCAGTGACCGGCGGACTCAGCGCCAGCGAGCTGCACTTCGTCAGACTGGTTACATTAATACTTCTTCCATAGATCATGAATACGATACTTCGTAATAATGCGTAACTTGTCAGTGTAATAAAAGGTGTCTGTACAAGATATTACATTACACTAAATGTTATATGACACAAATATATTTTGTATTTTTTTTATTTTTTAATATTTTTTGTTTTTAGTTTTACTAATTTATATCTGATAATTCATTCATTGAGTAAAAATTCTTTTAATTTATTTTTAAATGCTAGTTAGCTATCTGTCAGGTTTTGATGCTGTTGGTTGGTGACCCAAGACTTTTGTGACAGCATAATTCACCCCTTTCTATGCCAAAGTGAAATTTAACCCTGCATAATAAATATCATCCTTTCTCCTCGTGTTATACCTATGCACACTGATATTACTTTTGAACTGTGTTTGCCATGGTGGATTAGCCGTGCGCTCCAGTCACGGTCTGCACGGCCACTACGGTCGGGGGTTCGAATCCCCCCTCGGGCATGGATATTTGTGCCGTCCTTAGTGTTAGCTAGTTCATAAGTAGTTTGTAAGTTTAGGGACTGATGACCCCGTAGTTAAGTCCCATAAGCTTAACAAACATTTGAACATTTGATTTAGCCGTGCGCACTGGGGCGTCATGCTGCGGTGCGCACGGCCGTTCGCCATCTGGGGTTCGGGTTCCATCTCAGGCATGGGTGTTTGTATTGTCCTTAAGTTAGTTTACCTTAGTTTATGTTGTTTGCAAGCTACAGACTAATAACCAAGCAGTTGAGTCCGATAGATTTACAAACATGTGAACATGTGTGTGAACTGGGTTGGATTATTAACAACAAATTTCATAAGTGAATATATATACCATGAAGTAACTGTGAAGATATCTAAATTCTTAAATAGATGTCTCCAGGACGATCTTGGGTGCACCACAGCAATTATTCTGATAACACGCTTTTGTGGGATGAATACGTTTTTACTCAATGATGAATTACCTCAGAATATGATACCATACGAAAGCAGTAAACGAAAGTAGGCGTAGTAAACTAATTTACTGAGATTTTTATCGCCAAAATTTGCAAAAACCCTAATAGCATACGTAGCTGAACTCAAACGTTTTAGCAGACAAACAATGTGTTGCTTCAAGTTTAATCTTTCATCAATTTACACATCTAAAAAATTTGAAAAACTATGGTTTCCCTTCATACCGAACGAATAGTTTTGAAAATTCTACCTTAGCTACAGACGTCTGTTCAAATGTTCAAATGTTTGTTAAGCTTATGGGACTTAACTACGGGGTCATCAGTCCCTAAACTTACAAACTACTTATGAACTACTTACGAACTAGGACGGCACAAATATCCATGCCCGAGGGGGGATTCGAACCCCCGACCGTAGTGGCCGTGCTGACCGTGACTGGAGCGCCTCAGTCACCTCGGCCACCGCGGCCGGCTCAGACGTCTGTTCAAAGTCTATATTTATTACTGGAGTTGTGCCATTTACTGTTCGAAACTGTATATGTTGTGTTTTAACAAAAGTTAATGAGAGTCTGTTTGCTTAGAACCAGTTAATAATTTTGTGAAAAACGTTGTTTACGATTACATCAGTTAGTTCTTGTTTTTTGTATGTGATTACTATACTTGTACCATCAGCAAAAGGAACTAACCTCCATCAATGTAGAATGGCAATTCATTAATGTATATCAAGATGAGAGGCCACGGCTTCATATTAACCACTTACTTATTTCTTTTAAAATGTCTTTAGTTGTTTACTATCAGTTTTATAACCCAAATACTACAACTGTATACGTTACATTTGATGTTTGAGGTTGTAAGTTTAGGAAATGATGACCCCGCAGTTAAGTCCCATGAGCTTTACAAACATTTGAACATTTTGTCTTTATATTCACAGTTTATTCGAAACAAAATAATGTTCAACAACAGATATTGAATGAATGAATGTTTATGATAACTCGGTTAACACTTCCTAATAAGATGCACTTTTACAATCAGTTTACGATGGAAATGTATTGAAGTCACAGTGCCTAAATTTCATACGCTGAAATCTTCAAATTTTCTTCTTCGTAGCACACGGCAACTCGAGAAGAAATCTTGCAAGTTTAACAGCACTAGATAAAATCTTTCTAAGTTCGACAGCACTTTTACACAATGAAAACTTTTAAAGTCTCACTCTTCCGATGGTCGTAGCACAGACCGGCATAGCTTCGCCTTCTCGAACGCTAGCCAAACACAGACTAACCACGTGGGCCCACCAGCCAGCCTTTATACCTGTCCACCAGAGAAACCCATACGTCACCAACTTCCCCATTTCCATCCCTCTCCAACGTACAACGCTTTTGCAAGTATACCGTACATTTAATACAAATACATTTTTGAACTTACACTAAACACAAATAACCATGGAATTGATCTCGTAATTAATATTTCATTTCATTACATTTCATTTCTCCTATGGAGCAATTAAATACAAATTAATTATTTAAAGAAATAAAACATGCATAAGTAGATTTCATCAATGTCATTTTATGGTATAGTCATTTTATAGTACGGTACCTGTGAACAAACACTGCCATGCTGGTTGTGAATCTGTTTTGTACTAATGTAATTAACAAATTTATATAATGGTACCGGTATTAGTAAATTAGGTTTTCTGTGATCAATATTATCTTACGTTGACTGTAAGCATATCAAGTGAATCGCCTTATTGAGACCTTTTATGTGAGCCCTCGCTTACCTCTGTATCTTAAATGGTTTACAAGTTATGAATTTTTAACTAAACACTAAATTGCCGTATTTTCATTCTATTAAAACTTTTTATATGTACTTGATAGGAGGGACGTTTATGCATTACTAGACGTGTCATATGAAACCCCCTCGGAAACTGTGTCGCCCTTCTCTGTCTTAATTGTGTTTTATTTTTTAAATTTAATTTTACAATACACTGTCACCTCACTCGCTGTGTGGTGGAATTCCTCTGACGTCACAACCCGTCCTTTCCAGGCGAGTGCTAAGCTCACCTGCCCCCCCCCCCCCCCGTCCCCGCCCGGCCGGCCGTTTCCGCCCTACCACAGAGTAACACATACAGAGGAGAAGCCCCCCCCCTGAACCACTGTCCTACGCTCCCCTCGTAGTTCCGTAAGATGCTAGCAGGTGTCAGGCGGTTCCCTGACTTCGTACCGGTAGACCACACTAGAGGCGCTTCTCAAGGTGCCTCTAGCATGTCAGAGGGTAGCATGGAGGGGAGGCTGAGGGGAGAGCTCATACCGCCTGCCACGAGGCCATGGCTGTGTCCCGCTTGCTGGCGTTTGAGGGGAGGTGGTGGTGGGGACAGCCGCTACCTGCCACCTGCTCTGACCAGTTTTAAAGGGCTGCTTCTGACTGCAGGGCCATCATGGGACATCTTACTGAACTGCTTCAGCACCCCCTCCCCCCAGCCCCGCACCACTGTGTGTGAGAACGGGCTCTTACGGAGGTTTCACGTCTGTATATATTTGTCTGTGGCCCTGATTTTTCCAAATTGCAGATAATGCATTCCCATCAATATCAACTGTTTACATAGATATAATGCTACCAAAATTAATAAAAGAAAAGAGTGTAACAATTTTGTGCATTGACAAGTGCTAATCGTTGAGCGGTACTGTCACACAGTCCCTATTCATGATTACAGTGCCAATAAAACTACTGTCACAATGCATTCAAAGGAAGATTACACAGTTCGTTAAGACACGAATTTGAACCTAATATGCACGAGAGCATAGTATAAATTTACAAACTAAAAACTAAAATGTGCGGACATAAGTCAAAATACTACATTTCGCTTAAAATCAGAAGCCGGTGTCACTTATGGAATATGAAGGCGACGTCTGCCGCGTTAGGTCGGCGGCTAAACAGACACTAATTGAGCTCTACAAACAGCAGGCACAATCAAAGCAAGACAAACGAGTCATGAGTAGAAGGCAGTGTGTGGCGTGTGGAATTTTGGACTTTGTCAGGGACTGCAAAGCTGTTCCCACTAGAGGTTCGTCTCCTAGGTGCATGGGTGTGTATGTGCGTGTGTTGTCCTCAGGTTACTTTTAGTATCAAATAATATATCAATGTGCAGAGACATATTTTGTCTTGATTTGCCAAAGATACTAAACTGTAGGAGAGGCTTGGAATTAAATTTGAGGCGCAGATGGGATTATATAGAGGAACATGAGGCAGAATTGAAGTCTGTGTTGCAGAGGGAGTGTGGTTTAAGACAGTCCATGCAATCGTTCTATCCCTAAGGCGCTAGCCTAGTAAGCAGGAAGTTCTGGGGTCGGATCCTGGTGGCAGTAAAAATCTTAATTGAAAGCCACACCTTCAATTCAATATCTTCGAGTAGTCTGTCAGAATGAAGACCACAGTTTCGACATTTGCAGTTTGTGTTGGTGCAGGAGGCTTGCATAGATAACTTTGTTTGGTCAGACAGCTGGAAATCCTCTATAATTAAATCTTTCACAATATAACGCAGTATTATTTGTTCGAAAACTGCTCGTTGGATAATGTCATTCTTCAGGGGCCTGAATCACTGGTTTAATTACTTACAGAGATAAGGTATGAAGTATTTGGGATAAACTTCGGCAAGTGATCACTTGTAGAACTGATGAGAAGCATATAATACTGTATACATTCTACAGTATGTTGTCCACTGACAGCCTTTTGTTTATAATCAGATCTATGGGCAGAGCTACATTGTATTAACAATTCTGCTGTGGTTTATGAACACTGAAAATAAGACATAAATATGCTGAGTGCAATGTATGAAATGTTCTCATTATTTTATTTATTTTGCAGATTATAAATTAGCATAATACTGCTTATACAAAGGACAAATATAATTTTATTTTAATAGTAAATACATAATACCTACGTTTCAAATTTTGCAGAAATGTTAAATGAATTATATGGGCTTAAGATTTACTCACTTTAGCTACTATATGATTTGATGAATAACTTATGGAAAATGTTTAGGAAAATCATTTGGTAGGTCTGTTCGATCGTTCAGTATCTCAAATTGTGGGGCACATTTATATGAATACATTTTTATTTCTTAGAGGAGAGTTTTTGTTTTTCCTTTGTTGGTTACATAGAGTTTTTGTAAGTTATAGACTACATCTGTCACTTGATGTTCTTCTACAACTATATGTTGGGCAAATGTGAATTTTTTAAAGTGTTTTAAACGAACAATATTTATATATTCCTGGAAAAAATTGGAATTATATCAAATGAAGATGAGTGAAAAACCAAAACGCATATTGGCTTAAATGAAACACATTAAAAAGTGGCTGGGTGCTGAATTTATTAAGATAAAATAATGGAATATAATCCAAATCAATGACGATAACAATCAAATAAAAAAGAATAAATTAGTGTTCACAGTGCCTAACCAAATATTGTAAACTGTAAAAGCTTTCCGGAAGTACAACAGTAAATCAGAAAGAAAAATTCTTAGCAACAACTTCAATAAAAAATGTCTACATGCAAAAGATAATTCCAAAACACATGAATGTGAATAGCAATAATCAAAGTAAAGAAGTAAAATTGTCAAAGAACAAAGTGAAATTATATGGCTTGAATCTAAAATCAGAAACCAATACAATAAAAGGATTTTTTAAATATACAATTGCATACTTAACATTTTGAATTTAGTAAGCAATTTACTCCATAAAATTGAGCCATGTATTACACTTCGTAATTGTAGGAACTGTGAAATGACAACTTAAAATTGTATTTAGACATTACAAGAAGTTTATAAAAGCTCATATCTTCCATTAAACATCAGTTCTCTGAACGTGTGATAAATTCAACTAATATCAGTTTCGATGAACTAGAAGTGAGACTGCTTCAATGTAAAATCACTTCAACCCTCAGTGAAATAATATTATTTAATCTGTACATTGAGCAGGTAGTGAAGGAATGGAAGGAGAAATTTGGAGAGGGCAGGGAGAAGAAATAAAATCATTGCAGTTTGCCGATGACATGGTAATTCTGTCAGAGACCGCAAAAGATCTGGAAGAGCAATTGAATGGAATGGACAGTATCTTGAAAGCAAGATATAAGATGAACATTAACAAGAATAAAACGAAAGTAATGGAATGCAATGTTAGAAAATTAGGCGATGCTGAAGGAATTAGATTAGGTAATGAGACAATAAAAGTAGTAGATGAATTTGTTATTCGGCTAGCAAGATAACATCTGATAGGCGAAGTAAAGAAGATATAAAATGCAGATTGACTATGGGAAGAAAAACGTTTCTAAAGAAGCGAAAATTGTTGACATGCAATGTTAATTTAAATGTTAGGAAGTCCTTTCTGAAAACATTTGTCTGGAGTGTAGCATTGTATGGGAGTGGAACGTGAACGATTAGGAGTTTGAAATGTGGCGCTACAGACGAATGACGAAAATTAGACGGGCAGATCACGTAACTAATGAGGAGGTGCTTAACCGAATCGGGGAGAAAAGGAGTTTCTGGCATATCCTGACTAAGAGAAGGGATAGATTGGTTGGACACATTCTGACACATAGAGGGATTGTCAACTTAGCATTAGAAGGGAGTGTGTGGGGTAAAAATCGTAGAGGGAGATCGAAGGACGATTACAGTAAGCAGATTCTAAAGGATGTAGGTTGCCGAACGTATTCTCAGATGAAGAGACTTGCACAGGACAGGGTAGCGTGGAGAGCTGCATCAAACCAGTCTGCGGACTGAAGAACACAACAACAACAACATTTGTCCAATGAATACCCGATTATCATCTGCATTTCTTCTTGGGCAATTTTAATGGCCAGTGGTGTACTTATGAACTATAATAGTCGACATGATCGATTCGAGAGTGTCCGCAACTACACTGCATTACTTTACATGTGTTTATTTCCGTCAACAATTGCAATATATTTGTTTAATTACATGATCGATCACATGGATCATCTTCAGATTTAAAAAAAAAAAAAAAAGTAAAATGAGAATGTTAAATCTGTAAACTAACTAAAAGTTAATTGATCACCAGTTAAGTTATAAATAAATGAGAAATTTTTCTTTACCTTATGGTAGCGTCCGCAACTCGTCTGGTTGAGTGCTAATTGGTACTGAGTACTACAATTTGATGTAAGCACTTAAAATTTGTTACCAGGTGGTACTGGGGAGGGAAAGATCAAGTGTGTGTGTGTGGGGGGGGGGGGGCGGAGGGATTAGATCGGAAGGCTTGAGCCCTAATAAGCTAGGGTCTTCTTATACTGAACAATCTTTTGTTATATAAATATTTTCCTAAAAGTGGGGTTCTTAACCCTCCGTCGGGCGCACCTCCAGATGAAACAAAATCAGGCGCACCTGGCCTGAGAGGCCACCCACATATTTTGTGGTCTAGCCCCGCCATGTTAAATCAAATTCAAAATGCGTGTTCGCTAGTCTTGAAGAGGATCTAAAGGAAGGAATTACAGCAAACTTAAAGCATAATAATGGATTTATTGAACACAATACACCTTAAACTAAAGTGAGCAAAATTACCAATTTCCCACAAAGAGCATTAAATATTGGTCGAACAGACATCCATAAAAGTAATGAAGTTATTTTTAAACGACATTAGTCAGTCTATTCTGACATGGAATCATCTTTTCTCGCCACATTTGCAGCCAAAAACCGATGCTATAGCTCCCAAATCAACAGCTGAAACACATGTATGGCACAGAACGTATACGTCGCTCAAGCAGATTGGTTGATGACAAGCTAAACATTCGTGATTCTTCATCCTCCTAACTCTTGTTTCAGCCACGCATGTTCGACGTTTTAGCCATTTGGGAGGTAATGTGGGAGAACTTTCACGTTCCTTGTGGGGTAAAAATTTTTTCAGTCGAGTTTGCAGCCGAATCGACATTCCACATATATTCATAGCATACACAGGCTAAATTGTCCAGTTAGAAGTTGAAGACACAAGGTTTTGCAATTGGTGGCGTCATTTGTAGCAATATCTTTTACACTGGATGTTGTGTAATAATGATGTGACTCTTCACACTATGAATAGTAGAAAGTATCTACTTAGACTACTTCGTCGTCTTATCGTTTCCAAAATAAAAACTCTTCACATATTTTCTTCTCTTCTTCAAATTCCCGAGCTGTTCCCTAAGCTTCCTGTTCAGCTGCTGAGTCCTCCTTGCCTTCTCCTACCTCATCCTGAGAGTGGGTGTCTCTCTCATCGACTAAATCTTCGAGCGCGGCTGGATCTTCAGCAGTTTCGTCCTCGAGCAGGTGCATTATTTCCACAAGATCATTGGCTTAGAGGCATAATATACTTTTCTGGGCATTTCAGCAGAAAATATGGATGTGATAATGTAGGAAAAGAAAGGAAAACTGAAATTAGAACTCGATCAGGAGCACTCAGTCTGAAGAGACAGGGTCGTCAAAGTCTTCTTTTTTTACGAAGGTAACGGTGAAAATCACAGAGGACAGACTTATTTTGATTGAAACGAAGTAATAAAATAAAAATATCTTGAAAAATCTCACCTTAAAAACTATAACGTAATCGGGCGCAGACGGCCTGTGAGGCCCAAGGAGTTCCCCGTGATCCGCGTGGAAATCGACGGCAGCCTGCGGATCGGCACTGTGTGAGGTTCCCAAAGTTACGCGAGGAAACGGAGAGGCGGGCCGCTGGGCCACCAGTGTTAAGCACGGGAATCAAAAAAGTGTTTTGCTGGCCTGTGAGACCGACTGCGCCCGACGGAGGGTTAATATATCAAATCATAAAAATTATAATACTGTTGATGGTGTAAATATAAAAGTATGGTAAAATAGTTAAAGACATCCTTTCGGTATTTTAAAACTTTGAAGGTATAAAACAAAGATGAATAAAATTACAAATGTTATACTTAAAAAAAGAATTAACCTTTGTTTGTTAAAATTATAATGACAATGATTAAACGTACTGTATAAAATATACATGGTATTGGCGTTAATTGCTTCTGTTGCTACTTGGTAGCGTTGCGCGTCGTTATATTTATACAACAAAAATTCTGCACTATAAGATTGTAGCTAATTAGAGCTGAAGCCATCCTCCCCAATCCCCCCCCCTCCACCTGTTCTTACCATCCCCACTACCACCTGGAACCAAATTTGAAGTAGTCGCGTCGGAGCGGCCGATCGCATTGAGGCGCTATGCTACGATGCGCGAGACCGTTCCCCGTCGGGAGTTCGAATCCTCCCTCGGGTATGGATGCTTGTGTCGTGTTTAGTATACGGTAGTTCGTAGGTAATTTGTAAGTTTAGGGACTGATGGCCCTGCAGTTAATTCCGTTAAGCTTAACAAACATTTGAACATTAGAAATTTTAAGTGCTTAGATCCAGTTGTAGAATTCATTATCAATTAGTTCAAATGTTCAAATGTTTGTATAGCTTATAGGACTTAACTACAGGGTTATCAGTCCCTAAACTTACAAACTACTTATTAACTACCTTACACTAAGGACGGCACAAATATCCATGCCCGAGGGGGGGGGGGATTCGAACCCCCGACCGTAGTGGCCGTTCAGACCGTGACTGGAGTGCCTCAGTCCCCTCGGCCACCGCGGCCGGCGTACCAATTAGTACTCAGCTAGACGAGTTGCGGACGCTACTATTAGGTAAAGAAAAATCTCTCCATTTATGTATAATTTAATTTTTATTGAGTTTATCAAATTGTACATTTTTATTTTACTTTTGTTTTTTTAGATCTGAAGATGATCCAAGCGATCGAAACATGTAATTAAGCAAATATTTTGCAACTGTTGACGTAAATAAAAATATTTGAAAGAACTTATGAACTAACTTGTACTACAGACAACACAAACATCCATGCCCGAGGAATCTCCGACGCGGCAGGCCGCGCGAGACACAACGTGGCGCTCCAAACCGCTCGGCCACTCCCGCGCGGCAAGAATCGGTACAGCTGTTGCTGAGGCATCAGTGGACCTGTTGCCTTGTGGACTGGCCCATTATATTAGACGACGCGCATGCACGTGCAGTGGGCGAGACTCGCCTCTGTCCGGTCATAGCCGCGGCGGACTGGCCGAGCTCATTGAGGCGCTATGCTCGGATGGGCCAGGCCGTTCTCCGTCGGGGTCGAATCGTCCCTTCGGGCATGGATGTTTGTGTTGTCTTTCGTATAAGTTTGTTTATAGAGAGTTTGGTAAGTTTAGGGATTAGAGACTGATGATCCCGCGGTTCAGTCACTTAAGCGTATCTCCGGGCATCATTTGTGGTTTAAATGACGCCATTCCGAGTCAGATAAAGGATATTACGGCAACAGTAATACATTAGAAACTTAGGAATTCATAGTCTACAATGGAAAAAAAAATACGACGGTCACTTCATAAGAAATGCACAACATTTTTTTTTTTTTTTTTTTTTTTTTTTTTTTAAATTAATACAGTTTTCATTCTGCATGTTTGAAAGTTTGTAGACATATGGTTGTAAAATTTTAACACGAATTATCTACAGGAGAATGGAAGAGTTGGTAAAAGCTGCGGTCGGGGGTTCGAATCCCCCCTCGGGCATGGATATTTGTGCTGTCCTTAGGATTACCTAGTTCATAAGTAGTTTGTAAGTTTAGGGACTGATGATCCCATAGTTAAGTCGCGTAATCTGTACAAACATTTGAACTTTTTTTTTTTTTTTTTTTTTTTTGTTGTTGTAAAAGCTGACTTCGAGGAAGATCAGTTTGGAATGTAAGAACCCGGGAGGCAATACTCACTTTACGACTTACCTTAGAAGATAGATTAAGGAAAGGCAAACCTACATTTTTAGCTTTTGTAGATTTGGAGAAGGCTTTTGACAATGTTGACTGGAACACACTCTTTCAAATTCTGAACTCAGCAAGGGTAAATTACTGGGAAAGGAGAGTTATTTTCAACTTGTACAAAAGCCAGACCGCAGTTATTGGATCGAATGGCATGAAAGGGAAGCATTAGTTGGGAACGGAGTAAGACAGGGTTAGGGTTGTATGTAGCCTTTCTCCGATGTTATTCAATTTGTACATCGAGCAGGCGGTGAAGGAAAGGAATGGAAAATTGGAAATAGGGATTAAAGTTCAGAATGAAGAAATATAAACACTGCGTTTTGCTGATGACATTGTAATTCTGTCAGAGACAGTAAAAGACTTGGAAGACACACAACCGAGTTCACAAAATTCTCATGTATTAAAATGAACAGTTGTTGCGATTTAGTCGTCAATCTTCAGTGAGATCGTGCGGTATGTCATCATCATCAGATCAATTGTCTACAAAATGTTGGTCATCCACTTACGTCATTAAAGTCACTCCAAACCTGTGTAAGTGAATGAGCAACATTTTATAGACAGGTCCGTCATAGCTGCTGTGGAGTGGCCGAGTGGTCTAAAGCGCCATGCTGCGCTGTTGCTCGCCGTCGGAGGTTCGGCCCTTCCTCGGGCACAGGTGTTTGTAAGCTTAGGGACATAACCACAGACGTTGAGTTCCATACGATTTGCAAACATTTCAACAGTTTTTGGTCTATCATATGTGGGGCTTGCAGCCGGACCACATTGACGTATTGCCAAGATACTTCAGCTTACAAACCGACAGCCATCTTCAGGTGAGTACGAGACTGAGGATTACTGGTGCGCGTCGTTCTATATATACCGAAGTTTGGCGGCGCCTGCGCAGTGAGGTGGATGCTAGCTAGCGCGCCCCTTGTCGAATTTGGCGCTCTGCAGCGGAAGGCCGCCGCGTCTGCGTAATAACGGTGCAGTCACGTGCGCGCCATCTGTCGGAATGCGCCTTCTCGCTGCTGAAGCGCGGTATTCGAAAGAAACCAGTTTTCATCAGAAGTCGCACTAGATGTAGACCTATGTCTCTATGAAGCGATTAAAGAAATTACAGGATCCCATGCTTTATCTATTTGAAAGCCGCCGTTCCGATTAATAACATCTTCCGTCAACCGTATTTCAGGGGACCCCTTAATAATCGAATCCCAAAAGGATTTTGCCGTTGTCAAAATTTTTGTTGCAGAATAATCCATGGAGTGTCCCACGGAAATACAGTATTTTGCTATGGCTGATTTGTTTGAGCTGTGTGTGACGGTCATGATCCATGCATATGTCCTGTATTGTAAAAGCAGTTTGGCTAATGTTGGATTTGCCACATTGATAAGGGAGCTCATAAATTTCCACCTTCGTCAGACCCAAATCATCCACCGAGTTCTTATGGACTTCCGAAACTTCACGGAGACGGACTACCTTTATGCGACTGTCAGTAATGTCGGTGCGTCAACATCTGTCTTCGCTACTGAGTCCGTTTGTGGGCAAATGTCCACACCACATTCGTAATTCCGCCGATTTTATTAGTAGTCTGAAGTCTCTCCAACTCCACAATTCGGGCTTAATAGTATGTCGTTTTATTATTTACTAACGTTGCACTGATGGAATCACTGGTACTCATTGGCAGGAGATTCAGAGAAGTGAAGACGTCAATGTTCGAAATCATCAGGTACAGACGCAGAGTAAGTGAAAAATGTGATCTTGAACATGGAGAATTATTAAATCAGGTAAGAAACACCGTGTCGGTAAAAGATAAAGTCGAGAAAATTCGAATCGGCAGCATTTAAACCGACAGTTTTCTGGCGTTATGTGGAAGACACATTCATAGTTTGGTCCTACGGATAAGACAAGCTGGCAGAAATCTTAAAACACCTGAATTGCATCCACAAGAATATTCAGTTTACCATGGAGGTCGAAAAAGACAGATGTCTGCCGTTTCTGGATGTCCTTGTCAGACGAAGAACTGATGGGTCTCTGCGTCACTCCGTCTACCAGAAGCCCACGCACACAGATTGCTGCCGCCACCCGCACAAACAACAGGTGTGCTACATACCCTGGTGCACCGGACACATGTACTATCTGATGAGGACAGCCTTTCTAAAGAAATACAGCGTTTGCAATCAGTCGTCAGGGAAAATGTATATTCTACACGCCAAATCGGCACAGCTGTAACGAGGGAGAAATGTAAACAACAACAAAAAGAAGAAGATAATGAGGTGATAGGGTCCAGGGCGTTCCTTTCGTATGTGGGCAACCTCTCTTCTAAACAGGAGCCGCGGCAGAGCGGCCGAGCGCATTGAGGCGGTATGCTACGATGCGAGAAGCTGTTCCCCGTTCGGGGTTGCCCTTTTGTGCCCTTTTTAGCATAAGCTCGTAAGGTAGTTCATAAGTAGTTTGTAAGTTTGGGGACTGATGACCTTGCAGTTAAGTACCATAAGCTTAACATAAAATAGGGAAGAATTTTAAGGAGGCATTGGGTAAAAGTGATCTTCCGACCACCTGCGAAGATCTCGTCTTTGCTTGGCTCTGTGAAGGATGATTTGGATCTGAGGAAGGCGGGAATTTATAAGATCCCTTGTCAATGTGGCAAATCCTACATTGGCCAAACTACTCGCACAGTACGACAAAGATGCGTGGAGGATGAGCTCCACACACGTCTACTGCAGCCCAGTAAATCAGCCATAGCAGAACACTGTATTTCCACGGGACACTCCATGGGATTAGATTATTAAGGAGTCCGTACAAATATGGTTGACAGAAGATATTAAAATGGACGGCGGCTTTCAAATGGACAAATGGACAAAGCATGGGACCGCCGCGGTGGAGTAGCCGAGCGGTCTAAAGCGTGGAGGTTCGAGGTTCGAGGTTCGAGTCCTCCCTGCGGCATGGGTGTCTGTGTTGTCCTTAGGTTAGTTTACCTAAGTTTAAGTAGTTTGTAGGCTACGGACTGTTGACCACGCAGTTTGGTCCGATAGATTTACAAACATTGGAACATTTGAAAGCATGGGACCCTGTAATTTCTTTAATCGCGTCACAGAGAAATAGGTCTACATCCAGTGGGACCTCTGACGAAAACTGGTTTCTTTCGACCACCGAAGGCGCGAATGTAAGTACACCGTCACGCAGGCGTACATCTCAAGTGCTGAAGCTAATGCAGCGCATCGAAGATGGTTCAGAAAGGAAACAGATCACCGGAGCAGTATTTGTCGACCTTACGGCTGCACATGATACCGTCAACCACAGACGACTCCAAAATTCAAATGTTTGTAAAACGTTTGGGACTTAACTGCGGGGCCATCAGTCCCTAAACGAACAAACTACTTATAAACTGGCTTATACTAAAGACGGCACAAACATCCATGCCCGAGGGGGGATTCGAACTCCCGACGGGGAACGGCTTCGCACATCGTAGCATAGCGCCTCAGTGCGCTCGGCCGCTCCGCCGCGGCATACACGACTCCTTATGAAACTATACAATGCTACTAATGACTGCCAGATTACCTGCTACATAAGGAAAGCAATAGATTTTTGTTGTTGAAATTTTGTTGAAAGCTGATCTTTTGTCTGTGTCTACATTATATCCCCATACCTGTTTGTAGCCTTTAGAAATGACCAACATACCACGGAATTCGCAAACCTCACTTTTCGCCCTTTACTACTAATTATTCGCAGTGCCCTAATACTAATGTGATCCTTGATTACAAATCGGTTTTTCAGCCGAGATAGGAGAACATTTTTCGATAAAAGCAAATACGGACCAAGTTCTGTCTGAATTCCTTATTTTACCTGATAGTTAGATTCTACATATCTTACAGAAAAAAATAATGCAAAATTGTCAGAAAGTGTTAAAATTATTCAGCTTTTGATTTCTACATTTCTTAAATCACAAACTGTGGTACACGTTCGCGCTACCGATCTCGTTCTGTCTGATGGTTCACCTTCCAGGTAACCACACATAAACGCTGTTTTATAAGCACATAGGCCAAGCGGCTCCGTACCAACGAACAACAGAGAACGAACTGAACCAACGAACGCAAAACATAGATCTACCAGAAAAAAATAGTGGTTGAGTACCATATCCAAAGGTCGTGCGTGCGATGCCCGCTAGGTCCAAGGATTTCTATCAACCACTTTCCACGTCTTTCACCTCTGGCAGTGTTGCTGAAGTGAAAAATACCGAGTAGCACCGTGGTTCGGAACCAACGTTAAGCTGTAGGTCCCCCTATAACTATCTGGGTAAGTCAGTACGAAGGTCGGAGGAAGGCAACGGCATACCACCTCGAAACAGGACCATGCCTAGTAAAGCACTGTGGTGTTCAAACCAATCTTCGCATTGTTAACCTTTAGAGGCCAAGCAGGAGGAGGGAGTACTGGAAATGATCAAGCCAAGTGCGGGGTGCAATCCATTAGAAAAAATTCCGAAACACTTGGGATTTCCACGCCGAGCGGAAGTACTTGTAATCAAAACTTGACATTTCCTCACATGGCGAACGCTCGCGAAAATCTTTGCGCCACTCCCGCCGGAACCATACCTAGGTTCACAGTCGTGCCCGTGACCTGAATTCTTCTCATCATGTGCATCGCGCGCGTTCCTATCGCACGTGTGAACTGTCCTCCACGTGTCAAACGATAAGCTGCTCTACTTGCGATACGCGTTCGCTTAAATCACCTATGGCACAGTGATGTGTGCACTGGCCTCATTGGAAACTCAGCTGTTACCTTATCTCCCCACTTTCACCAGTCGTTACAGGAACCGTCCTATCAGTGGGAGAAGCTGATGGATATTTTGAAGGGGAAAGGAGTAGACTGGAAAGAGAGACAACTTATACAGAATCTACAGGGTGATCAAAAAGTCAGTATAAATTTGAAAATTTAATAAATCACGGAATAGTTTAGATAGAGGGGGAAAATTGACACACATGCTTGGAATGACATGGAGTTTTGTTAAAACAACAACAAAAACAAAATTTCATAAAATGTCCGACAGATGGCGCTTCATCTGATCAGAAAAGCAGTAATTAGCGTAACAAATTAAGACAAAGCCAAGATGATGTTATTTACAGCAAATGCTAAATATGTTCACCATCATTCCTCAACATGAGATGTAGTCGAGGAAAATGTTGTGAACAGCACTTAAAGCATATCCGGAGTTATGGTGAGGCATTGGCGTCGGATTTTGTCTTTCAGCATCCCAGAGATGCCGATCGATCACGACACACTTGCGACTTCAGGTAACCCCAAAGCCAACAATCGCACGGACTGAGGTCTGGGAACCTGGGAGGCCAAGCATGACGAAAGTGGCGGCTGAGCACACGATAATCACCAAACGACGCGCGCAAGAGATCTTTCAAGCATCTAGCAATATGGGGTGGAGCGCCATTCTGTATAAAAATCGTACGTTCCAGCAGGTGTTTATCAGCCAGGCTGGGGATGATGCGATTCTGTAAAATATCGGCGTACCTCTCACCCGTCACGGTAGCAGTTACAAAACCAGAATCACGCAGTTCCTCGAAGAGAAAAGGCCCGATAACGGTAGATGTGGTAAATCCAACCCATATCGTGACTTTCTCGTCATGCAATGGAGTTTCCACGACAGTTCTAGGACTTTCAGTAGCCCAACCAATCGTCATCTTCCGCCATCTTTTGAAACGCCCACACCGCAAATGTCCTCCGCCAGGTAACAGTTCATGAAGCCGATGGATTTTGGAAGGATAGCATCGGAGGGTACGCCTAAGTGCCAACCAAACAGTAGTGTATGGAATGCCGGTGCGACGTGCGACTGCACGAGCGCTGACTTCCCCGTGCATAGTCGAACCCGCTGCAGTCTGCATTTCTTCCTGAATTTTTTCAGCAGCATTACGCCTTGTGCTCGGTCGGCCACTACGGGGTATATCGTCTAAACAACCCGTAGCTTAGAACTTCGAAATCGTTCTCGCCACAGCTGCATTTGTCAACGGAACTTTACCCGTTCGAATCCCCTTCCTATGGCGATAGGACCGTAACGCTGAACTAGCGCATTCCACATTCCGATAATACAGCTTCACTAAAAGAGCCTTTTCAGGTAACGTGAACATGCTGTGACTGCTGGTGCATCTGATTCTCTCTCTCATTACAGCTCCTTTAACACACGATTTCCATGCGCAGTCACTGACGTTTTGCTGTCCAGCGCCATCTGTCAGACATGTTTTGAACGTTGTTTTTTTTGTTTTTTGTTTTTTTTGTTTCTTTTTTTCTTTTTTTTTTTTGTTCTAATAAAACCCCATGTCATGCTAAGCCTGTGTGTCAATTTTTACCTCTCTATCTACATTATTCCGTGATTTATTAAGTTTTCAATTTTTCAAATTTATACTGACTTTTTGACAGCCCTGTTTATTTACACCAGAAAGTGAGGGTAAGGATTGGAAATGAAATATCAGAAGGACCAGATTTGCGCGAGGTTTTAGACAAGGTTCTTGCCTTTTCGTAGTGTTGTTTAGCCTATCTTTATTGCGAAAGGCTTAGATAGGTAGAGGGGAATACGAATTTATAGAAAGAGAATAGAATGTATAAGATTTGCTGATGACATGGCATTATTGGCAGAAAGTGAGCGGACAGCGAACAACATCCTGAAAGATCTGAATGACGCTTGTGTGGAATATTGAATGAAAATAGACACAGCAGAAACAAAGAGTATGCTGATCAGTGCAAGACGCAGACTGGCCAATATTAGAATAGGACAAATTACCATTAGCCAAGTAAGTGCATTTAAATATCTTGCAAGCATAATTACTGAAGTCTCGAGATGCCGTCAGGAGGTGAAAACTCGAATTTCCATAGTGAAGGAAGCATTAGATAGGGGTGTAAGGAAAAGGCTTGGCATATATTTTGTCTTGAGTGTGGCACTATATGATGCAGAAACATGGACGCTGAGAAGAGAGGATGAAAAAAGGTTGGAAGCATTTGAGATGTGGATGTGGAGGACAATGGAGAGGGTAAGCTCGGCAGAAAGAGTGAGAAATGAGTGTCGGAAATGGTTGTGGAGAAAAGATGTCTGCTGAAGGTTATAAGAGAAAGGAGAAAGAATTGGTTGGAACATTCGTTGAGAAGAGAGGGCATGTTACCAGATGCCTTGGAAGAACTGGTTTGTGGTAGAAAACGTAGAGGAAGAAGGCGAAAGAAGATGATAGACGACGTAAAGGGAAGAGGAAATTATGGGAACCTGAAGAGGACGGCAGAAAAACAGATCAGTGTGAAGAACTGCCGTATTGAAACCTGCAGGAGGCAAACTTTTAAAAACCTTTTTTGGTACAGCGGATAACGAGGAGATTACACAGTTGAATAATTCATTACAGAGGGTACCGCGGAATTAAATAAAGCCACTATAGAATAGCGTTCAACAAGATTAAATGACAAGGCGATCAAGAACGTCACCCAACAATTAAAGAAAAGTTTTGAAGCTACAATCGCTACGGTGAATGCCGACTTAAAGGTAATACAAACAAGATTCGACACTGTAGATAAGAAAATTTCAGTAGGAAGATCATTTAGGTTACTCACGAATGAAGTATTAGAGGCATGTCTGGCAGCATAATTGTTAAACGTAGCTATTCACTTCACAGTACAGGAATATTTTGCACCCACCTTACTTTCTCCAGTCACATTTGCCTCACTATTAGGTAAAATTGAACAACAGCTACCTGAATTACTAAAGCTAATGTTCCCCTACAGATAAGAAAGATTTACCGCAATATTAACACTTAGCTACCATACTAGTGGACACAGACAAAGCAAGATTGCAAGTTCGTATCTCTTTCCCAGTAATAGATAAAATGGGTATCCTTCAGATTACACGCATTTCTGGTAAACAGGGACAAACTAAATAAATTTGTACAATTCAGAACTCACCAAGTATGTTAAATATCTCAATCAACAAACATCAGCACAGAAATGACGAATGCAGATTTACGCGAATGCAAGTTATTATATGCCCATCTCGCGTAGTCGAATTACATAGGTACTAATAGATGTGAATCTCTGTAATTTTTCGAACAAGCTGAGGCCTCAAAATGTCCACCAAACATATTAACTTCTACATCGTATTTTTTCGAGCAAACCATCAGCAAGCTTACATTTTTGCACAATGTTACGATAATGTTCTAGCCGCTTCGTGGTAGTGGGGTAATAATAAACAAAATATTTGTTCCATCTTAGGAGTAAATTTTCATTTACCACCAATTGCCACCGGTACAGTTAATATTAATTCAGCCTTCCCTCTTATTTATAGGCCACAAATCCTCATCCAAGCATTATCAATACAAAATCTATGTTAATTGAACGACTCCCTCGACACTTTCATTCTGAAGTCACTAGATAATTTTATAAATTCACAGCAAGGCAAAAGTTATGCTAATATTACGACGGAACATGTCATAAAATTAAAGATGAGCACAAAACTAAAATTTTATAATTGGAAACAGGTGCCCCTGTAACCTTTTTGTTGGTCCTCCTGCTTTGTACAATTTTCTTGTATTTGAGACGAAGGAACAAGACAAACAATAACATTTCACTTGATCAAACCGTGGTAAATGGATACCAAACTCTTTATTTATCTCTATAAATGCTTTTCAGCGTTAGTGTATTGAATAATCATACTTTAAGCATTAGTAGACAAACCAATTTCGTACAATAATGTTGTAGTTTAGACAATTTTACAATCGAATTATTATAAAATATTAGAAAGTGTGTTGAAATGTTATGTTGCCCACATGTAAAAACTATATATTTCTTCTTCTTGCAATCATTTCTAAGATTTATTATATTTCTTATAATACTGTACACTTCTACCATGCAACTTCTAAGAGTGCAGCGACTTGTTACAGAGATAAAAGTGTTCTCATCTAACTAGTTGTGAAGCATGTGAAATTCTCATTCTTGTGACAGACATTTTTACCATGTTAAGAGTGGAGATTCGTTGAATGCAGTAAGGTGTGAAAACAAAGTTAGCAAGAGTAATGTCTGATTTATTTGTTTAATAAATGTGTAAATGCTGCTTCATATGCGCCTCAAACCCAAGCTAAGGAAAAGATCCCAGATAACCCACATGCTTGTGCTATCTGAGAAATAGATGTTACTGTGTAGTTAAAGCCTGCCATCCTGGCAACAGGAGAATGCATTTACAGTAAATACACGGGTGGCTACTTCAGCCCTTTCCTTTAATGTCAGCTCTAGCACACTTGTTGTCTTAGATGTTCATACTTCAACAAAGCAAACCAGCTTACTATATATTTGAAGACAAAGCACTGTTCATTAGATGACAGAACTCTTCAGGAAGACTGAATGGGAGAAATCTGTTAACGTTGAGTATTAATTTACTGGTTAAGAAAGGGTTTTCTGAAGGCATTTGTGTGGAATGTTGCCTGATGCAGGAGTGAAACATGGACGATAAATTGTTCAGAGAAGAGACTAGAAGCTTTTTAAAAATGGTACTACATAAGAATGCTGAAGATGAGATGCTGAGTAGCCGAGCGGTTTGGAGCGGCGCGGCCTCCCGCGTCGGAGGGTCGAATCCTCCCTCGTCTATGATGTGTGTGTTGTCCTTTAGTGAGTTTAAGTAGTTTGTAACCTACGGAGTAATAACCCAGCAGTTGAGTCCGATAGATTTACTAACATTCGAGCATTTTTCATTAGGGAGAAAAGGACTTTCTGACATATCTTGAGTAAAACAAGGGATCCATTGCAAGGACACTTTCTTATTTATTTTATTTATTGGTTTTTTCTGTTCCATAGGACCCATTTGAGGAGTGAGACTCCATGGTCATGGAACAAGTCAATACATTAATTGTTACACAAGAATGGTAATAGAAAAATTTTAAGTAGTCCTTTGCAAACGACAATCTTAAGACAATGTGAAAAGAATCAATAAAGAAAAAATAAATTAGCTTAATTGTTTAACTTTTCTAGGAGCTCCTCGACAGAATAAAAGGAGTGAGCCATGAGGTAACTATTCAATTTAGGTTTGAAAGCGTGTGGATTAGTGCTAAGATTCTTTAGTTCTTGTGACAGTTTATTGAAAATGGATGCCGCAGAATACTGTACCCCTTTCTGCACAAGTGTTAAGGTGGTGTGATGCAAATGTAGATTAGACTTCTGTATAGTATCCACCGAGTGAAAGCTACTAACTCGTAGGAATAAGCTGATATTATTAACAACAAACGACATTAAAGAAACAACGTATTGTGACGCCAGAGTCAAAATTCCCATACTACTGAAAAGGGGTCGACATGACGTTCGCGAACTTACACCAGATATTGCTCGAACCGCCCGTTTTTGAGCCAGAAATATCCTTTTCGCATCAGGCGAGTTACCCCAAAAAACAATGCCGTACGTCATAAGTGAGTAAGCGTAATAGACTACTTTTCGTGTTGAAAAATCAATTATCTCAGATATTGTTCTAATGGTAAATATAGCAGAATTTAATTTTGGAACAAGATCCTGAACATGGGCTTTCCATGACAGCTTACTGTCTATATGAACACCTAGAAATTTGAACTGTTCAGTCTCACTTATCACATGCCCATTATGTGTAATCAGAATGTCAGGTTTTCGTCAAATTATGTGTTTTACTGTGATTTAACATCAACTTGTTTTCTACTAGCCATGAACTTATCTCTTGAACTGCATTATTTGATACTGTGTCAATATTACGAGCAACATCCTTCACTACCAAGCAAACAAAAATATTTTACAATCACCTGTTTTACTCGAAGGCATATCATTTATATAAATAAGAAACAGCAATGGTCCCAAAACAGACCCCTGGGGCACCCCATACTTAATTTTGCCCCATTGGGATTACACGTCATAGCCATTTTCTACACTGTGGAGAAATACCTTCTGTTGTCTATTATTAAAGTAAGAGGTGAACCAGTTGTGGGCTACTCCCCGTATTCCATAATTTTCCAACTTCTGCAACAATATTTTGTGATCAACACAATCTAACGCTTTTGTTTAATCAAAGAAGACGCCTAATGTCCGTAGCCTCTTATTTAACCCATCAAGTGCCTCACAGAGAAACGAGAATATAGCGTTTTCAGTCGTTAAACCACTTCTAAAACCAAACTGTACGTTTGACAATAAATTATGTGAACTAAAATTATCAATTAACGTTGAACATACAGCCTTTTCAATAACTATAGAAAAAAACCGATGGCATAGAAATAGGTCTATAGTTGTCTACATTATCCCTTTCTCCTTTTTTATAAAGCGGTTTCACTACTGAGTACTTTAATCTGTTAGGAAACTGACCATTCTGAAAGGAAAAATTACAAATATGGCTTAGTACTGGACTAACATATGGAGAACAGTACTTTAGAATTCTGCTAGATACCCCATCATATCCACAACAGTCCTTAGTCTTTAGTGATTTAATTATTGACTCAATCTCACCTATGGAAGTATCGTGAAGGACCATTTCAGGTAACAGCCTCGGAAAGGCATTTTCTAAAAACGTTATATGATTACCTGTAGAAACTAGAGTTTCGTTTAGTTCCCCTACTATATTCAGAAAGTGATTATTGAATATTGCACATATATCTAACTTTTCAGTAACAGAAACATTCCTACTACGCACTGACGTTATATCTTTTACCTGCTGCTGCTGACCAGACACTTCCTTCACGACTGACCAGATGTTTTAATTTTATCCCGAGAGTTTGCTATTCTATTTGAGTACCACATACTTTTTGCATTCTTAATTACATTTTTCAGAACCTTACAGTACTGTTTGTAATGAGCTACTGCATCTTCATTCTGACTGCTTCTAACATTTTGATACAACTCCCGCTTAGTTCTACATGATACTCTTATCCCCTTTGTCAGGCACCCTGGCTGTCTGTTATTGGAAGTACGCTGTTTTGAGCGTTCTAGCAGAAACCAACTTTCAAACTGCGTAATAAATGTGTTAAGGAAAGTATTATATTTATCATCTGCATTATCAGCACTACAAACATCCTGCCATTCTTGTTCCTTAATTAAGCTTAAAAAGGTGTCAATTGCAACTGGATTAACTTTTTTGAGTAGTTGATATTTATGTTTAACATTTGTTTGAGAACAAATACTTTTTAGAATTAAAAGTTGGGCATCGTGGTCTGATAGGCTATTTACTATTCTGCTGACAGAGTGCCCCTCTAATAATGAAGAATGAACAAAAATATTGTCAATGGTAGAACTGCTATTTCCTTGCACTCTCGTTGGAAAAAATACTGTTTGCATCATGTTATAGGAATTAAATAGATCTAACAGCTGACTTTTCCTTGAGCTATCACCTACACAATTAATGTTGAAATCTCCACACACAATTAAATTTTTATACTTCCTATACAGTAAACCCAGAACCAATTCCAGCTTGGGCAGAAACATTTTAAAATCTGAGTCACGGGATCTATAAATAACAACTATTACTAGTTTAGTTCCATTAACATTAACAACTCCTGCACAACATTCAAATATTTGTTCTGTGCAGTGTTTAGAAAAATCGATTGACTCCGATGAAAAATCGATTTTTACATACATGGCCACTCCCCCACACTGCAAGGAACTCCTAGAGTAGAAGGCAGCTAACCTGTATCCTGGCAAAGGAAGTCTCTGAATTGTCACACCACTTAAAAAGTGCTCTGAAATAACCAATAATGTCAGAATCAGTATCAATAAGCAGTTCATTAACTTTATCTCTGATACCCTGTATATTTTGATGAAAAATTTATATTCGTAGACTTCCTTTCTCAGAGGGACTTCCTTTAAGCAGGAATACCTATCAGCTGTCTTCAGTCTAAAAAAGGTGCAGCCCTAACACCAACTACTACAGGAATTTTTCAATGAGTGAAACCCCCACCCCCTACTACACTGTCACCTATGAGCTTTGCCAACCTCCCCTTCCCATACCCATTGAGGTGCAGACCGTGCCTAGTAAAATCCGACCTTTGGATAGTCTCAACTGGCACCACTGCGATCCATGCGCCTTCTCAAGCCCCATGTTAACACGGCTGACAGCTGTATTAAGACAAGGCCTATCATGACGCTGAAACAGCTGCACGAAATGCACATTCGAGCCACCAGTTTGAGTTGCTATCCTTTCCAGATCACCACCTTTATCATATTCCCCGTCCCTCTCAAGACTATTCCCGGCCCCACCCACGATAACTACCTGATCCTCTTTTAAAAAATTCTTACATAACTCCCCTATGTTACAAATGACCTGAGCTAACCCTGCACTAGGCTTCACTATGCTGGTGACCTGGTACTCACTCCCAAGTACTTCCTGCAACTGTTGGCCAACAACTCTGCCATGACAACTGCCTAGCAGCAGAACCTTCTTCTTCCTAAGAGACCTCTCTACAGATTTCGGCTTCCTAAAAGCTGAGGTCTGCTGCGTACTTCCTACACCTACAGCTACAGGAGGTTCATCTCCACTCAACTCTGACAGTTGGTCAAACCTATTTTCAACTTGCAATATAAAGCTATCTGAATACCTTCTCCTAGCTACCTTCTTGCCAACTGCCAGTTCCCATTCCCCAGCCCCCCTTCCCCTCCTCAACCTACCTAGTTCCTCTTCAGCGTTTTTCAACTGCACCTGAAGGGCGCAGATCAAACGCTCCTGCTCCTCTATCATCTTATTCCTGCTGCAAATCCTACAGTTCCAGGAGAGAACCTCACCACAATGCCCACTGGCTTCCCCACTGCACTCCCCCGCATGAAAATACTTACTACAAATCCCACACTGCAGCCCACTACGAACAACCCTACGACAGAGCCCACACTTTTCACTCATGGTAAAATTTCTCAATTATTTGTTAAGAAAAACAAAACGTCTACGTTATGAAGTTACGTTTCTACAAAAATAACTAGAAAGTACCTCTTAACTACAGCAATCAACAAACCTCAGTCTCTACAAATCAAGTAACAACAACAACTAATAGTATCAGGAAAGAGCAACTAGGACTACCACAGAAACTTTACACTGTTGCTTGTATAAATAAGTGCAAATTTAAGCGTCACTAATAAACTAACTAAACACAGAGAGAGTACAAGAGTTATCAAATACCGTAACTTAAAATTTCCCAACCTCAACTACGTTAAAAACAGCAATTCACCTGTTGAAAAGTGCTAAATTTAATAAATAACTAGCGTGATAACACCTCCTGAAATCTAGTAACTTTAATAATTTAACTACAATACACAAACACTTATTGGAACTTATCTTTCGGAGACCGCTACGGCTGGAACCACTCGCCACCAAATGTAAACAAAGCAGTAAGACGTGGATGCCGGCGCACACGCGAACACAAATAACACCACTTAACGCAAATACGGTAAAACAAACGCTAAAATAACTGACGATCCTTTACTAGAACACCTCTAGATTGAATGTTATCACGAAATATCAGTTAAAAAAATTATATTAATCCTAAAATTATATAAAAAATCGAGAACGATGTGCACAGCAGTCCAGCACTCGTGACGTCACGCCAAAGACATAAAACAATCTACATCTACATGGGATACTTTGCAAATCACATTTAAGTGCCTGGCAGAGTGTTCATCGAAACACCTTTATACTATTCATCTACCATTCCACTCCTATTCCATTCTCGAATAGCATACGGGATGAAAGAACCCTTCAATCTCTCCGTTAGAGCTCCGATTTCTAGAATTTTATTCCGACAATCATTGCTCCCTATGTAAGTGGGAGTCAACAATATATTTTCGCATTCGGAGGAGAATGTTGGCTATTGGAGTAGACCACGCCGCAGCGATAAGTGCCGTTGTTGTAATGATTCCCATGCCAGATCCTGTATCATTTCCGTGACGCTGTCTCCCCTGTACAAAACGAGCTACCCTTCTTTGGACTCTTTCGATGTCCTCCGTCAAACCCACCTGATAAGGATCCCACACTGGGCAGCAACACTCCAAAAATGGACAAGTGTAGTGTATGCAGTTTCTTTAGTAGTTCTGTTGCATCTTTTAAGTGTTCTGCCAATAAAACGCAGTCTCTGATTCGCCTTTCCCACGACATTATCTACGTGTTCTGTCCAGTTTAAGTCTGAAGTAATAGTAATTCCTAGGTATTTAGTGTACGGCCTTCACTTTTTAATGATATATCTTGAAAAAAAGTTTAACGGATTTCTTTTCGTACTCATGTGGACGACTTCATACTTCTCATTTTTTAGAGTCATTTGCCAATTTTTACACCATACTGATATCTTATTTAAATTGTTCTGCAGTTAGTTTTGGTCTTCAGATGACTTTACTAGACGATAAATGACGGCGTCATCTGCAAACAACCTAAGAAAGCTGCTCAGATTTTCTCCCAAATCGTTTATCTAGATAAGGAACAGAAGAGGACCAAGAACACTACCCTGTGGAACGCCGGATATCACTTTTGTTTTAGTAGATACATTACCATCGATTACTACAAACTGAGTCCTCTCTGAAAGGAATTCCCCTATCCAGTCAGAAATCAGGGGTGATATTCCATAACTACGCAAAGCCGTTTGTGAGGTACGGTGTGAAAAGCCTTCTGTAAATCTAGAAATACAGAATCAATTTGAGAACCATTGTGATAGAACTCATCACTTCATGTGAGTAATGAGCTAGTTGTGTTTCACATGAACGATACTTTCTAAATCCGTGTTGATCTTGAGTCAATGAGTCATTCTCTTCGAGATAATTCATAATATTTGAATACAGGATGTGTTCCAAAACTCTGCTGCAAATTGACGTCAATGAAATAGGCCTGCAGTTTAGTGGGTTACTCCTACTGCCTTTCTTGAATATAGGGTGTGACCTGTGCAACTTTCCTATCATGTGGTACAGATCCTTCTTTGAGCGAGCGGTTGTATTTGGCTGTTACGTAATGAGCTATCGCATCGGGATAATCATATAGAAATCTAGTGGGTATAAAGTCCGGACCAGAAGACTTGTACTTGTTAAGTGATTTTAGTTGCTTCCCTACTCCGATGATATCTACTTCTATGTTACTCATTCTGGATTTCGTTCCGTAATTCGAAATCTGGAATATTGGTTTCGTCTTCTTTGGTGAATGATTTTCGAAAAGGTGTGTTTAGTAACTCTGCTTTAGTAGCGCTGTCATCGGCACGATCGCCATTTGTCTCACGTAATGAGGGTATTGTTTGTGTTTTGCCTCTAGTATCTTTGACATATGACCAATATGTCTTTGGGTCCTCAGTCAGATTTCGAGAAAGAGTTCTGTTGTGGAAAGTATTTTAAGCATCTCGCATTGAAGTCCTCGCTAAATTTCTAGCTTCTGTGTAGGATCGCCAATCGTAGGGGTTTTGTGTTCATTTAAATTTTGCATGCCTTCTTCGTCGTTTTTGCAACAGTGTCCTCACCTCTTTTGTGTACCAATGGGGATCATCTCCATCTTTTATTAATTTATTTGGTATAAAACTGCCAATTTCTGTCGATACCACTTCTTTGAATTAGAGCCAAATCTGGTCTACACTTACGGCTAGGGTTTGGAATGAGTCGAAACTTGTCTTTCAAGAAGCATTTTAGTGTATTTCTATTTAGGACTTAAGATATTGAATTTTGCATTGGAGAGAAGTGTGTGGGGCAAAACTCGCAGAGGGAGACGAATACATAAGCTGAGTCAAATGGATGTGGGTTGCTGTTCACGTGAGGAGATGAAGAGACCTGCTCAGAAGAGCTGCATCAAACCAGACAGAAAACCACAATACCAACATCGACTGTGAATCAATAAACTGCATCTGTGAGGGTTCACAATCAGTTGTCCACATTGCTAGTTTTGGGGTGTATTTGTCAATCCTACTCAAGAAATTGCAACATTCGTTTCTCTATTATGCGCACTAAGAACATACTATTTGTTAATTTCGTAGCCACTATACCTGCAAGTCTAGGATATACTTTTCTCTGAGAAGGGTTAGAACGCTTGTTTTAAGATCGATCCACGACACCCGGTAGTTTATTATAGCAATACCTTTTCTCCAGGGGCAACTGTTATTAGAAGTAACACACATATAATTTATGTTAGTTAAATTTATACTAATAATTTATACGTTACTGCAAAGTTCGTTAGCCTGGTGTAGCAACAGTGAACCCATATTTGAATTGAAAACACACGATGAACTCCACGGATATA
Organism: Locusta migratoria; assembly: GCA_026315105.1. Classification (NCBI taxonomy): domain Eukaryota; kingdom Metazoa; phylum Arthropoda; class Insecta; order Orthoptera; family Acrididae; genus Locusta; species Locusta migratoria. The sequence goes on along the minus strand of CM048746.1, from coordinate 1,599,559 downwards.
GGCACAAGCACCGTCAAGTGTAAAAAAAGCTGAGAGAAAAAGTTCGACGTCAGAAGCGTTGTCCTGGATAGGTCCGCGTTCACGGAATGAATATCGATGCATTACGTGAGAATTTGGTGCACGCGGACCTATCCAACACAACGCTGCTGATGTAGAACTTTTTGTCCCAGCTCTTTTAACACTTGACGATGCTTTTGACTATATTCTCGGATTTCATCCAGTCCAAAACGCTGATCTCGTGTGTTTTAATGCAAAATAATGTCATCCATCTGTTTCTGAGTGTTCTGATGATACCCCAAAAACGCGAAACACATTAAAAGTAATAAATATTCTAATTCGTTAAAGAGACTGCTAATAATTTAGCTGCAACATTAAGCGAAAGTGCGACAGAGGCGGTGGCCGGCATTACAATTCTTATTGCTGTCTTTGTTCACTGAAACTAGGAATGGTGAAAAGAATGTGTCTGACGTGAAAAAAATGCAAAACAATTTGTTCCATGTCACCCAGACGAACGCTCGTTGTTACAACTGGCTGTGATACTCGAAACAACTGTTTTTCTCTCCGCTGTCCTGTCAGATAAACTAGGTATATGTGTAATCGACAGTATGGTCGATAATATCCCCCAGGCTCATATACTTGGCAAAAGACGGTAGTAAAGTTTTGCGGTTGAGCATGACGAATAGACAAGGGGTTTGCGAGCGTGAAGGTCGGGGTGAGAGTTTAAAATAGGGAAAGATTAATTTTTGAAACTCACAACCACCAGCTGCGAACCAAATTCCTAAACATGCAAAAACACTGGAACTGTTATTGCGACTGTTTGACTCGTTTTCTAGGGGATGATATCACACGTTCGCAGCTTTCCTTCCCTGCATATGATTAACAAAACAAATTCATAATAAATTCAAGTTCATGAGAGAAAAGGGTGTACTAACTACTATTTTTGAAAACACATGAAAGTTCACTTTATGTTGTTTATTTCACAATACTTGAACCCTGTGGCTGATACGTCTGTACGTTGGCACATTTATCAAATAAAGTTATAGCTCGAGAGCCCCCAGACAAAATGAATATTTGTCGCGAATTGTTTTCACACCACGTGGCTGTCTCAAACACCATCTATGTTCATGCCTATGCGACGACACGTGTTACATTAACAAATCACAGTCACTTTAATTCAATGCGATGCACACCTTGTTCCACCGGCTAAATATTCACAAACACACAGTAGCACTCGATTTAACTTGGTGCAGTCTACGACGAGCAACGTGGCGATTGCCACGGACAAATCTCAAGTCACATGGCGACTGATGCAGAGCGACGCCGCCCGGCCAGCCACACCACGTAGTCCCGAGTCCTCACTTCCTGCCCAGGCGCGCGCGCGCGCCAATAGCTCAACTGCCGGGGTTTTTTCCCCTACGTCATCAACTTCCCCATGTGAACTGTTCTAACCAATTTGCCAACGTACAGCACTCAGCCAATACATTTCTAAAACTTTACTTAAAATCAAAATAATTACACTACACACTAAACAAATATTTTCTTACGTTTTTATATTAGTATAAACATCCTTTGTACTGTTTATCATAATCGTGCAATTTCTTATATCACAGATAACTGATTTAACTGATTATTTCAAGGTAAAATACAAAAGATTGATTGAAAATAAAATGGGAAATAGTTAATATATTATTTTTATAAACAAACATTGCCATGCTAGTTGTGTAACTGTCTTGTCTTCGTTGGTAATTTATTACTTTTCATTGTCAATTAAACATATTACGTAAGAAGTGACTATATCAGCTAATGTATTGTTTATTTATCAACAGGCTATTTTGTAATGAGGGCCTTAAAGGTTCCTAACTGCATCGTATTACTTCAAATGCCAGTAGTACTAGAATATTTGTGCACTGCACTGTGCCTGGCACTCGCCATTGTCCCTCTCTCCTCTCATCGGAAACGAACTGTAAAATCCTAAGTTGGAACAAGCCACCAACATCGGCCTGCTCGCTGGCCTCCCGTCAGCTACAAGCACACAGCAAATCTCAACGGGGAGAATTTCTACCTATGGCCTAACTATAAATGTTGTCACCCAACTGTGTACATACATTGCTACCATAATTAATAAGATTAAAATTGTGTAACATTTAGTGCATTGGCATGGTCAATGTTTCCAGTGAACTTCATACTGTTTAATTATCAAATGCTATTAATTACCAGTATTTCTATTCGGCGGTAATCTCACAATACCCCCACTTGCGGCATCCAAACCATGTGCAGGATGGCGCAAGTACCATCAAAATTAATACATTGAAATGAGCAAAATTTTTAAATTACAAAATTATTGAATCGGATTGGCTGAAACACTATGCCAATTATGACCTCAACTAATGCAAAAAATAAATAAATAGTTAAATAAAAAATAAACAGGGCAGTGAGATAATTTCCCAATATTTGTACCATTAAGACCACTTATAGTGTGTGCATATTTTTAAGAAAAGAATCCTTATAACTAATTACATCCTTGAAATTTAAGTGTGCCTGTTGTTTATATACAGAATTGGCACCAAAATTATAATATTATTAAACTTTAGTCTTTAGAGAACGTTGTCCTACATGGAAAAACTAGAATTCTCACTATAAAAACTTTTGACGGTGTACACTCCACTTGTTTAAAGGAAATCTCTCACCACTTTGACACTGAGAACCCCAGAGTCATCGTTTAGCAACTCTGGTCCATGGTGTACAGTCCTATGTCTCCATCATTTCAACCAACATGCTGTTGCAGCTTAGATTCATGGCACTGGATCAAGCGTTCTTGTTCACACACGTCATATGCACCCTACATGGAACAGGAAGAGCAGAAGGCACTCATGAGTCAACATAGACAAATGATTGTCTGGACACCAGGATTCGATTGGATTAGTATCCCACCCCTCTGCCATCCAGACTTGGTGCAATTGAAACTAAGCATTGAGACATGTACAGTAGCATGCAAATCAACAGAATTAAGAACTCAAAGTGGCTGGTGTTAGTCACTATCAGATTAACCCAAACCACCATGCCTGCACTCTCATCAGCCATAGCTTCAGATGAAACAGACAAGAGAATATGTGGCCTACTTGGAGTATTACTCCATCAAATAAAAAAACAACCTGCCTGTGTCAAAAATATATCTTAAAGCTCAAATAATATTACCAAAAGAATGTTATCATAGAGAATTTTCTCTTCTATCAACATGACACCCACGTTTATAAATATAAATCCTACCGCCTCGCACCAAAAAAAAAAAAAAAAAAATAAATAAAAAAAAAATATTTTTTTGCTGGTGTGAGATTAAATTTGCATCGCTGTCATCAGCCTCATGTGCTTTCCACAAGTATTCCCCATAATAAAATATCTAAGTTTAAAGTCTAATTTCAAAATTAGTTTCTCACAAAATATCTACATTTTTTTAAATAAAGCATCACCAAACTCTACTGATACTCAGGCTAGACAGAAAAATAGTTCTCGTCAACTGTTGTTGCAGAAATTGTTCAGTCAACAGTTGAGCACCATTAAAGAAATCAAAATGTGTTATCAGAATCAGTTTAATATAACAATACAGAGCATTCCCTATTAGACACATTACCTACCAAACACTCAAAGAGACAGACAATAAAGAGCAACCACTTTCTCTCATTGGAACATTTCTCAATCCAACCCACCTTTAGCCAAAAGAGCCACAATAAACATACATTCCTCACTTCTGACCCAGTCACACCCACATATGCAACACTGTCAGCTGACATTTTCATCACAATTTATCTAAGCCACAGACCCCACTGCCTGCATCAATGTCCACCACTTTCTCATACTCCGAGTCACCCCACAACTCACACCACATATCCAGCCCTGCTAACATATACACACACATAAACAGTACACTCCCACTTCCTCTATCCTTTAGTGTTGACATACATACATATTTACCTCTTGTACCACTGTTAAAATGCAAATCTGATACAAGCACATGTTTTAACACAAACAACAAAAGAAAAACATTTATAAAGACTACTTGTAAACTTGACCCCAATGCTTAAATCTAAACACACAAGTAGATACTAACACAGACCACAGAATAAATATACACAAATTCTTAACGTACTATCTACAATGCATTGAATCTCATACTTCATGACAGTTATTTGAGTAAACATGCCATTAAATCTTCATCTCTTATAAAATTTTTGAATTTCACCCTCTTCATGCATCCCTCCAGACTTAATTCTAGCACTTTATCCTTATATTCCAACTGAGCTTCATATTTGCACAGAAAATCACTTCCTAACACTATATTTAAACATAGACCTTTCATCACCAATAAATGTTGAATAAACAGCTCCTCCTCAATGATTATTTCAAATTTTGAGTTCCCTGCATTTAACACCCCTATTTTTCTTGCAAAAGCATAATTTTCTTTTTCCCATGCCACTGGCTCTACTGTTTTTAAATGTTTGAGGAATTGGATCCAATCATCTTGCCCATACTCATGTACTTCTTTATTAACCCAACCTGACTTTAACCCATCAATATCCATTTCATGACACTGTTCATTATTATGAATCATAAAAACTTGTATTTCCTCCTCATCATCACCTAACCCCTGCTGTACAATTCTCTGTCCCTCACTTATCTCATCATGATCTAGGGTACACATGCCTAATCCCCTTAATTGATCATGTTCATTGTCCCCAAACTCTTTCAACACATTGTAATGAGTCTGGTCCCTATTATATTGTTTGCCTAGTCTGTCCAAGTAATCATATTTGTGCAATAGCCAATCATCTGGTGCCCATTTCCTAATCCAGTTTATTTTCCCAATTAAATTACTGGTTTGTGCATCTACACTGCCAACTTGGCCTTCATTTACAGTAGGTCCATTGTCATTTATTGTCTCTACTGGACCACATTTATTTACATTTAATTTAGAAAAACATTCACTCTCATTCATACATTCCACAACATCTATGCTGGCTAAAGTATCATCAATATTTACATTCATACTTTCACATTCAGTCAACACTTGTGCCTCTGACCTATCCAAAATTATGGCTAACCCAACACTGTTTTTATCCTCTTTAATGTTGTTATCAAATAAACTTCCCACATCATACTCTCCTATATTGTCCTTGTTTCTATCATTCCTCCTCCTGTTTGCATTTCTCTTGTCATGTTGCAAAAACCAATCCCCAAAAATTTCCTCATTACCTATAACAGCAGCCATCTGACACATACTTTCCTCTCTTTTCTCCCTTTCCTTGTTTACTCTATTTATATGTTCTTCCCTCTTTTCTTTATCCTTGCCCTTGTGAACTCCTACTTCCTCTTTCCTATCATTATCTCTGTCCATGTCACATAATTTTTCCTCCCTTCTCTCCCCATCTCTATTCCTACTGTAATTAAGGTCATTAGATCCCCTGTTATCCCATCTTCTGGTCCTATTATTAGAACAGTCCCTTGTCCCAAAACGGACCTCATTTGGAACAAATCTTAGTTTCCCTGATTCTGTCTCTGATTTTCTCTCCTACTGTTATCCCCATTCCTATTTCCACCTTCCTGCCTTTGATTTCTCCAATCATTTTCCCATGTTCCCCTCTGGCTTCTATTCTCCCAGTTGTCTCCTCTGTTATTGTTACCTCTCCAATTTTCATTTAAATTCCTGTCTCTATTGTGGTTTCCCTGGTTGTGACCCCCATTTCTACTGCCTCTGTTTTCATTGTGGTTCATATGCTGTGTCCCCCTGAGCTGTTGTTCCATAAATAAACCCTGGTCTATTTTTTCTACAAATTCAATGAAATTCTCAGCTGAATCTGAGGGATGGTGAATTAACTGCCAATGCAAATCTGCAGGTAACCTCCTACACAAAGTGGAAATTACTGCTAAAGGACTCAAAGGTGTATCTAAATGTACTAGTTTCTCAAGTTCCTCCTGACAAAATTCCTTCATGCTCTGTTTCCCTTTCACATAATTTGGCCCATTCAAGAATTCATTTTGTATCTTAGCTTGCTTGGCATCCCCCCCAATACTTATTTAAAAACAATTTTTCAAATGCCTCAAAAGTAACAAATTTATCAGCACACTGATTAGCCCAAGTTTGAGCAGAACAGTCAAGCATTCTCTTTGCTAACTTCACTTTACACTGGTCTGACATACCAGGCACAAATTGGTTCTTGCATGCAGCCAAAAAATCTACTGGATGATAATTACCCACTCCTGAAAACTTTTTGCCATTAGGTGTCTGCACCATGGACCAATTAGTGTTTCCTGATGCAGTACCCAATTCTAGATTATTTATTCTAGTGTTCACCTTCTCAATCTCAGTATTGTTTACTGTCACTACTTGTTCTATCTTTTTCCTAAAGTTACATTCTGTATTCTCTAATTTTCCTGACAACAAAGTTTTTGTTTCCTCAATACCTGCCACCATCCTCTTGTTAACCTCAGCCAACTCCTGCATAGTGCCCTCAATCCTGTGATCACATATTTGTTTCACAGCATCTAACTTGTCTCCTACCTCAGTCTCAATAGCACCAATTCTGGCATGTATCTCCTTTTCCCTATTATCAAACCGTTCTGTTAGACTTCCTATCTTTTTGTCAATGTCTGTGATTATTTCTGCCTTTAATGCACACATTGAATTTTGTAGTGCCCCAATGTCTGCCTTAAAGTCTGCTTTCAATTCTGATTTTACAGTTCCTATTTCTGATTTTAAATTTGAGTTTGAATTTTCTATTTCTGATTTTAAATTTGAGTTTGAATTTTCTATTTCTGATTTTAAATTTGAGTTTTAATTTTCTATTTTTGATTCTAAATTTGAGCTAAAACTCGCTAACATGGCTGCTAACATCTCCGGTGTCAACAACATTTCCCCAGTATTTACCCTCTCTGGACTTTCTGGTATGCTACTTTCTGAATCTACGTCACTTGGCGACTTTTTGAAAACCGGCTCCATGGTTTAGTACCACAAGAAAGCTTGATTAACACACAAGAATTTATAGCGCCAGCTGCTGTACTTATCTTTTAATCCACAAGTTGCTTCAACGAGCGACGTCCCCAACGCTCGCTGCCGTCTGTTGTAGAAGCTGTGGTTGGAATATGTCCTCACTGCATCCCTTATCCTTTGTAGAATCGAAGCTGCTGGGCCCCGACGCTCCGTTGGCGACTTGCGAAGTCCCCACGATCACTGCCGTCCGTTGCAGAAGATGAAATTTGAGTGCGTGGATCCCGCGCGCCGCCGCTCACTGCTGCCGGGCCGATGCGCCGTCGATCGCCGGTTACGGATGCCCGCGCCCGAACTCTGCCAGTCACCAACCGTCGTTAACCGCGCGACGCGTTTACGTATCGTCCGATTATGCAAACTGTTTTGTCCACTATCACTGTCCTAAGCACACCCTACCTCTCTGTCCGAGCAAGACCAGTGTGAATTTATCCCGCTCGCTGCTGCCAGCCGCCAGACACACTTGAAATTGTCCGTCGCGTCCGCGCACTTGTTTGCAACTGTTCGTAACTGTTCACTGTCCTATACACACCCTAATCTCTCCGTCCGAGCAAGTCCAACGTGAACTTATCCTGGACGAGCCCCCAAATGCGAGCGTGAAGGTCGGGTTGAGAGTTTAAAATAGAGAAAGATTAATTTTTGAAACTCACAACCACTAGCTGCGAACCAAATTCCTAAACATGCAAAAACACTGGAACTGTTATTGCGACTGTTTGACTCGTTTTCTAGGGGATGATATCACACGTTCGCAGCTTTCCTTCCCTGCATATGATTAACAAAACAAATTCATAATAAATTCAAGTTCATGAGAGAAAAGGGTGTACTAACTACTATTTTTGAAAACACATGAAAGTTCACTTTATGTTGTTTATTTCACAATACTTGAACCCTGTGGCTGATACGTCTGTACGTTGGCACATTTATCAAATAAAGTTATAGCTTGAGAGCCCCCAGACAAAATGAATATTTGTCGTGAATTGTTTTCACACCACGTGGCTGTCTCAAACACTGTCATGCCTATGCGATGACACGTGTTACATTAACAAATCACAGTCACTTTAATTCAATGCGATGCACACCTTGTTCCACCAGCTAAATATTCACAAACACACAGTAGCACTCGATTTAACTTGGTGCAGTCTACGACGAGCAACCACACGTGGCGATTGCCACAGACAAATCTCAAGTCACATGCCGACTGATGCAGAGCGACGCCGCCCGGCCAGCCACACCACGTAGTCCTGAGTCCTCACTTCCTGCCCAGGCGCATACGCACGCCAATAGCTCAACTGCCGGGGTTTTTTCCCCTACGTCATCAACTTCCCCATCTGAACTGTTCTAACCGATTTGCCAACGTACAGCACTCAGCCAATACATTTCTAAAACTTTACTTAAAATCAAAATAATTACACTACACACTAAACAAATATTTTCTTACGTTTTTATATTAGTATAAACATCCTTTGTACTGTTTATCATAATCGTGCAATTTCTTATATCACAGATAACTGATTTAACTGAATATTTCAAGGTAAAATACAAAAGATTGATTGAAAATAAAATGGGAAATAGTTAATATATTATTTTTATAAACAACCATTGCCATGCTAGTTGTGTAACTGTCTTGTCTTCGTTGGTAATTTATTACTTTTCATTGTCAATTAAACATATTACGTTAGATGTGACTATATCAGCTAATGTATTGTTTATTTATCAACAGGCTATTTTGTAATGAGGGCCTTAAAGGTTCCTAACTGCATCGTATTACTTCAAATGCCAGTAGTACTAGAATATTTGTGCACTGCACTGTGCCTGGCACTCGCCATTGTCCCTCTCTCCCCTCATCGGAAACGAACTGTAAAATCCTAAGTTGGAACAAGCCACCAACATCGGCCTGCTCGCTGGCCTCCCGTCAGCTACAAGCACACATCAAATCTCAACGTGGAGAATTTCTACCTATGGCCTAACTATAAATGTTGTCACCCAACTGTGTACATACATTGCTACCATAATTAATAAGATTAAAATTGTGTAACATTTAGTGCATTGGCATGGTCAATGTTTCCAGTGAACTTCATACTGTTTAATTATCAAATGCTATTAATTACCAGTATTTCTATTGGGCGGTAATCTCACAGGTTTCGCGAATTCTGTCACCCAGTGTATAGCACAGTGGTTGTAGAGCAAATAGTCAGGTCACTCATGCCCAAACTATGAGATGAAAATTTCTTTCCAAATTTATTTAATTGTATATATTGACCTTCCTCCATCTTTACTTACTTATATATTTATTAATTCAGTTGTATAAGCGACGTGTAGTGGCAACCTTATATATATCCTGAGAATACCATGAAAATTCCGCCATCTTGTGTTTTTATTTCTTTATAGAATTTTTTGTGCCATACAGACGACCTCCACTAGTGGGGTTATATACACAGCTCTTTGTCGTCTGGGCCACGACCAGCAAGGATGTGGACATGGCTTTCTAAAACATGTACAAGTACAGCGGAACAATATTGTGTCCTTGTTTGTGACTTTGCCTACAAAATAACGTGACTAAGCAATGTGACTGCGTACCTTCCTCTGCCCTGTTAGAATAAATTACAACTGACATAGAATGCAGTAATCTTACGTGTCGTCGTTTCGTTTTTTGCGCAACGGATGACACTTTAAATTGTACAGTAGTTAATAAATCAATTGTAATTAAACTCTTAATTTGTCTACACATTAATCTCGTGTGTGAGAAACAATGTGAGCAAATGGAATGTTCAGATTTGCTAGGACGCACAATATACTAGTGACCAGACTGTACATGTACAATTGGACTGCGAAAGCCAACAAACCAGCATGCTACTACTGTAATACTTTTGTCACTTCAAAAAATATGAATTCAAATAATGACATTTAGCATTAATGGGATACCAAAATCACTGTACTTGATAAAGTGCCTATCTGTACAACAATTACCATACTGATTCAATGATATAAAAATGTCCTTCAAATCTGGTAATGTTTTGAAAATATCAGAAACTGCAAATATTGCTTTTCTCAATACGTGATCTATTTCTCTTCTCTTTAACTGATACTAACATTAAGTGACCCAACAATGTAAATTTTCCTTAAAACTGTGAAAAGCTCTAATTGTGAACTTCACTGAACTTATCAACAAAAACTGTGGGCAGGATGAAGCTGGGAACTTTATCTGACGGGAGGCGTGCTTAGGTAATCCTTACACGGGCGGTGATCACTGTGTCCCCAGTGGTGTAGGGGTCAGCGCAACTGCCTGTAAAGCAGGAGATCCGGTTTCGAATCCCGGCTGGGTACTCATTTTCAGCTTTGCCCATTCGCAGTTGGAGTAATATATTCTGTGAATATGTGGATGTACTGGCCGACGCGAGGAGCGGGCACAGAGCCGGAGACTGCGGGCGACCTCGACCGCCTGAGTATCAGCACAGACAAATATATACAGACGGGAAACCTCCGTAAGGGCCCGGTCCTTCGCTCAGGGGTGCGGGAAGGGAGGGTCTCCAGCAGTTCCAGTTCCAGCAGTTCCAGTTCCAGCAGTTCCCCATGATGGCGCTGCGGTCAGAAGCAGCCCTTTAAACTGGCCAGAGCAGGCGGCAGGTAGCGGCTGTCCCCACCGCCACCTCCCCTCAAACGCCAGCAAGCCGGACACAGCCGTGGCCTCATGGCAGGCGGCACGAGCTCTCCCCTCAGCCTCCCCCCCACGCTACCCTCTGACGTGCGAGAGGCACCCTAAACCAGCCATCCGCCTGACACCTGCTATCATCTAACGGAACAACGAGGGGAGCGTAGGGCAGTGGTTTAGAGGGGGCTGCTCCTCTGTATGTGTTAATCTGTGGTACCAGGCAGCGACTCCCCCAGCGGCTCTTCACCAGGAGGGGGGGGGGAGATGTGGCCCAGGCAGCAGATGAGGGACCAGGGGCCAAAGCTGCAGCCAGCACTGAACGACGCCATCCGGCCTGCACTTTGCACAGCTAGCTCTTTACTCTCATGATGTGATGAGTACTGTTGACAAGGGACGTCAAATAGATTCCTTTTTTCTAGATTTCCGGAAGACTTTGGCCACTGTACCTCACAAGCGTCTTCTATACAAATTGCGTGCTTATGGAATATCTCCACAGTTATGCTATTGGATTCGTGATTTCCTGTCAGAAAGCACATAGCACGTTGTAATTCACGGCAAGTCATCGAGTAGAACAGAAGTGATATCTGGAGTTTCCCGTGGAACTGTTACAGGGCCACTACTGTTCCTTATTTTTATAAACGATTTAGGTGACGTTCTGAGTAGTTCTCTTAGACTGTTCACGGATGATGCTATCACCAGAAGATCAAAAGCAGCTGCAAAAGATTCCAGTAACATGTCTACAGGGTGCAAAAATCGGCAATTGACCCTGAATAAATATAAGTCTGAGGACATCCATATGACCACTAAAAGAAATCCGTAAATCTTCAGATACACGATAAATCAGTCAAACCTACAGGCCGTCAATTGTACTAAATACCTAGGAGTAACAATTACAAACAACTTAAATTGGAAAGAACACGTAGAAAATATTGTAGGGAAAGCGAACCGAAGACTACGCTTCGTTGGCAGAACACTTAGAAGTCGCAACATTTCTGCTAAAGAAACTGCCTGCACTACACTTGTGCGTCCTATTTGGGAGTACTGCTGCGCATTGTGGGACGATTTAAAGAAAATCAGAGGAGGGCAGGTCGCAGTATAGGGGAGACAGTGACATGGAAATGATGTACGAGTTGGGGCGGAAATCATTAAAAGATTAAAAGAAAGGCACAATTTTGAACATGGCTGTTTAACAGCAACCGTAATTCAATTTCTTAACAATTTTGCATACCAGCTGTTATGGTTAATCTGTATTTTTCTTTTTTTACTAGTTAAAGTTACAGTTAAAAGTCTTTATGCTTATGTACGTGTAACTGCATGTTATATGTTACATATTTGTGAGTCATGTCAGTAAGTTCTATAAATTCCTAGAACATGTAAATACGACGTTCGCAGCTAAGCATAAAAAACCATCTGGACTCCGCGTACGGAGATTCACAACATCAACTGATGAATTTACGACCGTGTGAGATGGCTGCAGGTGCCTTGTCAGATCTGCTTTTTAGCTGATTGCTGATTACAACGTCTCAGGATGTCTGAAACACTCTTGAATGTTTAGATAAGAGTTTTGTAAAGTCTTTTCTTCGTTAATTCTCGCCTTGATTATGTGTACAGAGTCGCGAAGTCGGCTTCTTCTCTCTTGTTGTTATTATTCTACGAGAAGAGAAACGCGTAACGCGAATTTGTCTTTGACTATTACCTTTTATTACATTTACTTGTTTTTATCTGATACGAATCAAATATCAACATTCCTGTCCATATGTCGAAAAAATAGCATCATTCCGTTACCAACAGAAAATCAAGACTGAGCGAGTAAACAAACTGAGAATAAACATATAATCTCAGAATAATCATATAATCTCTTTGACATAATAATCTCTGATACAGTACAATCACAGCACTGTACTTTAATGGATACTTTCGAAGCACTGTATTTTAGAGTACAATCGTAGCACTGTACTTTGATAGGTACTTTCGAAGCACTGTATTTTAGCAATCCGTGGTTATCCAAAATTCCACTACACAGCGTAAAAATTACGCAACCGGTTGGCTAGTATACAAAATTGTTAGAAGAAATGCGTCATTCATTGCGGTAAGATGTATTTGTGAAATTTGTTTCACCAACTTTCTCTTCAGAAAGCTAACATACATTGTAAGCATCCACCTATGTATGGAGACATGATCATCCTAATAAAATAAGGAAGTCAGATCGCAAACAAAATAGTTTAGGTGTTTCTTTTTCCCCACGAGCTAATAGAGACTGGAACTATAGAGAAATATGATAAAAGTGGTTCGATGAACACTCTGCCATGCACTTCAATGTGACTTGCGGAGTATCCATGTAGATGGAGATGCACGAAACGCCAGGCAGAAGACACGTCGAAGGTCGCGTCCCCCACGGCCACGGGTGCAGAAGGAACCGATGCCAGGTCAGGAGCAACAATCTCGACGACCAGTGCAGAGGTGGCCTCTGGTGGGCCGCTGCAACGGGAGGAGCCTGGACGCGCGACGAAGGCAGGCGTCGGTTGGCCCACGGCGCTGGATGGAGGGTGGGTCGTCGGATGCGGCGATGCTGGAGGCGAAGCGCCCCGCTGTGTGGGCTCGGGGCCGACAAGGGAAGCCGGCAGCACAGAGTAACATATACAGAGGAGCAGCCACCCCTAAACCACTGCCCTACGCTCCCCTCGTAGTTCCGTAAGGTGCTAGCAGGTGTCAGGCGGATCGCTGGCTTAGGGTGCCTCTCGCGTGGAGGGGAGGCTGAGGGTAGAGCTCGTGCCGCCTGCCACGAGGCCACGGCTGTGTCCAGCTTGCTGGCGTTTGAGGGGAGGTGGTGGTGGGGGCAGCTGCTACCTGCCACCTGCTCTGGCCAGTTTAAAGGGCTGCTTCTGACCGCAGCGCCATCATGGGACATCTTACGGAACTGCTGGAAACCCTCCCTCTCCGCACCCCTGAGCACAGGACCCAGCCCTTACAGAGGTTTCCCGTCTTTATATATTTGTCTGTGCCGGCAGGCATCACCCGCGACACCGGATGAGGCGTGGGTGCCGCCTAGCGAGCTCAGAAAACACACAGGGGCTGTACTGCCTGACACAGCCTACAGGCAGTGACTCCACAGCAGGCATCTTGAGTGACTGTAGAAGCGGATTTGGGTCGATATATGCGTAGTTCTTCAAATGGTGCTCGTCTTAATTAGATTGTCATTTCGACCCCTCAGTCTAGGAAAAAGAAAATAACCAAAACTTATCACGCAGACAGGTGAATAAAGAAGGAATGCAACAGTGTACTTAGGCCAAGTACAATACGTATTGTGTTTCTATAAAAATAATAATTGAAACTATTACTTTTATATCAAATAAAAACTGCGACATGAAAAAGTCATGTCGCCTGCCACTTTTTTTTTTTTTTTTTTTTTTTTTTTTTTTTTTTTTTTTTTTTTTTTTGCTTTGGGGTCAGGAAATTTTTCGTCAGCGAGAAAGTTGTACATAATGAAATGAAATTTTCTTTTTATTTAAACAACTTTTTATAGGTCCCCTGGTTTTCTCACAAATTGGGATAGAATAGGGCGGTGGAAGCTTTCACATTCTGCTCGTTACTTTCAGCGAGCGTGCCCGCCAGTGAGCAGAGATTGTGTTGCCCACTCTCCTTGTACTTTGTGACAGATTTTGATAAAAAATTTTAATTTGGAATACAATTATCGATATTAAATAATAATGACTTAATACTTTTTATGTATTTTATTACTAGCTAGCTGAGCCGTCCCGGCTCTGCAACAAGTAGTCTTTTAAACTTCCTCCACTCCAGAACCGTAAAACATATTGTGGTGCGGTTTCTTTCAATTTCTTCGTTATAATTCTGGGTTCAACGTAGTCTATATTAAATGCCAATACGAAAATATGAAATAATTGAATTAAGAATAATGAAGTAGAATGGTTTACCACTTCTGCAATTTCGTGCTTCTATTTTATATAATAGTATGATTTTCTATTCCAAGCTAAAAATTGTAATTATTTGTGGCAAAAATAAATTGTCAAAATACAGAGTGTTAAAATATATGAAAAGGAAGTACCAGACAGCGAACTCAATGAACTAGGTTGCGGTGGCAGCTGTGGCCAGGCGGTGACCAGGGGTGGCACTCGGCTGTGCGGCCGCCATGTTGGTTGGGTGTTGCACTCTCTGCCAGCTTCATTTGTACGTCATTCTGGTGCCACCCAAGCCGCTACCACGCCGTAGCGGAGAAGCGAGGCAACTGTCCCAGAATTGAAGCAGCTGATCGCCGCTAGTTGCAGGGAAGAAGCCTAGTACTGGCGTTGTGATCTGAAGTATATGAGACGCAACAGGAGCAAAATGAAGCACAAATTCAATGTGCAAATGTTTGTATAGCTTAAGGGACTTAACTACGGGGTCATCAGTCCCTGAACTTACAAACTACTTATCAACTAGCTTATCCTAAGGACGGCACAAATATCCATGCCCGAGGGGGCATTCGAACCCCCGACCGTAGTGGCCGTGCAGACCGTGACTGGAGCGCCTCAGTCCCCTCGGCCACCGCGGCCGGCAAGCACAAATTAAACGCATGTTTAAGTACTGCAGACTGTTTAAAAAAGTATTCTTAAATGATTCAAGTTTTCCAATTTTCGAAATACGTCTGCATAGACAAGAAGTCTAAGGGTGTAAGGCTCTTTTCTGAGAATGTAGAGCCATTTTGAATCGATATATTTGCATAAGATGATTCCATGAAACTTGTAAAGTAGCAGAGAGTGCGATTATTATTTAATCCGCGTAATTTAATGTCAAGCCCTGTGATTGTTTTTGCCGAGCACTCTGTACGTTTTGCACGCTAATTTTTGCATAATACAGTTTTGTCTACATTCTTTTCCATATTACAAAGAATTTTTCTTTGAACTTCCAAGAATTTGCGTATGAATAATTTTAATAACCCATACAACTTTAAATAGGCATTTCATTCGCACATTACTTTTTAACAGAGATGGTACCTCTCGAAGTGGCTGAGTATGCAACATTCGATCAAATATTTGGCCATTTACGAAGTACAATCACCACCTGTTAAGTATCTAAAAGCAATTATTCGACCTGCTTTTGCATCATATTAAAAATGTAAATACCTCTCACAACTCTCAGCACAACTTAGTACATAAATCGTGTTTGTATTTTTAGTAATTTATATGCAAATAAAATATAGGTACTTGACATGCAACAAAGTACTTTTATCAGTTCTAGAGAATCATTTGTAAGAGGAAACCTAAACATAAACAAACGCTCATGATTTATTACTCCATGAAAATAATATACAGTATACAAATAATGACTGATCTTTGCTATGTAATACTGTTTCCGACTTCGGCTTTGCTACCAGTCTTACTATCATAATTAAAAGCAAATGGCGGCTTCTGTGACGTTCAATGTGGGGACGCGACACTAGCGCCAGCGAGCGGTCTAGTTTTTATTTAGTATGTCTGTGGTGCCACCGATCGAGGGCTTAGCGACTCTGTGGACGAAACCAGCAGCCTCGTCTCCTAACCAAGAGCGAATTCGATTTCTGTATCGACGCTGCACGCCGCGCCGCCTTCACCGCGCAACTAAAACACGATAGTGCCAAGCTGCGGAAGAATGGTACCGCGCTCCCGACGCCTGTGTCCGCCAGAGGTCCTGAAAAGGCAAATGCACTTTGCGCGATACTGTCCCCATTCCTATTACAAAACCCTCCAAATCCTGTAACTCCACGTCCTCTGTCTCCCCTCCCCAACCTCATCCCGCTTCCCCATCTCCTCCAACAGGGGCGTGGACTCCGTGGGTGCTCCGGGGCTCGTGCACCCTCCAAGAACTTTTTGGGGGTGCTGAGCACCCACATAAAATTGAGCTGGAAAATAATTTTGTATATATATATATTTTTTTTTTTTTTTTAAATCAGTGTAGTAATGAGTGTCCATGTTTTACCCACTTTAGTCATTCTGAAGCACGTCAGTCCTTTTGACCCTTCAGGTGTACGTATTTATGAACATCCAATTGTGTTCTTTCAAGAATATGGCTTGAATAATCTGATGCTGATGCTAAAGTTAATCGTTTTCATTTATCTTTGTCTCTTTCCTTGTTATTAAAATTATAGATTCGGTTGAAATTTCTAATGGCTTTCTCTCAGGCTTAAAGAAACCTTGGACTATATTAATACTGTCAGAGATGTCATGAAGTTATCTCCAAGTGATGAAAGTTTCGATGAAGTATACAGCTTTCGCTTGGAACAGACCAAAAAAAAATTGATATCGGACTTCAAAATCTCAGAATATTTCAAAGATTTCTTTAAACCTTGGTGACAGTGTTCTATCAAACGGTTTTGTCAGAAAGAATAGCTGCGCACAAAAAGTGTTAGATTAGTCTACAGTGAAAAAGTTTTTTTACAGTGTACAAGTTTTGGGGTGTTACTTATATCGAAATATGCACTTCTGCCAATTAGATCGCTTAATTGTAGTGTCCTAATGCAGCCATGCTTTCATTTTCTTCCTCCTCCTTTTTCCTTCTATCTTTAAAAGGCCAGACAACTGCCTATTTACTTTTATGAAGTATTGCTCATGGGTTTCACACATTTTTGAACCGTGATATAGAGCACCCACACTGATTTTCAAGAGTTGGCGCCTCTGTCCTCCAATACCTCAAACACATCCGGCTCCAATACACCAACCGCAAGCTAGACTCCCACAGCCCCCTGTTACACCCCGTCCTCACCAGTCCCAGGCCTCTGCCACGCCTTTACCGCTGCACCCCTTCCTCCATCCACCTCCACACTCTCCACGTCCTTTCCCAGGGTGACTTCCGCCCCCTGCCCCTCCCAGTTGACGCCCTCTGTCCTGAAATGCACCCGTCCTACCAACCCTGATCCCCTCCCGTGGATTAACCGGCCCCCCCCCCACTTGGCTATTCCTTTCCTGCCCCGGAGTCCCTACGCTTCCTCTTCACCCTCTCCCCTACCCCCTACCCCGCGCTTCCGACTCTGCCCCCACCCTTCTCTACCCTGTGGGGTCCTGCGCCATCTGTTTTAATAGTGCAAATGTTCAAATGTTTGTTAAGCTTATGGGACTTAACTACGGGGTCACCAGTCCCTAAACTTACAAACTACTTATGAACTAGCTAATACTAAGGACGGCACAAATATCCATGCCCGAGGGGGGATTCGAACCCCCGACCGTAGTGGCCGTGCAGACCGTGACTGGAGCGCCTCAGTCCCCGCGGCCAAATAGTGCATCATCCAGTCTTGTCTATAAAGTGCATCAGTGTGTACTTTTATCTGCGTCCGCTGCTTCCTGTCACGTTACATTTTAAACAATGTCTCTGAGTGCTCTTCATTTCGTCTGTGTTTTGATGTGATAATGCATGTGTTTTTAACGTCACTGTGGCTCATAATTTTAGCTGACTATGTATGTTTTATTCAGCTGTCAAAACTGTCATTTCTCCAAGTTTTTTCGTCTTGTCTATGTTTTAATTCTCCATTGTTTTAACTCCATTTCATGTTTTCATTCCTCATGTTCATATATTTCACGCTCTCTCGGCTGAAGAGCAGCACTTGTTCAGTATAAAATAACAATAAAGAAAAAAAGCGCGATACTGTTCCCCCTCCCTGACGACGCTCTCCTCCCAGACATCCACCCCTGGTACCAGCTGTGATCCTGCCCCTTCTCCTGCCCCCCCCCCCCCTCGGTCCTTGATCCCACCAAGAAGGCGCCGCCCCCCCCACCTCCTGCCAGTCCCTCCGGAATCCCCCCTCCCCCTCCTGGGACATCTCACCCTCTTCCTCCCCCCCCCCCGTCACTGTCCGCGCCTGTAGCTCCTCCGCTCCCCCTTCCCCCTCTCCCTTCCCATCTACACCCGCCATATATATTCATCAACATCTATGTCTCTGTCGCAACCGACGCCTGTGCCTTTTAATTGTCTGTGTGACTAAGTGCTTCAGTGTAGTGTTCCTCCATTTTCGACGCAATGTGATTTTATGTAATACTGCACATCCACACTCAATTTCGAATGATAATCATCTTTCATTATGTCGCCGACTTATATGTATCGTCTGATTTTGTTCTCCATTTGTACTTTGCTATCTTCTCCGTTTGATGTAAATATTCTGTAGGTTGAAGAGCGCCTCAGATGCTGAAATGACAATAAAGAAAAAAAAGCGCGATACTGAGCCTGATTGTGCGGAGCGGACTGAGTGCATGGTGGGTGCTAGAGGTGCAGAAGAGCCTGTTCACGCTTGTGGTGGTACTTGAGCTCGGCCATCCGTGACCTGAAGTCCTCACAAAACGTTCAGCTTCACCGTTGGATCGAGGGTGGAACGGAGCACTGGTCAGATGGTAAATACTGTTGGCTTGGCTAAACCTCGTACTCCTTCCACACAAAGTGACTGCGGGCCATTGTCCGTTACTATCAGTGCCGGTACACCCTCGATACGAAAATATATACTGAAGGGCTTCGACGGTGGTGTGAGTAGTCGAGGAGTTCATTCGGACTACGGACGGAAATTTACAGTATGCGTCCGCAACGATGAGCCATCTTGTATTCCAGAATGGACCCGCAGAGTTTATATATCAGTGCTTATCAACATTGGCAAATATGCGACCTCCTTCCAAATAAAAATATTCTGGCCACCACCAAGTACCTCATGAACTGTAACAGAAGTACTGTACGTTATCTCAAAGGAAACAAACTTAATGTTATTTCTTTTGTTTCAGCTTTCTTTTAAATTGGACGAAGATTTTTTTTTTCTTTTTTGTATTTTTTGGAATGGAACACATTATCCTGTTTTTACATGATTTCTACGGAAAAATATACTTTGTCTAACGAGTCATTAGCATTTCAGACAAGACTCAGAAGTGTATTATGGTCATTAAGAAATTGTACAGACAGTTTGCAAAGAAGTAGATCTTTTTTTCGAATTTTTCAGAATTTCTTATTATAACATGTTCTTTGAGCTATCGATTGGTTCCTGAAAGCAGTTTTCAGACTTTGAGCTTATTCAACAAATGTTAATTTTTTTCTAAACCAATTGCAACAAACTGCCAACTTCCCTGCAGTTTCAAACTACGTGAACGAACTTACACTAAGGAAAACAAACACACACACTCCCGATGGAGAGAACGGCAATTATTCATCGTTAGCACACTGAATTTTAAAACAATTAGTTGGAAACCCGGCGATGCCCGGGTATTTCTTTATTTATTTAAGCTCTGGGTTAACACTTCTCATATCCCTTCTCTCTCGACATGTAGTTTTACGTGTCGGAAACATGCAGATGTCGAAACCACCGTGCAGTATTTAATACGTTGTCCTGTGGTTTATTAATCGTAATAGAAAATGCAAGTGTCACGGGAAACTACAGTCTCTTGAAGTTTAAAGGTAGATCTGCCGGTAATAATGGGTATTCTTTAGATGCTTCTTCCTTTCCCTGTAGCTCTATAGAAGTCTCTCGCTTTCGTCTACAGCACTGTCAGCTTTCAGGAATTCTTTCAGGTGGCTGCAATACAGGAGTGTCTTAGTAGTAAATACGTATATGTATTCAAACGTGCTCCATGATGTGAAAGGTTCTTACCCATCACAGTATATAACATCACATATTTATTGAATTATATGTTGGAAAATTGTATGATTTTCTAGGTATATATTCAATTGTATAGGTGCTGCTTGTTGGTAAAAATCTGTTACGAATACAGTTAGTAGTAAATAAGTACTAGATTAAAACATGGTGCGTCATGTGGCGGTTTTCCATGAACGTTATTGTTTATGTCCTCCACATCTCATGTAAAATGTATCGTACTGTGATACAACTTCAAAGGCACGTTCACCTATATGTGTGTAGAATGAAACTTTCACTCTGCAGCGGAGATGTGCGCTGATATGAAACTTCCTGGCAGATTAAAATTGTGTGCCGGAACCAGGACTCGAACGTGGGACCTTTGCCTTTCGCGAGCAAGCGCACTACCGACTGAGCTATCCCGGCACGACTCACGATGCCGCCCACAACTTTACTTCCGCCAGTACTCCTTTCTTCCAGGAGTGCTAGTCTTGCATGTTTCGCAGGAGAGCTTCTATGAAGTTTGGAAAGTCGGAAGCGAGGTACATATCCTTTCTTCAAAATGTTCAAATGTTTGTAATTCTATCGGACCAAACTGCGTGGACATCAGTCCGTAGCTTACAAACTACTAAAAGCTAGGTAAAATAACCTAAGGTCAACACACACACCCATGTCCCAGGGAGCACTCGAACCTCCACGGCGAGGTAAAGGTTCCAGGTTCGAGTCCCGGTTCCGGCACACAATTTTAATCTGTCAGGAAGTTTTATATGTTTGTATAATGTCTATAAAAGTTCCTGCGGCTACAATTTGTAGTGCACAAATTGTAAATTTTAACTTCATACCAAAACCCGTAGTTTTACTCCATAAACAGCGGAAAAGTAGTAAGCGAGAAACTTTTTTCTTTTCATCATTTTGCTGCGGTTGTCAGCGAGAAAAAGTTTAATAAAGGTTTGAAATTACGTTTAATGTTTGTTGCAAGTACTTAGGTGTTCGCATTCTCATACAGTGTATGAATAAAATCTCATCTTACGATATGGCAGTTTTTCCCGATTCCAATTGTACATGACGCCATATCTCCTGGACCATGCGTGTATGTGGTTCTTACCCTCACAGCAACTGTTACCTTACGGTAAGGAATATGTTTACCAAATTTGGTTGAAATTGGTCTAGTGATTTAGGAGAAAATGAGCAGCATTGTCGATATATGCAGCAGTTTTTCGCGCATCTCATTGTTTATGACGTCATATCTCGAAAACTAAGTAGCGCACGCGATTCTAACACTTACGGCTACTGTCCTCATGGATTGAAGCTTACGTGTACAAAATTTTATAAATATTGGAAGAAAACTGTAGATTTGTGAGCAACACGTACACAGAAACATACGGACACTCTGCTTTATATATAAATTCAATTCATAATGAATGTTACATAATGAACTCCGTAATTTTCAGATTAAATATGTTTCACTTAATTAATTAATCAGGAAGACAATTAAATTAACTGGGTCATCGCGGCTGTAGCCACTCGGTCTGAAGCATCTTGTTACGCACTGGGCATGTGTGTGTGTGTGTGTGTGTGTGTATGTTGTCCTTAGTGTAAGTCAGTTTAATTAGTTTGTAAGATCAAATGTTTGTACACTTATTGGACCAAACTGCCGTGGTCATCAGTACCTAGAATTACAAACTACTTAAAGTACCGTACACTAAGGACGAGACACGCACACACACACACACACACACACACACACACACACACACACACACACACACACACACGAGGGAGGACTCGAACGTCCGGCGGCGGCGGTCGTCCAGTCCGCACCATGACTTTGTCTGTGGACGGCTTTACTTTTATAAAAACATGACATGAAGTTTGATTTGAATGTAATGTAATGCATCCCTGATGTTACATGTGAATTATGTGATGATGGTCTGGAGTGAAATAATTATTTGTTTCAATTCTCTTCGAGTAGAAATATCTGGACTGACCCCAAACTCTCGCTCCTAAACTGGGCCGTGGCGGCAGTCAGCCATGTAGGACCCTTGATGTATAGAGGTAGGTATTGGAAATTATCGCCCTCTCGACCTGTCAAGTCGCCAGCTACGTTTCGCGCCCGTCCGCCCGTTGCTCAGATACCCACCTAATGGGACTGTTATTTACTGCGCCCACCAACGTAAGCAATAAGTAGTTGTCCCTTACAATGGCGCCAGCAGATACAAGATATCGTAGCTCAGTAAAAACAAAAAGCACGAAACGCGACGTTGCAGCGTTACAAGGCGTCCCGGTTTGCAAGTGAGTGTAAGTCTCGTGGACAGGATTCCGTCTCCTCTGCGACGATGGAGAAACAAGCGCGCAACGGCGAACTCGAGCCACTGGAGGTACTGTGGAACATTCTTACTGCCTATTCCCAACAGCAAATTATTATCAACGCATCAAACACGTCCGTCATTCAAACAGTGCATATAAAGGGCCGGCCGCGGTGGCCGAGGAGACTGAGGCGCTCCAGTCACGGTCTGCACAGCCACCGTGGTCGGGGATTCGAATCCCCCGTCGGGTATGGATATTTGTACCGTCCTTAGTATAAGGTAGTTCGTAAGTAGTTTGTAAGTTTAGGGACTGATGACCCCGTAGTTAAGTCCCATAAGCTTAACACACATTTGAACATTTGCATATAAAGGGCTCGGTCAAATAGAAAAAACATCGCGAGCAAAGCTGGCTTGAAAATATAAAGCGCTTCAGGTGGTATATTACATAATTTTTGACGTTATTCTACGTGTGATAGTATTTCGAAAATTTCCAAAGATTGGAAATGACGCGAGTAGAATACTAGCCATATCCGTGAATAACCATTATCGAAATACTGCGCCTGCTGGGACATCCTACAAGTATCTAAATAACACATTTACTCAACCGTGAATTGGTCTCGGTGGACCAATTTACTGTTCTGATAGATCAATACCCTTTTGTTTATAGTACTTGATTGATTGATTGTTTGATTTTCTCAGGGAAGCCAAAAGAGTCTTGGTCCAACCCGCCACTGCCAGCACCGAAAATAAGTTTATTGTGCGGTATCGCTCCCTGTATATTTAGTAAAGCCAACCAATGCCCTTGAACAGTGCAAGGAGTCACTTTACCAGTTCTTTATTAGACACAATTTCTTCGGGTCTGGTTGTCACAAATGTTCAGAGCTTTTTACTCTCCAATGCAATGCATTTGAAGATTAGATGTGATTCAGTTTTATCACGGTCATCACAGATCCTACATTTAGGGTCCTCTTCTGTTATTCCCATTGTATGTAGGTGTCTATTTTTAAATTCCCATGGCCTGTCAGCAACCCAACCATGAGTCTAATATCCCTCCTGTTCAGGCCTAGGACTGCAGAGTTTCTTTTAAAACATGGCTTTGGCATCATTACCTTGCCACGTTTTTGTTGATGGACTTTGGTCCAATATTCTACGTGCTATCTTCTGAGCCAGTTACGTAGCTCTAATTTGATCATTGCCTTGGTGATTGTCAGGACAGGTCCCGGTCCAATAAATGGAGACTCTGCTCCCATCCTGGCTAATCTGTCGGCATATACGTTGCCACTGATCCCCGAGTGCCCAGGGACCCACAATAGGTTTACTCTAGCTTTCCCCTAGCTCCACCAGAACCCTGTGACATTCTGCAACAATTTTAGACCTTGTTGCAGGACCTGCCAGTGATCTCAGGGCTGCCTGTCTGTCTGAATGGATATAGATGCTACGGTCTTTGTAGCACCTATGCAAATTCTCTTCCACACACGCCCTGATGGCAGTGATTTCGACCTGGAATACTGAGGACAGTTTACCCCCCGTATACCCCGGCCCCAACGCTGTGGTCCGATTTTGACCCGTCAGTGATCCAGACAATATCCCCCATTCGGTGTCGAACTATTTTCTCCCACTGCTTCCTACTTCCAATTATTATACTGAAAGGCTTGTTGAAGCAGTATGGGGTTATATTATAACTATATTATAGTCGGCTGGGATTTTCCCAACCTTTCCTATATTTACCTCGCTCACTATTTTAGTGTGTGATTCTGGATATCCCAAAGAGTTCCAGTTGTAGCCAGTGTTGAGTCTGTATGCACCAGCCGCTGCCTGCATCTTGACCCAAAGGTGTAATGGGGACATATGCAACATGGGTTCCATCCCAGCAGTTGGTGTGCTGCTAATTCCGCCTGTTATGGATAAGCATGCTAATCCCTGCACCTTAGCAAGCTCCTTAGCAGCAACCTGCTGTTCTACCTTCTCCCACCACACAACCGCCCCATAGGTGATCCTGGGTCTAATCACCATGGTTTATATCCAGTGCATACCCTTGGGGCTCAGGCCCCAATTTTTGCCACAAGCTCTCCTGGTACTTACCAGAGTACCTTTTGCCTTGGATCAAATATTCCCTAAGGTGAGGGGTCCATGTCAGTTTCTCATCTAAGATAACCCCTAGATATTTCACTGTCCCCTTCACAGATAGCGCTTCATTGAAAAGCTTTAGATTCCAACTTGAATGTTGTATATGCTTCTTTGTGAATGGTACAACAACAGTCTTCTTAGGACTACCCCCAGATCATGTTTTCTGCACAGTCTTGCACACCGTACAACGCACCTTGTGCCATATCATTGAGTGTGTCAGCAAATTTGCCAAGTATTACTATGACACGCTCATCTGTGTATCCTTGGCAAAAGTACTGCCTTGAGTTTAATTATCCAATGAGATCATTCACCTCTAGATCCCACAATAAAGGGGAAAGATCTCCTCCTTGCGGGCAACCCCTAGTGGTGTTGATTACCATTTCTTCATTCATCATAGTAGCCTCTACCTTTCTTCCACTGAGCATGGCCCTAGTCCACCTACATATAGTGGTCCCTAGGTCATGCACCTCTGCTGCCCTAACCATCGAATCGAAGGTCGTGTTGCTAAAAGCCCCCTCGATGTCGAGGAAGATACATAGGGCTATTTCCTGAAATTGTAGTGCTTTCTCCACCTTCCCAATGGGTTGGTGCAGAGCTGTCTCACATGATTTACCTGGCTGATATGCATGTTGGTTTGAATGTAGAGGAGCCCTACTTAACCTCCTTTCTCCAACATGCACATTAACCAGCTTTTCCAATGTCTTAAAAATAGAGGACAGGCTGATTGGGCTCATATCATTGGCCTTGGTATGATCAGTTCTCCCTGGTTTTGGAATGAAGACAACCTTCACTGCCTTCCAGGCATTGGGAATGATTCTTGTTGCTAGGCTAAACCTGAATAATCTCCATAGGAATCTAATAAGGTTTTCTACCGCTTGTTGCAGGAGAGCTGGAAAGATTCCATCGGGGACAGGTGACTTGAACGGTTGAAATGTTCCCACCGCCCATCGGACCTTACTGAAGTCGACACACTCCTTGGCCAAATCCCTGTCCTCTTTGCAAATACCTGAGAACCGTTGTCTCTCAGAAATCGCATACTGGTCTGAGTTCCCCCAGAGTATATTGAGGAAAGTGAGTCTTGAGGAGCAGTTCCAGCGTTTCAAGTGCTGTCTTTGTACACTTCTCGTCCTCCTTCCTCAATGTTCCTCCTGGATTAGTTGGTACCCTAGAGAGAATTTTGTGAAGTCTCGCTTGAGCAGCCGTGCCCTCCACTTCCTCACAGAATACCTTCCAAGATGCCTCCTTTGCCCGTCTGATGGAAAGGTTGTAATTGACAAGGGCCAAACGATTCTTTGCCCATTGTCCTTAGCGCCTCACAAGGTTAAACAGTCTTCGTACCTGTTTCCTTTGTATTTCCAGGTTATTATTCCACCAAGGCACACTCCTATTTGTGAACTTCTTGGTGATTGAGCAGTTGTCCTGGTATGAGGTCACTATAACAGAGGTTACGGCCTCTGCTACTTCCTCAAACTCTGCTGGATTCCTTATCGAAGTTTTAATTTCCGATAGGCTGAAGTCAAGGTCTCTCCTATATGTCTCCCAGTCCGCTTTCCTGGGATTCCTATAGGCCATGGTCTGTCTGGTTCCCATTTCAACCTTGAATTTGATATACATCTGGTCTGATGAGGATGGCTCCAGGACCACATGCCACTGTTTGATGTAACTGCCCATCATCATGGAACCAAATGTTGCTGCTAAGGAGCTTGGTAAGACGCAGAGACTGGCCTGCTTAGCCATAACAGCCGGAATTAGCAGCACACCAACTGCTGGGATGGAAACCATGCTGGATATGCCCCCATTGCACCTTTGGGTCAAGATGGAGGCGGCAGCTGGTGCCTACAGACTCAAATCTGTCAACAACTGGAACTCTTTGGGATATCCAGAATCACACACTAAAATAGTGAGTGAGGTAAATACAGGAAATGTTGGGAAAATGCCAGCCGAATGTATTATAACCCCATAGTGCTTCAACAAGCCTTTCAGTATAACAATTGGAAGGAGGGAGCAGTGGGAGAAAATAGTTCCACGCCGTATGGGGGATATTGTCTGGTTCACTGACGGGTCGAAATCAGATCAAGACGTTGGGGCCGGGGTATACGGGGTGCAGCCAAGACTGGAGGGCGTCATCTCTCTAGGGAAACTGTCCTCAGTATTCCAGGTCGAAATCACTGCCATCAGGGCATGTGTGGAGGAGAATTTGCGTAGGTGCTACAAAGATCGTAGCATCTATATCTATTCAGACAGCCAGGCAGCCCTGAGATCACTGGCAGCTCCTACAACAAGGTCTAAAATTGTTGCAGAATGTCACAGGGTTCTGGTGGAGCTAGGGGAAAGCAATAGAGTAAACCTATTGTGGGTCCCTGGCCACTCGGGGATCAGTGGCAACGAACATGCCGACAGATTAGCCAGGATGGGGGCAGAGGCTCCATTTATTGGACCGGAACCTGTCCTGACAATCACCAAGGCAATGATTAAATTCGAGCTACGTAACTGGCTCAGAAGACAGCACGTAGAATATTGGTCCAAAGTCCATCAACAAAAACATGGCAACGTAATGATGCCAAAGCCTTGTTTTAAAAGAAGCTCTGCAATCCCGGGTCTGAACAGGAGAGAGCTTAGACTCATGGTTGGATTGCTGACAGGCCATGGGAATTTCAAAAAACATCTACAAACAATGGGAATAACAGAAGAGGACCCTAAATGTAGGATCTGTGATGACGGTAATGAAACTGCATCACATCTCATCTTCGAATGCATTGCATTGGAGAGTAAAAGGCACAGAACATTTGGGACAACCAGACCCGAAGAACTGGTAAAGGGACTCCTTGCACTGTTCAAGGGCATTGGTTGGCTTTACTAGACATATAGGGAGCGATACCGCACAATAAACGTAGTTTCGGTGCGGGCAGTGGCGGGTTGGACCAAGCCTGTTTTGGGTTCCCTGAAAGAATCAGATCAGATCAAATCAACTGCCCATCATCATGGAAGCAAACGTTATGTCAATTACTTCTTCCCTTCTACTATTCCTGAATGTAGGTTCATCACCCCTATTCAGGATCTCCATGTTGTTAGATACGAGAAATTCAAGAAGGTGCTCACCTCTACTGTTGGTGTCCTTGCTACCCCACAATAGATTGTGGGCATTGGCATCACATCAAAAATGTTCAAATGTTTGTAGAACTTATGGGACTTAACTACGGGGTCATCAGTCCCTAAGCTTACAAACTACTCATGAACTAGCTAAGACCAAGGACGGCACAAATATCCATGCCTGAGGGGGGATTCAAACCCCCGACCGTAGTGGCCTGCAGACCGTGACTGGACCGCCTCAGTCCCCTCGGCCACCGCGGCCTGCGGCATCACATCCCACCAACAGTTCGTCACCTTGCCGATGGCAGGCTTCTATCAGTCTCCTCACTTCCAAAGAAGGAGGAAAGCTGTCTTCGTAAGGAAGGTATGCTGAGGCCAAAACAATTTCCCTCTGATACCTTCCTCATGTGC
This sequence comes from Locusta migratoria, assembly GCA_026315105.1. Taxonomy (NCBI): domain Eukaryota; kingdom Metazoa; phylum Arthropoda; class Insecta; order Orthoptera; family Acrididae; genus Locusta; species Locusta migratoria. Next base: position 1,571,372 of record CM048746.1, on the reverse strand, counting down.
TGCATCCTAATGGTCACCAGGTCCCTGGAACAAAAATCTATCATTCGTATGAAAGGGATTCCATTTGTAACATAAATGTATGTTCTGGAGTTTTCTAGATTTCTAGCATAAATCAGTACCACCGAGGCCCGATACACCCCCTTTGTATAAATAGGGTTCTTGTACCAGGGCCACGTCCACCTCCTGTCTCCCCAGGCGACGCCTCAGGGCAGCAGTGGCCCCTTCACTGTGCTGCAAGTTCAAATGTTCAAATGTTTGTATAGTCTATGGGACTTAACTATGGGGTCATCAGTCCCTAAACTTACAAACTACTTGTGAACTACTTACGAACTAGGACGGCACAAATATCCATTCCCGAGGGGGGATTCGAACCCCCGACCGTAGTGGCCGTGCAGACCGTAACTGGAGCGCCTTAGTCCCCTCGGCCACCGCGGCCAGCGTGCTGCAAGTTTATCTACAGCACTTCCAGTCCCCATCTTGCTGCCATTATTGCCTTTAAATTCTTTGATTAACCTGACGGAGACCTGCGAGAACCCTAAAAACAGTTTCAGGCCTTGCTCTCGCATTGCCTTCAGGGACTTCTCTCCGACCACCAGGGTTCGTCCTTCCAGAACGACCTTTTGGTTAATTAGCCACCAATCCTCTGTCGAGACTTTTCGGTTCTGGAAGCTTATTTTCTTGAACAGAGTCTTTGGAGCGATCCTTAAGGATCATTGGTACCTATTTTGATACCTTTGCGGTCTTCAGGACTTCGGCTGCTGTCTTGACCAGCAGCTTCGCATCCTCCCATGGGGATATCATGGGCACCTTGTACTTAAGCCATTCTGCTGCTCCCCCTCGCAGTCGAAAATGAGGGCACCGCGATCTAGATAGACCCTCCTGAATTTGGATCCTGGACCAGCGTCCCCCCCAATCTCTTCAAAGAGGGCCATTTGCACGAGTTCCTCCTGCTGTGAGGTGATGCTTACCAGTGGGTGTCCTTCTTGGACAACCGCCACTCTAAAGACCGAGGCTGCAGTACTATAGGTCTGTTTCCCTATTTCCTGCCTCAGCCTTTTAGGATCACGCTTGTCCAGAGAGGAGGGAGTCTTAGATTCCTCCATAACCCTCTTTCCACCTGTCTTTGACGTTGAGAGGGTCTGTGTATCCCCTTCGACCTGAGGCAGTTTCTTTTTCGGGGTCTTGGGCTCAAGCCCTTTTGATTCCTTCTACTTATGCTTAGGAAGCCATTCTTTTCCTACCTTTTGCTTCCGTTCCTTGAAAAGTTTCCTCCTCTGAGCCCCAGACAAGGCCTTAATCCTAATCTGGTCCAACTTCTCTGTTACAGTTCCCACTTCTTGCTCAGATCTAGACCCTGATTCAGAAGTAGGAGTTCATTCCATCGGTCCTGATCCCGATGTCTGAGTATGTGAGGTCTCAGATTGCCCCTCAGATTCTTTTAAAATACTTTCTTTCCCTGTGTTCATCTTAGTCCCACGAGATTTGTGGATTTATATGGTCCACACCACAATAACCCGGCGCAGTGCAAGGCTACTTACTCAGGGAGGTCGCCCGGTATCCCTGAGGCTCCGTTCGAGACACATCCACCCATGTGCCACGCACCCCTCGGCACGGATCGCATCACACCTTGGGTTGGGAAAGGAATTGGGAAAGGACTGGGAGAGGATAAGGAAGACGGGACGTTGTGGGACACTCTTAGTCTCATCCATCAGCTGAGACCTTTCCGGCAGTAGGTTCTCTACCTTCGGTATAGCCCTCTGCTTAACGCGGATGGGCAAGCCCCCCACCTACATGGACAGTGCTTCGTCAAGGTGGTGTCCCCCGGAGATGTTATAGTGCTTACTAGCTTATATGTCCGTGATTTGCAACGGTTGTTAAAGGAGGCATATCATGGCTTTTTAGGGTTCCATACCTCAGTCAGTAAAAACCTTGTTGGATCGCTCTGTCAATAAATTCATTTGTCCTAGCCAAGATGTCAAATTTAAGTAACAGTCATTGTCCGAAGCCAACTATCTGCATAAAGATGTCAAAATGTGAAAGTCATCCTCCAAAATATTGTATCTTCATAAAGTTTTTGATACAAAATGAAACATGTCAAAAGAACAAAAGAAATGTCTTTAAGTGTATAATACACAAAGCTAAATCAGTAACACAATGTTCATTGTTTGTTGGTATTCGTAGACATAAGGTTGCTTAATTCTGACAGAGACGTTCGCTTCCTTCTTGTACTACCCCATACTCATTATGCAGCAGCGGTGTTTATTAGTTCTTTGATGCACTACAGCGCCTCTACCTCTTGTTTGCTGTACTACGCAATCCATACTTCAAGCATAGCCTACATCTAAATATTTTTCCGTAAGAAAACAATATTATTGATTACGAAGCAAAAGAAATGTTAAAGGTTAATATCTGATTTACTCTCTCCATTGTGCTGCGACTGATCGGTTCCGGCCGCTGCCAACTTCGCCATACTACGCCGCGACGCAGTAACTAAAATTTTGCCACCACGGTAGGAGCACCGCGTCTTTTACAAGGCCAAAGAAGATCATGTAGCCACAGTTCGTATACTACACTAAAAATGCAATGATACGTCAGGAAATACTTCAATACCCAGACTTTTATTTTGTTAAATTTTAAGCCACTTTTATATTTGTATCCTAACACGTAAACGTCAAATATTAACTACATTATGTGCGAAATCAAGGATTTTTTGAAGCCAGTCTGCCATATTGGCGAGTCGTAGAATGCTATTTCTCCGTTAAAACTATGCGATAAGCCGACACTTTTAGTATCAATGCATTGAATTGACAGTCAGTGCAAAGTATATGCTTTTAAACAATATACTTTCTTGAATAAATATTAATAAATGCTCGTTATAAGTTATTTGAAAACTGAATTTTAACGCTAATTTTCAGCCTTTTAACTCGTTGTACATCACAGCGAAAGTGCCGGACGTTTTATTCCTATTTTGAGTGACATGAAACATCAGATCTACAATATCAGCACTTGTTTAATACTTATCAATATGGCGGAGGCAGGCTTCACTTCTTCAGCTCAGTGGCGTTATCTGACCTCCTCGTTTGAAATAGGTTTTCTTACCTTATTATTATGCACTGCTGTAATCCAATCTGCTCCCGCACTGCTATGTTCGGCTGTACGCCTCTGTCTCACCTTTCTAAAACGCGATTTTGGAAACGTGCCTTTGGCAACACTTCGTCGTAGTTCTATAGAAAGCTACTGATTTCGCCTGCAGCTTTGCGCTTCACAGTTCAAAGATGTCAGCCGGCCGCGGTGGCCGAGGGGACTGAGGCGCTTCAGTCACGGTCTGCACTGCCACTACGGTCGGGGCTTCGAATCCCCCCTCGAGCATGGATATTTGTGCCGTCCTTAGTCTTAGTTAGTTCATAAGTAGTTTGTAAGTTTAGGGACTGATGACCCTGTAGTTAAGTCCCATAGACTACACAAACATTTGAACATTTTTCAAAGATGTCAACAGCACAGTGAGCTTTCAGGAACATCCTCAAGCTGAGTGGAATGCAGTAGCGTCTTGTCAGTAGTAAATAAGATATGTATTAAAACGCGGTGCATGATTTGACACGTTCTTACCTATCGCAGTGTTAATTTACCGTGTCCTATCGATTGATGTTTGTGTTGCACAATGACATAATTTTGCAGGTATATATTCATTGGTATAAATGCTTTATGTAGGTTTCTCTGTGGTATTTATTCCTTCCTTATCTTAGGGAATATCGTTCTTCCCTTTTGTTCATCGACTTCTAGCTTACTATCTGTCCATTTAAGTTTCGTTTCCATGCAGATCATTTGTAGAGAGTAATATTAGCAAACTGTCTGCGACGAATAAATAGTGGATGAATGAAGACTCGTAAAGTCTGGGAAAGTTTATTGTTTACGACATCATATGTCCTAAACTATGTTGTCGTAGGTAGTTTTTAACCCCAAAGCGATTGTTGTCTGATAGTAAGCAATATGTCTACCAAGTTTAATTGAAATCGGTCCATTATTTTAGGGGGAGATATGGAAAATAGCTTATGATGTAGCAGTTATTCGGAAATTTCATTGTTTATGACGTCATATCTCCTGAAATATGTGTCGTATTATGATGTAAATTAGAAGGTACATTCAGTGGTAAATGTGCTTAATGTCTGCAAAATGTATCGTGTGTTAGCAGTAAAGACGCAATAAATCAAAACCTCCTTCATGATGATGCGGTTTTTCATGAAACAAATTGTTTATGACTTCATATCTCATGAACTGTATGTCAAACTGTGATATAATATCGAAGGAACATTCAGTGGTATGTATGTGCACTGTCTGTGAATTGTCTGGCATATACAATTTACAATTTAGAAGTAATAACTAGTGACGTCATGGAAAATGCCGTAAAATATACATCATGAACATCGGAAAAGTAGTAGGCGATAAAGTTCTTTCATTCCGTCACTTTATTGGGTTTGTCAGCGATAAAAATTTACGTAAGCCTGTTATATCATGTTTACAGTTTATTGCAAGTCGCTAAGTACTCTCATTCTGGAATAGTTGACGAATAAAATGACCCTATCAAACGCCGCAAGATGGGACAGATATCATTGTTTGTGAGGTGATATCGTATGACCTACGTATCGTATCTGGTTTTTGCAACCACAGAAAATGATTCCTGGCCTTAAAGAATATTTTTAACAAACTTGGTTGAAATCGGGACCATTAGTTTAGGAGCAGATGTAGAATATTTTCGCATGATGCGGCCGTTTTTCACAACTGTCATTGTTTATGAGGTCATATCTCCTTAGGTATGCGTCGTAGGTGGTTCTTACTCCGACAGCGATTGTTACTGATAGTAAGGGTCATGTGTACCAAGTTTGGTTGAAATCGGTCCAGTAGTTTAGGAGGACATGTTGAACATAAATACACACACACACACACACACACACACACACACACATACATACAGCCTATTTTATAAGATGTAAGATTAAAGGGGAATTTGTACGCTACAGAGGTGGCTACACATGAACAATTTGTCGCATCACTGAAGCTGTTCCAAGGCTTTAACCCTGACGAGATTATTTTAACTCACGGATGTTATGGTCTTCAACGTGCTCCACTTACGTAACCATCGAAAATCGTGCGTGTGATGATAGTGAATTTTTCGTTTTTTTTTTTTTTTTTTTTCGGAAGCGGAATTCGAACTTTACTTCCGCCAGTACCTCGCCTCCTACTTTCCAAAGTTGTGAGAACGGACTGTGAAGCGTACCGGGATAGCTCAGACGGCAGAGTGCTTGCTTGCGTAAGGCAAGCCTCCCGGGTTCGAATCCCGCTTCCGGCACACAAATTTTCATCTGCCAGGTAATTTCATATCAGCGCACACTCCGCTGCAGAGTGAGAAGTTTCATTCTGAGAAACGTGGTTCTAGTATTACAATGTTTATAATAAAAAACAGCAACCAACCACAAGTATGTATAAAAAATTTTTATTTTAACCATGACTGGTTTCGGATTTTTTTTTTTTTTTTTCACAAATCCATCATCAGATCTTGTACTGCTTACAAGCTGTGGCCTCGTTTTCGTGTTAAAGATGTTCTGTCGTGTCATGTTTCTTCTTATGGCGATTTTGTCTTCTGTTTTCATCAGTTATTATCATTACTCTCTTTTTCCGCACATACAGGGTGTATCACTAAGTGTGTTTGCCACTGTAACTTATAAAATAATAGGTGACGGGAAATTTAATGGGGTAGGTCAACACAAGAAATGTTACATTTTCTGTGGAGCTATGACAATGGTTTATTGTATCATTTTCCAAGCAGTTACAGCACAAAGATACAATAGTTTTTTTCTATCGTGCATTGGAATCGTTGAAACCAGCTGCGTCCAAATCGATATAAACCACATTCCTATCACTGTTAGTTTGGGAGCTTCAACCCTTCAAAGTTTGCCGGCCGCGGTGGCCGAGGAGACTGAGGCGCTCCAGTCACGGTCTGCAAGGCCACTACGGTCGGGGGTTCGAATCCCCCCTCAGGCATGGATATTTGTGCCGTCCTTAGTTGTAAGTAGTTCATAAGTAGTTTGTAAGTTTAGGGACTGATGACCCCGTAGTTAAGTCCCATAGACTCTACAAACATTTGAACATTTCCTTCAAAGTTTCAGGGGCAGATACCACACGCTTTACAAAATACATGGCTGTGTGGTGATGGATGTTATGGCGGTGGGAAGTTGATTTACATGAGATGTTCAAATGTGTGTCCATGTTTCTCAAAGCATAATGCAATGCCCCGTCGAAAGGATCTGCGGACGAGATGTAACATCGCCAGTGTGACGGAGCGACATGCGTCCTCGATGCGCCGTTTTAGATCATCTGGGGATGTGGGCTCAGTGAAATAAACACGATCCTTTAGATATACCCACAAAAAGAAATCTACTGGTGTTAAATCGGGCGACCTTGCGGGTCGTGTTTATGTGGGTATATCTAAAGGATCGTGTTTATTTCACTGAGCCCACATCCCCAGATGATGTAAAACGGCGCATCGAGGACGCATGTCGCTCCGTCACACCGGCGATGTTACATCTCAGCCGCAGATCCTTTCGACGGCGCATTGCATTATGCACCGAGATGGAAGTTACTGTCCTAAGATTTTCTCCCGAGTTTTGGCTATCTGGCACGTTGCCAGCTTCATCAAATGTTCAAAGGTTTGTAAAGCATCTGGGACTTAACTGCGGGGTCATCAGTACCTAAACCAATTATAAACTACCTTTTATGTGTATTTTCTATCATAGATTTCATCCGAATATTTAGTGTGAGAGCTACAAGTTACTGTATGTGTAGTGTTAGGGTCTGTATTCATTACATTAGCTAGTGCTTGTTTAATCGGTTCTACTTGATGTGTAAATTGTAAGTCAGCCTTAAAGTATCTGCAGTTTCAGTTTTGTTAGACATTATTTTTTGGCTAGCTGGTTGATTTGCTGGTTTAGTTTTTCGGTGGTTTATGTATCCTGTCTGTTTAAGAATTTATTAAAGGTCCCTCATACCCCTGTTCATGCTCTTGAAATTTTTATTTATATGGCTATCTTTTTCTAAACTAAACATTTGCACCTCCATAGGTAAGTCTGTAATGTTTCCTTCGAGAGTGATCTGTACAGACTGCAGTTTCTGTACATCTTTTTGAAGGCAGGTTGAGGTTTGGGGGACGTTTCTTTAAGCTTCTTACATTTACAATAGTACAGTTGGCGTAGACTCTATCTTTGTTCGGAATTACTCAGCTGGAGCTTGAACGAATTTTCAAGATCTTCAATGCTCATATCTCTCTCCTGCCGTTGAATTTGTAGTTGCTGTAATTGTTCTTGTACCTACAGCTTCAGAAGTGTCTCTCTTCCTACTGCTATTCATCTAACTGCTATTCATCTAACTTTCTTTCAAAGGCCTTTCTCTTTACTTCTGTTTTCTTTTTTGCTCTTGAAGCATGTGCTTAATCTTTGGAATGGGGTCTGCATTTATTTCAGTGGTTAGTTCAGTTGCGTAACTATCCACATCTGTACTGTCTTTCTGATCCTCCGTTTCAGATAAAATGTTCTTTATATCGTGCTGGGGAACAACGTCTAAATCATTACACTATCCTGCATTAGCATCACGAACTGGTTTCATTTGATCGCATATACATATTTTGTAGCTTCTGCTATGACCCATACAAATTTTGGACTGGTTCCCACTGTCGTGTTGTATGATCGACTCCAATTGAACCGCTCTATTAGGAGGGTCAATATAGTGATGGATCAGCTGCTTAGGACGGCTATTCTGTCAGACATGGGTTTGGTTCCTACTGAAACTATTGGTAGGTGGGATTTCACTAGGCATGGCCTGCATCTCAATAGCAAGGGTAGGGGAATGTGGCTGGGTTGAAAGCGAAATCCTTAATGGGCGACACTGCAATTCATGAATTTTGGACTAAGATCAGTGTACAGTGAGAAGCTCAGGTAAGTGCTAAAGATGTTAAAATATCACAATATTATCACAAAAGTAAAGTAAACAATAATGTTAGCATTTTTCACCGGAATATCGGGGGACTAAAGAATAAAATAGATGAGCTTCTGATTTGCTTAAATGATACAGAAACTGATAATGTAACATATATGCTATGCCTGTCTCAGCATCACATTGTCACTCGTATGGAAAAGATGAATGTCAGTGGATATGAACTAGATGCACACGTAACTGGAGATAATAAGTTAAGAGGAGAAGTTGCCAAACATGTCAAATCTGTCACTGTGTAAAAAATTTAGAAACAAAAAAGTTATGTGTAGAGCTACATATTAAAGCATTTGCCTGTCAGCTTAAACTCAACTTATAATTGTAACAGTGTATAGCCTCCTTCAGGAAACTTCCAGTTATTTCTGGAAAACGTGGATGCCTTATTGTGCTATCTGTCAGATAGGGGGAACCAAATTATTATTTGTGATGATTTAAACATTGAATCACTAAAAGAATGTAATAGAAAGAATGACCAGGAAGTCTAACTTCGTTCCTTCAATCTGACATCCGTTATTGATTTTCCTACTCCGGTAGTAAAGGACAGCAGCATATCGATATATAAATTTTATAGACCAAGGTAAGTTTAACAACGTAAAGGCTTGTCCTGTTGAGAACGGTCTTTCGGATCATGGAGCAAGCTATTAAAAGTATTCTATAATTCGAAACAGTCCTCCACAGTTGACCATTCAAAAAATGTTCAAATGTTTGTAAATCTATCGGACTAAACTGCGTGGCCATCAGTCCATAGCTTACAAACAAATTGAACTAAGGAAAACTAACCTAAGGACAACACACACACCCATGCCCCAGGGAGGACTCGAACCTCCGACGGCGAGCATCCGCGCGCTCCGCAGCGAGGCGCCTTAAGCCGCTCGGCTACTCCACCGCGGCGGTGTGCGCTCAATTAGGACCTAACAACTATAAATTTCAAAGAAAGCCTACAGCAGTTAGACTGTATAACATAACAAGTAATACACTACCACATATTAAGAACCCATTACCATCAAACTCAATTAAAATGTTCAATACCAGTAACTTGACACACCAAATACTTAATTTCAGCTTGTGATACACGTTTTGACAGAAATACAATTACATAATCTTCATTGTTTTGGGGATTGTCACGAAGTATTAAGACGACATATAATATATATGTTAGTACATTACTTACAGTATTTTAACACTTTGTAGATATGAAAATCTTCTGTTAATAGCTTGTAAAAGGAAATCTACTCATGTAAACTGGTCATCTTGCATATTGTGATCTGGTCTGTTGTGTAAAAGATTTTGAATCCTATTGGTTCACCAAGTCACTTGATATGGATTAATAACGATTTCATCACTCATTTGAAACAAGTTGATCACATTTTAGAGTATTTGAACTTTATTTTATTTTTCAGAAAGCTCCACAGCACCCAAAAGAGATGTCATGAATTATTGAAACACGCCTTTTTAAGTTGTCATTTTCACTTCTTTGTTTGTTTATAAATTTAACTGTCATTGTCTTTCTGTTTAAATGCTTCTAAAGGTCATATCTGTTAATTTCTTGTATATATTTTTAGTACGTAAACCAAAGATAAAATTGACGATTTTTGTGTTTCTACAAAACCATATTGCACTCAGCCTCTTGGTCAGTTGACCTCTGGACGAGGTACTAGGAGCCTGTGTTGTTTGCAAACATAGTGTCCAAAGAACTTGAGGTCGCAAAGACTGTGCACTTGAGAGTGCAACAGCCAAGATAACGGAATGTTAGTGTCCTTTGTTTTGTGAGTTAAGAAGTGAATAAAGTCATAATTTGTGGCTATTACTGAGTTTCATTTATCTGCTTAAAATCTGTACCTCTGCCTTTGTGGGAATCATATTCCAAGACAACGAGACCATCTCTACTTTCAATTTTATATCGAGATAATACAGAGATATTGTGATTCCGCTACCATATGTTCTCAATGTGCCATCTTTGTTGTATTATGACACAGAATTTATTCTACAACTAGTATGGTTATTCTACAACTGATATGAAGTATATAAGGAACCTGGCGCTAATTTAAAATATAGCTTATTTCATGATACATTTGTAAGGGTATTTCAAAGCTGTTTCCCCAAGAAATTAGTTAATTTAAAAAAAACATGGCTTACTAAAGAAATATAAATATCTTGGAACTGGGAAAAGGTACCAAATCTATCCTCAAGAAAGAATAGTTTCCCAGAAACAATAAAATATTGTAAAAACTATTGTGCTACATTAAGAAAAGTTATTAAAATACCAAGAAGCATGTGCATCATGTCTGAGGTTAATTGCTCTGATAATGAAATTAAAACATTTTCAAATTATGAAAAGACAGGACAATCAAAAGCTCAGGAGGATAGTATTACCATCAAAGCAAATGAAAAGTTATTAATAAAAAATCATAAGTTGAAAACATTTTTATAGTTAAGTGGCATATTATGCCTATGGAGAACAATAAAAATTTATATAAAACACTCTTATTTCAGCCAAGATCGCTAGTTTATTTTTATTTTATTTTATTTTATTTTATTTTATTTATTTATTTATTTATTTATTTTTTACTGATTTCAATGAACTATGTCATCATCTACAGGAAAAAAAATTACAATTTTCTCGTATTTTCAAATTTTCAAATGTTTGTAAATCTATCGGACCAAACTGCGTGGTCATCAGCACGTAGCTTACAAACTGCTTAAATTAGGGTAAACTAACCTAAGCACAAACAAACACACCAATGCCCCAGGGAGGATTCGAACCTCCGACGGCGAAAAACCGCACGCTCCGCAGCAAGTCGCCTTAGACCGCTCGGCTACTCCACCGCGGCCTTCGTATTTTCAATAAAATAGTTACTTGTGAAAATGAAATATAAGAAAAAGAACATTGTTAAACGATTAAAATTTGCATCACCAAAGTGGACAGTCATCTGTATTGTACATTTAAAAATTGTGCGTGTTCTTGCCACAAGTAACAAGGAGACAATGTTCCTTTTCTTATATTTCATTTTCACAAGTAACTCTTTATTTGATTGAAAATAGGAGAAAATTGAAAAAAAAAATTCTGAAGATTATGACATAGTTCATCGAAAACGGTAAAAAACTAACAAATAAACTAGTGATCTTGGCTGAATTAAGTTTGTTATATGGAAACATTTTCAACGATTACTTTTTAAATGTTGTGAATCTAGATATTCATCAGAAGTAGCAAAGCAGTTCATGGAAGAAGCCATACCTTCACAATTTCATTCAATTGAAATTCCACCCACCCCTCCCTCAGAAATTAGAAAAACAATAAATTCTCAAAAGCTCACATGGAATTTATGGCATTGCCAGCAGAGTATTAAAACTTTTTCCCTAAGAGATAAGTAGGATTCTTATTTATGTAGTAGCTCTTTAAAGCAGGGTGTAACATATCTTGCTTTTCGTCGTTATTTTTATTGCTACCGACTGTTACTTTGGACGCCGACGCCGGAAGATCTCATTAGGAGGCAAGTTTTTTCCCAGAAACGCTAGCCGCCCAGCGCGCCGAAGTACCAGACCAACACCATCGAAAGACAAGGCACGCAAAGCAGGTCGCTATCGTGTAGCTAAATGGCTGGCTCCTAGGGCCTAATGGGTTGTCCAAATATTTATTGAGATGTGGTTCAACAGTCGTAAGATGTTTGAGGAAATGCCTGCTGTAAATCATCAGCTGTTTATTATTTTTCAAACTTCTACCGGTTTCGGTTATAAACCATCTTCACGGAAGACTATTAAATAAAAATACAGAAACAGAATTGTACCTGAAGTAAAACACATAATATAACCCAGTAGTTTCATATAGTAAGTACTTACGAACTAGACAGACTGATTAAACAGGTGCATTATATGACTCCTTATGCATACTGGCTTGCATGTCACACAATAAAAATAAATAAGACGTCACTAGGCATCAAGTCTTGATTAAAAACACAAAAGCAATGTCAGGCTGTGTGATGGTGAACCAAGGTCTATTACAAGAGAACCTAACATAACTATTGAACACATCGGTCAATGATATAAAATTATCTATGATCAAAGTATACATGGTGTTAAAATGATATATCTTAGGCAACCACCATAGGTTATATCTTTGACAAGATATCATGGTGAAATGTTACAGAAAGCAGTATGTAAACATTACGAAAATAACAGGATGGATTATGAAAACAATAAAAATGTGTAACAACAACAATTATCTATCAAAGTATAAAAGTAAGGGAACAAAGTATACCTAATGTTAGGAAATAAAGCAAACCTAACCCAATAACTGAATCGTAAAATTGTAATTAGTTTATGTAGAGGTAGGCTTGAGACTGCTAATGAGCATAGTAGATAACACAGTATGTGAACATTATAATACGTATGGATACATCTTACAAAGAACAAGATCTGACATATTATGAACAAGAACAAAGTAACATTAAATGAAGTAAACATGTAAACCTTGAGCTACGTAGCATAATAGCTAAAGCATAACGGCGACAGGGTGTCACAATTACATAGTTCAGGGTGCAACACCGCGACCAGAGAGGATCAAATTGGACAACCGTCGGCATGTTATCGGAAGTCTAGAGGGGCGTGTTACCTGACAGTAGGTCAGAATATTACTTTTGCGCCTTTCAGTTTTAGCCAGAACAATTTTAGCGCCGTGTATAGTGCATAAACACTTTACATACATCGTTTCCCGAAAGTGTCAACAGCTTTAAGTACAGTACCTCCGACGATCAGCTGCATTTGCGACTAAACGGTACAGCCTGGGAGTCTAAGATTAACCTAAATTTATTTTTGTTCTCCATTTCCAACAGAAAATTTCCGAACAATTGTCGACGTTTCAGAGGCTAACTTTCTTACAGTAAGATTTGATTTGAATTTATTTCATGTTAGAAGCATGAACTACTGCATGGGCTAAGGAAATACAATCTGACACTGGAGCTTTATACAAAAACCACCATCAGTAGTGCAATGACGTTCGTAGTTTGTCGTAGGTTTAATGAAGTAGTAGTATTATAATTTTCGTTTTCATTAATCAGATTATGGTACTCAATCAAAATACAAGGAAACTGCCATTAGGGAATTCCTTATTCAGAACTTAATCTTTTATGATGAAACGTGCGTTAAATATCCAGAATGAAACATTCACTCTACAGCGGAGTGTGCGTTGAATTGAAACTACCTGGCAGATTAAAACTTTGTGCCGGAACCGGGACTCGAACCTGGGACTTTCGGCTTTCGCGGGCAAGCGCTCTACCACTGAGCTATCCCGACAAGAATCACGGTGCCGCCCCACAACTTCAATTCTGCCAGTACCTCGCCTCCTACTTTCCAAACTTCACGTAAGTTCTCCTGCGAAACTTGCAAGACTAGCACCCCTGGAAGAAAGCATATGGTGGAGACATGGCTTATCAACAGCCTAAGGTAATGAAACTGTCACTCTGCAGGGAGTGTGCGCTGATATGAAACAATAATATATGTAGCCTTACTTCCTTCACTTCATACGTCAATTTTTTCAGGTTTTGTAGGACAATTACAAATGCTTCTCTCTTCTCATTCCAAAAAACAGATTTCTTCGTCAGCAGATTGTTTTCAAAAGAAACCTTAAATTTAAACACATAACTCAAATGCGCAAAACAATTAACATATAACATGATATTTTAAACAGAGCTCTTTTGAAAAAAGAAATATTTGCGGATGTCCACCTGAACTCAAGACATCCGAGTATCAAATTCACCATGGAGTTGGAGAAGAATGGTCAGCTTCCCTTCTTGGACGTCTTGGTAAAGAAGAAGGCAGATGGCTCCTTTGGCCATAGTGTGTACAGAAAGCCAACACACACAGATTTATATCTGCAGGCCAACAGCTGCCACCAGCCAGCACAGAAGACCGGTGTGCACTGAAAACTCATACATCGGGCCAAGACACTATCCGACTCGGACAACCTGTCAAAGGAACTCGAACATCTCTGACGAGTATTCACTGAAAACGGCTATTCAACCAGGGATATCCATAGAGCAATGCATCCTAAAAGATGTATGGATGAATCAGAGCAGGAGCAAGAAGAAGAATCCAAGAAGCTTGCCTTTTTACCATACGCTGGGCCCATCTCTGCCAAGATCAGAAGAATACTAAATAAACATGAAAATAAGAGTGTTTTCTGTCCACCTAGCAAAATCAGGGCTCTACTTGGGACAGTTAAAGATGACCTTGGGTTAAGGAAACCTGGCATTTATAATGTTCCCTGTGAATGTGGTATTCTTACATCGGACAAACCACTAGAACAAAGGGCATTAAATTGCAAGAAACACCAACGACATACCAGGCCAAAAAATCAGCAATAGCCGAACATTGCTTGGAGATGGAACATTCCACTGAATACCAGAAAACCAAGATCTTGGCCCAGACCCCTAGATTCTGGGATATCTTCCTCACGGAATCGATAGAGATCAACATAGCACGAAACTTGATCAACCGTGAAGCAGGATACAGACTAAGCACTGCATGGAATCCGACACTGGAACTCATGAGGAATAAAGTTACCAACTTCAATAACGAGCCAAGGGAAGACCAGAAAGCGACGAATGCCACGGGAGGCGGCCATAACGGGAGTGGACGGAATTGTGAACACCCGGTGAGCCAGGAGGGCGCGACTCGCGGGCGAGAACCAAATGGTCGGCACCAGGACGCCACCACCGCCGCTGGGGGCGGCCAGAACGGGTGCGGACGGCAGAGTGAACACCAAAGGCGCTGGGGAGGCACGACTCGAGGGCGCGGACCTAGAAGGGAACGCCTGATGATTGGGCGCGGACCGAAAACGGAACACGAGGCACTGGCCAGGCGTAAATGTCTCACCCAGTCAGCGAGGCAACCAGTCTCAGGCAACAGCTGAAGAAGCACCGAGTAACGGTCGTCGAAATATCGTCTTGGGAAGACGCTGATATCCGGCAGATGACTTGTCTTCAATGAATGTCAACAAGTCGTCAGGAAAGTCTAAGAAATCACTTTGAATTTACCATCTTCATTGTTTCGTAACCTAATTTTATTTCTTCAGTGTAGGCTGATTTTCGCAAACTGTATTATATTACTCTTATTTTCCTCTTCTTAATGCTCATCTTATATGCTCTCTTCAACATTGTCAGTTTCATTCAATTGCTGTTCCAGGTCCTTTGCTGTCTATGACTGAATTACAATGTCATCAACAATACACGATTTTTTTTTTATTTCTTCACTTTGAACTTTCATCCCTTCTCCAAATGTTTTCCTTGCTCAATGTACAAATTGAATGAAATTGAAGAAAGGCTACAGCCATTACTAACTGCATCGCAACCAATGCTTCCCTGTCGTGTCCTACTCTAATAATTTTTGGCCAGCATTTGTACAACCCTCCTTTTCCTGTGTTTTACACTTGCTGACATCAGAATTTGAAAGAGTGTATAGCAATGAAAATTGTCAAAAGCATTTTCCAAATCTACAAAAGTCTTTAAGTGAGTATTGCCTCTCCTCTTCCTATGTTTCTCCTGAATCTAAACTGATCTTCCCAGAGGTCAGCTTGTACCAGCTTTTCCATCCTTCTATAAGTAATTCGTGTTACAATTTCGCTACCATGACTTATTATTCTTATGGTTCTGTAATTTTCAAACCAGGCTGCGCCTGATTCCTCTGCGATAGGGATTAATACATTTTTCTTAAAAACTGACGTTATTTCGATTGTCTTGTACATCTTTGAAACCATATGAAATAGTTTTGTCATGGCTGGCTTTCGCAGAAACCTCACTAGCTCAAAGAAAATGACATGGCCTTTTTCGGACTTAATAAGTCTTTCAGATCTCTGTCAAATTAATCTCTCAGTATAGTATCTCCTTTTTCATCTTCCTCTGCTTCACATTCCCTTCCTACAATATTGTCTCTAAGTTCATGTCCTTTGTAGAGTCCCTCTATTTATCTCCTTCCACCTTTTAGTTTTTCCTTCTTTGCTGAGAACTGATTTTCCATCTGAGTTCTTGATAGTCATACAGCTGTTATTCTTCTCTCCAAATGTCTCCTTTATTTTCCTGTAGGCGGTATCTATTTTCCCCCTAGTTATACATTCTTCTACATACTTGTATTTGCCTTCTATCCACTCCTAATTATCCATAGTGCACTTCCTTTATGTCTCATTCTTTGTCATCTGTACTCCATTTTGCTTGCTTCATTTACTGCATTCATATATTTTCTCCTTGCATCAATTAAACTTAGTATTACCTGTGATATCCAAGGGTTTTCGTGGGTCTTGTGTTTCTACCTATTTGTTCCTCTGCTGCCTTCGATATTTCATATCTCAAAGGTACCTATATCTTTTCTATGGTTTTATTTCTTCCAGTTTCTGTCAACTGTTGCCTAAATCTCCCACTTAAATTCTCAAGAGCTCCACACTCTTTCAGTTTATCCTGGTCCCATCTCCTTATTTTCCTATCTTTCCGCAGGTTTTTTCAGTTTTAGTCCACAGTTCATGACCAATAAAATATAGTCAGTCTTGGATATGTCTTACAGTTTGAAACCTGGTTCCTAAATCTGCGTCTTACCATTATATAATCTGTCTGGTACCTTATATATTTACATAGTTACCCTGAGATCATTGTAGTTCATATAATGTTGTTGAAACACTTTGACTATAGCTGTCATTTATACTAAGGCAGTAAATAAAATGTGTCATACAGGCATATAAGCCAATCATAATTGCATAAAATCAGTAACGTCTTAAGCAGAAAGGACAGCAATAAGAAGGAAATTAAATAAAACTTGATGAAGCATTGTACTTGCAGCGTAAAATGTATAAACGACATATTTCACACTACGGGTCCCAAAGTAAAGGAACTAACACTTCTGTTGCATTATTTGTCTGCAGGAGAACACTGATGCACCGGGAAGCAATGCAAGAAAAAAAGAAGCTCCAGCTTTCGAGGAGGTTCTGGAGGCTATTGGCTCCAGGGGGAAGTTCCAGACGAGGCTGACCATCGTCTTCGTCTGCATCGCGTCGATTGTCGACCTGATGAGTGTCAATATGTTCTACCTGGCTATGCAGACTCCCGATCACTGGTGCCACGTCCCTGGTAGAGAAAACACCAACCTGTCTGTCGAGGAGTGGAAGAACATCACCATACCCAGGTTTGCAGTAGTAGATATCATAATTTTTCTGAAATTAGATATTACGTCGTTAATGAATGTGACTGGATGATACTTTTAACTAAAAAATACTTCTATGTAATTAAAGCCAGAGCCACAGCTACTCATTTACAGTAATTCACGTTACTAATTACAATGTGCTATGCTGCACTTCCAAATATCAAATTTTTCTATAATGAAAACAGAAAATTTCCTTAATTTACAAACTCACTTTGCTAGAAGTTATTAATAGTATAATTAGTTAAACAAACTTTTACATGAGGCAGGGAATTGTTATTAATTATTAATTACCCATGGAATATGCAATTTACTGTACTTGACAGTAACATTCCAGACTTAAAAGACCTGGTAATGACATGTCAATTCCATTTACCTTCATGCATATCAATTGAATATACTGATCTGCATGTTATTAATAGTAGTTTTCTTAAGTATGATATGTAAAAACTGAGTACATGCACAATATATATATATATATATATATATATATATATATATATATATATATATGAAAATGAATGTTTGTCTGTATGTGTTCATAAACCATTCATTCGAATGCAATAAAACTTTGGTAAACCGTTCACCGTATGCCCACGAAGGTTCCTGACCCAAAAACAAAAGAGCACGACACATAGCTCACCAGATATGACATCATAAACAATGAGAGGCCACCTCGTGAGAATACCCAGATTTATGCTTCAATTATTGGAAAATGGGAGTAGTTGGGGACCTGCAACAAAGTTTGCAAGTAACGCTTATGAAACGTTTTGTAACTGACCCCCCACCCCCACACACTCTCAAACAAAATGGAGAAACGAAAAGAAGTCTACCACTCACATCATTTTAGCTGTAGATGCCATAAAACTGTCGCATCAGGAAGTTAGCATTACATATTTGCATGTTACTATTTTTTTTCTGGAAGTTCCCTTTAATTCTCTTGCATCCAAAATCAAGCAATCTGTTTTCTTAATCTCTATCCCTGTACAAGGAAACTTTAAAGGTGGAAAGAGTACATAGAGGAGCTCTACAAATTAAATGAACTTAGAGACAATGTTGTGGGAAGGGAGGAGGAAGAAGATGAAAATGAAATAGGAGATACTATACTCAGTGATGAACTTGACAGAGCCCTGAAAGACCTAGGTCATAACAAGGCCCCGGGAGTAGATGTAATTGAACTACGAAAGTCTCTGAGAGAGTCAGCCATGACAACACTATTTCACCTGGTGTGTGAGATGTTTGAGACAGGCAAAATACCCTCAGACATTAAGAAAATGGTAATAATCCCCATTCCAAAGAAATCAGGCGCAGATAGGTGTGAAAATTACAGAACCATCAGTTTCATAAGTCACGGTTGCAACAATTTAACACGAATTATCTACAGGAGAATGGAAAAGCTGGTAGGAGGTGAACTCGGGGAAGATCAGTTTGGATTCAGGAGGAACGTAGGAAGCCGGAAGGCAATACTCACTTTACGAGTTATCTTAGAAGATAGATAAGGAAAGACAAACCTACATTTTTAGCTTTTGTAGATTTGGAGAAAGCTTTTGACAATGTTGATTGGAATACACTCTTTCAAATTCTGAAGTCAACAGGGGTAAAATACAGGGAAAGGAGAGTTACTTACAACTTGTAGAGAACGCTGTTATTCGACTCGAGGGGCATGAAAGGAAAGCATTAGGTCGGAAGGGAGTAAGACAGGATTGTAGCCTTTCTCCAATGTTATTCAATTTGTACATCGAGCAGGAGGGAAGGAAAGCAAGGAAAAATTTGGAATAGGGATTAAAGTTCAAGATGAAGAAATAAAAAGATTGCGTTTTGCTGATGACATTGTAATTGTTAGAGACAGCAAAGGACCTGGAAGAGCAGTTGACTGGAATGGACAATGTTTAAACAGGGCGTACAAAATGAAAGTTAACAAGAGCAAAACAAAGATAATGGAATGCAGTCTTCGAAAATCAGCCGAGGCTGAAAGAATTAGATTGGGTAACGAAACAGTGAAGGTGCTAGATGAGTTTCCTTACTTGGGTAGTAAAATAACACATGAGCTTTTGAAATGTGGTGCTACCGAAGAATGCTGAAGGTTAGGTTGGTAGATCGCGTAACTAATGAAGAGGTACTGAACAAAATTCGTGAGAAAAGGAATTTCTGGCATACCTTGACTAAAAGAAGGCATCGCTTCGTAGGGCTCATTCTTAGACATCAAGGAATCGTGAATTTAGCGTTGGAGGGTAGTGTGTGGGGTAGAAACAGCAGAGGAAGACCAAGAGATGGGTACAGTAAGCAGATTCAGACAGATGTAGGTTGCTGTTCTTATATGTAGTTGAAGAGGCTTGCTCAGGATAACGTATTGTGGAGAGCTGCATCAAACCAGTCTCCGGACTGAAGACCATAACAACAACAATGTATATGTACATAAAAGTGAAAGGACACTCACTCACTCACTGACTAAACACGAAATCTCGAAAAGTACTTCACCTATGAAGCTGAAATTTAGTACGAATATAGTTTATAGGTAGCAAACGTCAGCTAATAAAGTATTTTGAGATAGGTGCATGGCGGGGCATACTTCTCCTACAGACTCACGAAAACAACAGTTTCATTCCGATTTTCACGAAATTTCATACGGGGGAGGGTACCTTATAACATAAAAATGAATCCCTAAATACCTTGGTCGCGCCAAAACTTGAGAACGGCTCGACCGATTTCACAGATCCTTTCTTTTCTTTATTATTATTCTCTGAATAAGGGTTATATGAACTAAAACTGGAATATTAGACAATAACAAAGTGTGTTTTTCAATGTGACCCTGTGTTTCTATTGCATAGAAATCTATAGTTTTATTGCGATATTGATAAAATTTTGCACACTCTACCTTAAACACAAAAGGAATGTCACTGTCTGTATAAAATTTCGTTCGGTGCGTGGTGGACGGTAATTCGCTTAAGGAATTTTACAAAATGCATTGTTGCTCCAATCTTTATGAATTTTTGCAGTTATGACATTTAATCCAAGGGAAGATGACTGGGTACAAAAGTGTTTGGATGGTACATGCCGATAGTACCTTGCAGGAAACTTTGCCGAGACAGGGAAAGGTGGACACGAACAGAGAGATGGGAGAGAAAGGGGTGGGTGCAGAGAGACGGGGGGGGGGGGGGTTGTGGACTACCAGAGTGTAGGGTAAGCAAACACCCGGGCAACGCTGGGTTTACAGCTAGTAATTAATAACAATTCCCTTGTGACTCTTCGTGTTTACCTTGCGATCTAATGACACCTTGGGTTGCCGGTTGGTCTAATGGATATCAGTGTCTAGTTGCGCGATATTTCTGGTACATACCCCATAAACTCCATCATCAGAGCGCCCCTCCAGTGTACCTGGTCTACTGGCGGTGCAGTCCGCGCCCTCTCGCTGTGGTTTGCCACAGCACTTCCACTCCGTTAGCCAGCCAGAGCGGTTCTGGGTGTCCCTTTGCGGTCCGCGCCGCCCGACCTGCTCCTAGGTGTCCTAACGTCGGTCTGGAACACCAACTGCGGTCCGCGCCCGTTACTTACACGTTGATGTTAGCAGAACCACTTCCTTCACTGTGAACACGAACTACGTCATTTCGTTGCAACGTTACACACTGCCAGGTTCCTCGATCACTGATTTAGTTTCATTGTACACTGCTGGGCCACAGTACTTTGTCTCTGCTATGGACAAAGTGACATTTTATGCGGTGAAAGAGAAGTATAAGAAGTGAGCACTGAATTTGTGTATTCCAGTAGAGAAAAATAGCGATTCTGCTGACTTAAATCAAAAAGTGAATGAAGTATTTTTCCGCCGTTATATTAAGTGGGTTAGCAAAACCGCTTCAAATTATAAAATTTTAAAACGACAGCGAAATTCGGTGTACGTCTTCCGGAAGACGTGTTGCACGTAAACGTAGTAACGGCCGCATTACAGCACATTGATTGTAAAGCGCCAATATAGTTATGGGCTACAACACGTTGCTTCACATGACTGTTGTTGTTACGTTACACACTGCTGGGTTACAGCATGTTGTTTCTCAAGTGCCGACGTAGTTAAATTAGACAATGCCGGGTTGTAGCACACTACTTGACGATACAGTTACATTACAACCTACCGAGTTGGAGCGTACTGTTTCTAAAGTGTTGACGTGCAGTATCTGTGTGGCCGCCTTTCGGTACACAGCAGATCGCGTCTTCATTTCTTGTAAGTGTTGCCGGCTTCTCATTAGAATCGAGGTACAGTAATTTGGTTTTCTTTCATTCTGTTATGTGTCCGCCTCCGTAGTTACTGGACAGAGTGGTGGGTTACCACGCAGGGGCCCGGGTTCAATTCCCCATCGGGTTGCAAATTTTCTCCGCTCGGGGACTGGCTGTTGTGTCGTCCTCATCATCGTTTCATGACAAATGGCACGCAAGTCACCGAAGTGGTGTCAGCTAAGAAGACTTGCACCAGGCAGGACAAACACGACCCCAGTCGCGGTCTAACGACCATAAACGCCACACGAAATCATCATCAGTTTGTTATGTGCGTTTAAGTATCAGTCTAGTCTTACACTGAGTGAATCGCGACAGTCGTTTGTGATCATATATCGTAATTGCGAAAATTACAGAACCATCAGTTTGATAAGTCATGGTTCCTAAATTTTAACACGAATTATCTACAGGAGAATGGAAAAGCTGGTAGAAGCTGACCTCGGGGAAGATCAGTTTGGATTCAGGAGTAACGTAGGAACACGGGAGGCAATACTCACTTTACGTCTTATCTTAGAAGATAGATTAAGGAAAGGCAAACCTACATTTTTAGCTTTTGTAGATTTGGAGAAAGCGTTTGACAATGTTGACTGGAATACACTCTTTCAAATTCTGAAGTCATCAGGGGTAAAATACAGGGAAAGGAGAGTTTAGACTCGAAGGGCATGAAAGGGAAGCATCAGTTGGGAAGGGAGTAAGACAGGGTTGTAGCCTTTCTCCGATGTTATTCAATTTGTACATCGAGCAGGCGGTGAAGGAAAGCAAGGAAAAATTTGGAATAGGGATTAAAGTTCAGGGGGAAGAAATAAAAACATTGCGTTTTGCTGATAACATTGTAATTCTGTCACAGACAGCAAAGGACCTGGAAGAGCAGTTGAATGGAATGGACTGTGTGTTGAAGAGAGCGTATAAAATGAACATTAACAAGAGCGAAACAAAAATAATGGAATGCGGTCTTAGCAAATCAGGCGATGCTGACGGAATTAGATTAGGTAACGAAACAATGAAGGTGGTAGATGAGTTTTGTTACTTGGGTAGTAAAATAACATGCGATGGTCGCTGTACAGAGAATATAAAATGCAGAATGGCAATGGGAAGAAAGCATTTTTGAAAAAGAGAAATTTGCTAACATCGAATATTAATTTAAGTGTAAGGAAGACTTTTCTGAAGGCATTTGTGTGGAGTGTTGCCTTGTACGGGAGTGAAACATGGACGATAAGCAGTGCGGACAGGAAGAGAATAGAGGCTTTTGAAATGTGGTGCTACAGAAGAATGCTGAAGATTACGTGGGTGGATCGCATAACTAATGAAGAGGTACTGAACATAATTGGTGAGAAAAGCAATTTTTGGCATGCCCTGACTAAAAGAAGGGATCGCTTGGTAGGACACATTCTTAGACATCGAGGAATCGTAAATTTAGCATTGGAGGGAAGTGTTTGGGGTAAAAATTGCAGAGGGAGCCAAGAGACGCGTATAGTAAGCAGATTCAAGTGGATATGGGTTGCCGTTCTTATGAGGAGATGAAAAGGCTTGCTCAGGATAGAGGAGGGTGAAGAGCTGCATTAAACCGGTCTCCGGACTGGAGACCATAACAACAACATCGTAATTGTATCCGCCTTCGTCCTACGAACGACATATGATTTTCTGGGCGTTTATTTATTCATTTTCTAAACTTATCGTGTCCTCCTCGTGTGCATATTATATTCATATTAACGTTCAGTATTTGGTTACGTACTTTTCGGGAGTGTGACTCTCTATAGTCATCTCTGGTTACCTCAGTTGCTCACTGTGAAGAGTATATCGCACCTTTATATTCGTCCATTACGCTGGGTACCGTACTGTAGTAACGTATAGGGACTACGACATATGTGTGTGTGGCTTCAAACTGAGGTGGTGACATTTTGCCCCCAACTTCAGGCTGCGTTAACCTCGAGGCAGCGGTCGAGCGGCGCCGTTGTTGTGGAGTCGAACGGACGTCTGTCGCTGCTTCTGGCATGTCTGCCAGTTGGCCCACGGCTGCGACGAACCCCGTCGCTCTTCGTAATGAGGCAGACACCGAACCCGTGGTTGCGTGAGAGGTCGCACCCGTGTGTGGCAGGCAGCAAAAAAAGTCCCGGCGGGACGATCATGAGGCCCGTCCAGTTCGTCTTACTAGGAGATTAGAGGTACAACCTGTGCCACACAGTGTTCCTGAGCTGGATGGTGTCGCTTATCCTGACGCCACCTTCCAGATTTGGGCTACACAGACGTTAGGTTTGCCTCTAGTTGGGAGCTCCAACGTTAGGTGGGCAATGGAGCCCCTTGGCGATATGCCTAGGAAGGAGAAGAAAGCTAACGTGCACTCTGTGTGCATATGGGATATAGTCATTCCAGATGTGGTATGAGTCCTTCTGGATGCAATATAGAGGACATACTAATGACACTTGAAAGTGGTAGCTAATCTCAGTATCAAACATGTGTCTTGCTCTAGATCTGAAGAGATTCTCTCTGGATTTGAGCGACTATTTGAAGTGGTAAAGACTGTTAGTCTTGCTGGCAGAACTCGCCATCGGCTGCCTAGTTGACAGGACTGACTATGGACCTCTTGTACAGAGCCAAGTGGTTCGTCTGAATCAGACGGACCATATATGCTGCAGATGTTTTGACGTCTGAGTAGTGGTGTTTCGACTTTCGCTGAATAGGTCAGGCGTCCACCACACGTAGGAAGCGGCTGCACGAGTAGCAAGAGTTGTCTGGCTTGGGATGGGCGGTTGTTTTTGTTTAGAGGAACGGGGGAACACCCGAAAAGGGTCTCCTTCACATTCGGGTACAGGTAACAGATAGGACGAACACAGAGCTAAGAACCACCGGTCTAACGGTTGGCCGGCTGCGGTGGCCGAGGGGACTGCGGCGCGCCAGTCACGGTCTGCACGGCCACTATGGTCGGGAGTTCGAATCCCCCTTCTGGCATGGATATTTGTCCCGTCCTTAGTGTTAGCTAGTTCATAAGTAGTTTGTAAGTTTAGGGACTGATGACCCCGTGGTTAGGTCCCATAAGCTCTACAAACATTTGAACATTTTCTAGCGGTTGTAAATTGTCGTAGCTGTGTGGGGAAATTACCAGAGTTCCAAGCGTTAATGGAAAGTATTTCAGCTCAAATCATAATAGTAGCGAAAGCTGGCCAAGTCAGAGATACGTTTAGCTGACATTTTAACGAAAAGACAATTCGTGTTCAGAAAGCACGGATTGAATAATGTAAGGGTTATTGCAGTCACAAGCAATTTATCCCGTAGCGAAATTGAAGTAGATAGTTCCTGTGAGTTGGTATTGGTAGAGGTTATACCTGACAACCAGAATAAATTAATAATTGGTTGTTTTTACTGACCCCGTGACCCAGACAATTTGACTGCAGAAATATTCAAAGCTAGCTTGGATCAAATTTCAAAAACTTACCCAAAGCATACAATTTAACGAACTCTATATTTTACAAAAATGCATGTTCAAAAGAGAAGGCAAGCATAAAACATAATCCAAAACTATGCTGAACGCATTCTTCGATTAGTATGTCGAACAATTCGTTCATGAACCCACCACAACAGTAAATGGTTGTGGAAATATACTTGACATCTTTTTTTAGAGAGGTGAACAGATGAGGCTTAACAACTTTGACATAATTGCAAAACGACATATTGAGCATAGCTGTTTATTTTTTCTCTCAATGCTACTGGTTTCGGTTAGTTTACCATTTTCAAGCGTTTGCAGAGTTTAGCTAATACCTTAACATGTAAAGCTAACGCTTGAAAATGGTAAACTAATCGAAACCTGTAGCATTGAGATAAAAAATAAACAGCTATGCTCAATATGTCGTTTTGCAAATACTTGACTTCCTAACAACAAATACAAAAAAGCAGATACTAATTCCATTAATTCTTTCCTGGGTTGAGAATCTCCAGTCTTTGGCAACTAACAATGTAAATGTAGATCGGATGTGGCTTACATTCAAAGAAATAATATTAAGAGATTTATAAAATGTAAATTAACGAAGCAGGGGTTGACACGCTGTGCATACAAAACAGGTTAGATCATTCTTGCAACAGCAAAGAAAAGAGCATGCAAAATTTAAATGGGCAAAATGTCCCTACAACTAGGTATCTTTTAAAGGTAAGGTAAAGCAGTCAACAATGCGAAGATTGGTTTGAACACCACAGTGCTTTACTAGGCATGGTCCTATTTGGAGGTGGTATGCCGTTGCCTTCCTCCGACCTTCGAACTGACTTACCCAGCCAGTTATAGGGGGACCTACAGTTTAACGTGGGTTCCGAACCACGGTGCTACTCGCTATTTTTCACATGAGCAAAACTGCCAGAGGTGAAAGAAGTGGAAAGTGACAGATAAAAATCCTAGGACCTGGCGGGGATCGAACCCGCGACCCTTGGATTTGTAGTCTGGCACCCTACCACTGTGCAACCGAGGCGCACTCTTTTATTAACTCGAAATTTAGCTCGAATGTCAATGCAAGAAGCTTATAATAGTTTCCACAACAATACCGTGCCACGTATATTGGTAGAAAATCTGAAGAAATTCTGGTCGTATGTAAATTATACCACAAATACAATTAGTACCTTCACTAAGCAATAGCAATGATAATGCTATGGATGAGATATATACTAAATCTGAATTGCTAAACACAGCTTGCAGAAATTCCATCAACAAACATGACAAGCAAATACTCTAGATTCGAACAACTGCCGGCATGCATAATTTAGAAGTACATATCCCTGGAGTATGAAGGTCGGGTAGCCTTGATGTCTAATGCACCGCTTTCCGAGACGGGGAGGCGGATCGGCCCCGGTTAGAATCCGCCCGGCGGATTATCGAAAGGGGTCGCAGTGCTGGCCAGCCTGGATGTGGTTTTTAGGCGGTTTTCCACATCCCCCTAGGTGAATACCGGGCTTGTCCCCAAGTCCCGGCTCAGTTACACAATGCGCAAACATTTCATAGCACTTTACAGTTTCACACATATACGCACACATTTGGGGTACACATTTCTTCTCGGGGGGCTTGGGGTGGTGACAAGAAGGGTATCTGGCCACCCCGTCACTATTAACAAGCCAGATCCGACTAGCAAAGCCGACCCTGCATGTGTGGGAAGACGGCTCAACAGGAGTATGACAGCAATTTAAATCACTTAACAACTGCAAGTGTCCCAGTCCAGCTTGTATACCAATTAGGTTTCTTTCAGAGAAATCTGATGCAATAGCTCCAAACCTGGCTATCATATCCAACGTCCGTACCCAAAGTCTGGAAAGTTGCACAGGTCACCACAATATTCAATGAAGGCCACAGGAGTGATCCGAAAAATTACAGGCCTGTATCATTGACGTCGGTTTCCTGCAGGATTTGAGAACATATACTTTCCTCTAGCATTACGAACTACCCCGAAGAGAACGGCCTATTGATCTACAGTGAACACGAATTCAGGAAGTATGTTTCTGTTTATTCACATGTAGGGATTTCAGGTCGATTCAATATCTTTCACCTTCCGGGAGGCTTTTGACACTGTACCTCATAGTCTTCTTCTAATCAAATTGCGTACTTATGGAATATCGCCAAATTTGTGTGATTGCACTCGCTCTTTCCTGCCATAAAGGACGCAGTACGTAGTAACTGACAGAAAGTCATCGAGTCAAACAGAAGTGATATCTGGCGTTCCACAGGGTAGTGTTACAGGGCCCCAACTGTTCCTTATTTTTATAAACGATTTAGGAGGCAATGTGAGCAGCTCTTAGACTGTTCACTGATGGGGCTGTAGTTTATCGATTAGTAAAGCCAAAAGATCAAAAGCAACTGCAGAATGATTTAGTTAAGATATTTGCATGGTGCAAAAATTGACAACTGACCCTAAACAATGAAAAGTGTGAAGTTATCCATATGAGCACTGGAATAAATCTGTTAAACTTCAGTTACATGACAAATCGGTCAATGCTAGAGGCCGTGGATTCAACGAAATATCTAGAGATAACAATTACTAGAACATTAATCGGAAAGATCACCTAGAAAATGTTGTAAGAATGGCGAACCAAAGTCTACATCAGACAGGATTAGCTCGTTTTGTATTATCGCGGTGTTGAGGAGAGATTGTCACAGAAACGATGTAGGAGTTAGGGTGGAAATCATTAAAAGAAAGGCACTATTCGTTGTAGCGAGATTTATTTACGAAATTTCTGTCATCAACTTTCCCTTCCGAATTTGAACATATTTTGCTAGCACCCACCTATGTGATCAGCGTAATAACATGAGATAAATCAGATCGAAAGCGAAAATATTCTAATATTCCTTTTCTCAGAACGCTATTAGAGAAGGTAACGGAGAAAAAATATTATAAAAGCAGTTCCATGATCCCTGCACCATGCACCTAAATGTCATTAGCGGAGTATTTACGAATATGTAGATGTATATACAGATGTAGTTACATTGACGTGGCCAGGTTACAGCATGTTGTTTCCTCACACAATACCGAGTTCTAGCCTATTATTTGCCAACGAAGTTTCACACTGCTGAGTTACAACATACTGTTTCTCAAGCGCTGACGTAGTTATATTGTACTGTGCCAGGATATATTACATTGTTTTTCATGCACTACCAGGTTTCTCAATCACTGATGTAGTTTCATTACACACTGCTGAGCTACCGCATGTTGTTTCTCAAGCACTGATGTTGTAAAAAGTTGGAATAAGTAGACGTAAATTACAAAATTCAGCTGATTCCTCTAACCGGGGAGTTATCATGAACAGGGTTTAAAATCATTAAACAGGGTATATATATATATATTCCATTATATATTGACTATGATGGAAGCTAGTTCTTTTTTGTGACGATACAAGTACAGTAATCACACCTGACAAACAAAAATTAACAGCTGATATTGTAAATAATATACTTCAGAAATTTATTAAATGGTTCCTTGCAATTGCACTCTTCTTAAATTTTTATAAAGCACAGTGTAATTTTATAGATCTATATGGTTAATGTCATGGTACCATTAATAAATATAGTCTGTGACAAGGATCTAGTACCTAAGGAAGAAGATTCAAAGTTTTTAGTTGTGTGCATTAATTCTATAGAGTTAAGAAAGCAACATTACGGCGAGTTGTAATGACAGACACTTACTGCAGACAGGATTGGTGTTGTGTTTACCAAACGAATTACATAATCATTTGGATCCAGGTAAAATAGTGAGCAGGTAGTGGTAATGCAATGCTACAACAAAGTGAAATAGCTGAAGCTATGGCATGGACAGCCATTGGAAGGTTGGAAGAGGGACGGAGGGCCTTTTTGTATCTATCTTGATTTGAAAAATGTTGGGACGACGCCGTTCTATTGCTGATACAAATGTAAAACATTCAGCCGTTACTTTTGGATTTTAATGACTAGTTTCGAAAATATACTATTCTCTTCTTCAGACCCTTTAAGAATCCATGCTGTAATCCATACTAGCCGTGTATTGCCGTGTATTACGTATCAACTTATCACTTCAATATGTAGCCGACAACTCAAGTAGCTATAACTGGGACAGCCGGTTTGCTCCGAGCAAATGCGTGTCACGTGATACTCGGTCCATCCTCGTGGATTATATTAAGTCGTTTCTTTATTATGATCAATGTAAAACGACTTGAACTCATGACTGGAATTTAAGAAACCGTGTTTATGGTGGAGTTATTTTACACTTTTAAATGTCTATTTCATGGAACCAACGTAAGGAGTATTTCTTATGAAACATATAACGAGTTTTCCCATTATTTTTAATGAAGAAGTCATTGATTTTAGAAGTTATTGCTTGAGTATGAAAAGAAGCCAAATTATGTCTGATTTATAACACTGAACAGGATGCCAGTTTCACCATGTCAATCGTAAATAAAGCTGTACGAATTTTACAGTGAACTTCAAGATTTCTGTCTTCGAAAAAAGAACGTTTTCAATTTAAGTTCAGAAATTAGTACCTTTTTGTTTACACATAATAGTTTACAGCAGACATGTTCAAATGTGTGTTAAGCTTATTTGACTTAAGCTGCGGGGTCATCAGTCCCTAAACATACAAACTACTTATAAACTAACTTATACTAAAGACAGCACAAACATCCATGCCCGATGGGGGGATTCGTATCCCCGACGGTGAACGGCTTTGCGCATGGGGGCATAGCTCGGCAATGCGCTCGGCCACTCCGCCGTGGCAATAGCTTACATCATACAAATGAGTAACACATCACATTAATTGCGAATAACTAGAGGAACCAAGCGTCACCAGTCTTAAATGTTCACCGAAATCCGTAAACAGTGGCAACAGTTTGTTTCACTACTGGTCACAAGAAATGGCAGAAATACTGTGGTTATCAATTTAGGAAGACAGTAAAAGGAAATACGAATCGAAAATTGCCTCCTCATAAAAATTATAGGAATGTGAGATGATTGTAATGGTGCTGTAAACTGACTTTTTAATTAATTAATTAGTTTAGTTTTTGAGCCAGAGCTCTGTGTCGTACTGGATATTGGACGCCCATCTCCGTCAGTGAATATGTGCAGTTCTTTTAAAGAGCAAGACACCGAGCTTCCACGACTAAACATTTTATTGTTGTTGTTGTCGGTACTATACACTGACGAGAACTGAACCACCACGTCCGTTTCCTGATGCCCGCCGAGTGCTAGAGTGCGTGACGTGAGCTTCCCCCACCACGGCAAGTCGGAGCTGGGTCAGTGAGCGCTCGTGCGCGCCCCTGCTCGCGGAGCAGCCTGCTGGAACAGCCCGGTCTGTGGTGTTCTTTCTCAGTTTTTATTCGATTTCGTCATTATGGACACCTTCCTGCCATTGTTCCCAAGTATTAATACCTGCAATCATGCTTGCTACTTTCATACCTGTAACCTCAACCCTTATGAATAACGTAATCTGTAACCGCCCAGATTTCACCTCTATACAAGAAAGTTGGTCGAAATATGGAGTGGTGCACTGCTTAGTATTGGACTTCCTTCTTGCAGAAGAGAATAGATCTTAGCTGAGCACTCACTGCTTTAGCTTTGATACACCTTGATTCAAGTTCTTTCACTATCTTGACATGCTGTGAGAAAACACATCCTACGTACTTCAAACTTTCTACCTATTCTTTGTTCCTTCTATTTGGCACTCTATTTAAATCTCTTTCCCACAGAGGGGAAGAGAGCATACACTGTAGCTTGTGAAAAAGCTAATAAATATTACTTAAAATAATTTGTTCATTACTAAAAAGAGTTTCATTCTAACGTTTGCAATGGATGTACACAAAGTCAGAGATTTAGTTGAAAGAGGTTTATTCAGTCAAATTTTTTCCTTACTGGAAGTGGACAGATGTATTATTAATCATAAATAGAACAAAATAGTTAAATAGCTGCATTGTCTGTGATAAGAAATTGGCATCACTTTTCTCCGATTAAGTAATATAACTTTATGAAACACAGAAACTCTGTATATTTCGCGAGCACACAACATGAAATTGCCAACAGCTCAAAATAGTTTAAGTTTCCCGAACACCTTTTCTATGCTTGTAAGATCTTGTGTAGAAACATAAACACATATCGACTGCACTGGCGTTCACTTGTTCTCGCCAAATTTAGAGTCCCGAGACGCGACAGTTCGCTGCGCAAATCATAACACTCTCACCAATCGAGGCACTCCTGTGATCCAGGAGGGTTCATCTTCTGCCAAGACCAGACACGGGGTTCTTTTTTCCGCGCACCTTCTTTCGCTCTTCTCCCTCTCATACACACACTCCACACCAGTTGCGTACCTTGACCGCTTCCTCATGGCCGATCGCCATTCCTTCCAGAACTGTATACATCCTGAGATACCTCTTCAAGAGAAAACTAACCATCTGAAATCACTTACTTACTAATGTAACATTATTTATATTCAATAGAAATTATTAATTATTATTAAACAGAGCTGAAATAAATAAATAGACAAGCCAGCTTTCATGAGATTGACTATTCATGCCACACAATATTTACGTAAATTCCTGACAAATTTTACAATAAATTGAGACACAAAAATTAAATACACAAAAGGTATATTATGCTGCTTGCAGTTTCAGTGTTCTGTGGAGCATATAATGATCTGTTTCTATTTCCATTATCAATTTATATAGTTTAAAATTAGTCATTAAATAAATATATAAATGTGTGACGCTTTCAAGATGATAGTTCGAGACAATAAGCTATCATCTAAACCAAAGTTTGTTGAAATTTCATGACATATTCAGAAGTTGGTTATTTTAAGCTTGATTGTTTTTTATTTTGATTTACCAGTCATAAACATTTGTAATTTTTGAGAAATTGAAATTATTTTTATAATTCTACATAGATACTCTGCAAATCACATTTAAGTGCCTGGCAGAGGGTTCAATAACCACTTTCATAACTTTTCTCTACCGTTCCATTCTCTAATAGCGCGCGGGAAGAAAGAAGACCTAAATCGTTCCGTTTTCGATCTGATTTCTCTTATTTTATTGGGATGGTCATGTCTCTCTAGGGAGGTGGGTGTATCTTATTATTCTGATGTCTCAGATGTCTTAAGTGTTGACGGTAAATAACTATAGATTATTTTATTCCGAATTACTGTCGAGTGGAACTCACAGACGTCCACCAGATACCTTTAAGAAATGTTCGGCTAACAGCCCTCACTAGTTTTGAGTACAAAGCATGGGGCTTCCCCATATTTCGTCCGGTTTGGACAAACCCTTGACCGGCTGCTCGGCTTAACTTGCTATATGTGGCCTGCCTGGTAGCTGTCCCAACCGATGGCACCGGTCCACTGTCGCCCCTTTGTCTTTCCACGCAATAACATTACTTACACTGAATGCGCCGCTCTACAGACATTACTTCCATTAAGTCACAATATACTGACTCATTCAAAAACAATGGAGACTTGCTCATCAATTTTGTCCTGTGGAACATGATAAATATAAATGAAAATAAATCATTAAAAATAAATCTATCAATCCTAATACAGTGTCATTCTCTCTCTCTCTCTCTCTCTCTCTCTCTCTCTCTCTCTCTCACACACACACACACACACACACACACACTAAAAGCCAGCCTGTCCCCAAAGGCTCTTGCTTGGCACATCATATTATATTTCATGTGCTAATACGAAAATCTCTATAATTATAAGACACCTTGGTTGTCTGTCTACCTGTTCTCTTATAACTCAAGATCCAGACAACCAAATAACTTGAAATTTGGTACACGTACAGAAAATTATATGGGGAATGTCCTTAAATAGGTTTCGTTCCATCCCAATCTCACTCTGGCCATGTGTCTGTTCTAAGCCGTGTGATAATAAACCCCCTCCATCCCGCCCCCCCCCCCCCCCCACAAAAAAAAAAAAAAAAAAAAAAAAAGGAAAATCATGCGGTCACAGATTCAGGGTGATTTGCCTGCGGGACAATTTGCAAACAAGTTGCTCCAGATTGGAGATCGTAAATTCCTGAAGATTCTTCAACAGTCCTCATCATTATGCCATGTGGTCAAATTGTCAACTCTCCTGACGAACTTCTGTCCAAGGTGTATCTTAACATTCAACAAAACTTCAAGGATCAGGACTGGCTTTCTCACAGAGCAATGCTGGCAAACAGAAACTATGTGGTCGAGATGCTGAATGTCACCTTTCAGAACCAGCTTCCAGGTCAAGAATATGCCTACAAGTCCATAGACTGCATCCTCAATGGTGATGAAGCAGTACAATATCCCATTGTGTTTTTGAATTCCATCTAGACTCATGTTTTGCAAGCCCACAACTTGATTCTGAAAGTTGGTGCTCCAGTAATGCTGACCAGAAATATCGATACACCCACGTTGTGCAATGGCACGAGATTAATTGTGAAAAAGCTGATGCAACTTGTAATTCAAGCCACAGTGCTCACAGGGAGTCCAAGAATACCTATCATTCCCTCAGATAACACCATACAATTCAAGAGAATACAGTTCCGTTTGAAACTGTGCTTCGCCATGACACTCAACAAGTCACAGGGCCAGTCTCTTGGGATTGCTGGTATAGACTCGCAGACACCCTGCTTCTCTCATGGACAGTTGTATGTGGCCTGCTCCTGAGTGGGCAAAAACGAAAATCTCTTTGTACATACTCTAAATGGAAAGGCCAAAATGTTGTTTATCATATTGCTTTAACATAAATGTACTCTTTCATTATATGCAAATAAACGCTTTTGTACGCTTCTAAAGAAAACCTTATTTTAAACCCAGGCAAAGCCGGGTACTTGCAGCAAGTTTATACATTTATTTTACTTTATTTTATTTTATTGTTTTGTAGGGAAGGTTACTTGTTCAGCAAGTGCCTGATGTACAACGACACGGATGTGGGGCAGCTGAACAGCGCCAGAGAAGTGGTGAAGTGCCAGCACGGCTGGGAGTACGACGACTCGTGGTTCTGGCTGACGGCGCCGTCACAGATGGACTGGGTCTGCGACAACCAGCAAGCCGTCAATGATGTCCTGTTCTACTCACAAAACATTGGAGTGGCATTAAGTTTACTCTTTGGCTACATGGGTGACATGTAAGAATTTTTTTGTTATTCCATCCATTATGATAATTAGATAAATTTTTCTATCATTACAGGGTGTATACGTCCCCAAACAACCGGTAGAAAACGGGAAAAGAAAGAATTTTTCAAATCAAATGTATGTAATTCATCTCTGGTGATCAGTCCCCAAACTTACAAACTACGTAAACTAAGTTAAACTAACGTAAGGAAAATACACACACCCATGTCCGAGAGAGGACTCGAACCTCCAGTGCGAGAAGTTGCTCCAAACCACATGGCCATTCCCGTGCGGCCTGGAGAAATTTTTCATCTCAGATGTTGACGATGTAGCTGTGGTCGCTGATTCGATTGAAATGTCACAGGCCAATACTTCAGGACTAGATCAGAGACTTAAGGATTATGGTATGAATATCTGCATTTTAAAAACGAGAGTAAAATCAGTCACAAAGAGATTAGACTGATAGAATGTTAACTAGGAGGAACATAGAACAGGTGGAGAAATTTAAGTACTCAGGATGTATTTTCTCACAGGATGGCAACACAGTGAAAGAACTGGAGTCAAGGTGAGCACTCAGCTATGACATACTTTCTTCTCGAAGAAGGAAATCAGTACCAAATTAATCAGTGTGCTGTTCAATCTTTCGACCAAAGTCTCTGCATGGTAGAGAAAGCTGAATAGACACCGCTAACCTTACTGATAAGGTTGACTATACAGATATGAAAACAAAAAGATTACAGGTACTAAAAGAAAACAATGAGATAATGGTGCCTATAATGAAAAAATCAAAGAAAAACTGGGAAGGGATACCATAGCTGAAACATTTACAGGGAACACGCATGGAAGAAACAACGTTACCTGAGAAACACATAGATTTGCTGTAACTGGGATGATGAGTTGAGGTAGACCAAGGAGAATGTACGTGGATATGGTGAAGAATTATTTTCAAGTAACAGGCTTAACATCAAACGAAACAACTATGTTTCTACCAAAAATGGGGTACAACTACATAAATACTCAGCAAGTCATATTGAAATACATAGCAGAAGGTTCATCGAACCACTTTTATGATATTTCTCTACAGTTCCATTCTCTAATAGCTCACGGGAAAAAGGAACACCTAAATTTTTCTGTTTTCGATCTGATATCTCTTACTTTATTTTGGTGATCATTTCTTCTTATGGATCTAGGTGCTCACAAGATATGTTCGCATTCGGAAGAGAAAGTTGGCAAAGAAATTTCGCAAATAGATCTCGTTGCAAAGAATAATGCCTTTCATTTAATAATTTCCACCCTAACATATTCATCATTTCGGTGAAACTCTCTCCCCTATATCGCAATAATGCAAAACCAGCTCCCCTTCTCTGAACTTTCTCTAAATCGTCTGTCAAACTCATTTGGTGAGGATCCTACAATTCACAGCAGTACTCCAAAATAGGACACACAATTGGGGTGTAGGCACTTTCCTTAGTAGAGCTGTTCCATCTTCTACTTGTTCTGCCAACAAAACGTAGTCTTTGGTTTGCTTTCACAACAATATTATCTATGTGTTCTTTCCAACTTATATATTTTATTAATGATTCTAAAACTGCTAGAGATTGCTTGATTAATCAAAAGATGTTATCAGTAGATTATTTATTTTCGATTCACAACATGTTTTAGGTGTAGCCCATCATCTGGTGATCTGTCAATAAGATACATATACAGCCAATTAAGTATATGTGCAAAATTATTTGCAATTTATAATGAACGTATGAAATACTTATATAGTTTTACATAATTTGAAAATACATATATATAATATTTTAGAAAATAAAGATTCTATGGCAAATTATCATGTGAGTAACATAGAAGCTCGAGTAGAGGCTGAACAGTTGCCTTATTTATTCAAGACAAAAGGTCAAAATAAAGTGCATCATTTCTTTAAAAAATATCAAAAATAAAATAAATACCATATTTGCAAAAAATGTGTTCTAAATTCATTACTAATTTTTAATTATAACTGACCTTCATAAGTCATAGCAGCGTATTTAACATCATGTTTTCCAGTTTTTATTGTGCTGTTTGCATTAGATTGTGAAAGTATTTTTTTAATATCTCATTTTTCATAATATCTCATTCTTTGAAACCATTGGCTATTCCTATCTGTATTAGGGTATGGATTTCCCTATCAGTAGCCTCCTCATCAAGAGCAAATTTTTTCACCCTGTGAAACATAGATTGCAAAAATGCTTTCTTTTGGGATAGGGGATAATTATAATTTGCATTAATAATGATATCTGTTATAGTTGGTTTATGGGAAATATCATATTTTAATTTTTGGTCTTTTCTTCTTATTTGTAAGTCCAAAAATAAATAGAGGCCTCATCTTCAAATTCCAAGGTCAATTTTATCTTATGGTGCAAATTGTTAAAAATGTGTAGTAGTTCCCAGAATGAAACTTTCACTCTGCAGCGGAGTGTGCGCTGATATGAAACTTCCTGGCAGATTAAAATTGTGTGCCGGAACCGGGACTCGAACCTGGGACCTTTGCCTTTCGCGGGCAAGCGCACTACCGACTGTGCTACCCCGACACGACTCACGATGCCGCCTCACAACTTTACTTCCGCCAGTACCTCGCCTCCTACTTTCCAAACTTCACAGAAGTTCTCTTGCAAACACGCAAGACTAGCACTCCTGGAAAAAAGGATATGGTGGAGACATGGCTTAGCCACAGCCTAAGGGATGTTTCCAGAATGAAACTTTCACTCTGCAGCGGAAGTGAAGTTTGGAAAGTAGGAGGCGAGGTGCTGGCGGAAGTAAAGTTGTGAGGCGCATCGTGAGTCGTGTCGGGATAGCACAGTCGGTAGTGCGCTTGCCCGCGAAAGGCAAAGGTCCCAGGTTCGAGTCCCGGTTCCGGCACACAATTTTAATCTGCCAGGAAGTTTCATGTGTAGTAGTTGGTAAGCCTCTTCATCACATCTATTAAAGATGATGAAAATATCATCAATGTAACGCCTGTAAAGTATAATTTTATTAATAAGCTCATGTTGCATTGCAAAAAGTTTTTGTTCCTGACTATTAACAAGAATTTCAGCAAGAATACCAGAAAGGCTTGAACCCATTGCTAGACCATCATGTTGACAATATATATGCCCATTACAAAAAAAAGTAATTAAAATGAAAGGGAATGTTCTATAAGATTGACAAGTTGTTGTACAAATTCTGGTTTCATTTTTTGTGTGCTGTAAGATTATGTCGAATTAGTTGTAAGGTTACAGCTATAGGTGTATTAGTATACAAATTGGTGATATCTAAGGACATTAAAAACCAGTTATTGGGGATTCTGAGGTCTTTAATGCATTAAAGCTTATTTTAGACTGAAAGTCTTATTAGAGGTAGGCAACCTTCATTGTAAAAATTTTTAATAATGAGTCTAAAGTAGCTAGAGATTGCTTGAATAATCAAAATATGTTATTAGTAGATTATTTATTTTCGATTTGCAACATGTTTCAGGCATAGCCCATCATCTGGTGATTTGCAATAAGATACATATACCGTCAATTAAGTATATACACAAAATTATTTGCAATTTATGAATAACATATGAAATATCTTTTATACTTTAACATAATTTGGAATTACATACCAATATTCTATAAATTTACACAAAGGCAAACAAAGGTAATTCTTTCATACTTTTAAATGTTGAAGATTATGTCAGTAAAACTTAGAATATCTTTGATGAAAATAATATTTTGAAATTTGTTAAAAATCCTTTACCTAAAATTGTGATTGGTATGAGGAGCTTATTTAACAACAGATTTTGCTGATATACATCACTTATAAAAATGAATATAGTCCTGAAACATTATAAATCATACGAATTTTATATGTCATATTTTTTACTGCTATCGTTCTTTGTTTAGATTGATTTGATTTGATTTTTCAGGGAAGCCAAAACAGTCTTCGTCCAACCCGCCACTGCCCGCACCGAAATTAAGTTTATTGTGCGGCATCACTCCCTGTATATCTAGTAAAGCCAACCAATGCCCTTGAACAGTGCAAGGAGTCCCTTTACCAGATCTTTATTAGACACAGTTTCTTTGGGTCTGGTTGTCCCAAATGTTCTGTGCCTTTTACTCTCCAATGCAATGCATTCAAAGATTAGATGTGATGCAGTCTCATCACCGTCATCACAGTACCTACATTTAGGATCCTCTTCTATTATTCCCATTGTATGTAGGTGTTTTTTGAAATTCCCATGGCCTGTCAGCAATCCAACCATGAGTCTAAACTCTCTCCTGTTCAGGCCCAGGATTGCAGAGTTTCTTTTAAAACATGACTTTGGCATCATTACCTTGCCATGTTTTTGTTGATAGACTTTGGTCCAATATTCTAAGTGCTGCCTTCTGAGCCAGTTGCGTAGCTCCAATTTGATCATTGCCTTGGTGATTGTCAGGACAAGTTCCGGTCCAATAAATGGAGTCTCTGCCCCCATCCTGGCTAATCTGTCGACATGTTCGTTGCCACTGATCCCAGAGTGGCCAGGGACCCACAATAGGTTTACTCTATTGCTTTCCCCTAGCTCCACCAGAACACTGTGACACTCTGCAACAATTTTAGACCTTGTTGCAGGAGCTGCCAGTGATCTCAGGGTTGCCTGGCTGTCTGAATAGATATAGATGCTACGATCTTTGTAGCACCTACGCAAATTCTCCTCCACACACGCCCTGATGGCAGTGATTTCGGCCTGGAATACTGAGGCCAGTTCTCCTAGAGAGATGATGTCCTCCAGTGTTGGCTGCACTCCGTATACCCCGGCCTCAACGCTTTGGACTGATATTGACCCATCAGTGAAACAAGCAATATCCCCAGTATGGTGTCGAACTATTTTCTCCCACTGCTCCCTACTTCCAATTATTATATTGAAAACCTTGTTGAAGCAGTATGGGGTTAAAATATAGTCGGCTGGCATTTCCCCTACCTTTCCTATATTTACCTCACTCACTATTTTAGTGTGTGATTCTGGATATCCCAAAGAGTTCCAGTTGTTGCCAGTTTTGAGTCTGTATGCACCTCCATCTTGACCCAAAGGTGTCGTGGGGGCGTATCCAGCATGGTTTCCATCCCAGCAGTTGGTGTGCTGCTAATTCCGCCTGTTACGGCTAAGCAGGCTAATCTCTGCACCTTACCAAGCTCCTTAGAAGCAACCTGCTGTTCTACCTTCTTCCACCACACGACCGCCCCATTGGTGATCCTGAGTCTAATGACCGGGGTGTATATCCAGTGCATACCCTTGAGGCTCAGGCCCCAATTTTTGCCACAAGCTCTCCTGGTACTTACAAGAGTACCTTTTGCCTTGGAGCAAATATTCCTAATGTGAGGGGTCCATGTGAGTTTCTCATCTAGGGTAACCCCTAGATATTTCACTGTCCCCTTCACATGTAGTGCTTCATTGAGAAGCTTTAGATTCCAATTTGAATGTTGGATATGCTTCTTTGTGAATGGTACAACAACAGACTTCTTAGGACTAACCCCCAGATCCTGTTTTCTGCACCAGTCTTGCACAATGTCCAATGCACCTTGTGCCATATTCTTCACTGTGTCAGCAAATTTGCCAAGTATTACTATGACAAGATCATCTGTGTATCCTTGGCAAGAGTACTGCCTAGAGTTTAATTCTCCAATGAGATAATTCGCCACTAGATTCCACAATAAAGGGGAAAGAACTCTTCCTTGCGGGCAAATCCTAGTGGTGTTGATTACCATTTTTTCATTCATTATGGTAGCCTCTACCTTTCTTCCACTGAGCATGGTCCTAGTCCACCTACATATAGTGGTCCCTAGGTCATGCACCTCTGCTACCCTAACCATGGAATCGAAGGTCGTGTTGCTAAAAGCCCCCTCGATGTCCAGGAAGATACAAGGGCTATTTCCTGAAAGTGTAGTGCTTTCTCCACTTTCCCAACGAGTTGGTGGAGAGCTGTCTCTCATGATTTACCTGGCTGATATGCATGTTGGTTTGAATGTAGAGGAGCCCTACTTAACCTCCTTTCTCCAACATGCACATTAACCAGCTTTTCAAATGTCTTAAGAATGAATGAGGACAAGCTGATTGGTCTCATATCCTTGGCCTTGGTATGATCAATTCTCACTGGTTTTGGAATGAAGACAACCTTCACTGCCCTCCAGGCTTTGGGAATGATTCCTGCTGCTAGGCTAACCCTGAATAACCTTCATAGGAATCTAATAAGATTTTCTCCCGCTTGTTGCAGGAGAGCTGGAAAGATTCCATCGGGGCCAGGTGACTTGAACGCTTGAAAGGTTCCCACCACCCATCGGACTTTACTGAAATCGACATACTCCTTGGCCAAATCCCAGTCCTCTTTGCGAATACCTGAGAACCGTTGGCTCTCAGGAATTGCACTCTGGTCTGAGTTATCCCCCAGAGTATATTGAGGAAAGTGAGTCTTGAGGAGCAGTTCCAGCGTTTCATGTGCTGTCTTAGAATACTCCCCATCCTCCTTCCTCATTGTTCCTCTTGGATTAGTTGGTACCCTAGTGAGGATTTCATGAATCTCGCTTGAG
Source organism: Locusta migratoria (assembly GCA_026315105.1). NCBI lineage: Eukaryota > Metazoa > Arthropoda > Insecta > Orthoptera > Acrididae > Locusta > Locusta migratoria. The sequence goes on along the minus strand of CM048746.1, from coordinate 1,530,767 downwards.
CAGCTGTGCCCTCCACTTCCTCACAGAATACCTTCCAGGATGCCTCCTTTGCCCGTCTGAGGGCAAGGTTGTAATTGACAAGGGCCTCACGATACTTTGCTGATTGTCCTTTGCGCCTCGCTAGGTTAAACAGTCATCATAAGTGTTTCCTTTGCATTTCCAGGTTTTTGTTCCACCAAGGCACACTCCTATTTGTGCACTTCTTGGTGATTGAGCAGTTGTCCTGGTGTGAGGTCACTATAGTAGCCTCTGCTACTTCCTCAAACTCTGCTGGATTCCTTATCGAAGTTTTAATTTCCGATAGGCTGAAGTCAAGGTCTCTGATATATGTCTCCCAGTCCGTTTGCCTGGGATTCCTGGGATAGGCCATGGTCTGTCTGGTTCCCATTTCAACGTTGAATTTAATATACCTGTGGTCTGATGAGGATGGCTCCAGGATGACATGCCACTGTTTGACGTAACTTCCCATAATCATGGAACCAAAAGTTATGTCAATTATTTCTTCCCTTCTACTATTCCTGAATGTAGGTTCATCACCCCTATTCAGGATCTCCATGTTGTTAGATAGGAGAAATTCAAGAAGATGCTCACCTCTACTGTTGGTGTCCTTGCTGCCCCACAATAGATTGTGGGCATTGGCATCACATCCCACCATCGGCCGCGGTGGCCGAAGGGACTGAGGCGCTTCAGTCACGGTCTGCACGGCTACTACGCTCGGGGATTCTAATCCCCCCTCGGGCATGGATATTTGTGCCGTCCTTAGGATTAGCTAGTTCATAAGTAGTTTGTAAGCTTAGGGACTGATGACCCCATAGTTAAGTCCCAGAAGTTCTACAAACATTTGAACATTTTTTTTCACATCCCACCAACAGTTATTCACCTTGCTGATGGCAGGCTTCCGTCAGTCTCCTCACTTCCAAGAAGGAGGAGAGCTGTCTTCGTAAGGAAGGTATGCTGTGACCAAAACAATTTCCCTCGTGCTACCTTCCTCACGTTGCTGCATCCTGATGGTCACCAGGTCCCTGGAACTAAAATCTGTCATTGGTATGAAAGGTATTCCATTTCTAACATAAATGCATGTTCTGGAGTTTTTTAGATTTCTAGCATAAGTCAGCTTACCTCCAGTACCACCGAGACCCGATACACCCCCTTTGTATAAATAGAGTTCTTGTGTCAGGGCCACGTGCATCTCCTGTCTCCCCAGGCGACGGCTCATGCAGTAGTGGCCCCTTTACTGTGCTGCAGGTTTATCTACTGCCATTATTGCCTTTAAGGTCTTTGATTACCCTGACGGCGACCTGCGAGAACCCTAAGAACAGTTTCATTCCTTGCTCTCGCATTCCCTTCAGGGACTTCACTCCGAACTCCACCACCAGGGTTTGTCCGTTCGGAACGACCTTTTGGTTAATTACCCTCCAATCCTCTGTCAAGACTTTTGGGTTCTGGACCTTTATTTTCTCGAACAGTCTTTGGAGGGACATCCTTAAGGATCTTTGGTACCCATATTGATATCTTTGCGGTCTTCAGGAATTCAGTTGCTGTCTTGACCAGCAGCTTCGCATCCTCCCATGGGGATCATGGGCACCTTTTCCTGAAGCCATTCTGCTGAGTGCTCCCCCTCACAGTAAAAAATGAGGGCACCATGATCTGGACACACCCTCCTGAAATTGGGTCCTGGATCAGCACCCCCCCCCCCCAATCTCTTCAAAGAGGGCCATCTGCACGAGCTCCTCCTGCTGTGAGGTGATGCTCACCAGTGGGTATCCTTCTTGGACAACCGCCATTCTAAAGATCGAGACTGCAGTACTATAGGTCTGATTCCCTATTTCCTGCCTCAGCCGGTTAGGATCATGTTTGTCCAGAGAGGAGGGAGGGAGGGAGTCTTAGATTCCTCACTAACCCTCTTGCCACCTGTCTTTGACGTCGAGGGGTCTGTGTATCCCCTTTGACCTAAGGCAGTTTCTTTTTGGGGGTCTTGGGCTCAAGCCCTTTTGATCCCCTCCACTTATGCTTAGGAAGCCATTATTTTCCTTCCTTTTGCTTCTGTTCCTTGAGAAGTTTCCTCCTCTGAGCCCCAGACAAGGCCTTAATCCTAATCTGGTACAACTTCTCTGTTACAGTTCCCACTTCTTGCTCAGGTCTAGGCCGTGATTCAGAAGTAGGAGTGCACTCCATCGGTCCTGATCCCGATGTCTGAGTATCTGAGGTCTCAGATTGAACCTCAGAGTCTTTTAAAATATTTTCTTTCTCTGTGTTCATCTTAGTCCCACGAGATTTGGGGATATATATGGTCCACACCACGATAACCCCGCGCGGTGCAAGGCTACTTACTCAGGGAGGTCGCCCGGTATCCCTGAGGCTCCGTTCGAGACACATCCACCCATGAGCCACGCACCCCTCAGCACGGATCGCATCACTCCTTGGGTTGGGAAAGGAATTGGGAAAGGGCTGGGAGAGGATAAGGGAGACGGGACGTTGCGGGACACTCTTGGTCAGATCCATCACCTGAGGCCTTTCCGGCAGTAGGTTCTCTACCTTCGGTATAGCCCTCAGCTTCACAGAGATACGCAAGTTTCTCCACTCGCACGGACAGTGCTTGGTCAAGGTGGTGTCCGCCGGAGAGTTTTATTTGGATACTGCACTTGTAATTTTTTTACATTATGCAAGACAGCGTTATATATTATCCGATAAATATAACATGATTCTAGAAAAAAGGAGATGGACAGAGATAGAAGGGATAGGAGAAGTACTAACTCTAGGCAGGAATAAACAAATAAATAAATACCCTGGCAACACCGAATTTTCAGCTAGTCGTTTATAAAAGTAAGGGACAGCAGGGGACCTATTACACTTCCCTGGGGAACGCCAGATGTCATTTCTGTTCTGCTCGATGACTTTCCGTCAGTGACAACGAACTGCGTATTTTCTGACAGGAAATTACGAATCCAATCACACAACTGTGGCGATATTCCATAAGCGGGCAATTTGATTAGAAGACGTTTGTGAGGTACAATGTCAAAAGCATTCCGGAAATCTAGAAATGCGGAATCTATTTGACATACCTGGTCGATAGCACTCAGTGAGTAAAGAGCTAGCTGTGTTTCACAAGAACGATACTTTCTGAATCCCTGTTGACTATGGGACAATAGGTCGTTCCCTTCTAGGTACTTGAGGAAAGTATATGTTATAATATCCTGCTGCAAATCGACGACAGTGATATAGGCCTGTAATTTTGCAGATCATTCATATTTTCTTTCTTGATTATTGGAGTTGCCTGTGCAACTTTCAGGTCTTTGCATACCCTCGAACGATCGCTAAGCGAGAGGTAGTATATGATAGTGAGGTATCAGCCTATTGCATCAGCATACTCTGAAAGGAACCTAACTGGTACACAGTCGGGACCGAGAGACTTACTTTTTTTAAGTGATTTAAGTTGCTTTAATACTTCACTGGTATCTACATCTAAATTAGGCATGCTGGCAGCTATTCTCGATACGAATTTTGGAGTATTTGATTCGTTTTCTTTCGTGAAGGAATTTCGGAAAACTGTTTGAAATATTCTTCTTTAGCAGAACTGTCATCAGTAACATCGTCATCACTATTGTGTAGTGAAGGTATAGATTGTGTTTTACCGAGCTTCTCGCGTGGAATTTCGAGCTAAATTTCGAGTTTATGTAAAAACCTGCCAGTCTTTTGGATCTTGTGTCCGTTTTAATTTGTCATGTTTATTTCTTTTCTGTTGGAAGAGAGGTCTAACCTGTTTTGTATACCAAGGAGGACCAGTACACTCGTTTGTTAATTTTTTTGGGTATATATCTGTCAGTTCTCGTCGGTATTATTTCTTTGAACGTAAGCCACATCTTATCTACACTCACGAAAAACTGGACATTGTTACTCAGCAAAGCGGTAATCGAATTTTTTTCTGCTTTCCTGAATAGATAAATTTTTTGTAGATTTGGGAAATACGATATTCATTCTCGCTACGACAATTCTGAGTTCACAAATCCGTGAGTCTGTTTTCACGTTTTTTATTAGGTCTGGATTATTTGTTGGTAAGGGGTCAAGTAAATTTCCGCATCCGTTTACTATTCTGGTGAGTTCATGAACTAACTGCTAGAGATAATTTATGGAGAATGAATTCGGTACGAATTGTAATTTATTTGATGTCACTAGATTAGCATTTTGATAAAACTAGAAACACACTCTTTTCAAGGCATGAGGAATAACATTTTTATTTCATGTTTTAAAACATTAGTTTCTGAAATGTTTGTTAATATCTCTAGGATTTTCTTGTTTTAATAATTTATTATTGTGGTTATGATCATGGCAATAAGTACGATGCCACTGTCCCTGTAAGATTGTGTACTTGTTTTACTTTTAATTGGATGTGCGAGAATCTAATGGCTTTCTGCATGTGGGTAGTGATAGCTCTCTGGCTCAGAGTCGATAGTTAGTCGTTACCAAACCAACCCCTGCTGCTGATGCAACCAAAGAGGTTTCTACACCCATTGGTTACAAGTCGGTCGACGAGCCTTCTCCAGGGTGAGTCTCGAGATCTTCTCTCCCCACCACTACTGTTTTCTTGGATTTCCCGTTTCCAGTAGCTTTCCTGTGGCTCCTGGCCACTCGGTGGTCACTTGTGCTGGGATCATTGTGAGGTAAGGTTGGTTCTGCTTTTGTGTCTGTGGAGATGGTAGCGATTCGTTGTCTAGCATGTTTAGCTTACACTCTTGACTAGATTCATTTTACGGAATATTCCTTCTGATCGTGCGCAGAAATATGTTCTAGTGATTTCCAACAGATAAACTCGGTGTTTGTGTTACTAGTTGCAGTTTGATAACGGCCTGGTACATTCAAACTATTTATGATTATGTGGCAGTATGCGAACTCTGTGTAAATTCTTTCTAGTTTCGTGGGGCCCAATTTCTAACAGACGATATGTTCATTTTTGTACAGTGCATGTAAAATTTTTCATATCGTTTTCCTTCTGTGAGTGATATGTGCTCCACATGTTTGGTTCATAGAACAAAGCCTTCAGCTTCCACTATTGTTTGTTCCATGCCCGTCAGGCTAGTAACTATGTGTGTATCCTTCTGATTTCCACTAACATTTCCCTATCTTCTCTACCCGCCTATTTTTATTTTGCTGTTTCTTCTCTGAACCTGTAGTATGCACTCAGTCTTTGTCAGTAATTCTCTCTGAGCCCTTCAATAGCTTGTTTATGAAAGTCTAAACATTTCGATCGGTTGCATGACGTAGTTTCTATTTTTATCTTTCCGACTTTGTAATTATTCCACTTTACCGGGTTTGAAATGAAATGCTTGTATATCTATCGAACCAAATAGGGTGGTCATCAGACCGTAGCTTACAAACTACTTAAACTAAGGTAAACTAACGTAAGGACAAACACACACACCCATGCCCCAGCGAGGACTCGAACCTCCACGGCGAGCAACCACGTGCTCCGCAGCGAAACGCTTTAGACTGCTCGGCTACTCCGCCGCGGTATTTCCGGGTTTGAAACTGGACTTTTTCTGTCTCTGTGAACGCTCCCAATCGCATGTTGCTGCATTTCAGTAGCTTCCTTATTAAATTCTACGCAATTCTAGGGGTTGCATTCCATAGTTAATTTTCCTTATTTTTCGGAAATTGAATTTATACATTTTTATTGGTTCTCGGTACCATGTGGGTCCGAACTCCGACTTCAAGCGTTTGTAGCTAGTCACCTGAATTCACGCCACTTCTCAATAAACCAGTGCCTACGTAGTTTACCCTCAGATTGCAACTTAAAGAGTCCGCCGTGATTTTGTGTAATGAATCCGATTTTTAACCACTTCACCTTTTGCTGAATTTCGCCTATGATAGCGGCGCCTGCATCTGCCTTGCTTCAGCACGCTGATTTTGCTGAGTTTTGCTGTTACATTGCGTGTGTTTGAGCAAGTGAGTGTTGTTTGTAAATCCTCCCCCAGTAGCGTTATGTTCTGTGTAATTTGTGTTAAATTCATTGCTGGGCATCGTCTGTGTAAGAGAGGTTAACTTAACTACATTATTTCAGTGGGATACATTTTTATTGTATTAACAAAATTGGTTCTCCATCTTGCTTGCGCTCAACCAGAATAAACAAGTTAAGATTAGTATAATTTTGACTTGCCTATAAATAGTAGTTTTTCGGCACCTTCCCCCTTTTTATTTAATATTGTTTTTCACCAGTGCTGAGAACAAGCTCAAACGAAATTTTTTATGTTTAAGTTCCGTTGCACCATACATGTTTTTCTTAGTAACCTTTATAAAATAACTCTAATGGTGGTGGCTTGTTTATTAGTGCCTGTGTGTAATTTTGTGTGAGCTGCTACGTATATTGGCCACTGTATCGTTAACTTCCTGTTATTAGAGTAATTTGAACCAAGTCAGTTCTCAATTTGGGCCCGGGAACAAGATTTTGCGGGAGGGAGTAGTGGGTAGCTCCCATGGATCTTTTGCTAATTTTATTGCTAAAATCAAGGTTATTTATAGCAGTAAATTCTTATCTGGGTACCTCCTACCAGAATTAAGCTGTTATTACGTACAGTGGCCAACGTTTAACATTTTTAGAAGATGGGGGACGAGAGGAGATGGTCAGAGAAGAGGAAGGGGAGATGGTCAGAGAAAGGCGTGGAGATAGACTGACAGAAGATTGAAATAAAAAAGAAAGGAAGATTAGGGTTTAATCGCCTATTGACAGTGTGGTCATTAGAGGCCAATTTGCAATAAGTAACCAGGTAACACAAGGTACTAAGTCTAGCCAATGTGTAAGTGGAGTATCTTTGGAAGATTTTATTTATTTATTTATTTATTTATTTATTCCCTAACTTAGGACCAGCTGCCTTTGGGTATAAAGCTGGTCAATTTACATAGACAGTTGAGTTTAACAATTATTATTATGGTAATTGGGATAGTTTAGTTAACCATTTTGTTAAATATTTAAATTTTTACATGGTTGATTTTACCAAAATTTTTGAGTTACACTATATTACGCTTAAAGAAAGAAACAAAGGTGGGAGGTTGGAGAAAATGGATATAACAAAAATAATTGAAATTGAAACTAAGGAATTTGGTATTTAAGAAGGTTGCAAAACGAAAGATAGGAAAGTTGGTGGTTGTAGAGAGGGGTAGGCTGGGGTGCGATCAGCCAGGATCAGAGGCCTCGGAATAGACCTTGAGCCCTGTGGCCCTGGTGAGTCGCTGAGGGTAATCTATTATGTTTACATTCTACTTTTGTATTACATGCATTTTAGGTTTCTATAATATCATTAACATAGCGAATTTTACTTGACATTTACAATAATTTACGTTTACAGTCTTACATTTAACTCAACACCTGAGAGATGAAAGAATTTATTTACACTTTGTACACAGTTGTTGATTTGGGTGCTTTGTTCCGTCTTTTGTACATTTGAGGTTTGTATTTGTTTCAGCCGCTGTCGCTATCCGTGGTGGGTGTGCCATCATTTGTAGATCTTGTGTCTGATGTGTCTCGATCACTTTCAGGAGTCGATCTGGTGTCTGCGTGTTTCATTGTATTCGATTTGTTTGAGTGTGGACACCTCATCAGCGATACGGTTTAGAATGTCCCATTTGTCCTTGTCTCTAATCATGTTGTTAATGTCGATATTTTCCGGTAGTAGGGTATGTGATTGTGTTCTGTATATGTTGAAATTTTAGGAGTGTGTGTTCTAGGGTTCCCTGTTCCCCACATGTGCAGTTCTCATTCTCACTTAACCCTACGTGGCTCAAGGGATCGTGCCCCGTCAAAAAATGCACCATACCCCGGCCGGGACTGATATGGTCCATTCTCAGACGTTCCCTGATGTTCGGGAAGAAAGCGTTCACTCGTCGTTCTTTGGAAGAACCTCGCAATCGCTGAGTTCAGCCACCACTTGTTATTATCCTGGTCTCTGACGTGCCTCTCTCGGTGATAGGTGCGGCCGTCGCCCACAACTACTGCTGTGCCTGTCTGCCCACGTGGTCAGCAGGCTGCTCGTGGTGCTCACCCCACACCTGCTGCCCATCTTCATCCTGGCCGAAGCCCTCGTCTCAGCTGCCGCCGGACCTACGACCGAGTGCGCCTTGGCTATCGGTAAGTTTTCAATGGAATGACAAAAGCTCCCAAAAGGAAGTCACAGACGAGCTAGCAATTCATTTAAGAGTCTTTTATTTAACTGATTACCGGTTTCAGTGACCACGTCATCATCTTCAGATAGCTGTTCAGTATTTAGAAAGTAGCAACATTTGTAGGCAACCACTTGTACTCGCTGAAAAATACATACATTAAAATTGTTTATGTGCAAACAGTGTTACTGCAAGTTAAGTATCTCACGTTTTATTGCACGGCACATGGTAAGTGACTCACCGGAGTCTCAATGACTTCTTCACATATAAAACTGGAAAGATGCATCTCTTCACGCTAGTCTATTGCTTCCAAGCCTTTTCTTCTGCAGCAACTATTCAAACCATTCGTGTGCACTTTCTTTTGTGAAACAATTTCTAAAACTACTACCTCCATCCTCTCACTACACATTATTAAGAAACGGACAGTTCCTCACGATTCATGATGACGCCTATCCACTAATTCCTTCTTTCAGTCAAATTAATTATCCCTCGATTTCTTTCAGATCTAATTCTGATTAGTACTTCATTATTAGCTGTATCTTCTACTTACCTTATTATCTACATTTAGAGAAATTCTATTTTTATCTTTCCTGCATTATTCGTTGCATATACACATACAGTGAAACTACAAAAACCTCATTGAAGAGCACGGTTTTGTACATCAAACTTGGAGTTGTGAGTAGATGTAGTGAAATGCAGGCTACTAGGAGAATACACACTTTTATGTTGATTGCCATTATATAAACCACTCTAGACTAGGTACATAGGTGCATCAGAAAGTTATGTACATTAAATACTCAACAAGTCCACATTGAAATACAAAATATACATTACAAATAGTTGTTCTGTACATATAATATTTTATGTGCATTTTTGTTATAGATAGTATCTTTATGACTGTAATCTTTTCCCATTTTTTTAGTTCTATTCAGTAATTTTCTAGTAAGTTTCTGCTGTCCTTATGGTGTTCTTCTTTCCGTAGTTTTTCCTTCTTTGAGGATCCAATTCCATGGGTTTTTAATAAACTGGTTTCATGTACTGTAGCTTCGAGAGCATGTACCTGAGTTGACGTTTTATTTGAATTTCCACTGCTGTCTAAACTTTATTTCTCTGATCCCAGAATGTTTGGCATCTGAGACACTATAACTGCTATACGAAAAGTCCTCTTCTAGAGAATTCTAAATAATTTATCATGTCGACTGTTTCAGGGCACTGGAATAAATCCAATGGCAAAGATGAAAATCTGTGCTGGACCGGAATTCGAACCAGGATTTCGCGGTTTGGGTCAGCGTTCGCCTTAAACAGTTAGGCTATCCAGTAATGCTTCCCATACAACCCAAATTCTCATCTTGTGATACACTACGACTGTAGTGCCCCCTGCCTATTGATTCCACTTGCTCGCAGCCATGCGTCTGCATTGAAAATGTCGATTGCCTGTTGGGGCAGACATACAATTATTTATATGGTGTCAGTTCTTTTTGGTCATTCGGACAAATAAATACACTCTTCTAAAGAGTTTATCTCTGTCTTATCTATTCACTATCCATAGATCTGACTCTATGTGCTACTTACATTACAGTGTTACGTGACCCGAACATAACTTGCTCTTCATTGTAACAGATTCATTTTGTTATTAACACTTAACAATGTAATCAATTACTTACTGTGTTTTAGTGATCATGTGCATATTCATATGTTCTTGGTGATTATTATCAAAGAAAAATTAACAACATTCAGTATCTTTTAGAAACAAATGTCCAAATGTTTGTGAAGCGGGGTCATCAGTCCCTAAAGAACTGCCTTATACTAAAGACGGCACAAACATCCATGCCGGAGGGAGGATTCGAACCACCGACAGCCACTCCGCCGCGACTATATATTATGAGGCGCTTTATGTTCTGGGTTACCTCTCTCTCTCTGTAACTTTCTGTTTAGTTGCATTTTATTTTACTATGGGCCTTCTTATATGTATATGTTCCTGCATTCAACTCCCAGGTACCTAAAACTTTATATACGTTTATTTTTGCTGTGGTTGTTTCTAAATTTTCAAGCCTATTTTCATCAATGTAATATATGTCTGCAAGCGGCAAAGTGACTTGACGCATTCCTTATACTGTGCTCCAAGTTTTGGAAACATTATTCGTATTCCTACCTACTTAAATTTCAGCTTGATAACAAGGAACATACGAAACATTTCCTCCAACTATGTCCATATTTCTGCACTTCAGTGATAGCTACGAAACAAACACTACTCTTCATCTGAATGTAGCGCACTGCACTACGACCTTGCCGTACCGGAAATTTACACGATTTATTTGAAATCAGTCCTATAAGACATGATACCTAAGGCTTCTCTCGTTTCAGGTCTGGAACTAACCGACATCAAGCATCGCACTGCAGTCAACCGTTATCAGTCGTGTGGAATGGCTCTTGGAATAATGGTTTCTGGGCTGGTGTCGTGGGCATATCCCGACTGGAACTACTTCGTGACGTTTGCGGCTCTCTGCAGTTTGGCGCTTTTCTTGTTCTTCAGGTAATGCATACAATGCCAATAAATCACTGGAAAGTAACCGGTTATTCAGAGTTTGGAATGCGATTATTAGGTATTAATACAAAGTGCAGTGCGTGAATTTGTAAACAAATCTTTCAAATGTTCAAATGTTTGTAAAGCTTATGGGACTTAACTACGGGGTCATCAGTCCCTAAACTTACAAACTACTTACGAACTAGCTAACACTAAGGACGGCACAAATATCCATGCCCGAGGGGGGATACGACCCCCGCCCGTAGTGGCCGTGCAGACCGTGACTGGAGCGCCTCAGTACCCTCGGCCACCGCGGCCGGCAAACAAATCTTTCCTGGTAGCGTGACTTAGAAGTTTAGTCTAGAGAGCGACGAATGCAGAACAGTGTGACGTGAACTACAAACACACATGAATGGTATCAGTCGACGCGCATCAGACACGAGCTCACAGGAAAACAAATTAATCTTCCCTGCAGAAATCATTAACAGCTTCACTTAGTAGTTTGTAACACCATCTTAGAACTTGATAAGCATCAAGATTTCGTTAGCAATAGTATTATTTTCTATTCTACTTATCTGCAAAAAAAATTGTGCCGTCTTCAGGTTGTTGTTGTTTTTGATGCAGCTCTCCACACTACCCTGTCCTGTGCAAGTCTCTTCATCTGAGAATACGTTTAGCAACCTACATCCTTTTGAATCTGCTTACTGTATTCGTCCCTTGCTCTCCCTCTACGATTTTTACCCCTCACACTTCATTCTAATTCTAAGTTGACGATTCCTAGATATCTCTTAATGTGTCCCATCAATCTATCCCTCCTCTTAGTCAGGATAAGCCAGAATCTCCTTTTCTCCACAATTCTAGCGAGCACCTCATTAGTTACGTGATCAAACCATCTAATCTTCATCATTCGTCTGTAGCACTACATTTCAAAATCTTCTATCATCTTCTTGTCCGAGCGTTTTATCGACCACATTTTACTCCCAAACAATGCTACACTCCAGACAAATGCTTTCAGAAAAGACTTCCTAACATTTAAATTAATACTGGATGTTAACAAGTTTCGCTTCTTTACAATATTTTTACTTCTCATAGCCATTCTACATTTTATATCTTCTCTACTTCAGCCATCAAAAGTTATTTTGCTACTCAAACAACAAAATTCATTTACTACTTTTATTGTCTCATTACCTAATCTTCAGCATCGCCTGATTTTATGACATTACATTGAATTACCCTCGTTTTACTATTGTTAAAGTTCATCTTATATCTTCCTTTCAAGACACTGTCCAGTCCATTCAATTGCTCTTCCAGATCCTTTGCAGTCTCTGACAAAATTACTATGTCATCGGCAAACCGCAGTGTTTTTATTTCTTCTCCCTTCACTTTAATGACCTCTCCAAATTTTTCCTTCCATTCCTTCACTGTTTGCTCAATGTACAGATTGAACAACATTGAGGAAAGGCTACAACCCTGTCTTACTCCCTTCCCAACCTCTGCGTCCCTTTCTTGCCCTTCGACTCTAATAACCGCTGTCTGGTTTTTGTATAGGCTGAACATAACTCTTCGCTCGCAATATTTTAGCCCTGCTACCTTCAGAATTTGGAAGAATGTATTCCAGTCGACATTTTCAACAGCTTTCTCCAAATCTAAAGAAGCTAGAAACGTAGCTTTGCCTATCCTTAGCCTATCTTCTATGAAAAGTCGTAATGTAAGTATTGCCTCCCGTGTTCGTACATTTCTCATAAATCCAAACTGATCTTCCCCGAGGTCGAATTCCACAAGTTTTTCCATTCTTCTGTGAATAATTCGTGTTAGTATTTTGCAACCATGATGTATTAAACTGGTAGTTCTGTAATATTCACATTTGTCTGCACTTGCTTTCTTTGGAATTGGAATTACAATATTCATCAGGTAATATTTCGTTATTTGTTTAATGCGTGTATGTGGGTGGCATCATGCCGTTCCCATACCTAGAATGTCCACTACTTTGAATATCTAAAAAACAAAAATATTTTAAAAGGGACTCCGATGCACCCCACACACTTTGATGTGGGATATACGAATGGTGCTCAAATGAAAAAGGTACGTAACAACGGTGTGGACTGAAGTCTTTATTCGAAACTAATCACCAGGGGCCTGAGCAAAGTTATCCCACTGTTTAATGAGCCGAAGGATTTCCTGTTCCCAGAATTCCCATGGCTATGACAAGAGTGAGACCTCCACCGTGTCCTTCAGTTCGTTGTTCAAGTTGAAGCGGTTCCTTTTCAAATATTTTTGTAGCGGACCAGACAGGTAGAAGTCACAGAGCGACATATCCAGTCTATAGGTCGGACGCTCAAGTTGTTCCCACTTGATCTGGGTCATTACACATTCTGTGATCCTAAACATGTGGACGCGCGTAATCATGGACCAAACTCTCCCTCTGTGAGTAGCCCAGGCCGTTTGCTCTTGATGGACTTGTCTAGGCTACGTAGTGCCTCAGAGTACACACCACTGATAAACGTTTTTCCGTGCTCGTGGTATTCGATGAGTATTGGACGTTGAAAAAGACGGTCTGCATCATCTTGCCTGCTTAGAGCACAGCCTTGAATGTTTAGGGGGAGGTGAGACGTATGTTCCTCATCCCTGGATGTTGCACTGTGTTGTCCCAAAGTGGCATAATCAAATTTCGCCCGGTTCAGTTGTTAAGACGTTTAGTACCTTTTCACTTGAATACTCCTTGTAATTCAGCTCTATATACAATGTAGATGTCTAACAATATAAAGTCCAGTTTGGTTTTCAATAATATAATAGGGAAAGCCACTCCCATGAACCACAGACATTGACGAGGTGGGGTGGCTTGCGTGCCTCAACGATACAGATAGCCGTACCGTAGGTGCAACCATAGCGGAGGGGTATCTGTGGAGAGGCCAGACAAACGTGTGGATCCTGAAGAGAGGCAGCAGCCTTTTCAGTAGTTACAGGGGCAACAGTCTGGATGATTGACTGAGCTGGCCTTGTAACATCAGCTAATGTGGCTTTGCCACACAGCTACTGCGAACGGCTGAAAGCAAGGGGAAACTACAGCCGTTACCTTTCCCGAGGACATGCAGCTCTACTGTATGAAAATATGATGATGGCATCCTCTCGGGTAAAATATTCCGGAGGAAAAATAGTCCCCCATTCGGATCTCCCGGCGGGGACTACTCAGGAGGATGTGATCATCAGGAAAGACAATACTGGCATTCTACGGGTCGGAGCGTGGATTGTTAGATCCCTTAATCGGGTAGGAAAATTAGAAAATTTAAAAAGGGAAATGGATAGGTTGAAGTTAGATATAGTGGGGATTAGTGAAGTTCGGTGGCAGGATGAACAGGATTTCTGGTCAGGTGAGTACAGGATTATAAATACAAAATCAATTGGGGGTATCACAGGAGTAGGATTGATAATGAATAAGAAAATAGGAATGCGGGTAAACTACTATGACCAGCACAGTGATCGCATTATCATTGTCAAGATAGACACGAAGCCAACGCCGACAACAGTAGTACAGGTTTATATGCCAACTAGCTCTGCCGATGATGAGAAAATCGAAGAAATATATGAGGAGCTAAAGGAAATTATTCAGACAGTTAAGGGAGAGGAAAACTTAATTGTTATGGGAGACTGGAATTCGGTAGTAGGACAAGGAAGGGAAGGGAAGATAGTAGGTGAATATGGTCTGGGCAAAAGGAATGAAAGAGGAAGCCGCCTGGTAGAATTTTGCACGGAACATAATTTAGTTTTAACAAACACCTGGTTCAAGAATCACAAAAGAAGGTTGCATACGTGGAAGAGACCAGGAGACACCGGAAGGTATCAGATAGATTTTATAATGGTAAGACATAGATTTCGGAACCAGATTTTACAGTGTAAGACATACCCAGGGGCAGATATAGACTCTGACCATAACTTGTTGGTTATGAACTGTAGGCTGAAACTGAAGAAACTACAAAAAGGCAGGAAAATAAGGATATGGGACCTGGATAAATTGAAGGAACTTGAGGTTCTTAAGAATTTCAGAGGGAGCTTTAGACAACAATTGACAGAAACAAGGAAAAATAAAACAGTAGAGGAGGAATGGGTAAAATTGAGAGATGAAATAGTGAAAGTAGCAGAGGACAAAATAGGTAGGAAGGCAATACCTACAAAAAATCCTTGGATAAAAATGCAGTAAATGAAACAGGCAAAATGGAGTAAAGACGACTAAGAAATGAGATTGACAGGAAGTGCAAAATGGCTAAGCAAGAGTGGTTAGAAGGCAAATGCAAGGATGTAGAAGAATGTATAAATAGGGGAAAAATAGATACAGTGTACAGGAAAATAAAAGAAACATTTGGAGATAAGAAAAACAGCTCTATGAATATCAAGGACACGGATGGAAAACCAGTTCTCAGCAAAGAAGGGAAAGCTGAAAGGTGGAAAGAGTATATAGAGGGGCTCTACAAAGGAAATGAACTTCGAGACAATATTGTAGGAAAGGAAGAGCAAGTAGGTGAAGATGAAATAGGAGATACTGTACTGAGAGAAGAATTTGACAGAGCACTGAAAGACCTAATTGGAAGCAAGGCCCCTGGAGTAGATGATATTCCCTCAGAGCTACTAAAGTCTCTTGGAGAACCAGCCATGACAAACCTGTTTCACCTGGTGTGTAAGATGTATGAGACAGGCGAAGTACCCTCAGACTTTAAGAAAAATGTTATAATCCACATTCCAAAGAAAGCAGGTGCAGACAGGTGTGGAAACTACAGAACCATCAGTTTAATAAGTCATGGTTGCAAAATATTAACACGAATTATATACAGAAGGATGGAAAAGCTGGTAGAAGCCGACCTCGGGGAAGATCAGTTTGGGTTCAGGAGAAATGTAGGAACTCGGGAGGCAATACTCACTTTACAGCTTATCCTAGAAGATAGATTAAGAAAAGGCAAACCTACATTTCTAGCTTTTGTAGATTTGGAGAAGGCTTTTCACAATGTTGATTGGAATAAACTCTTTCAAGTTCTGAAGCAAGCAGGAGTAAAATATAGAGAGCATAAGGTTATTTACAACTTGTAGAAAAACCAGACAGCGGTTGTCAGAGTTGAAGGGCATGAAAGGGATGCAGTGGTTGGAAAGGGAGTAAGACAGGGTTGTAGTCTTTCTCCATTGTTATTCAATTTGTACATTGAGCAAGCTATAAAGGAAAGCAAGGAGACATTTGGTGAAGGAATTAAAGTTCAGGGGGAAGAATTAAAAACATTGTGTTTTACCGACGACATAGTAATTCTGTCAGATACAGCAAAGGACCTGGAAGATCAATTGAACGGAATGGACAGTGTGCTGAAAGGTGCATATAAGATGAACATTAACAAGGGCAAAGCTAGGGTAATGGAGTGCAGTGTAAGAAAATCAGGTGATGCTGAAGGAATTAGATTGGGAAACGAAGCAATAAAGGAGGTAGATGAGTTTTGTTACTTGGGCGGTAAAATAACAAATGATGGTCGCAGTACAGAGGATATAAAATGCAGAATGGCAATGGGTAGAAAAGCGTTCTTGAAAAAGAGAAATTTGTTAACATCGAATATTGTTTTAAGCCTAAGGAAGTCCTTTCTGAGGGCATTTGTATGGAGTGTTGCCTTGTATGGGAGTGAGACATGGACGATAAACAGTGCGGACAGGAAGAGGATTGAGGCTTTTGAAATATGGTGCTACAGGAATGCTGAAGATTAGATGGGTGGATCGCGTAATTAATGAGGACGTACTGAACAGAATTGGGGAGAAAAGAGATTTCTGGCATACCTTGACTAAGAGAAGGGATAGATTGGTGGGACACATTCTTAGACATCAAGGAATTCTGAATTTAGCATTAGAGGGAAGTGTGTGGGGTAAAAATCGGAGAGGAAGACCAAGAGATGGATACACTAAGCAGATTCAGACAGATGTGGGTTGCCGTTCTTATGTGGAGATGAAGAGGCTTGCTCAGGATAGGGTATTGTGGAGAGCTGCATCAAACCAGTCTCCGGACTGAAGACCACAACAACAACTACAACAATAGGGAAAGCTTCCAAATCAACATAAAGATGGTTGTCGAGTCACATCAGACACAAAAAAAGTCTCACATACATATATATGTTCAGTCCCTACAAAGGATGGTAAGATGAATATAAACAACAGAAAAACAAGAATTATGTGATGCTGTATAAGGAAATCAGTCGATACCGAAGGAGTTAGATAAGCTACCGAGGGAATAAAAATAATAAACTAGTTTTGTTATTTTTGTAGTAAAATAATTTGTAATGACTGATGTAAAGAAGATATAAAATGAAGAATGGCAATTCGAAGAAAAACATTGCTGAAGAAGAGAACTTTGCTGAGGTCCTACATATATTTAAATGTTGGGAAGTCCTTTCTGAAGCTTTCTCTGGCTTGTACCATTGTACGAGAGTGACACGTGGATGATAAGGAGTTCAGACAAAAAGATGAAAATGAATTGTTTGCAAATCTAAGAGACTTAACTGTTGCTGTTATCAGTCCCTATCCTAACTACTTAAAATAACCGCTTACATCTACATATGTTGTTGTTGTGGTACTCAGTCCGCAGACTAGTTTGATGCATCTCTCCACACTACCCTGTCCCTCGGTCTCCCTCTACGATTTTTACCCCACACGCTTCCTTCTAATGCTAAGTTGACAATTCCTTGATGTCTCAGAATGTGTCCAACCGATCTATACCTTCTCTTAGTCAGTATATGCCAGAAACTCCTTTTCTCCCCGATTCGGGGTAATCTACCCATCTGATTTTCATCATTCATCTGCAGCACCACATTTCAATAGCTTCTATCATCTTTTTATCTGAACTCCTTATCGTCCACGTTTCACTCCCATACAATGCTACACACCAGACAAATGCATTCAAAAAGGACTTCCTAACATTTATGTTAATATTGGATGTTAACAAGTTTCGCTTGTTTAGAAACGCTTTTCTTCCCATAGCCATTCTGCATTTTATATCTTCTTTACTTCGGCCATCAGAAGTTATCTAGCTACCCAAATAAAAAAAAATTATCTATTACTTTTATTGTCTCATCACGTAATCTAATTCCTTCTGCATTGCCTGATTTTCTGACATTACATTGCATTACCTTCGTTTTACTCTTGTTAATGTTCATCTTCTATTTTCTTTTCAAGACACTGTCCATCCCATTCAATTGCTCTTCCAGATCTTTTGCAGTCTCTGACAGAATTACTATGTCATCAGCAAACCGTAATGTTTTTATTTCTTCTTCTTTCACTTTAATGCCTTCTCCAAATTTCCCTTTCCATTCCTTCACTGCCTGCTCAATGTACAGACTGAACAACATTGGCGAAAGGCTACAACCCTGTCTTACTCCCTTCCCAACCTCTGTATCCATTTCTTGCCCTTTGACTCTCATAACCGCTGTCTGGTGTTTGTGTAGGATGAATACAACTCTTCGCTCCCTATATTTTACCCTTGCTACCTTTAGAATTTGTAAGAGTGTATTCCAGTAGACATTTTCAAAAGCTTTCTCCAAATCGACAAACGCTAAAAACGTAGGTTTCCCTTTACTTAACCTACCTTCTAAGATAAGTTGTAATGTGAGTATTGCCTCCCGTGTTCCTACATTTCTCCTAAATCCAAACTGATCTTCCCCGAGGTCGAATTCTACAAGTTTCTCCATTCGTCTGTAAATAATTCGTGTTAGTATTTTGCATCCATGACTTATTAAACTGATAGGTCTGTAATTTTCACACTTGTCTGCACTTGCTTTCTTTGGAATTGGAATTACAATATTCTTCTTGAAGTCGGAGGGAACTCCCCTGTCTCCTACATCTTGCAGACCAGGTGGAACAATTTTATCATGACTGTCTCTCCAAACGGTATCAGCAGTTCAGACAGAATATCATCTACTCCAGGGGCCTTGTTCCGACTCAAGTCTTTCAGCGCTCTGTCAAATTCTTCTCGCAAAATAGAATCTCCTATCTCATCTTCCTCCACTTCGTCTTCCATTTCTAGAATACTGCTTTCAAGTTTATTTCCTTTGTATAGGCTCTCTATATATTCCTTCCACAGTTCATCCTTCCCCTCCTTGCTTAGTACTGGTTTTCCGACTGAGTTCTTGATATTCTACAGCTGCTTTTCTTGTCTCCAAATATCTCTTTTATTTTCCTGTAGGCGGTATCTATCTTTCCCCTTGTTATGCATTCCTCTACTGTTCTGCATCTGGCCTCTAGCCACTCCTGCTTTGCCAGTCTGCACCTCCTGTCAATCTCATTTTTCAGACGTTTGTACTGTTTTTTCCTGTTTCAGCCAATCCTTGGCTAATGCTCCCCCTGAAACTCTCAACCACATCTGGTTCCTTCAATCTGTCCAGGTTTCATCTCCTAACGTTTCCACCTTTCTGCAATCTCTTAAGTGTTAATATGCAGTTCATAACCAATAAGTTATGGTAAGAGTTTATATCTGCCCATGGATATGTCTTACAGTTTAGAACCTGGTTTCTAAATCTATGCCATACCATTATAAAGTCAGTCTGGTACCTTCCAGTGTCTCCTGGTCTCATCCACGAATACAGCCTTCTTTCGTGATGATTAAGCCAAGTGTATGTGATCATTAAATTGTGCTCTGCGCAAAATTCTACCAAGCGATCTCCTCATTCATTTCTTTTTCCCAGTCCATATTCACCTACTACATTTCCTTCTCTTCCCTTTTCTACTACCGAGTTCCATTCCCCCATCAAAATCAAGTTTTCGTCTCCCCTAACTTTCTGAATGATTTTTCTTATCTCCTCATACGTGGTTTCGATATCCTCATCATCAGCCGTGCTAGTTGGCATATAAACTTCCACTACTGTGGTCGGTGTTGGTTTCGTGTCTATCTTTACTACGATAATGCATTCAGTATGCTGTTCATAGTAACTTACCCGCATTCCTGATTTTGTATTGATAACTTTGTACTCACCTGACCAGAAATCCTGTTCATCCTGCCACCGAACTTCACTAATCCCTACCATATCTAATTTTAACCTATCCATTTCTCTTTTTAAATTTTCTAGCTTAACTACGTGATTAAGGGTTAGAACATTCCACGCTCCGACTCGTAGAATGCCTGTTTTGTTTTTCTTGATGACGACATCCTCCTGAGTAGTCCCCGCCCGGAGATCCGAATGGGGGACTATTTTACCTCTGGAATATTTTACCCAAGAAGACGCCATCAAAAAAATGTTCAAATGTTTGTATAGTCTATGGGACTTAACTACGGGGTCATCAGTTTCTAAACTTACAAATTGCTTATGAACTACTTACGAACTATGACGGCACAAATATCCATGCCCGAGTTGGTATTCGAACCCCCGACCGTAGTTACCGTGCAGACCGTGACTGAAGCGCCTTAGTCCCCGCGGCCACCGCGGCCGGCAAGACGCCATCATCATATAGTCATACAGTAGAGCTGCATGTCCTCGGGAGAAGTAATGATTGTAGTTTCCCCTTGCTTTCAGCCGTTCGCAGTAACTACATGGCAAAGTCACATTAGCTGATGTTACTAGGCCAGCTCAGTCAATCATCCAGACTGTTGCCCCTGTAACTACTGAAAAGGCTGCTGCCCCTCTTCAGGAACCACACGTTCGTCTGGCCTCTCCACAGATACCCCTCCACTATGGTTTCACCTATGGTACGGCTATCTGCATCGTTGAAGCACGCAAGCCACCCCACTTCGGCAATGTGTGTGGTTCATATATATATATGACTGTTTCTCTGTATGTCTTCTATTGCAATGAAATTTTGTGAACTGTTCACCGTACGCCCACGAAGGTTCCTGACCCGAAAACAAAAGAACACGACACATAGCTCAGGAGATATGACGTCATAAATAATGAGAGGCCACCGCGTGAGAATACCCAGAGTTATGTGTCAATTATTAGAAAAAAAAAAGTTTGCATGTAATTTCGGACGTTTATGAAGCGTTTTGTAACTTATCCCCCAGAAAACGATGAACTAAAAGAAGTCTACCGCTCACAACAGTTTTGCTGTAGATGCCGTAAAACTGTCGCATCAGGCATGACCATGTATCAAAGTTAGCACTACAGATTTACATGTTACTATTTATTTTTGACTGCAAGTTTCCCTTAATTCTCTTGCATCCGAAAGTAAGAAATCTGTTTTCTTAATCTCTGTCTCTATAAAAGCGAAAGGACACTCACTTACTCACTGACTAAACACCAAATCTCGAAAACTACTTTACCTATAAAGCTAAAGTTTGGAAGTAATGTAGTTTATAGGCAGAAAATGTCACCTAAGAAAGTATTTTGTGATAGGTGCATGGCGGCTCGCCGGCCGCGGTGGCCGAGGGGACTGAGGCGCTCCAGTCACGGTCTGCACGGTCACTACGGTCGGGGGTTCGAATCCCCCCTCGGGCATGGATATTTGTGCCGTCCTTAGAATTAGTTAGTTCATAAGTAGTTTGTAAGTTTAGGGACTGATGACCCCGTAGTTAAGTCCCATAAGCTACACAAACAATTATTTTCATGGCGGCGCATACTTGTCCTACCCGACACAGTAAATCTACAGTTTCATTCCTATCTTCCGACATTTCACATGCTTGACCTTCAAAGCAAGAGGAAGGTCACCGTTTCATACGGTGCATGGGGGAATGTACTTCGCAACATAAAAAAGGATCCATAAATACCTTGGTCGCACGTCTTGTTGAAGTTGATGTGCTGGTTCAAAACAGCGAGTTTCACACGAGTATTTTTGTATTTATAATATGTACCACTTGCCCAGCTAGGCAATAATTTTATCAGGCTTGATTCCATGTTGGAATTGGTGCTCCATCAATTTCCTTGTTCTGAACATTGCGCATGTAAATAGGAAACATTCATTCGGAATTTATCGGAAAAACACGTGCACAGATTTTGTTATAGATTACAATTCTAACCATCCCAGCCAACAGAAGAAAGCCTACTTCAATTTTGCCATTAATGGTATACTAAAAATCCCACTTTCAAAGACAAGTTTTGAAACAGAGCTTAATACAATCATATATATTGCCAAGGTCAACAATTACCCGCCCAATTTTGTTGACAGCATGTATAATAGAATACTGAGCAAGAAACAGAATGAAAGTAGATCGCCTGTTGTAAACGACATGCATAATAAATTTATCTGTTTACCATACTACGGAAAAATTAGCGACAGAATTGCAGCAGTCTTCAGAAAACAAAAAATTAAAGTGGCATTTTCCACCACCAGTAACTTAGGTAAAATCTTGAAAAACAATGCGAGGCAAATAATGTTTACCAAAGGTCAGGTATATATAGAATTAACTGTCCTGAATGCAATTCCTGTTATGTTGGGCAAACAGGCAGACGGCTGGAAACCAGATTCAGTGAACACATCACGGTAGATCGGCACAGCGCAGCAGAAAATCAAATTTCGCTGCCCATCTAATAGAAAGTAAACACAAGCCACCACTTATAACAACTCACATGCAGTTGCTCCATACATGTGGAAAAGGTAAACGCATGGACCTGTGGGAAGAACTTGAAATCTATCGCCAACAGATCTCTACTAAAGTGACACTGCTCAATGAGCAAACGATATCGAAAAGTGCCCAATTCTGGAAGCTATTCAAAAATCAGTTGAGTCCAGCTTCCTAAATCTGAAACCAACACTTGCATTTTTTTCCTTTATTGTAATTTTGAAGCCGATTTGTATGAAACAGTTGGCAGGCTGGCAGCAGTTGCGGTGGCTGCTCTTCAGCCATGTGACATACGTGTTAAGACAGAGAGTAAAAAACAATATATAAAAAGAGGAATAAAATTGCGGAATATAAAAACAATTGACACACTGAAGCCGGCCCCGGTGGCCGAGGTGACTGAGGCGCTCCAGTCACGGTCAGCACGGCCACTACGGTCGGGGGTTCGAATCCCCCTCGGGCATGGATATTTGTGCCGTCCTAGTTCGTAAGTAGTTCATAAGTAGTTTGTAAGTTTAGGGACTGATGACCCCGTAGTTAAGTCCCCTAAGCATAACAAAACACACTGAGTTTTTGATGGACTAAAACGTACATGGACAAACGGGACAAACATATATCAGAGAACGAGAACAGACGAGTAGTAATAAAACACACATAGTCAGTAAAAACAGTTGGCGACGATTTAAAAGTACATTGCAGAAAACACGAAGGACAAACATGAAGACAGTGGACGGCGCACAGAATAAAACTTGGGGACGGCTCTGATTAAAAACACACGACACTGGATACACTGGCACTTTACACGTTGGTAAAAAGTCGAGACGCCCCCGCGGGGGGTGGGTAGGGGGATGGAGGGGGGGAGGTGGGACATGGATAGGGGAAGCACGGGGGAGGAGGGGGAGGGGAGGGAAGAGAGAGAAAGGAGGGGAAAGAGGAGTGACGAGACTGGTCATGGGAGAGGGGTAGCCAAGTGGGTGGGAAGGAAGGGGACGGGAGAGAGGGGAGGGGTGCTGATGCTACGGGGAAGGGATCACAGTTGGTAGGAGGGGTAGATATCGGGACGAAGTTCGGTATCCGGTAAGGGAAGGGTGCGGAAATTGCCCTGGGAGAGGATACGGAGCGTATGTAGGTGGAGACCGGGAAGAATGTTTTGGCGGAGGCGTGTCAGAGGCCCAGGATTGGTGAGGATAGGGTTTACCAGAGAGTTTTGGGACTCTATTTTGCGGGTTGTATAAAGGAGTCGGAGATGTTCAAGGTGTTGTAGGAGAGGATGGAAGGGGATGAGGTCATAGAGGATCCGCGTGGGGGAAGGGAGTCTGATACGGTATGCGAGGCGGAGGGCGTGGCGTTCCAGGATCTGGAGGGATTTGTAGAAAGTAGGAGGGGCTGATATCCAGGCGGGATGGAAGGAACAATGGATTTATAGGTGTGAAGGACAGTGGGAGGGTTGAGGCCCCACGTCCGGCCGGGAAGGAGTTTAAGGAGGTTAAGGCGGGACAGAGCTTTCTCATGGAGGAATTTGAGGTATGGGGTCCAGGACAGTTGGCGGTCAAGGGTGAGGCCAAGGTATTTTAGGGTGGGAGTGTCACGGATTGGTCGGTTGTGGAGGGTAAGATAGAAATCGTGGAGACATAAGGAGTGGGTAGTACGACCTATGACGATTGCCTGGGATTTTTCTGGATTTACGCATAGGAGCCACCGGTTGCACCATGAGGCGAACTCGGAGAGGTGGGACTGGAGCAAAACCTGGGAACGGGCAAGGGAGGGGGCGAGGGCCAGGAAGGCGATGTCGTCAGCATATTGGAGGAGATAGATGGGAGGTTTGGGTTGAGGCAACATACGGGAGTCGGAGTTGCAAACGGTGACGTAGGAGGGGCGGCGGGAGGAAGGAAGCGATGAGGCGGACGTAATTAATGGGAAGGGCGTAGAGCTGGATCTTGATGAGGAGACCGGAATGCCATACACGGTCGCCAACACATGTATTCTCCTCCTTTATTGTTGTTTTAAAGCCAGCCGTAGAAACAGCTGGCAGGCTGGCAGCAGCTGCGGTGGCTGCTCTTCAGCCATGTGATATACAAACATTTGACAAAGAAGAGATAAAATATAAAAAAGATGAACAAAATTGCGGAATTTAAAAATATTGACAGACAGAGTTTTCGACAGACTAAAACGGACATGTATAAATGGGACAAAACATACGGCAGAGAACAAAAAAGAGACGAGTAGTGATAAAACACACACACAATCAGTAAAAACAACCGGCCACGGTGACAAGTTTAAAAGTACATGGCGGAGACACGAAGTTCACACATGGAGACAGCTGACGGCGTATAGAATAAAACATGGGGACGGCGATTATGGAGGCACTGAGTAAAACACACGACACTGGAGACACTTGCACTGAACACGAAGATAAAAAGTCGAGACGCCCCCGCAGGGAGTGGGGAGGGGATGGAGGGGGGAGGTGGGGCAGGGACGGGGGAAGTGCGGGGGAGGGGGAGAAGGGGAGGGAAGAGAGCGTAAGGAGGGAAGGAGTGACGAGACTCTGGGCATGGGAGAGGGGTAGGCAAGCGGGCGGGAAGGAAAAGGGACGGGAGAGAGGGGAGGGGCGCTGATGCTACGGGGAAGGGATCAGAGTTGGTAGGAGCGGTAGATATCGGGCCGAAGTTCGGTATCCGGTAGAGGAAGGGTGCGGAAATTGCCTTGGGAGAGGATACGGAGCGTATGGAGGTGAAGGCCGGGGGGGACGGTTTGGCGGAGGCGTGGCAGAGGCCCGGGATTTGTAAGAATAGGGTAGACCAGAGGGTTTTGGGACTCTATTTTGCGGGATGTGTAAAGGAGCCGGAGATGTTCAAGATGTTGTAGGAGAGGAGGGAAGGGGATGAGGTCATAGAGGATCCGCGTGGGGGAAGGGAGTCTGATACGGTATGCGAGGCGGAGGGCGTGGCGTTCTAGAATCTGGAGGGACTTGTAGAAAGTAGGAGGGGCTGATATCCAGGCGGGGTGGAAGGAACAAAGGACGGGGCGCATGATTGATTTGTAGGTGTGAAGGACAGTGGAAGGGTGGAGGCCCCACGTCCGGCCAGTAAGGAGTTTTAGGAGGTTTAGGCGGGACAGAGCTTTCTCACGGAGGGATTTGAGGTATGGAGTCCAGGACAGTTGGCGGTCAAGGGTAAGGCCAAGGTACTTGAGGGTGGGAGTGTGACGGATGGGTCGGTTGTGAAGGGTAAGATAGAAATCGTGGAGGCGGAAGGTGCGGGTAGTACGACCTATGACTATTGCCTGGGATTTGTCGGGATTGACGGAGAGGAGCCACCGGTTACACCAGGAGGCGAACTCGGTGAGGTGGGACTGGAGCAAAACCTGGGAACGGGCAAGGGAGGGGGCGAGGGCCAGGAAGGCGGTGTTGTCAGCATATTGGAGGAGATAGACGGGAGGTTTGGGTTGAGGCATGTCGGCAGAGTAGAGGAGATAGAGGAGGGGAGAGAGGACTGAGCCTTGGGGCACCCCGGCGGAGGGGTAGAAAATACGGGAGTTGGAGTTGCGGACAGTGACATAGGAGGGGCGGCGGGTAAGGAAGGAAGCGATGAGGCGGACGTAATTAATGGGAAGGGCGTAGAGCTGGATCTTGAAGAGGAGACCGGAATGCCATACTCGGTCGTAGGCTTTTTGGATGTCGAGGGATACAAAAATTGCGGAGCAACGGGAGTTGAGTTGGACGGAGAGGAGATGAGTCAGGCGAAGGAGCTGGTCGTCGGCGGAGAAGGAGGGTCGGAAGCCACATTGGGAGGGGGGGAGAAACTGGTGGCGGTGGAGGTGCTGGTGGATTCGATGAGAAAGGATGGTTTCCTGGACCTTGCTGAACACGGAGGTAAGACTGATGGGACGGTAGGATGAGGTCTGGGACGGGGGCTTGTCGGGCTTGAGGAACATGAGAATACGGGAGGTTTTCCACAGGTCGGGGTAGAAGCCAGTGTAAAGGATGATGTTGTAGAGTTTGGCAAGGACTTCATGAAATGAGAGGGGGCATGCGCGAAGGTGGCGGTAGGTTAGCCGGTCGTGACCGGGGGCGGTGTTTCGTTTCGTGCGAAGAGTGTCTATTATGTCACGGGCAGTAATGGGAGTGTTCAATTCTGAGGGAGGAATGCGGTCCAAGTACTGGAAGCCAGGGGCGAGCGGAGGAGAGGAGGTGTCGGTGCGCTCATGGACATCCGGGAAGAGAGAGTAGTCAAAAAGGGGATCATCAGGAATGGAAAATACATCAGAAAGGTAGGAGGCAAAATGTTCTGCCTTACTGGCATTGTCAGGGAAAGGACGATCACCATGGAGAAGTGGGTAGTGGGGGGAGGAGTGACTGCCAGTAAGGCGGCGGAAGGCACGCCAGTACTTGGCGGAGTAGACCGGGAGGAGCGAGTTAAGGCGGGTGCATGTCTGACGCCAGTCCCGGCGTTTCTTCGCGGTCAAAAGGTTTCTTATGTGTCGTTGGAGTTGCCGGTGGCGTTGGAGAGTATCCCGGTCACGGGTCCGGAGAAAGGAGCGGTACAGACGGCGGGATTCGCGGAGGAGAAGGACGGCCTGTGGAGGAAGGGTAGGGCGGTGAGGATAGATCGCCCGGGTAGGGATGTGGGCATGGACCGCGTCAGCAACGGTCTGCTGGAGAAAGGAGGAGGCATGGTCAATATCGGCGGGAGTATGGAGGGGTAGTGGGTGGCTTTCGACCGAGGTGTCGATGGAGCGACGGTAGGCATCCCAGTCGGCACGGGAATAATCATGGACGAGTTTGGGAGGGGGCATGGGACGAGGAGCGCGGGCAGGGCGGGGGCGGTGGTCAAAGGTAAGTAGGACAGGGGCGTGGTCACTGCCTATTAGGTCTAGGACGTCCGCCGTGATGCGCCCAAGGAGGTTGGGAGACACCAGTACTGCATCGGGTGTAGTGTTGCTTCCGGGCGGGTTGGGCGGGGAAGGGGAAGGATGTCGCCCCGGAGCGAGGTGGTGACGAACTGACGCCACCGCCGGAGTTCAGCGGGGTGACGGGAATGAAGGTTGA
The DNA here is from genome assembly GCA_026315105.1 of Locusta migratoria. Taxonomy (NCBI): domain Eukaryota; kingdom Metazoa; phylum Arthropoda; class Insecta; order Orthoptera; family Acrididae; genus Locusta; species Locusta migratoria. The sequence goes on along the minus strand of CM048746.1, from coordinate 1,503,554 downwards.
GGTCAGCGGCAATGACATAGGTCGGGAAGGTGCGGTCGATATGGGACAGGAAATCGTACGGGAGAGGAGAGGCGGAGCGAATGTAAATGGTGGCGAGAGTGACAGTGAGGGAGGGAAGAAAGAGGCTGAGGATCAAGTGTTCAGTGGGGTCATTGAGGAGAGGGTGTAGCCGGACGGGGTGGTGACGGAGATGGCCGATCGCCACTCCGCCTCGGGCCAGGGGTGGGGGTCCGTCGGTGCAGTGGAGAAGGTAAGGATTGGTGTTGACTGGTCGGCGGGGTTGCAGGAAGGTCTCGTTGAGTAGGAAGGCATCCACGCGGTGTTGGGAGAGAGTGTGGAGGAAGAGGTTCTTATTGGCCGGGAGGGAGCGGATGTTGTGGTAGAGGAGGGTATAGGATGGGCCTGCCATGATGGGGTAGAGGGAGGGTTGGGGAGGGTAGAGGAGGGGTGGGGAAAGGAAGGGGACCGGAGGGACTTAAACTTGGGTCTCGAGGCGGGAAAAGGCGAAGTGGGAGTGGGCACGGGAGAAGGTTGCAAAGGTGTCCAGATTTAACACGGACCTGGCGGCCAGCGCAATCTGTTGGAGGGTGTGGGGACGTTGGAAGGGGTGGATGTTGGCGAGGACGGTGGTGACGAAACGGATAACGTCTTCGGCGGTGGGGGGAGGGACCAAGGATTGATTGGGGTGCATGGGAGGATCTATGGGGCGGATGGGGACGGTGAGTTCGGGTTTGGAGGGAGCAGGTGGAGGGACGGATTTGCACTTGTAGGAGTAGGTAGGGTGAGGGCCGCCACAGGTGTTGCAGGTGGGAGGAGAGGTGAGGTTGGGACAGTGTTTATGGAGGTGGGAGTCTTTGCAGTGGGGACAGGTGGGAGGGTTTTTGCAGTTCTGCGTCAGGTGATCATTATAAACGAGGCACCTGGCGCAGCGGTAGGCTTGCGGGGGGGATCGGGAGGGTTCTACCGTGTGGCGGCGATCGTAGATCAGCGCACCCTCGAGGAAGAGGTGGTCAAGGGAAGATGCGGATTCAGTAAATATCCGCATCAAACGGGTGGGGCCAGAGTCATTGTTGATCCGCTTGGCGGAAAAAACACATGTACTGGTCGGCCAATATTTACATCTAAACTTCCCACCTGTCACAAGCGAGTACCTTTCATACAGTGACAAATATTGTACCCATCAAGTATTTATATGTATACAATAGGAATATACAGTACTTTTAGCACTAGACTACAACATCTGTTACGTGTTTTAATGAAAACCCCAAGAGACAAGCATGTTTTATAATATAAACACTCTAAGCCAGTTTTGGGATAGACGGTGGCTAGCACCATCTGACGACTGTACTTACTACTACAGCTACTTTTAAAATTGACATAATTTGATTTCATGATTTTGACTGTGAAAAAAAAAATTATTAACAGGTCATTAGTTTTATAAAAAATATTTAAAAGAGTTGCTGTATATATATATATATATATATATATATATATATATATATATATATATATATATTGCAAGACACCAGTTAGTACACATTTTTACTATGTACCAATTATATATAAACAGTAAACGAGACTCATTAATAAAGAATAGTTTAAAGTTAAAATGCCTACTAAAATTACAATAAAATGTAACTTTTTCTACCGTAAATATACATCATATAATTTTGTTATTTATATGAAACTTTAAAGAGGGCGCCTTAGTCGCAGATGACTCATGCTGACGTCAACTGTGTAAGGATTGTAACAGCTACGTAAGTACAAACGCAACCTCCAACTTGGAGGTCGAGAAGTTGTAAGTATTTTAATTGGTTTTAAGGTATTATTTTTATCATTGACTTTAACTGAAACTTGTACAATTGGCTTATAATGTGACATGTATGTTATTCTAACTGGCTCTTTTGTATTTATTTTAGCATTGGTAATGACCACACAGTGGTCGAAATCTAGATTTGCAAACAAATAAAAATTTATATTTTTTACGACTGATTGCTGAAAGAATTACCACAAATGCAATATAGTCGTGGAACACCAATTCCAACATGGAATCAAGCCTGATAACACCGTTATACTATTTATGTCCCATTCCATTCTCGAATTGCGCGCGGGAAGAAATCACATCAGAATCTCTCCCATCGATCTATGATTTCTTGTATTTTAAGAGATGTAGGTTGCCGAACATATTCTGAGATGAAGAGACTTGCACTGGACAGGGTAGCGTGGAGAGCTGCATCAAACCAGTCTGCGGACTGAAGACCACAACAACAACGATCACTTCTACCTTTGTAAGTGGAACAATATATTTTCGCATTTAGAGGCGAACGTTGGCGATCGGAGTTTCGTAAGTAGCCCACGCCACAGTGATAAACGCCGTTATTGTAATGATTCCCGTCCCAGATCCTGTATCATTTCCGTGACAATGTCTCCCCTATGTCGTGACAATGAGAAATGAGCTGGCCTTCTTTGGACTCTATCGATGTCCTCCGTCCTACCCAGTTGATAAGGATCCCACACTAGGCATTTTTTTTTTTTTTTTTTTTGGCTCTTTGGGTAGTTTTGTTCATTGCGGACGCTGATCGTATTTGTTCGTTGACGTTCGAAGTGTTGTTGGCTCAGCTTTTTTTATTACAGAGGGCGTTGAGCCCTCTGACCGGGCGCGCTGAGCCACGGCGCCCGGCATTGGCATCAATACTCCAAAAATAGGACGGACAAGCGTAGTGTATCCTGTTTCTTTAGTAGTTCTATTGCATCTTTTAGGGGTTCCGCCAATAAAACACAGTCTTTGGTTCGCCTTTCCTACGACATTATCTACGTGTTCTTTCCAGTTTAAGTCTGAAGTAATAGTCATTCCTAGTTATTTAGTGGAGTTTACAGCTTTCAGTATTGATTGATTTAATTGTAAACAAAGTTTAACACATTTCTTTTCCTGCTCATGTGGACGTCACACTTCTCTTTAATTAGAGTCAATTTCAATTTTTTACAGGTAGTGATATGTGATTTAGATCGTTCTACAGTTGATTTTGATCTTCAGATGACTTCACTAGACGGTAAATGACGGCGTCATTTGCAAACAACCTAAGAGAGCTGCTTGGATTTTCTCCCAAATCGTTTATGTAAATAAGACACAGCAGAGGATCAATAACACTACCCCGTGGATCACCCGATGTCACCTCTGTTTTAGTCGATGCCTTGCTGTCGATTACTACGAACTGTGTCCTCTCTGACAGGCAATCTCTTATACAGTGGCAAATTTTTAGACTGATGCTATTACCATGAGTGGTGGAAATATATTACAACTGGACAAAAACATAGAGAACAATACAGAATACGGATTTACATATACGTACAAGGTCATGCCTGATGCGACAGTTTTACAGTATCTACAATGCAACTGTTGTGAGCGATAGACTTCTTTTCATTTCATCATGTGGAAGGTGGGGGGAGGAGACAGTTACAAAACGGTTCATAAACGTCGAAAATTACATGCAATCTTTGTTGCAGGTCCCTAACTACTCCCATTTTCCAATAATTGACACATGAAGCTGGGTATTCTCATGCGGTGGCATCTAATTATTTATGACGTCATATCTCCTGAGCAACATGTCATGCTCTTTTGTTTTTGAGTCAGGAACCTTTGTGAGCCTACGGTGAACAGTTCACCGAAATTTCAATGCAATCAAATGAATGGTTTATCAACACATAGAGGAGATACAGACAAACATTCATTTATATATATATATATATATATATAGAGAGAGAGAGATTTTAAACCTTTACGATTCGCTCTGTTAGCTGTGTGGTCTAACGCACCGCTTTCCGAGTCGGGGAGGCTTACCGGCCCCGGTTCGAATCCGCCCAGTGGATTAACGAAAGAGGTCGGAGTGCCGGCCAGCCTGGATGTGGTTTTTAGGCGGCTTTCCACATCCCCCTAGGTGAATACCGGGGTGGTCCCCAAGTCCCGCATCAGTTACACAACTCGAAAACATATCGTAATACTTTACACTTTCACCCACATATTGAACCGAACCTGCGCTGTCGGAACTGGGAAATAGTTTAATTTAGGATGACTCTGTGCAAATTACGTCCCAACTCCTACGTCTATCGATTTTGTCTGTGCATTTATTGTATCAAATAGAATAAAACAGACTAGCCTGAATAGATCAGGCACCTTATCTTGTGTAGCTGCTCCTTGCAGCACTGCAAATTACCAAGTAAATGTAAGCTTTGGCCCTGTATCATGACTAGATGATTTTAAGCAAGGATAACATAGATATGAAAGGAGCAGCCACAAAATAAGGGGCAGGTATCGGATGATCCGATAGACAGCAGCAAAATTAGAGCTAAATGTATTTCCAGGGAACAACTGGTCAATTAAAATTTTTCATAATTTTGGATGGGGTAGAGCAGGAGTAGATTTAAATAGAAGACTTCCTTTTGACATTATTTATTGCTAACTAAAACACGAAGCAGAATAACAAAATATTAAATATAGATAGATTTAACAGCAACTTTGGCTTGGCTGCCATAGTTTAACATTGGGCTCCAAAGGTAAGAATTACTGACCGAAACAGTATCAAATCGTAACTATCTGATCTCTTACATGTGAAAGACTTGCAACCATACTAAGAGGACAGAAAGGACGCTTAAATGGTTTACCACCTTGAAGCTACTGGCATGCACAACATACCATCCTTGTTACTTCGAAATAGGAGCAGAGGCAAGTTGTCTGAGGTACAGATTCGTATCCAATAGCTTCAACACCATAATCAAACTATATTTTGCGCCGAGGACACCATAACTAAAACTGCTTATTGAGTGACTGGCGTGGTTGTTTGTGTCAAATTCTCGTTCTTTAGGAACGTACTTTAATTATTAGAAAAAGATTGTTATTTGTTACGAAACAAATAAGCAAGGTACTGCACTGCTTAGCACTTGGATGAAAGTTTCTAAGTGTGAACCAATTTAAGATATTGATTAAAACACCGGTCTTTCCGGTCACAACCTACTTAAATGAATAAATAAATATTAGTATTCTCTCCAAAATATATGAGCAAGGTGACCAATTTATAGAACGTCATCTACGCTTCTCAACTCGTGGATGAAATTTTCAAAGTACAAACCCACTTACAGAAATAATAATAAAATCGCCGGTCTTTTCGGTCACACCCTAGTTACATGAATTAATATTAATATTGCCCCAAAACATGTGAACAAAATGGCCAAATAACAGTACTTCATTACATCAAGAAAATTACAGTTAATGTTGAGGCAACGAGAAGTGCGCGGGCAGCAACAAATGAAACTAGACTGTCGAGGTTAATAATTCTTAAAATTCCGTACTTTACCAACTAAGACTCCAACATGTAACTCGACTGCCTTTCCACTGCTCCCACGCTCTCCTAGCGACCGCCTTACACGTTCCCTTCTACTGACCTCCTGCAACTGCCCTCCCCTTTTTCTCATCTCCCTTGTCCTCACGCGAAACGGAACCAGATTTCGCGCCAAGCGACGCCATTGGCTGAGGGCCTCCCTGCCAAAGTCGGCACCCAAGATGCACCTGACGAACCAGCTATAGTCGGTCACCGACGTTAGCTGCCTGTATCCTTAGACAACCTGTCTCTACAAGCTCCACTCCAGTTCTTTGCAACTTACCACCACCTCAGTATACAGCATGCTCTCCTCTCGTCCTAAGAAAGGATGGGAAGGGACAGGAAGTATGGCGCAAGTAAAAAAAAAAAAAAAAAAAAATAAAAATAAAAAAACATATCTGTATCCTAGGATGATTGACCAACCGATTGACCACCTGAATAGTCGCCATTTGAACGGCAAGCGATCGAATTTTGATTTTATACTCATTTTAAAACTAATAAAAGACGTGAAGCTGAACGACGGTTCTGTTTCAATATGTGCAGGCAATTGGGGTACAAATTTCCTCCTCGGGGGCATGGGGTGCCGGCAGGAAGGGCATCTGGCCACCCTGTTCACATTAACACATGCCAAATCTGCGTTTAACACAGTGCTGACCCTGCATGTGTGGAACGGGCCAAAGAGAGACAGACAGATTTTAAACCTTTACGAGTATCTCTTGTTGTGGTCACCTAATGTGGCTTACCATTACTAGCTCTGAGAGTCTCCACTGCATGGTCTGCCGCAGGTGGTTCCCGGAGTCGCCGCGCTGGCTGGCGTGCCGGGGTCGCGAGCAGGAGGCTCTGGCGGTCGTGCGCCGCATCGCGGACACCAACGGCTGCTCCGTGCCTCCGTTCACCCTGCAGGTCATCCAGAGGGTGGCCAACTGCAAGACCGACAGGAAGGGATTCCTCAGCCTCTTCTCCAGCTGGAACGTCTTCAGGAACACCGCCATCCTCGCCATTGCCAGGTGACTTACTTGCTGTAATCGTACTAAGCATGCTATTATCAATATTCCTTGTTTGAAATGCCTTGATTTTGCTAACGTAAGGAAAGAGTTTTGTGTGTGACTGAAGATATAAAATCCCACTTTTTTATGTTCTCTGTTGTATGTCAAAGATGACTGAAGTAAAGTCAAGAATCTCTCATGTACTATTAAATCATTATAACCGTCTTCTAAGCTGAAAACTGGTTAACTAAATAAGAATAAACTTATAGAACATAAACAAAATTTGGCTTATAATTCAATATGAATATGTTCTACTAAAAACCGGCGGAAGAATCAGTGAAAATGTCCTCATTTACATTAAGTTTGTTCAGGTTACACACTGGGAGTGGAACATGAACGATAAGGAGTTCAGACAAAAACATGACAGAGGCTTTTGAAATGTGGTGCTACAGACGAATGATGAGGATTAGATGAGTAGATCACGTAACTAATGAAGAGGTGCTCAACAGAATTGGGAAGAAAAGGAGTTTGTGGCGTATTCTGACTAAGAGGAGGGACAGGCTGGTGGGACACATTCGGAGACATCAAGGAATCGTCAACTTGAAGTGTGATGGGATAAAAATCGTAGAGGGAAACCAAGGGATGAATACAGTAAGCAGATTCAAAAGAATGGAGGTTACATAGGTATTCTTATATGAAGAGACTTGCACAACACAGGGTAGCGTGGAGAGCTGCATCAAACCAGTTTGTGGAATGAAGGCCACAAATAACACCTACATCTCTGTACTCAATATAAATTCGATACTTCTTATCAGGCATTTTATTGCAATATGACTGTACTACAGCTCCTAAAATATTAACTAGTACTCCTGAAGCACCCGATTTTACAATTATTTTACAACTTCCCCTTTTATTTACAATACACTCTCTGGATGCCAAAAAAGGAGATTATTGTTAAACTTATCAATCTGCTCCTGCACAAGTAACGGACTTCCTCACTTTCACTGGTGGGACCTATACAAAAGGTTGAACCTTACAACTTAATCTTTTGGAATTGTTTGTTACATTGAAAAACATCATGGAACCTAGTGATGCATTCATGTCATCTGTTTCAATTATTCAGGCCACGACGACCTGATGTTGATGGAAAAGTCAACAAATAGGTCATGAATCTGTAGTCTGCAGCTGTCAAATTTAATTTTCAGTTTTTGCAGCAACTAACTGTACCTTTAATAATGCAATAAATCTTTTTGGAGAAAGTACTTGTGGTAATTTGGATCACAATAGTAGTATTATTTCGGTGGTAAGGAGAACTACTCTTGTCATTAGAGATCTGCCCAAAGTTTTTACTGTGACACTTCATGTTTACAAGGCAGCCTTAGACGGGCTGGGAACATAGTGCCCACACAAGGCGTAGCGTTACTGGAGTGTTCTTTTAATGCAGCCAAAGAGAAAGGACGGTAATTTTTTTCACAGCTGATACTCATGGTAATGACCCGCCATCTTTTTGCATAAGACAGGCCCTTATATATCATTGAGAGGCTGGTCTCTTAGCCATCACACCTAACATATCCAGAGTATTCTAGATGTGACGTTGCCCATGTCCCGCCATGTGAAGGTGGACCAGTTTGTGCCCTCTTTCATTGTGTTTGTTTGCAGCTTTATTACTTGTTGAAATTATATTATAAAAATAAAATAAAATTGGTGCACAATAGTAATACAATAATTCACTATAAGCTAAATTAGACGTGTGTTACAACATTAGTGTTACTGCACGGATCATAATGACATCTTCTGGTTTAAGCATTTCACTATAAATTGAATTACAGTTGTGGTACATTATAAGTGTTTTTGCATGGATAATATTTAAGCATATCATTCTGATAATACTAGGACTAAATAGTAAGTGGGTTATTATTGAAATTATATAAATATCAAATAAAATTATGTCTGTTTTTTTTTTACCCTTTGTGGTATAAAGGTTATTGACATTAAATATTTTTACAATTACTTTAGAGGTGTGAAACATTATACGTTTTATTACACCAATAATAATTAGGTATCTCATCTGAATTAGACATTGACAGTACTATTCTCAAACAGTGACAATATTGATTATAATCATGAGATACTTCAGATGAGTTAAGCATCTTATGTCTATTTTTGTCTAATATTTTACAGGATTGAATATTTTCTTTGTATTTTCAGAGTTAAGATTATTTTTATTACTACTTTTAAGGATTTTATTAATATACAGGTTAAATTCAGTTGACTGTAACATCTTAACATCTTACAAGGCACTGATCCTGTGCTATACTACTTGAGGGCTGCATCGTGTGCTGCATGTGCATGGAACAGGATTACAATGTTAATTGTTGTTTGTGGCCTCTTACTCACTGGCGTCTATTCGGTCCCAATCAACTTCGCTGTCTTCTGAGCTGTTCCCCTCATCTTCAACACTGCTGCTATCATCTGTCGTATCTCGGTTTCGTTGCCTTGGAAATGCTTCTCTGTGGTATGCTCTGTTGAACTCTGTCTTGAGGGTCCTGGAGATTCTGTCACATTGATTACACATTAAGACGATATGTTCTGATGTGCCTATCTCTTTGCATGTGCAATGGTTATCTTCGGTCAGGGTAAAATTTTGAAGGTAAGTTGGGTTTGGGCCGTAGTCTGTGAGAAAGTGGATCATTCCCTTTGCTGGATCGACGTGTTTCGTTCTCAGATGTTCAGCGATATCTGGGAAGAATGTGTAGGTGCGCCTGCCTTTTGTACTGGCATCCCACTGTTGTTGTCATGTAGTAATCCTCCAATGTTTTAGATCTATCTTGGTCCGAATTTCTTTACCAGTAATTTCTTGGACTTTGTCTTGTCTGCCTGTCCTCATCCAGTATGCAGGTATGCAGGTGCACGGTAGTAAATGGTTACATCTATAGGACATGTGCCAAGTACTACGTATAACGCGACTGTTGAAGTTGTACTGAATGTTCCCAATAACCTAGGTAGGACATTTATTTGTCCACTTCTGGCAGCCGTTACATACGTTCAAAGGCGTAATTGGTGTGCATATGAGCTTACTCCAAAGAATGCAATTGACTCATAAATTGTGTAGTAGTAGGTTTTAATCATATTTAGTGGCATTCTATACTCCAAGTGTTAATTCTGGCAAGCTTGTGGAGTATTGTGGTGGCCTTGTTTATCAATATTTTTATGTGATGCAGGAAGGAAAGTTTTTCATCCAGGTGGATCCCTAGGTATCTGCAAATCGTTTCCCTTTTTATGTTTTTGTTTTCAAGTCGTATTATAGCGTTTTGCTGAAGGTTTCCATTGAAGAGCATATACAGAGATTTGCTGGTGCAATTCTCAGCTTGTGCTTCTTGCACCATTTGTTCATAACAAGGAGATCGTTATTTGCTCTTTGTTATAATGGTGCTCTTAAGGTGGCAGTGACTACCAATGATATGTCATCTGCATATGCTACTATTCCGCAGGAGTTGGAGTCTTCTTCCATGAGGTTAAGGAGTGGGTCTATAGTGATGTCCCAGAACACAGGTCTCAGGATTGATCCTTGTGGGCATCCTTTTGTGATTCTTTTTAGCACTTTTCTGTTCCCTGCTCTCCATCGTGCTACTCTGTCTTGACAGTAATCTTGTAGGCTTTGATACAAGGAGGCTGGCACTTGCAGTTCTCGTAACCTGAGAAATAAGGCTGGCCACCACATGTTGTCAAATGCTCCTTGTAAATCGATTAATATCACTATTGCATACTCGTTTTCTGTTTCTTTGACTAAGTGGAGCGCATGGTTTACAGCATCATCAACTGACTTTTTTTTCTGAACCCATGTTGAAGTTGATTGAGGCCTATTAGCTCTCTATGAGTTTGCAGGCACTCGCATAAGAGTCGTTCTTGGACCTTGCCTAAGATGTTCAGTAGGCATATTGGCCTGTATGATTTTGGTTCAGATGGATCTTTGCCTGTTGACTTTTTAATGTTAACAGTGTTTCCTGTCTTCCACATTACTGGGACTCTTCCAAGTGCCAGTGCCTCATTTAAAACGTCTGTCAAGAAGGGTGTAATTATTGGAGCTACTTCATGTAGGGTCTCTGAGAATATTCCATCCGGGCCTAGTGCTTTCCGTTTTTTCATGTTCAGGATTGCATATAGTAGCTTGTTGTTTGTGAATGGGAAAGTCACTGTCTCAGTTTCATAGTTTTCTTCCAAGCTACTTCGCATCTCTAGATGTTCCTGATTGTCTGTCAACCAGTCATCATCTGGTAATAGCTTAAGCAGTTAATATGCTGATGTACTTCTCCATCCTGTCATCACTGTCCCATTTTCTTGTTTCAGGATTGTTGGTGATTTAACCTTCTCTGTCAGTAACTTGTATGGTGTGCCTCACATGTTATCTGCTAATTGCGTCTGTACATAGTTGTTCCAGTGTAGTTTCTTGCTGCTGAGCAGTCTTTCTTTGTATCTAGCTTTTTGCTTCACAGTATTCAGTCAATCTTATTGCCTTTTCTTGTGCTGTTATTGCCCTTTGGTATAATCTTCGTTTCTGTCTTGATAGTTTTCATAAGTTGGTTAGTTCCTGAGTCCATAATGTCTTTGTTTTCATGTTGCAATTAACTTTTGATAGGCATCATCTTGAGCTTTGTTTAGCAGTTGCGTGAGGAAATGGAAATGTGTCTTTTAGTCAACACTCCCTTTCACTGAGCTAAAATCAGTTGCCTCCACGATTTGCCTCAATTTATCCCAGTTTGCTCTTTTAAGGTTAAATTGCCTCTCTTTGTATTCTCTTGTTGCCAAGGTGCCTTGAAGGTCTATTACTATGGCATTGTGGTCACTGTGTACCAATTTTGGTCATACTTCCCATGAGTGGCAATGAGGAGTGCTTTTTGATTGACAATTGTTAAGTCAATCTCGCTCTGTGACTTATCGTTATCGAAGGTGGGTGGTTGTTCTTCTTTGTTCAATATAAACAGGTTACAGTTTACGAGGGTTTCATTAATTAAGTGTCCTCTCTCATTAGTTGTGTTTGCATGCCACAGTGTTGATCTTGCATTGATGTCAGTAGCTATCAGTAATTTCCTCCCTCTTGCAAAGTCAGCCACCAGCTTCAACCATTCTGCATAGGGTTCGATATCGTGTGAGTAGTGTGCATATTGTGATGCCAAGACGGCTGTGTCATTTCCTCTTTTGATTTCAACTGTTACTGCATGGGTAATGCACTGCTGTGAAATTTTTGTTATGGAAATGTCCATTGGTTTGATTATAATGGCGGCTTTTGGTGGTACATCTCCAATAATCTGCCTACTACTTTTTGGGACACAGATCAGTTTGTTCCTGAGGGAGTAAGTCTCTTGCAGACAAGCTACATTGATGTTTTCCTCTTCCATTATCGTTGGGAGCTCGTTGCATGCTAGGATACTATTCTGCATATTCAGCTGGAATATTCTCAGTTTGGTTTGGTTTTGCTGTCTATCCATAATCAGTTTCAGTAATTAATCTGCCGTGCAACTTTTTGTAGGTTGGACAATTCGAGCTTCCTCCTTTATTATAAATTTTCTTCCTTCTTTTACATTGGATAGACCCCACTGATTCTTCCTGTGACTTGCATTTATGTTGTTTGTGTCCTTTGTCACCGCATTTAGCACATGTTATTTCTGTGTCTGAAGTATTTTGATGTATGGCCCAAACCGCAGCATTTGAAGAATTTAGTGATGGCGTTTTACTCGTCAACATTTAATGCTAGGAAGTTGATAAAAATTCTGTTCCTGTGGAGAAGGGTTGTCCGTATTTTTGGTCATACTTCCAGTAAAATGTTCATTGTGCTCCTTTCTTTGGGTCCACTTCTGAACTTGATGTGTACATCTTCTTAGAATCCTTGTTCGGGGAGGATTTTCTCTAAGTTGAGATTGTATAGCTGTGATAGGAATTCATTATTGGTTAATGTAGTTGGCACTCCATATGCTATCAGCAGGGGCCTTAGTTTCTTTGTCTCCTCACACTTGATGTTTGTAATGGTTTGTGTTTTCTCCAGGAGTCTTTTACAATCTTCTCGTGTTGCTGTCTCCACAACTACGACTGTGGTGTGGTCCTGATGGCCCTGATCTTGAGTTTATCTTGCTGTGGGTTTATTTCTTTGGTCAGAATATCTTTGGCAACGTCAGTAGTTTGGTTATTGATTAGTCTGATGAACACTGTTGTGGCCTGCATTTCTTTTGCTTTCTCTATTTTTGCTGCAGTTTTACCCTATCTATCATTTCCAGATGATAGTATTGATGCATAGGTCTGCATAGTGTTTCCATTCCAAATGTTTTGCAGTCTGTTGTTTTCGTCCTTAACTTTCTGCAGTTCCTCCTCCAAATCTCTGATCCTCTCTTTCGCATTTGGTTCATGCTGATGTGTTAATTCCTCCACTTGTATTCTTAGTCTTTCATTTTCTCCGAAAAGTACCTGTATTTCACCATCTAGTCTTGACTGTGTCATCAATAAATCCCATATCTTGTTTCTCACTGGTTGGGAGACATTTGTGTTGCCCTTTTCGTGTTTCAGTTCTGCTGCAAACTCGTTTAATATTTGCTCTGCTGCTGCTAACTTTTGGTCATTTGATAGACGTCTCGTGAGTTCAGAGTTTTCCATTTTGATGTCTGTTCGCTGCATCACACAGTCCACAAACGCAACTTAAACGTTACGCTACAATGGCATGACAGAAAGGTTAAAAAATCTAACTTAAATATTATGTTACGATGAGATGACAGAAAAATACATAAATGTACTTTGATACACATAAATATACACATCACTCCGAAGTTCATAATTACGATTTTATGGGCGGATGGATGCAGTCAGATTTCCCAACCCGCTCGCAGCGCTATTTTGTCGCGAAGCATTGTGCCACAAAAACCGTTGCAGCGGCTAAAACGTCAAATAAAGGTGGTGTGTTCCATACAGCACTGGGAAGAGCATTAAAAGTTCTATCTGGTATCGTCTTTGAACAGTTATTATTTTCAGTCGTTTCTACGTCGTGGCCTCACTTCCGGTTACCACGTGGTCGGACCGCGTCGGTTTATAAAAGTGTCAGCATCTCTCATTCTGTCAAAGGAGTGTATAGCTTATCCTATCTCAAATGGAAGGGGAAACACTGGAGAGCACAGAAAACGACTTATAGTTTTTGTACTAACTGGAGCCGGCCGCGGTGGCCGAGAGGACTGAGGCTCTCCAGTCACGGTCTGCACGGCCACTACGGTCGGGGGTTCGAATCCCCCCTCGGGCATGGATATTTGTGCCGTCCTTAGTATAAGGTAGTTCATAAGTAGTTTGAAAGTTTAGGGACTGATGACCCCGTAGTTAAGTCCCATAAACTCTACAAACATTTGAACATTTACTAACTGGATGGGGTGGATGCGAACGGATTACTTTTAGAAGCGCCTAGCGCGGGTCGCGAGAACGGACCACGCGGTTGACTCGCAGATGTTGATAACAGCACTCATATCTCCAAACCCACCACAAAATGTTCAAATGTTTGTTAAGCTTAAGGGACTTAACTACGGGGTCATCAGTCCCTAAACTTACAAACTACTTATGAACTAGCTAAGACTACGGACGGCACAAATATCCATGCTCGAGGGGGGATTCGAACCCCCGACCGTAGTGGCCGTGCAGACCGTGACTGGAGCGCCTCAGTCCCCTCGGCCACCGCGGCCGGCTACCAGAGGTTGTATGCGGACGGATATCTTACGTCGTGCGGCCACGTAGCTTGCGCATCCAGGCATAATTCCCCATGAAATCCTCACCAGCGTGCAGAAAGGACGGTGCCGCAGTTGGGTGACGTCTTCTGTGTCTTCTGAACACTTCACTAGTTCCACTGACTCGATTTTCACCACACACACACGGCAGTACAGTACACGAAAGTATAAATTGATCGAAACCGCGATATTTCTGGAACAAATGATCCGACAAGACGTGCGCTTTATAAGCGCGCGGAATTGTCTAAATTTTCTTCGTGAAAGGAATGGTAGTTTCTGCGCAATCACCGAAAGCGAGGAGACGCCTACAGCGGTAACCGACGCCGGACGCTGCGGGGCGCGCCACTCGCGGACGCGAACAAAGCAGAAAGGTTCAAAGACATCCTGAGTCAAATTACAAAAACGTACCCGACTCACACGATAATAGTAGGCGGTGATTTTAATTTACCCTCGATCTGTTGGCGAAATTATATTTTCAAATCAGGAGGTACTGTATAAAACATCGTGCGAAACTGTAATCAACGCATTCTCTCAGAATTACTTCGAACAATTAGTTCATGAGCCAACTATAATTATAAATGGCGTCAAAACACACTTCATCTCTTAGCAACAAATAATCCTGAGCTCATAACGAGTATCAAAACCGGTTACAGGTGTTAGTGAACACAGAGCTGTCGTAGCGAGGTTGAATATTGAAAGACCCAAAGTTACCAAAAATAAACGAAAAGTATATTTGTTCAGGAAAGCAGATAGAAATAAAATACATTGCTTCTTGAAAGACAGCTTCCACTCGTTTCCAACACTGAACGTAGGTGTAGACCATATGTGGCTCAAATTCAAATAAGTGGTATCGACAAGCAATTGACAGTTTTATACCAAATAAATTAAAAAAAAAAAGAATGATGCGATCCCCCTTGGTATACAAAACAGGTCAGGACTCTGTTTCAAAAGCAAAGGAAAAGGCATACTAAATTTAAAAGAACACAAAATCCCCAGGATTGGCTATCGTACTCAGTAGCTCGAAATTTAGCGAGGATTTCAATGCGAGATGCCTACAATACTTATCACAACGAAACTCTTTCTCGAAATTTGACTGAAAACCAAGAGAGATTTCGGTCATATGTTAAATATACTAGGGGCAAAACACAAACAATACCCTCACTACGTGATAGTAACGGCGATCCTGCCGATGACAGCGCTACTAAAGCAGAGTTACTAAACATAGATTTTAGAAACTCATTCACCAAAGAAGACGAAACCAATATTCCAGATTTCAAATTACGAACAGAAGCCGTAATGAACAACGTAGAAGTAGATATCATCGGAGTAGTGCAGCAACTAAAATCACTTAACAAGAACAAGTCTTCTGGTCCGGATTGTATACCCATTAGATTTCTATCTGATTATGCTGAAGCGATAGCTCTTTACTTAACAGCCATATACAACCACTCTCTCATAGAAGGATCTGTACCAAAAGATTGGAAAGTTGCTCAGGTCACACCTATATTCAAAAAAGGCAGTAGGAGTAACCCACTAAACTACAGACCCATTTCATTGACGTCAATTTGCAGCAGGATTTTGGAACATATCTTGTATTCAAATATTATGAATTATCTCGAACAGAAAGATCTTTTGACCCAAGGTGAACACGAATTTAGGAAATATCGTACATGCGAAACACAACTAGCTCTTTATTCACACGAAGTGATGGGTGCTATCGATAAGGAGTCGCAAATTGATTCCGTATTTCTTGATTTCCAGAAAGCTTTTGACAAGGTACCTCACAAACGGCTTTTAATCAAATTGCGTGGTTATGGTATATCGCCCCAAATTTGCGATTGGATTGGGGTTTTCCTGTCAGAGAGAACACAGTTCGTAGTAATCGATGCTAAGGCAACGACTGAAACAGAGGTGATATCGGGCGTTCCACAGGGTATGGTTATTGGTCCTCTGCTATTCCTTATTTACATACACGATTTAGGGGAAAATCTAAGTACCTCTCGTAAGTTATTTTCAGATGACGCCGTCATTTACCGTCGAGTAAAATCATCTGGAGATCAAAACCAACTGCAGAACGATCTGAATAAGATATCAGTATGGTGTAAAAATTGGCAATTGACTCTAAATATGAGAAGTGTGAAGTTGTCCACATGAGTACGAAAAGTAATCCGTCAAACTTTGCTTACCAGATAAATCAATCAAAAGTGAAGGCCGTATACTACACAAAATACCTAGGAAGTATTATTACTTCAGACTTAAATTGGAAAGAACACGTAGATAATATCGTGGGAAAGGCGAACCAGAGACTGCGTTTTATTGGCAGAACCCTTAAAACATGCAACAAAACTACAAAAGATACTGCATACACTACGCTTGTCCGCCCATTTTTGGAGTATTGTTGGCCAGTGTGGGATGCTTATCAGGTGGGTTTGACGGAGGACATCGAAAGAGTCCAAAGAAGAGCAGATCGTTTCGTATTGCGTTACGGAAATGATACAGGATCTGGTATGGGAATCATTACAACGACGGCGCTTATCGCTGCAGCGTGAGCTACTTGCGAAACTCCAATCGCCAACATTCTCCTCCGAATGCGAAAATATATTGTTGATTCCCACTTACATAGGTAGAAATGATCATCAGAATAAAATACGAGAAATCAGAGCTCGAACAGAGAGATTCAGGTGTTCTTTCTTCCCGAGCGCTATTCGAGAATGGAATGTGAGATAAATAGTATAATGGTGGTTCGATGAACTCTCTGCCAAGCTCTTAAATGTGATTTTCAGAGTATTCCATGTATATGTAGATATAAAGCAGTTTTCACTTCACTCGCGATAGCGCGGAAACTAATAACGCTACAGCCACGGAACTTTATCACGTTGTGCAAAGTGTCAACCGAACACAGTGAGCGAAATTTCGCCCATATTGCATACGTTTTCCCCGGCAAAATGTGGGAAGACGCGGTAGCGATAACAGTCGCGTGCGCCCGGGACTAGCCTACTATACAGCGGGAATGTACGTAAGGACCCGAAACTTGTGTGGCGGCACGATTTCGTAGAAACTCTCTCTTGGAGGTGGCATGGCGCACTAAGAACGAGACGCCGATCCCTGGGGACGCTGCGAGAGCAGAGGCCATACATTCGCCTGGCAGAGGGAAGTCAGTCGACCTGTCTCGCTGGGCACCAAAAAAAAAGTAGTCTCTGAGCCATTGTTTCGTCAGTAGAATAGAGAAGCTATCTTAATGTTAAGACAAATCATGGATAAAATGCTAGACATAAAATGACCACTGTTCATTGCTTTCGTAAACTTGGAAAAAGCCTTTGATCACGTGAACTGGAATGTTCTGATGGAAATTGTGACTAATGTTGGTCTAGATTTCAGAGACAGATGGATAGTAGATGAACTCTACAAAAATCAAAAAGGGGTTATAAATATAGATGGTCAAATACAAGAGGCTCACATAAAGAAAGGAGTATGACAAGGATGCCGTTTACCACCAGTTCTGTTCAACTTGTATATTGAGGAAGAACTTAAGGAATGTAATGAGTCTATGAAAGGAATTAAGATCAATGGAGTACAAATTAAAATGATAAGGTTTGCTGATGGCATAGCCAACGTTGAAGAGAGCGAAGAAAATCTGCAAAAGGCGTTATCAAGAATGAATGAGATCCTGACAGTTAAATATAACATGAAAATCAACACAAAAAAGACGGATATCATGCTATGCAGCCACGAGCAAATTACAACTGATATTAAGATTAATGATGTACCATTGAAACAAATTAATGTATTCACATTCTTAGGAAGTAAAATTACATCAGATGGCTAAAGTTCAGCAGACATAAAAAAAAGTGGAATTGCGGAAGCTAAACTAGCTTTCAACAATGAACTGATGATTCTTACATCAAGATATTTAAAGGACGAGGCCAAAAAAGCATTTATAAAATGCTGTGTGTGGAGGGTGGCATTGTATGGCTCAGAAAGTTGCACACTCGGCGTTTGCGACAAGAGAAGACTACAAGCATTTTAATTGTGGTGTTGGAGGAGGATGCAGAAAATCCCTCTTCCAAGATGACAAACGAGAAAGTTCTTAGAATACTCGGCGAAAAAAGAGCACTTGGAAACCGATAATGAAGAGAAGAGAGAAGTTAGTAGATCATCTGTATAGGCACAATGAGTTTATAATAAATGTTATGGAAGGAATGGTAGAAGGAAAAAGAGGCAGAGGAAGACCCAGATTGCAGTACTTGAAACAGATTCAAAGAGATATAGGAGTGGAATCGTATCAGGACATGAAGAGGCTATCCGAGAACAGAGACGTGTGGAGGAGACGAATTGCTGTCAACCAATCTTCGGATTGAAGAAGAAGTGTCGTCAGTGACGGTGGTAAGCTGTTTTCCGAGCTAGCCAGAAATAGTTTGAATTTTCCCATTTTCTGTCGCAAACTCTGCTTAACGTGGCTAGGGCCTCGACTTCCCTGTTAGTACTCAATGAGTGGGAGACTAGCTTTTTATCCTGAGTACAGTCGCAGATGTCAAAAGATATTCACTGCTTCGCCTTTGCTACGACCACTGCTACCTTACGTTGGAGATGTGTCTGTCCCGACAACCGTGTTGTTAGGCCCAATTCATTCCAGTTGCTTTGAGGCAGAACACTTGTTCATTTCGCGGTATCAAATAAATTCTAGTTTTATTAAACAGGTAGAGGGCATAGTTTTATTTTATTTTTTTATCTCTAGAAGGAGTTTCACTCAGTGCAAGTTGGACATGAGCTTAACTCAGTATAATACAAACTAAATTTCCATAAGAAGTAACTTAATAATTACACTTCTGGCCTTTAAAATTGCTACAACACGAAAATGAAGTGCCACAGACGCGAAATTTTGCCGGCAGGAAGAAGATGCTGTGATAGGTAAATCACTAGCTTTTAAAAGTATTCACACAAGGCCGGCGCCGGTGGCGACACCTACAACGTGCTGACATGAGGAAAGTTTCCAACCGATTTCTCATACGCAAACAACAGTCGACCAGCGTTGCTTGGTGAAACGTTGTTGTGGTGCCTCGTGTAAGGAGGAGAAATGCGTACCATCACGTTTCCGACTTTGATAAATGTCAGATTGTAGCATATCGCGATTTCGGATTATCGTATCGCGACATTGCTGGTCACGTTGGCCGCGATCGAAGGACTGTTAGGAGAATATGGAATCGGTGGGTTGAGGAGGGCAATACGGAACGCTGTGCTGGATCCCAACGGCCTCGTATCACTAGCAGTCGAGATGACAGGCATTTTATCTGCATGGCTGTAACGGTTCGTGCAGTCACGTCTCGATCCCTGAGTTATCGGATGGGGACGTTTGCAAGACAAAAACCATCTGCATGAACAGTTCGATGACGTTTTCAGCAGCATGGACTATCAGCTCGGAGACCGTGGCTGCAGTTACCCTTGACGCTGCATCGGAGACAGGAGCGTCTGAGATGGTGTATGCAACGACGAACCTGAGTGCAAGAATGGCAAAACGCAATTTTTTCGGATGAATCCACCTACTATTTACAGCAGAATGATAGTCACATCTATGTTTGGTGACATCGCGGTGAACGCGCACTGGAAGCATGTATTCGTCATCGCCATACTGCCGTATAACCCGGCATGATGGTATGGGGTCCATTGGCTATATGACATCACAGTTTATCAAGAGTAGTGATTGGCGTATTGTGAGGAGCCAGTTGCTCGGCCACCATTGACCAGACATTTTCAGGTGGTGAGAGATCTGGAGAATGTGTTGACCAGGGCAGCAGTCGAACACTTTCCATATACAGCAAGGCCCTTACAGGACCTGCAACATGTGGTCGTGCATTATCCTGCTCAAATGTAGGGTTTCACAGGGATCTAATAAAGGGTAGAGCTACGAGTCGTAACACATCTGAAATGTAACGGCCACTGTTCAGAGTGCCGTCTATGTAAACAAGAGGTGACCGAGACGTGTAACCAATGGCACCCTACACATCACGCCAGATGATACGCCAGTATGGCGATGACGAATACACGCTTCCAATGTGCGTTCACCCCGATGTCGCCAAACACGGATGCGACCATCATGATGCTGTAAACAGAACCTTTATTCCTCCGAAAAAATTACGTTTTGTTATTCGTGCACCCAGGTTTGACGTTCCCTACACCATCGCAGGCGCTCCTGTCTGTGATGCGGCGTCAAGGGTAACCGCAGCCATGGTCTCCGAGCTGATAGTTCATGCTGCTACAAACGTAGTAGAACGGTTCGTTCAGATGGTTGTTGTCTTGCAAACGTCCCCATCTGTTGACTCAGGGATCGAGACGTTGCTGCACGATCCGCTATACCCATTCGGATAAGATGCCTGTCATCTCGACTGCTAGTGATACGAGGCCGTTGGAATCCAGCACGGCGTTCCGTATTGCCCTCCTGAACCCACCGATTCCATATTCTGCTAACAGTCATTGGATCGCGACCAACGCGAGCAGCAATGTCGCGATACGATAGACCGCAATCGCGGTAAGCTACAATCCAACCTTTATGAAAGTCGGAAACGTGATGGTATGCATTTCTCCTCCTTACACGAGGCATCACAACAACGTTTCACCTGGCAACGCCGGTCAACTGCTGTTTGTGTATGAGAAATCGGTTGGAAACTTTCCTCATGTCAGCACGTTGTAGGTGTCGCCACCGGCGCCAACCTTGTTTGAATACTCTGAAAAGCTAATCATTTGCATAGCACAGCATCTTCTTCCTGTCGGTTAAATTTCACGTCTGCAGCACGTCATCTTCGTGATGTAGCAATTTAATGGACCGGAGTATAGTTGACTACAAGATATATCATTGTCTAGCTTAGACTTCGTAAACGAAAAAATGTATAGGAAAACTTTAGAATCTAGGATTTGTGCAAAACTGCTTCCACACCGTGCACAACCACTGCTGTTCACCCTTAAGCAGTAGTTTCCACTTGTAATGGTACATAACCAAATTGGAAGTTTTACTTCACTTAGATATTAATCAATGTAAGCTGCAATGTAATACAGAAAATGTAGCTCAAATTACAAACACATAACTTGTCTTTTCTGCTGTCAACATTTTATTATAGTTTTGAACAGTCATGATTTGAAGATGTTTTTGAATAATGTATTTTGTAAAATAAGATTGTCCTAAATTTAGCAAATGATGTCATTCACTGATTGTTTACAAGTGATGCAAAAGTTGTGACTTATAGAAAATTCTACATTTATGACTGAATTTAATACCTACCAAAAGTTGTTTATGTTGTTGTTGTGAATTTGAAGGGACAAAACATCTAGGTCAACAGTCCCAGTTGTTCATGATAAATGTTAATTTAAATAACCATACCGGTTATCAAAACATTATGGGACACGACTACTTTCCATTTCGTCATGGTCTGTAGCTGGGTCACAAAATCTGGTGCACAAATACTTAGGTATAAGGTAAACGTTGAAATACACTGGGGTCACGAAAGTCATTTTATACCTCCTAATATGGAGTCAGACCACTTCCACTTTTTGATCAGTGATATACAGCAACTTTTAGGGTAAGGACTTAAGAAGATATTGGAAGTCGCTGCAGAAATAATGAGAAAACTGCATCTACACCCATGCGTAATTGCGAAAGTGTTGTCGTTGCAGGATTGTGTTCATCAACTGGCCTATCTATTCCATCCCAGAAGAGCTCGACGGGACACACATCAGGAGATGAGCGCGACCAAATCTTTTGGGATCCCGTAACATGGTGTATTGTCAACTACAAAAATTCCACCATTGTTTCGAAATATTAAGACCACGAGTGGCTGTATATGGTCTCCAAGTAGCCGATACATAGCCATATTTAATCGGGATTTCATTATAAGCACAGTTTAACACGGAGGGTTTCGAAATACTTTAGGAGAAAAACTGCAGCTACCGTGGTGTTAGCAGTCCAAGCTGCCAGTAGGAAGTAACAGAGTCTCTAAGCGAGTTTTATCTGAAACTTTATTATAACCCATTTTTTCCTGCTTGAGTCTGTATACTGTCATATACTCAATTTTTTCTATTACAAAAGCAAGATACAAACTAAGACGTTGCTATATTGAATTCTGTTACTTTCATATTTCCTAGTCATCAAACGTAGTTCTGAATTTTCAAATACAATTGTGAAAACCTCATTAATGTAACTACCTCTGTC
The DNA here is from genome assembly GCA_026315105.1 of Locusta migratoria. Classification (NCBI taxonomy): domain Eukaryota; kingdom Metazoa; phylum Arthropoda; class Insecta; order Orthoptera; family Acrididae; genus Locusta; species Locusta migratoria. The sequence continues at coordinate 1,481,251 of CM048746.1, read as the reverse complement.
AATAACAGGAAAACGTCAGTTGACTTTTCCCCTATCGAGATTCACGATACTCTGTGTTAGACTGTGGGCACAATGGACTGATCTCTGATTAGATACGGTTATGTATCGGCTACTTGGAGACCATATGCAGCCATTCATGGTCCATGTGTCAATGAGGAAACAGATTACGACAGATAAATGAATGAAAAAAAAAGTTTTATGATGGGACGCATACAGTTGGTTATCGCACCACAGATATATTTCGTCACTTGGAAAAGTGCAGATTCTGGTAACACTCCAGAAGTCGGAAACTAACTTTTTTTTTTGGACCTAAAGTCCACAAGTAAATGAAGTATTTCTTGGAAATATAATGACACCAAAGTTATTCCGGGTTGAAACGCTGTGGTCGAATAGTAAAACATTTTCCTTAATGTTTCCTCTGTCAGCTCGGAAATTTAAAGTGGCAGTCCTGTTCTAAGTCAGCTACCAGCACGCAGTTTCTGTTGTGAGGGGTGCCGGGCCTCGGGTCTGTAGGCACTCTTGTGCCGCGACACGTACTTAACTTGCATTAGTACAATATCAAGAGACGTACATAATACGAAAATTAAAGTAAAAGCAGACGAAGTTTAATGATTCAATGGTATAAGGAACAACTTCGTCTTGAACAAATACTTACGAATACGTGTGTATTTCAGGCTTATTGCACTTAACGTAAGTACACTATAAACAAAAGAGAATAATAAATTGCTATTATGGTCTTTTCTTACTTTGACATGTAGTTTTTTGACGTGTATCAATTCGGTGTGGAGTCTAATGATTCGTACATTTGTACACCTCATACGTCTTTCTTAAACGTGCATACTATGTTGAGTGTAATTAATTTAACTTAAAAAGGGAAAGTTTTGATGATTCTTTCCATCTATGGTTCACCCGTAGCAACAACTGTGGAATTGGCTTCTTCTCTGTTGGAAAACAGTTTCATTGTTGTTGCCGTTTTATTGCCACATTCGTGACTTTTTCCTTCATCTGTAAATGTTGTAGCTGATTCGGTACGCTAAATATTGTAGTTATTGCATTCCCTATACGTTTGCTACGCTGAAACTCACTGATTCGACTGGAATTGTGCTGAAGAAACCTTAACGTTCCTGAGTAGAAAAGTGACGTCTCTTTCCAAAAGAGCAAGTCTTCTGGTGTTTCCTAGCAATTTTTATATTTCAAATAGTAAATGAAATCGTTCATTTAAAGCCTGTGTGTTACAAGATAATTGCAAATCAACTACCCTGTAGTGCAACATTTCGTACCTTGTCAGATACCTTAGGAAACCCAAGAAAGACAAATGTGGAGCTATTTTTAAATTGTTTCCTATTTGTAAGGCACTATATACGTTTCCTAAAGTAAAAAGTATATTGAAATCAATATAAACGATACTACTCGCACTCATCCGATATCGTCTGTAGAAATGTAGCTTGCCGGCCGCTTGGAGCGCTACTGTGCACGGTATAACAAAAATCTGCGGGAGTGTCGTGAGTGTGTATGTTAGACGGTGGTTGCGTGCTGCCCAGAGACGTTGTAATAATAACTAGACTCCCTAACGGCGCTGGTGTCACGGGATAATTTGAACCTTCGTCCGGCCACCATGATAGTATTAATATTCATAGAATATATGACTTCAACTGCGATTGGGCAAAGCTGAAAATGTGTACCCAGCCGGGATTCGAACTCGGGTCTCCTGCTATCTAGGCAGTTGCGTTGACCCCTACACCACTGGGGACAGAGTGATCACCGCACCTGCAAGGACTACCCATGCTCGCCTCCCGTCAGATACAAATTCCCAGCTTCGCCCTGCCCATAGTACTCAAACTAGTAGTTTAACTAATTCCCGTAAGAGTAAGGACTTCAAACTTGCCCACCCCTCCCCACTAACGATAGGATCATTGCCCGTCACCGGCATATTATATACATACATGTGGCGTCTGTTCCGAAAGGACAGACGTCACTTGTGATCCTGCAGCTGTTATTATTAATATTCATAGAATATATGACTTCAACTGCGATTGGGCAAAGCTGAAAATGTGTACCCAGCCGGGATTCGAACCCGGGTCTCCTGCTATCTAGGCAGTTGCGCTGACCCCTACACCACTGGGGACACAGTGATCACCGCACCTGCAAGGACTACCCATGCTCGCCTCCCGTCAGATACAAATTCCCAGCTTCGCCCTGCCCATAGTACTCAAACTCGTAGTTTAACTAATTCCCGTAAGAGTAAGGGCTTCAAACTTGCCCACCCCTCCCCACTAACGATAGGATCATTGCCCGTCACCGGCATATTATATATATACATGTGGCGTCTGTTCCGAAAGGACAGACGTCACTTGTGATCCTGCAGCTGTTATTATTAATATTCATAGAATATATGACTTCAACTGCGATTGGGCAAAGCTGAAAATGTGTACCCAGCCGGGATTCGAACCCGAATCTCCTGCTATCTAGGCAGTTGCGCTGACCCCTACACCACTGGGGACACAGTGATCACCTCACCTGCAAGGACTACCCATGCTCGCCTCCCGTCAGATACAAATTCCCAGCTTCGCCCTGCCCATAGTACTCAAACTCGTAGTTTAACTAATTCCCGTAAGAGTAAGGGCTTCAAACTTGCCCACCCCTCCCCACTAACGATAGGATCATTGCCCGTCACCGGCATATTATATATATACATGTGGCGTCTGTTCCGAAAGGACAGACGTCACTTGTGATCCTGCAGCTGTTATTATTAATATTCATAGAATATATGACTTCAACTGCGATTGGGCAAAGCTGAAAATGTGTACCCAGCCGGGATTCGAACCCGAATCTCCTGCTATCTAGGCAGTTGCGCTGACCCCTACACCACTGGGGACACAGTGATCACCTCACCTGCAAGGACTACCCATGCTCGCCTCCCGTCAGATACAAATTCCCAGCTTCGCCCTGCCCATAGTACTCAAACTCGTAGTTTAACTAATTCCCGTAAGAGTAAGGGCTTCAAACTTGCCCACCCCTCCCCACTAACGATAGGATCATTGCCCGTCACCGGCATATTATATATATACATGTGGCGTCTGTTCCGAAAGGACAGACGTCACTTGTGATCCTGCAGCTGTTATTATTAATATTCATAGAATATATGACTTCAACTGCGATTGGGCAAAGCTGAAAATGTGTACCCAGCCGGGATTCGAACCCGAATCTCCTGCTATCTAGGCAGTTGCGCTGACCCCTACACCACTGGGGACACAGTGATCACCGCACCTGCAAGGACTACCCATGCTCGCCTCCCGTCAGATACAAATTCCCAGCTTCGCCCTGCCCATAGTACTCAAACTCGTAGTTTAACTAATTCCCGTAAGAGTAAGGGCTTCAAACTTGCCCACCCCTCCCCACTAACGATAGGATCATTGCCCGTCACCGGCATATTATATATATACATGTGGCGTCTGTTCCGAAAGGACAGACGTCACTTGTGATCCTGCAGCTGTTATTATTAATATTCATAGAATATATGACTTCAACTGCGATTGGGCAAAGCTGAAAATGTGTACCCAGCCGGGATTCGAACCCGAATCTCCTGCTATCTAGGCAGTTGCGCTGACCCCTACACCACTGGGGACACAGTGATCACCTCACCTGCAAGGACTACCCATGCTCGCCTCCCGTCAGATACAAATTCCCAGCTTCGCCCTGCCCATAGTACTCAAACTCGTAGTTTAACTAATTCCCGTAAGAGTAAGGGCTTCAAACTTGCCCACCCCTCCCCACTAACGATAGGATCATTGCCCGTCACCGGCATATTATATATATACATGTGGCGTCTGTTCCGAAAGGACAGACGTCACTTGTGATCCTGCAGCTGTTATTATTAATATTCATAGAATATATGACTTCAACTGCGATTGGGCAAAGCTGAAAATGTGTACCCAGCCGGGATTCGAACCCGAATCTCCTGCTATCTAGGCAGTTGCGCTGACCCCTACACCACTGGGGACACAGTGATCACCTCACCTGCAAGGACTACCCATGCTCGCCTCCCGTCAGATACAAATTCCCAGCTTCGCCCTGCCCATAGTACTCAAACTCGTAGTTTAACTAATTCCCGTAAGAGTAAGGGCTTCAAACTTGCCCACCCCTCCCCACTAACGATAGGATCATTGCCCGTCACCGGCATATTATATATATACATGTGGCGTCTGTTCCGAAAGGACAGACGTCACTTGTGATCCTGCAGCTGTTATTATTAATATTCATAGAATATATGACTTCAACTGCGATTGGGCAAAGCTGAAAATGTGTACCCAGCCGGGATTCGAACCCGAATCTCCTGCTATCTAGGCAGTTGCGCTGACCCCTACACCACTGGGGACACAGTGATCACCTCACCTGCAAGGACTACCCATGCTCGCCTCCCGTCAGATACAAATTCCCAGCTTCGCCCTGCCCATAGTACTCAAACTCGTAGTTTAACTAATTCCCGTAAGAGTAAGGGCTTCAAACTTGCCCACCCCTCCCCACTAACGATAGGATCATTGCCCGTCACCGGCATATTATATATATACATGTGGCGTCTGTTCCGAAAGGACAGACGTCACTTGTGATCCTGCAGCTGTTATTATTAATATTCATAGAATATATGACTTCAACTGCGATTGGGCAAAGCTGAAAATGTGTACCCAGCCGGGATTCGAACCCGAATCTCCTGCTATCTAGGCAGTTGCGCTGACCCCTACACCACTGGGGACACAGTGATCACCTCACCTGCAAGGACTACCCATGCTCGCCTCCCGTCAGATACAAATTCCCAGCTTCGCCCTGCCCATAGTACTCAAACTCGTAGTTTAACTAATTCCCGTAAGAGTAAGGGCTTCAAACTTGCCCACCCCTCCCCACTAACGATAGGATCATTGCCCGTCACCGGCATATTATATATATACATGTGGCGTCTGTTCCGAAAGGACAGACGTCACTTGTGATCCTGCAGCTGTTATTATTAATATTCATAGAATATATGACTTCAACTGCGATTGGGCAAAGCTGAAAATGTGTACCCAGCCGGGATTCGAACCCGAATCTCCTGCTATCTAGGCAGTTGCGCTGACCCCTACACCACTGGGGACACAGTGATCACCTCACCTGCAAGGACTACCCATGCTCGCCTCCCGTCAGATACAAATTCCCAGCTTCGCCCTGCCCATAGTACTCAAACTCGTAGTTTAACTAATTCCCGTAAGAGTAAGGGCTTCAAACTTGCCCACCCCTCCCCACTAACGATAGGATCATTGCCCGTCACCGGCATATTATATATATACATGTGGCGTCTGTTCCGAAAGGACAGACGTCACTTGTGATCCTGCAGCTGTTATTATTAATATTCATAGAATATATGACTTCAACTGCGATTGGGCAAAGCTGAAAATGTGTACCCAGCCGGGATTCGAACCCGGGTCTCCTGCTATCTAGGCAGTTGCGCTGACCCCTACACCACTGGGGACACAGTGATCACCGCACCTGCAAGGACTACCCATGCTCGCCTCCCGTCAGATACAAATTCCCAGCTTCGCCCTGCCCATAGTACTCAAACTCGTAGTTTAACTAATTCCCGTAAGAGTAAGGGCTTCAAACTTGCCCACCCCTCCCCACTAACGATAGGATCATTGCCCGTCACCGGCATATTATATATATACATGTGGCGTCTGTTCCGAAAGGACAGACGTCACTTGTGATCCTGCAGCTGTTATTATTAATATTCATAGAATATATGACTTCAACTGCGATTGGGCAAAGCTGAAAATGTGTACCCAGCCGGGATTCGAACCCGAATCTCCTGCTATCTAGGCAGTTGCGCTGACCCCTACACCACTGGGGACACAGTGATCACCTCACCTGCAAGGACTACCCATGCTCGCCTCCCGTCAGATACAAATTCCCAGCTTCGCCCTGCCCATAGTACTCAAACTCGTAGTTTAACTAATTCCCGTAAGAGTAAGGGCTTCAAACTTGCCCACCCCTCCCCACTAACGATAGGATCATTGCCCGTCACCGGCATATTATATATATACATGTGGCGTCTGTTCCGAAAGGACAGACGTCACTTGTGATCCTGCAGCTGTTATTATTAATATTCATAGAATATATGACTTCAACTGCGATTGGGCAAAGCTGAAAATGTGTACCCAGCCGGGATTCGAACCCGAATCTCCTGCTATCTAGGCAGTTGCGCTGACCCCTACACCACTGGGGACACAGTGATCACCTCACCTGCAAGGACTACCCATGCACGCCTCCCGTCAGATACAAATTCCCAGCTTCGCCCTGCCCATAGTACTCAAACTCGTAGTTTAACTAATTCCCGTAAGAGTAAGGGCTTCAAACTTGCCCACCCCTCCCCACTAACGATAGGATCATTGCCCGTCACCGGCATATTATATATATACATGTGGCGTCTGTTCCGAAAGGACAGACGTCACTTGTGATCCTGCAGCTGTTATTATTAATATTCATAGAATATATGACTTCAACTGCGATTGGGCAAAGCTGAAAATGTGTACCCAGCCGGGATTCGAACCCGAATCTCCTGCTATCTAGGCAGTTGCGCTGACCCCTACACCACTGGGGACACAGTGATCACCTCACCTGCAAGGACTACCCATGCTCGCCTCCCGTCAGATACAAATTCCCAGCTTCGCCCTGCCCATAGTACTCAAACTCGTAGTTTAACTAATTCCCGTAAGAGTAAGGGCTTCAAACTTGCCCACCCCTCCCCACTAACGATAGGATCATTGCCCGTCACCGGCATATTATATATATACATGTGGCGTCTGTTCCGAAAGGACAGACGTCACTTGTGATCCTGCAGCTGTTATTATTAATATTCATAGAATATATGACTTCAACTGCGATTGGGCAAAGCTGAAAATGTGTACCCAGCCGGGATTCGAACCCGAATCTCCTGCTATCTAGGCAGTTGCGCTGACCCCTACACCACTGGGGACACAGTGATCACCTCACCTGCAAGGACTACCCATGCACGCCTCCCGTCAGATACAAATTCCCAGCTTCGCCCTGCCCATAGTACTCAAACTCGTAGTTTAACTAATTCCCGTAAGAGTAAGGGCTTCAAACTTGCCCACCCCTCCCCACTAACGATAGGATCATTGCCCGTCACCGGCATATTATATATATACATGTGGCGTCTGTTCCGAAAGGACAGACGTCACTTGTGATCCTGCAGCTGTTATTATTAATATTCATAGAATATATGACTTCAACTGCGATTGGGCAAAGCTGAAAATGTGTACCCAGCCGGGATTCGAACCCGAATCTCCTGCTATCTAGGCAGTTGCGCTGACCCCTACACCACTGGGGACACAGTGATCACCTCACCTGCAAGGACTACCCATGCTCGCCTCCCGTCAGATACAAATTCCCAGCTTCGCCCTGCCCATAGTACTCAAACTCGTAGTTTAACTAATTCCCGTAAGAGTAAGGGCTTCAAACTTGCCCACCCCTCCCCACTAACGATAGGATCATTGCCCGTCACCGGCATATTATATATATACATGTGGCGTCTGTTCCGAAAGGACAGACGTCACTTGTGATCCTGCAGCTGTTATTATTAATATTCATAGAATATATGACTTCAACTGCGATTGGGCAAAGCTGAAAATGTGTACCCAGCCGGGATTCGAACCCGAATCTCCTGCTATCTAGGCAGTTGCGCTGACCCCTACACCACTGGGGACACAGTGATCACCTCACCTGCAAGGACTACCCATGCACGCCTCCCGTCAGATACAAATTCCCAGCTTCGCCCTGCCCATAGTACTCAAACTCGTAGTTTAACTAATTCCCGTAAGAGTAAGGGCTTCAAACTTGCCCACCCCTCCCCACTAACGATAGGATCATTGCCCGTCACCGGCATATTATATATATACATGTGGCGTCTGTTCCGAAAGGACAGACGTCACTTGTGATCCTGCAGCTGTTATTATTAATATTCATAGAATATATGACTTCAACTGCGATTGGGCAAAGCTGAAAATGTGTACCCAGCCGGGATTCGAACCCGAATCTCCTGCTATCTAGGCAGTTGCGCTGACCCCTACACCACTGGGGACACAGTGATCACCTCACCTGCAAGGACTACCCATGCTCGCCTCCCGTCAGATACAAATTCCCAGCTTCGCCCTGCCCATAGTACTCAAACTCGTAGTTTAACTAATTCCCGTAAGAGTAAGGGCTTCAAACTTGCCCACCCCTCCCCACTAACGATAGGATCATTGCCCGTCACCGGCATATTATATATATACATGTGGCGTCTGTTCCGAAAGGACAGACGTCACTTGTGATCCTGCAGCTGTTATTATTAATATTCATAGAATATATGACTTCAACTGCGATTGGGCAAAGCTGAAAATGTGTACCCAGCCGGGATTCGAACCCGAATCTCCTGCTATCTAGGCAGTTGCGCTGACCCCTACACCACTGGGGACACAGTGATCACCTCACCTGCAAGGACTACCCATGCTCGCCTCCCGTCAGATACAAATTCCCAGCTTCGCCCTGCCCATAGTACTCAAACTCGTAGTTTAACTAATTCCCGTAAGAGTAAGGGCTTCAAACTTGCCCACCCCTCCCCACTAACGATAGGATCATTGCCCGTCACCGGCATATTATATATATACATGTGGCGTCTGTTCCGAAAGGACAGACGTCACTTGTGATCCTGCAGCTGTTATTATTAATATTCATAGAATATATGACTTCAACTGCGATTGGGCAAAGCTGAAAATGTGTACCCAGCCGGGATTCGAACCCGAATCTCCTGCTATCTAGGCAGTTGCGCTGACCCCTACACCACTGGGGACACAGTGATCACCTCACCTGCAAGGACTACCCATGCTCGCCTCCCGTCAGATACAAATTCCCAGCTTCGCCCTGCCCATAGTACTCAAACTCGTAGTTTAACTAATTCCCGTAAGAGTAAGGGCTTCAAACTTGCCCACCCCTCCCCACTAACGATAGGATCATTGCCCGTCACCGGCATATTATATATATACATGTGGCGTCTGTTCCGAAAGGACAGACGTCACTTGTGATCCTGCAGCTGTTATTATTAATATTCATAGAATATATGACTTCAACTGCGATTGGGCAAAGCTGAAAATGTGTACCCAGCCGGGATTCGAACCCGAATCTCCTGCTATCTAGGCAGTTGCGCTGACCCCTACACCACTGGGGACACAGTGATCACCTCACCTGCAAGGACTACCCATGCTCGCCTCCCGTCAGATACAAATTCCCAGCTTCGCCCTGCCCATAGTACTCAAACTCGTAGTTTAACTAATTCCCGTAAGAGTAAGGGCTTCAAACTTGCCCACCCCTCCCCACTAACGATAGGATCATTGCCCGTCACCGGCATATTATATATATACATGTGGCGTCTGTTCCGAAAGGACAGACGTCACTTGTGATCCTGCAGCTGTTATTATTAATATTCATAGAATATATGACTTCAACTGCGATTGGGCAAAGCTGAAAATGTGTACCCAGCCGGGATTCGAACCCGAATCTCCTGCTATCTAGGCAGTTGCGCTGACCCCTACACCACTGGGGACACAGTGATCACCTCACCTGCAAGGACTACCCATGCTCGCCTCCCGTCAGATACAAATTCCCAGCTTCGCCCTGCCCATAGTACTCAAACTCGTAGTTTAACTAATTCCCGTAAGAGTAAGGGCTTCAAACTTGCCCACCCCTCCCCACTAACGATAGGATCATTGCCCGTCACCGGCATATTATATATATACATGTGGCGTCTGTTCCGAAAGGACAGACGTCACTTGTGATCCTGCAGCTGTTATTATTAATATTCATAGAATATATGACTTCAACTGCGATTGGGCAAAGCTGAAAATGTGTACCCAGCCGGGATTCGAACCCGAATCTCCTGCTATCTAGGCAGTTGCGCTGACCCCTACACCACTGGGGACACAGTGATCACCTCACCTGCAAGGACTACCCATGCTCGCCTCCCGTCAGATACAAATTCCCAGCTTCGCCCTGCCCATAGTACTCAAACTCGTAGTTTAACTAATTCCCGTAAGAGTAAGGGCTTCAAACTTGCCCACCCCTCCCCACTAACGATAGGATCATTGCCCGTCACCGGCATATTATATATATACATGTGGCGTCTGTTCCGAAAGGACAGACGTCACTTGTGATCCTGCAGCTGTTATTATTAATATTCATAGAATATATGACTTCAACTGCGATTGGGCAAAGCTGAAAATGTGTACCCAGCCGGGATTCGAACCCGGGTCTCCTGCTATCTAGGCAGTTGCGCTGACCCCTACACCACTGGGGACACAGTGATCACCGCACCTGCAAGGACTACCCATGCTCGCCTCCCGTCAGATACAAATTCCCAGCTTCGCCCTGCCCATAGTACTCAAACTCGTAGTTTAACTAATTCCCGTAAGAGTAAGGGCTTCAAACTTGCCCACCCCTCCCCACTAACGATAGGATCATTGCCCGTCACCGGCATATTATATATATACATGTGGCGTCTGTTCCGAAAGGACAGACGTCACTTGTGATCCTGCAGCTGTTATTATTAATATTCATAGAATATATGACTTCAACTGCGATTGGGCAAAGCTGAAAATGTGTACCCAGCCGGGATTCGAACCCGGGTCTCCTGCTATCTAGGCAGTTGCGCTGACCCCTACACCACTGGGGACACAGTGATCACCGCACCTGCAAGGACTACCCATGCTCGCCTCCCGTCAGATACAAATTCCCAGCTTCGCCCTGCCCATAGTACTCAAACTCGTAGTTTAACTAATTCCCGTAAGAGTAAGGGCTTCAAACTTGCCCACCCCTCCCCACTAACGATAGGATCATTGCCCGTCACCGGCATATTATATATATACATGTGGCGTCTGTTCCGAAAGGACAGACGTCACTTGTGATCCTGCAGCTGTTATTATTAATATTCATAGAATATATGACTTCAACTGCGATTGGGCAAAGCTGAAAATGTGTACCCAGCCGGGATTCGAACCCGAATCTCCTGCTATCTAGGCAGTTGCGCTGACCCCTACACCACTGGGGACACAGTGATCACCTCACCTGCAAGGACTACCCATGCTCGCCTCCCGTCAGATACAAATTCCCAGCTTCGCCCTGCCCATAGTACTCAAACTCGTAGTTTAACTAATTCCCGTAAGAGTAAGGGCTTCAAACTTGCCCACCCCTCCCCACTAACGATAGGATCATTGCCCGTCACCGGCATATTATATATATACATGTGGCGTCTGTTCCGAAAGGACAGACGTCACTTGTGATCCTGCAGCTGTTATTATTAATATTCATAGAATATATGACTTCAACTGCGATTGGGCAAAGCTGAAAATGTGTACCCAGCCGGGATTCGAACCCGAATCTCCTGCTATCTAGGCAGTTGCGCTGACCCCTACACCACTGGGGACACAGTGATCACCTCACCTGCAAGGACTACCCATGCTCGCCTCCCGTCAGATACAAATTCCCAGCTTCGCCCTGCCCATAGTACTCAAACTCGTAGTTTAACTAATTCCCGTAAGAGTAAGGGCTTCAAACTTGCCCACCCCTCCCCACTAACGATAGGATCATTGCCCGTCACCGGCATATTATATATATACATGTGGCGTCTGTTCCGAAAGGACAGACGTCACTTGTGATCCTGCAGCTGTTATTATTAATATTCATAGAATATATGACTTCAACTGCGATTGGGCAAAGCTGAAAATGTGTACCCAGCCGGGATTCGAACCCGAATCTCCTGCTATCTAGGCAGTTGCGCTGACCCCTACACCACTGGGGACACAGTGATCACCTCACCTGCAAGGACTACCCATGCTCGCCTCCCGTCAGATACAAATTCCCAGCTTCGCCCTGCCCATAGTACTCAAACTCGTAGTTTAACTAATTCCCGTAAGAGTAAGGGCTTCAAACTTGCCCACCCCTCCCCACTAACGATAGGATCATTGCCCGTCACCGGCATATTATATATATACATGTGGCGTCTGTTCCGAAAGGACAGACGTCACTTGTGATCCTGCAGCTGTTATTATTAATATTCATAGAATATATGACTTCAACTGCGATTGGGCAAAGCTGAAAATGTGTACCCAGCCGGGATTCGAACCCGAATCTCCTGCTATCTAGGCAGTTGCGCTGACCCCTACACCACTGGGGACACAGTGATCACCTCACCTGCAAGGACTACCCATGCTCGCCTCCCGTCAGATACAAATTCCCAGCTTCGCCCTGCCCATAGTACTCAAACTCGTAGTTTAACTAATTCCCGTAAGAGTAAGGGCTTCAAACTTGCCCACCCCTCCCCACTAACGATAGGATCATTGCCCGTCACCGGCATATTATATATATACATGTGGCGTCTGTTCCGAAAGGACAGACGTCACTTGTGATCCTGCAGCTGTTATTATTAATATTCATAGAATATATGACTTCAACTGCGATTGGGCAAAGCTGAAAATGTGTACCCAGCCGGGATTCGAACCCGAATCTCCTGCTATCTAGGCAGTTGCGCTGACCCCTACACCACTGGGGACACAGTGATCACCTCACCTGCAAGGACTACCCATGCTCGCCTCCCGTCAGATACAAATTCCCAGCTTCGCCCTGCCCATAGTACTCAAACTCGTAGTTTAACTAATTCCCGTAAGAGTAAGGGCTTCAAACTTGCCCACCCCTCCCCACTAACGATAGGATCATTGCCCGTCACCGGCATATTATATATATACATGTGGCGTCTGTTCCGAAAGGACAGACGTCACTTGTGATCCTGCAGCTGTTATTATTAATATTCATAGAATATATGACTTCAACTGCGATTGGGCAAAGCTGAAAATGTGTACCCAGCCGGGATTCGAACCCGAATCTCCTGCTATCTAGGCAGTTGCGCTGACCCCTACACCACTGGGGACACAGTGATCACCTCACCTGCAAGGACTACCCATGCTCGCCTCCCGTCAGATACAAATTCCCAGCTTCGCCCTGCCCATAGTACTCAAACTCGTAGTTTAACTAATTCCCGTAAGAGTAAGGGCTTCAAACTTGCCCACCCCTCCCCACTAACGATAGGATCATTGCCCGTCACCGGCATATTATATATATACATGTGGCGTCTGTTCCGAAAGGACAGACGTCACTTGTGATCCTGCAGCTGTTATTATTAATATTCATAGAATATATGACTTCAACTGCGATTGGGCAAAGCTGAAAATGTGTACCCAGCCGGGATTCGAACCCGAATCTCCTGCTATCTAGGCAGTTGCGCTGACCCCTACACCACTGGGGACACAGTGATCACCTCACCTGCAAGGACTACCCATGCTCGCCTCCCGTCAGATACAAATTCCCAGCTTCGCCCTGCCCATAGTACTCAAACTCGTAGTTTAACTAATTCCCGTAAGAGTAAGGGCTTCAAACTTGCCCACCCCTCCCCACTAACGATAGGATCATTGCCCGTCACCGGCATATTATATATATACATGTGGCGTCTGTTCCGAAAGGACAGACGTCACTTGTGATCCTGCAGCTGTTATTATTAATATTCATAGAATATATGACTTCAACTGCGATTGGGCAAAGCTGAAAATGTGTACCCAGCCGGGATTCGAACCCGAATCTCCTGCTATCTAGGCAGTTGCGCTGACCCCTACACCACTGGGGACACAGTGATCACCTCACCTGCAAGGACTACCCATGCTCGCCTCCCGTCAGATACAAATTCCCAGCTTCGCCCTGCCCATAGTACTCAAACTCGTAGTTTAACTAATTCCCGTAAGAGTAAGGGCTTCAAACTTGCCCACCCCTCCCCACTAACGATAGGATCATTGCCCGTCACCGGCATATTATATATATACATGTGGCGTCTGTTCCGAAAGGACAGACGTCACTTGTGATCCTGCAGCTGTTATTATTAATATTCATAGAATATATGACTTCAACTGCGATTGGGCAAAGCTGAAAATGTGTACCCAGCCGGGATTCGAACCCGAATCTCCTGCTATCTAGGCAGTTGCGCTGACCCCTACACCACTGGGGACACAGTGATCACCTCACCTGCAAGGACTACCCATGCTCGCCTCCCGTCAGATACAAATTCCCAGCTTCGCCCTGCCCATAGTACTCAAACTCGTAGTTTAACTAATTCCCGTAAGAGTAAGGGCTTCAAACTTGCCCACCCCTCCCCACTAACGATAGGATCATTGCCCGTCACCGGCATATTATATATATACATGTGGCGTCTGTTCCGAAAGGACAGACGTCACTTGTGATCCTGCAGCTGTTATTATTAATATTCATAGAATATATGACTTCAACTGCGATTGGGCAAAGCTGAAAATGTGTACCCAGCCGGGATTCGAACCCGGGTCTCCTGCTATCTAGGCAGTTGCGCTGACCCCTACACCACTGGGGACACAGTGATCACCGCACCTGCAAGGACTACCCATGCTCGCCTCCCGTCAGATACAAATTCCCAGCTTCGCCCTGCCCATAGTACTCAAACTCGTAGTTTAACTAATTCCCGTAAGAGTAAGGGCTTCAAACTTGCCCACCCCTCCCCACTAACGATAGGATCATTGCCCGTCACCGGCATATTATATATATACATGTGGCGTCTGTTCCGAAAGGACAGACGTCACTTGTGATCCTGCAGCTGTTATTATTAATATTCATAGAATATATGACTTCAACTGCGATTGGGCAAAGCTGAAAATGTGTACCCAGCCGGGATTCGAACCCGGGTCTCCTGCTATCTAGGCAGTTGCGCTGACCCCTACACCACTGGGGACACAGTGATCACCGCACCTGCAAGGACTACCCATGCTCGCCTCCCGTCAGATACAAATTCCCAGCTTCGCCCTGCCCATAGTACTCAAACTCGTAGTTTAACTAATTCCCGTAAGAGTAAGGGCTTCAAACTTGCCCACCCCTCCCCACTAACGATAGGATCATTGCCCGTCACCGGCATATTATATATATACATGTGGCGTCTGTTCCGAAAGGACAGACGTCACTTGTGATCCTGCAGCTGTTATTATTAATATTCATAGAATATATGACTTCAACTGCGATTGGGCAAAGCTGAAAATGTGTACCCAGCCGGGATTCGAACCCGAATCTCCTGCTATCTAGGCAGTTGCGCTGACCCCTACACCACTGGGGACACAGTGATCACCTCACCTGCAAGGACTACCCATGCTCGCCTCCCGTCAGATACAAATTCCCAGCTTCGCCCTGCCCATAGTACTCAAACTCGTAGTTTAACTAATTCCCGTAAGAGTAAGGGCTTCAAACTTGCCCACCCCTCCCCACTAACGATAGGATCATTGCCCGTCACCGGCATATTATATATATACATGTGGCGTCTGTTCCGAAAGGACAGACGTCACTTGTGATCCTGCAGCTGTTATTATTAATATTCATAGAATATATGACTTCAACTGCGATTGGGCAAAGCTGAAAATGTGTACCCAGCCGGGATTCGAACCCGAATCTCCTGCTATCTAGGCAGTTGCGCTGACCCCTACACCACTGGGGACACAGTGATCACCTCACCTGCAAGGACTACCCATGCTCGCCTCCCGTCAGATACAAATTCCCAGCTTCGCCCTGCCCATAGTACTCAAACTCGTAGTTTAACTAATTCCCGTAAGAGTAAGGGCTTCAAACTTGCCCACCCCTCCCCACTAACGATAGGATCATTGCCCGTCACCGGCATATTATATATATACATGTGGCGTCTGTTCCGAAAGGACAGACGTCACTTGTGATCCTGCAGCTGTTATTATTAATATTCATAGAATATATGACTTCAACTGCGATTGGGCAAAGCTGAAAATGTGTACCCAGCCGGGATTCGAACCCGAATCTCCTGCTATCTAGGCAGTTGCGCTGACCCCTACACCACTGGGGACACAGTGATCACCTCACCTGCAAGGACTACCCATGCTCGCCTCCCGTCAGATACAAATTCCCAGCTTCGCCCTGCCCATAGTACTCAAACTCGTAGTTTAACTAATTCCCGTAAGAGTAAGGGCTTCAAACTTGCCCACCCCTCCCCACTAACGATAGGATCATTGCCCGTCACCGGCATATTATATATATACATGTGGCGTCTGTTCCGAAAGGACAGACGTCACTTGTGATCCTGCAGCTGTTATTATTAATATTCATAGAATATATGACTTCAACTGCGATTGGGCAAAGCTGAAAATGTGTACCCAGCCGGGATTCGAACCCGGGTCTCCTGCTATCTAGGCAGTTGCGCTGACCCCTACACCACTGGGGACACAGTGATCACCGCACCTGCAAGGACTACCCATGCTCGCCTCCCGTCAGATACAAATTCCCAGCTTCGCCCTGCCCATAGTACTCAAACTCGTAGTTTAACTAATTCCCGTAAGAGTAAGGGCTTCAAACTTGCCCACCCCTCCCCACTAACGATAGGATCATTGCCCGTCACCGGCATATTATATATATACATGTGGCGTCTGTTCCGAAAGGACAGACGTCACTTGTGATCCTGCAGCTGTTATTATTAATATTCATAGAATATATGACTTCAACTGCGATTGGGCAAAGCTGAAAATGTGTACCCAGCCGGGATTCGAACCCGAATCTCCTGCTATCTAGGCAGTTGCGCTGACCCCTACACCACTGGGGACACAGTGATCACCTCACCTGCAAGGACTACCCATGCTCGCCTCCCGTCAGATACAAATTCCCAGCTTCGCCCTGCCCATAGTACTCAAACTCGTAGTTTAACTAATTCCCGTAAGAGTAAGGGCTTCAAACTTGCCCACCCCTCCCCACTAACGATAGGATCATTGCCCGTCACCGGCATATTATATATATACATGTGGCGTCTGTTCCGAAAGGACAGACGTCACTTGTGATCCTGCAGCTGTTATTATTAATATTCATAGAATATATGACTTCAACTGTGATTGGGCAAAGCTGAAAATGTGTACCCAGCCGGGATTCGAACCCGAATCTCCTGCTATCTAGGCAGTTGCGCTGACCCCTACACCACTGGGGACACAGTGATCACCTCACCTGCAAGGACTACCCATGCTCGCCTCCCGTCAGATACAAATTCCCAGCTTCGCCCTGCCCATAGTACTCAAACTCGTAGTTTAACTAATTCCCGTAAGAGTAAGGGCTTCAAACTTGCCCACCCCTCCCCACTAACGATAGGATCATTGCCCGTCACCGGCATATTATATATATACATGTGGCGTCTGTTCCGAAAGGACAGACGTCACTTGTGATCCTGCAGCTGTTATTATTAATATTCATAGAATATATGACTTCAACTGCGATTGGGCAAAGCTGAAAATGTGTACCCAGCCGGGATTCGAACCCGGGTCTCCTGCTATCTAGGCAGTTGCGCTGACCCCTACACCACTGGGGACACAGTGATCACCGCACCTGCAAGGACTACCCATGCTCGCCTCCCGTCAGATACAAATTCCCAGCTTCGCCCTGCCCATAGTACTCAAACTCGTAGTTTAACTAATTCCCGTAAGAGTAAGGGCTTCAAACTTGCCCACCCCTCCCCACTAACGATAGGATCATTGCCCGTCACCGGCATATTATATATATACATGTGGCGTCTGTTCCGAAAGGACAGACGTCACTTGTGATCCTGCAGCTGTTATTATTAATATTCATAGAATATATGACTTCAACTGCGATTGGGCAAAGCTGAAAATGTGTACCCAGCCGGGATTCGAACCCGGGTCTCCTGCTATCTAGGCAGTTGCGCTGACCCCTACACCACTGGGGACACAGTGATCACCGCACCTGCAAGGACTACCCATGCTCGCCTCCCGTCAGATACAAATTCCCAGCTTCGCCCTGCCCATAGTACTCAAACTCGTAGTTTAACTAATTCCCGTAAGAGTAAGGGCTTCAAACTTGCCCACCCCTCCCCACTAACGATAGGATCATTGCCCGTCACCGGCATATTATATATATACATGTGGCGTCTGTTCCGAAAGGACAGACGTCACTTGTGATCCTGCAGCTGTTATTATTAATATTCATAGAATATATGACTTCAACTGCGATTGGGCAAAGCTGAAAATGTGTACCCAGCCGGGATTCGAACCCGAATCTCCTGCTATCTAGGCAGTTGCGCTGACCCCTACACCACTGGGGACACAGTGATCACCTCACCTGCAAGGACTACCCATGCTCGCCTCCCGTCAGATACAAATTCCCAGCTTCGCCCTGCCCATAGTACTCAAACTCGTAGTTTAACTAATTCCCGTAAGAGTAAGGGCTTCAAACTTGCCCACCCCTCCCCACTAACGATAGGATCATTGCCCGTCACCGGCATATTATATATATACATGTGGCGTCTGTTCCGAAAGGACAGACGTCACTTGTGATCCTGCAGCTGTTATTATTAATATTCATAGAATATATGACTTCAACTGCGATTGGGCAAAGCTGAAAATGTGTACCCAGCCGGGATTCGAACCCGAATCTCCTGCTATCTAGGCAGTTGCGCTGACCCCTACACCACTGGGGACACAGTGATCACCTCACCTGCAAGGACTACCCATGCTCGCCTCCCGTCAGATACAAATTCCCAGCTTCGCCCTGCCCATAGTACTCAAACTCGTAGTTTAACTAATTCCCGTAAGAGTAAGGGCTTCAAACTTGCCCACCCCTCCCCACTAACGATAGGATCATTGCCCGTCACCGGCATATTATATATATACATGTGGCGTCTGTTCCGAAAGGACAGACGTCACTTGTGATCCTGCAGCTGTTATTATTAATATTCATAGAATATATGACTTCAACTGCGATTGGGCAAAGCTGAAAATGTGTACCCAGCCGGGATTCGAACCCGAATCTCCTGCTATCTAGGCAGTTGCGCTGACCCCTACACCACTGGGGACACAGTGATCACCTCACCTGCAAGGACTACCCATGCTCGCCTCCCGTCAGATACAAATTCCCAGCTTCGCCCTGCCCATAGTACTCAAACTCGTAGTTTAACTAATTCCCGTAAGAGTAAGGGCTTCAAACTTGCCCACCCCTCCCCACTAACGATAGGATCATTGCCCGTCACCGGCATATTATATATATACATGTGGCGTCTGTTCCGAAAGGACAGACGTCACTTGTGATCCTGCAGCTGTTATTATTAATATTCATAGAATATATGACTTCAACTGCGATTGGGCAAAGCTGAAAATGTGTACCCAGCCGGGATTCGAACCCGAATCTCCTGCTATCTAGGCAGTTGCGCTGACCCCTACACCACTGGGGACACAGTGATCACCTCACCTGCAAGGACTACCCATGCTCGCCTCCCGTCAGATACAAATTCCCAGCTTCGCCCTGCCCATAGTACTCAAACTCGTAGTTTAACTAATTCCCGTAAGAGTAAGGGCTTCAAACTTGCCCACCCCTCCCCACTAACGATAGGATCATTGCCCGTCACCGGCATATTATATATATACATGTGGCGTCTGTTCCGAAAGGACAGACGTCACTTGTGATCCTGCAGCTGTTATTATTAATATTCATAGAATATATGACTTCAACTGCGATTGGGCAAAGCTGAAAATGTGTACCCAGCCGGGATTCGAACCCGGGTCTCCTGCTATCTAGGCAGTTGCGCTGACCCCTACACCACTGGGGACACAGTGATCACCGCACCTGCAAGGACTACCCATGCTCGCCTCCCGTCAGATACAAATTCCCAGCTTCGCCCTGCCCATAGTACTCAAACTCGTAGTTTAACTAATTCCCGTAAGAGTAAGGGCTTCAAACTTGCCCACCCCTCCCCACTAACGATAGGATCATTGCCCGTCACCGGCATATTATATATATACATGTGGCGTCTGTTCCGAAAGGACAGACGTCACTTGTGATCCTGCAGCTGTTATTATTAATATTCATAGAATATATGACTTCAACTGCGATTGGGCAAAGCTGAAAATGTGTACCCAGCCGGGATTCGAACCCGGGTCTCCTGCTATCTAGGCAGTTGCGCTGACCCCTACACCACTGGGGACACAGTGATCACCGCACCTGCAAGGACTACCCATGCTCGCCTCCCGTCAGATACAAATTCCCAGCTTCGCCCTGCCCATAGTACTCAAACTCGTAGTTTAACTAATTCCCGTAAGAGTAAGGGCTTCAAACTTGCCCACCCCTCCCCACTAACGATAGGATCATTGCCCGTCATCGGCATATTATATATATACATGTGGCGTCTGTTCCGAAAGGACAGACGTCACTTGTGATCCTGCAGCTGTTATTATTAATATTCATAGAATATATGACTTCAACTGCGATTGGGCAAAGCTGAAAATGTGTACCCAGCCGGGATTCGAACCCGAATCTCCTGCTATCTAGGCAGTTGCGCTGACCCCTACACCACTGGGGACACAGTGATCACCTCACCTGCAAGGACTACCCATGCTCGCCTCCCGTCAGATACAAATTCCCAGCTTCGCCCTGCCCATAGTACTCAAACTCGTAGTTTAACTAATTCCCGTAAGAGTAAGGGCTTCAAACTTGCCCACCCCTCCCCACTAACGATAGGATCATTGCCCGTCACCGGCATATTATATATATACATGTGGCGTCTGTTCCGAAAGGACAGACGTCACTTGTGATCCTGCAGCTGTTATTATTAATATTCATAGAATATATGACTTCAACTGCGATTGGGCAAAGCTGAAAATGTGTACCCAGCCGGGATTCGAACCCGAATCTCCTGCTATCTAGGCAGTTGCGCTGACCCCTACACCACTGGGGACACAGTGATCACCGCACCTGCAAGGACTACCCATGCTCGCCTCCCGTCAGATACAAATTCCCAGCTTCGCCCTGCCCATAGTACTCAAACTCGTAGTTTAACTAATTCCCGTAAGAGTAAGGGCTTCAAACTTGCCCACCCCTCCCCACTAACGATAGGATCATTGCCCGTCACCGGCATATTATATATATACATGTGGCGTCTGTTCCGAAAGGACAGACGTCACTTGTGATCCTGCAGCTGTTATTATTAATATTCATAGAATATATGACTTCAACTGCGATTGGGCAAAGCTGAAAATGTGTACCCAGCCGGGATTCGAACCCGGGTCTCCTGCTATCTAGGCAGTTGCGCTGACCCCTACACCACTGGGGACACAGTGATCACCGCACCTGCAAGGACTACCCATGCTCGCCTCCCGTCAGATACAAATTCCCAGCTTCGCCCTGCCCATAGTACTCAAACTCGTAGTTTAACTAATTCCCGTAAGAGTAAGGGCTTCAAACTTGCCCACCCCTCCCCACTAACGATAGGATCATTGCCCGTCACCGGCATATTATATATATACATGTGGCGTCTGTTCCGAAAGGACAGACGTCACTTGTGATCCTGCAGCTGTTATTATTAATATTCATAGAATATATGACTTCAACTGCGATTGGGCAAAGCTGAAAATGTGTACCCAGCCGGGATTCGAACCCGAATCTCCTGCTATCTAGGCAGTTGCGCTGACCCCTACACCACTGGGGACACAGTGATCACCTCACCTGCAAGGACTACCCATGCTCGCCTCCCGTCAGATACAAATTCCCAGCTTCGCCCTGCCCATAGTACTCAAACTCGTAGTTTAACTAATTCCCGTAAGAGTAAGGGCTTCAAACTTGCCCACCCCTCCCCACTAACGATAGGATCATTGCCCGTCACCGGCATATTATATACATACATGTGGCGTCTGTTCCGAAAGGACAGACGTCACTTGTGATCCTGCAGCTGTTATTATTAATATTCATAGAATATATGACTTCAACTGCGATTGGGCAAAGCTGAAAATGTGTACCCAGCCGGGATTCGAACCCGGGTCTCCTGCTATCTAGGCAGTTGCGCTGACCCCTACACCACTGGGGACACAGTGATCACCTCACCTGCAAGGACTACCCATGCTCGCCTCCCGTCAGATACAAATTCCCAGCTTCGCCCTGCCCATAGTACTCAAACTCGTAGTTTAACTAATTCCCGTAAGAGTAAGGGCTTCAAACTTGCCCACCCCTCCCCACTAACGATAGGATCATTGCCCGTCACCGGCATATTATATACATACATGTGGCGTCTGTTCCGAAAGGACAGACGTCACTTGTGATCCTGCAGCTGTTATTATTAATATTCATAGAATATATGACTTCAACTGCGATTGGGCAAAGCTGAAAATGTGTACCCAGCCGGGATTCGAACCCGGGTCTCCTGCTATCTAGGCAGTTGCGCTGACCCCTACACCACTGGGGACACAGTGATCACCGCACCTGCAAGGACTACCCATGCTCGCCTCCCGTCAGATACAAATTCCCAGCTTCGCCCTGCCCATAGTACTCAAACTCGTAGTTTAACTAATTCCCGTAAGAGTAAGGGCTTCAAACTTGCCCACCCCTCCCCACTAACGATAGGATCATTGCCCGTCACCGGCATATTATATATATACATGTGGCGTCTGTTCCGAAAGGACAGACGTCACTTGTGATCCTGCAGCTGTTATTATTAATATTCATAGAATATATGACTTCAACTGCGATTGGGCAAAGCTGAAAATGTGTACCCAGCCGGGATTCGAACCCGGGTCTCCTGCTATCTAGGCAGTTGCGCTAACCCCTACACCACTGGGGACACAGTGATCACCGCACCTGCAAGGACTACCCATGCTCGCCTCCCGTCAGATACAAATTCCCAGCTTCGCCCTGCCCATAGTACTCAAACTCGTAGTTTAACTAATTCCCGTAAGAGTAAGGGCTTCAAACTTGCCCACCCCTCCCCACTAACGATAGGATCATTGCCCGTCACCGGCATATTATATACATACATGTGGCGTCTGTTCCGAAAGGACAGACGTCACTTGTGATCCTGCAGCTGTTATTATTAATATTCATAGAATATATGACTTCAACTGCGATTGGGCAAAGCTGAAAATGTGTACCCAGCCGGGATTCGAACCCGGGTCTCCTGCTATCTAGGCAGTTGCGCTGACCCCTACACCACTGGGGACACAGTGATCACCTCACCTGCAAGGACTACCCATGCTCGCCTCCCGTCAGATACAAATTCCCAGCTTCGCCCTGCCCATAGTACTCAAACTCGTAGTTTAACTAATTCCCGTAAGAGTAAGGGCTTCAAACTTGCCCACCCCTCCCCACTAACGATAGGATCATTGCCCGTCACCGGCATATTATATATATACATGTGGCGTCTGTTCCGAAAGGACAGACGTCACTTGTGATCCTGCAGCTGTTATTATTAATATTCATAGAATATATGACTTCAACTGCGATTGGGCAAAGCTGAAAATGTGTACCCAGCCGGGATTCGAACCCGAATCTCCTGCTATCTAGGCAGTTGCGCTGACCCCTACACCACTGGGGACACAGTGATCACCTCACCTGCAAGGACTACCTAGGCTCGCCTCCCGTCAGATAAAAATTCCCAGCTTCGCCCTGCCCATAGTACTCAAACTCGTAGTTTAACTAATTCCCGTAAGAGTAAGGGCTTCAAACTTGCCCACCCCTCCCCACTAACGATAGGATCATTGCCCGTCACCGGCATATTATATACATACATGTGGCGTCTGTTCCGAAAGGACAGACGTCACTTGTGATCCTGCAGCTGTTATTATTAATATTCATAGAATATATGACTTCAACTGCGATTGGGCAAAGCTGAAAATGTGTACCCAGCCGGGATTCGAACCCGGGTCTCCTGCTATCTAGGCAGTTGCGCTGACCCCTACACCACTGGGGACACAGTGATCACCGCACCTGCAAGGACTACCCATGCTCGCCTCCCGTCAGATACAAATTCCCAGCTTCGCCCTGCCCATAGTACTCAAACTCGTAGTTTAACTAATTCCCGTAAGAGTAAGGGCTTCAAACTTGCCCACCCCTCCCCACTAACGATAGGATCATTGCCCGCCGGCATATTATATATATACATGTGGCGTCTGTTCCGAAAAGACAGACGTCACTTGTGATCCTGCAGCTGTTATTATTAATATTCATAGAATATATGACTTCAACTGCGATTGGGCAAAGCTGAAAATGTGTACCCGGCCGGGATTCGAACCCGGGTCTCCTGCTATCTAGGCAGTTGCGCTGACCCCTACACCACTGGGGACACAGTGATCACCGCACCTGCAAGGACTACCCATGCTCGCCTCCCGTCAGATACAAATTCCCAGCTTCGGCCTGCCCATAGTAC
The DNA here is from genome assembly GCA_026315105.1 of Locusta migratoria. Lineage (NCBI taxonomy): Eukaryota > Metazoa > Arthropoda > Insecta > Orthoptera > Acrididae > Locusta > Locusta migratoria. Next base: position 1,456,920 of record CM048746.1, on the reverse strand, counting down.
TCAAACTCGTAGTTTAACTAATTCCCGGGTTCGAATCCCGGCTGGGTACACATTTTCAGCTTTGCCCAATCGCAGTTAAAGTCATATATTCTATGAATATTAATAATAACAGCTGCAGGATCACAAGTGACGTCTGTCCTTTTGGAACAGACGCCACATGTATATATATAATATGCCTGTGACGGGCAATGATCCTATCGTTAGTGGGGAGGGGTGGGCAAGTTTGAAGCCCTTACTCTTACGGGAATTAGTTAAACTACGAGTTTGAGTACTATGGGCAGGGCGAAGCTGGGAATTTGTATCTGACGGGAGGCGAGCATGGGTAGTCCTTGCAGGTGCGGTGATCACTGTGTCCCCAGTGGTGTAGGGGTCAGCGCAACTGCCTAGATAGCAGGAGACCCGGGTTCGAATCCCGGCTGGGTACACATTTTCAGCTTTGCCCAATCGCAGTTGAAGTCATATATTCTATGAATATTAATAATAACAGCTGCAGGATCACAAGTGACGTCTGTCCTTTCGGAACAGACGCCACATGTATATACACCATGATAGTGTCACATAAATAGGAGTGCTCTTAGCAGGTAAATCGAATATTATTTTTATACTCAGTTGGTAGTCATGTCTGTACAGTTGGACTATTGCATTTTACATGAAGCACGATGGAGAAGTGCTGCTCAGCGTTTAACGGCATAAGTCAATTTAAGAAATAAAAAGACCGATTACTGTCTTCCCATATATATTTATCAGGAATACAAGAAGCCATACGACTTGTGTTCAGAGATAGTTACTCTTGCTTAACGGGCTGTTAGTCAAGACAATATAGGATTCAATGAAATAAACAACAGGCTTTTATAATACCGGTGTCTCTTAAAATCGAGGTCTTTAGGCAGTGCTGGTGGACAGGAAGTTCAAAAAGTTTCATTTTATGATTGTGTAAAATAACTGCTGGGGTCACGAGATTGGTTGCCTCACTGCAGTTCGAATCCTTGTTTATGAAATTAATAATAACAACTTGAAACATAGAATTTGAAGGTCATCTGCTTTATATATTGGTATAACAACTGAGAGGAGTTATCAGAAATGTGTATAGTTCCATATATTAATGACACATAGCCACACTGGATGCACATTGTGAAGATGAACCCTATGACGATATAAATACAAATATACAATACCTGAGACGGATTTTCGTCTCGAATATATCAAACACATTAATGATAAATCTGAAGCATTGTATTAAAATTTGTGATGCGACCGGGAATCTAACCCGGACCTCCATATTTAGTACGCAGTCGTCTTACCAGTAGAGCACTGCATCACTAGCGATTAAGGGGACTCGGAATAGTGTAAGCAGAATTTCCTTCACGTCACAAACTTTAATTCAGCTTCTGTGTTCCATAGAATATTGCCACTACTGCCACGGGTAGTAAGCATGGAGGTCTGGCTTCGATTCCCAGTCGCATCACAAATTTTAATACAATGCTTCAGATTTATCATTAATGCCTATGACAATAGTTGCCGGCTTACAGCTTTAAAAATGCTAATATTCGTGCTGGATACCCTATTGCTGCCGTTAGATGCACTTAGTTAAAAAAAATGGCATACTTCGTCTTCTTAAAAGAATTTGATAGTAACCGGTTGCTGTATTAACAAGGCAAGACGCTATTTTACAGTTATGTATCTTATGGGATACTTCATTTTCATAGTCGATTTTTAAAATTACCGTAGCTTTTTCAGGCAACCCTGAGTCATTTTTTATGCTATAAAAATCTAAATATTGGAGAATATAGCAGGCCCTCAATCAAAGACGTAAAATGTTGTGAAACTCTTCCGAAATTAATGTTTGTACAAAAGTTTCACCATCACAGAATATAGTGAGAAAGAGCCTAAAAGTCGTGTCTGACGATAAATTGCGTTCACGTGCTACACTTAGGACGCTAAAAGACTAGATGTTATAATTCGGTTTAGTTAGAAAGAAGAAAAGCTGTTGGCCGATTTCTACACCGCATGTCTAATAAACGTACACACAAGCAATAGTTGCTGTATATTCAAAGAGTCTGGAGCTGTTTTGTTGTTATATATTTAAATGAGATATAATTTTCGCGACGTAACTCGAATTAATACACACTCTAATCAAAAGAGTTGTTCTTGTTTAGAGGGGATTAAGTTACAAGGTCATCAGTCTCCTGTTCCAAGCAAAGATGTGGCATTTCAGGAAAAAGAGAGAACACGGATGAGAGAAACGCTTGATGGATGTAGAACGAAAATAAACACTTCAGTGAAACACAGAGAAGTACACAAGAGGGATAAATTTATTGTTGCACGAGACTAAAATTTTACAGCTGAATTCCATGGCTGGCTGATCACTGGGATAAAAACGAATGAGCGCGTCATACTGTACACAGTAAAACCACCTCAAACGAAAAGGAAGAGGCTATCAAGGACCTAAAAGCACAGTAAAAATGTGGGCCTGAGAATCAGGCTTCAGAGCCTTCCATTAAATGGAATGGTAAAAACCTCAAGCGCAAATAAAATGTAAAACAGTAGTAGCCATAGAGACATTGTCACCTAAAACTGAAGGTAGCGCATCTGGTAGATTATAGGACTGCCTCAAAGCGGCTCATAGCAGACAATCCAATAGTATGGGGACCACCGTCACCAGGTCGCCACAACGGCAATCTGGTGGGCCCTCTTGACGCAAGAGGTGGCTGTTCGTCAACCACCAATGGCCAATGCAGAGTCGGAAGAGTACAACAGAGTCCTTTCGAGAGGCCCACATGGAGGACCTCTTCATTGTCGTAGAGGGCTTAACCGTACGGAGCTTATTTGATGTGTTCGATTCAGCCCACTCAGTATTCCAAAGTCCCAGTACCTACTGATTGACCACCGTTCGAATATCCCTCTCCTGAAGGCGAATTCTAGTATGGTTGAGGTAGTAGCCTCCTTTGCCAAGTGATCGACGTTCATTTGCCATTATGCCAATGTGGCCTGGAGTCCAAATAAAGACCACAGTGCGACCAGATTTGCCTAGTCAGTATACAGCGTTCTGAACTCACCATACCAAAAGGTGCTTCAGGGCTTTCAAACCGCTCAGGGAGTCACTACAGATACCTACAGACTTCCTGGGGCAGGCTCTCTGAGATGTTCAAGGGCCCGCCAAATGGCGACAAGTTCCGCTGTAAACTCACTACTCCCACAGGGCAATGAATGTTTGTGAACATGCTGACCGTGGGTATAGACATAGCCAGCCTGGCCGTCGACTAGGGAATGATCTGTGCATACCAATTCAGCGCCTCGGAACGAATTAAGAAGGGCCTGAAGCTTGACACCATAATGGCCGCTGAGGACCTCTTCAATTTGCCCGCCGTTCGCAGTCGGCCGCTTATGGGATTGTGGGTGTCTAGTGCTGGCCCACTGGTTGCGGGGTGCAGTTGACTGCTGCCTTAAAAGAAGAAGTGTACGGCCCAGCTGGCAACGTGCAACTGAGTCGGGCTCCCCTCAGAAACAAAGGAAAGGACTCGCCTGCGCACAACTCGAGACTTGTTGTGCGATCTATAACTATGTAGACGTTGAAGTATCCCTCTCTAAGAACATGCTGAGGTAGCGCAAAACGTTAATTGCTCTCGTATCTAGTGTTATAACTGTCGTAATCCCTGTTTCCAGTTAACTGCATGTTCCTCTGTCACCCTGACTCTCGCTGGAGGTAACACGACTGTGTTTTCCCGGCGCCGCCAGGTCGGCGCACCTGCTGACCCTGTTCTCGCCGGTGGTGGCGTTGAGCCGGCTGAGCGGCAACCCCTTCCTGGCCATCGCGGGGCAGGCTGCCGCCCAGCTGGTCGCCTACTACATCATCAACTCCTGCGCCGAGGCGTTCGGCCGCCGGTGGCCCGGCGTGGCCAGCGCCATGTTGGCTGCCGCCGCCAGTACCGCCATCTTCTCTCTACTAACTGGTGAGTCATACTTGCGTATCCCCACAGCCGTAGACTGCCACATGAAAACCAAAACAAAAACCTCCTCTTTTTTATTTATTTATTATTTAACATGCCCCATTACATAGTAATATTACATGTTTGATGGTTAGATTCAGTCGGTTACATCAAATATTTCTCAAACACAAGTACAGTATATAAGTTGACAGGGTTTACAAAGGAACAAACAATTTTATACATCAAGAAATCTTATAGAATCACAAAAATTGTAAAAGTCTGTAGTGAATTTATGTACTAAGTCAGATTTACTGACGGGCCATCCACCTCCTTTGGCAACTATTTTTTTCCTGAGATGGTCCCTTTCTTGCAATAAATTGCAGCAGTCAGAAAACACGTGGTCAATAGTTTGGACAGCACTGTTACATGTGCACGTTCCATCTTCAATTATTTTGAACCGCTGATAGTAGGCTTTCAGTTTCCCATGACCTGTTATCACAGCTGTAAAATTCGGAGATATTGAAAGTTTAATCAGTAAACGTTGTCGGATCGTAGGAAAATACAGTTTAGTGCTTCCCCCGTTTTTTGTTCTGTGCCACTCAATGTCCTGTTTGTTCCTAAACTCTTCTCAAAGTTTCTTTTTTACGACACTTGTAGGTATTTTGTTTTAGCGTATTGATTGTCGTGATCGAACTGCTCTTTTAGCAAGGTTGTCAGCTAGTTCATTTCCCCATATCCCTCGATGTGCCTTAACCCATTCGAAATTCACGTCAGTTGTGTGTCTGCAATCTTCTGATTTTACATCTTATTTCTTCAATCAACAAGTTGTCGTTCTTCGGATTTCGCAAAGAGTCCAAAGTAATCCTGCTGTCGGTGTGAATTACTGCAGTTGTATCGAGAGCTTATTTATGAACTCAAGAGCATTGAGGATGGCAAATTGTTTCGCTTGATTGTTTGAGCATTCATTAGACAGTTTTAGATGTATCTGGTAAGTAAGCCTCTTATTAACAAATATTGCTATTCCTGAACCCACCCCGTCGTCTGACATGCTTCCATCTGTGAATACTTCAGCAGCGTAGCTTTTGCTGGCGTCCTTCTCAGTTATCCTCGTAAAGTCTGCCGGGTGTGCCCAGTTTCTAGGGCGATGTCGATTGTCTGTTTGGCGTCTTTGGTTTTGACCAGGTTACAATATTTGGCTATTTCTGTATCTTAAGTGTTATGGGCATGAGATTTGATAAAACACAAAGTGCTTCGCTGGATGTCGTTCTGTAAGCTTTGACCATTTTTAAATTGATTAACCGTTGGACTTTATTAATTTTGGTACGGTTGTATTGTCGCTCCAGTGCGTCTATCACATCGGTGAGCTGTATGATAATATAGGCAGTATTGCTCCTTTATATATAGTTATTGTTATGGTCTTCAGTCCGCAGACTGGTTTGATGCAGCTCTCCACGCTACCCTGTCCTGTGCAAGTCTCTTCATCTGGGAATACGTTCGGCACCCTACATCCTTTTGAATCTGCTTACTATATTCGTCCCTCGGTCTCCCTCTACGATTTTTACCCCACATGCTTCCTTCTAATGCTACGTTGACAATTCCTTGATGTCTCAGAATGTGTCCAACCAATCTATCCCTTCTCTTAGTCGGGATATGCCAGAAACTCCTTTTCTCCCCAATTCAGTAAAGCACCTCATTAGTTCACGTGATCTACACATCTAATTTTCGTCATTCGTCTGTTGCACCACATTTCAAAAGCTATCATGTTTTTCTCTGAACCCCTTATCGTCCACGTTTCACTCCCATACAATGCTACACTCCAGTCAAATGCTTTCAGAAAGGACTTCATAACATTTAAATTAATATGGGATGTTAACAAGTTTCGACTCTTTAGAAACGCTTTTCTTCCCATAGCCATTCTGCGTTTTATATCTTCTTTACTCCGGCCATCAGAAGTTATCTTGCTACCCAAAAAACAAAATTCATCTACTACTTTTATTGTCTCATTACCTAATCTAATTCCTTCAGCATCGCCTGATTTTTACTCTTGTTAATGTTCATCTTATATCTTGCTTTCAAGACACTGTCCATTCCATTCAATTGCTGTTCCAGATCCTTTGCGGTCTCTAACAGAATTACTATGTCATCGGCAAACCGCAATGTTTTTATTTCTTCTCCCTGCACTTTAATGCTCTCTCCAAATTTCTCCTTCCATTCCATCACTGCCAGTTCAATGTACAGATTGAACAACATACGAATAAAAATGTAAATGATTTGTAATAATCATCTTGATGCTGAAGTCCTTTTAAATCTTTCTTTCCATTATATATATTTCGTTTATTCTCTTTAAGGATCTATACATGTTTCGCTAGAGTTGTGACATCTTCAGTGGGTTTCTCTTCAAATGTTTGTATAGTCTATGGGACTTAACTACGGGGTTATTAGTCCCTAAACTTACAAACTACTTATGAACTACTTACGAACTAGGACGGCACAAATATCCATGCCCGAGGGGGGATTCGAACCCCCGACCGTAGTGGCCGTGCAGACCGTGACTGAAGCGCCTCAGTCCCCGCGGCTACCGCGGCCGGCTGGGTTTCTCTATTGCTTTAAATAGAACCAACAAAAATATTCTAGTTTTTACAGCTATATACACGTTCGAATTGTAATTATAAATTTATACAAGAATTTTTATATGTATGTATACATCGTTTTGTACATGTTCAGGCAGTTGTCCTACATTATATGTGTAGGTTCTGCTTAACAGTTTGTCATCTGCACCTATATGGCAGTGATGAACAAAACTGTTTTCTATAGAAATATTTTATCTGATTTTTATTTTAACTTTATGTTTAGGACTAGTACTACTTAATTTTACGTGAATGGCATCTCTAGAAAAATCTTCAAATGCTTGAAACTCTATGGGACAAAATTATTATCGTCATAAGTCCCTAGAATTACAAACTACTTAACCTAAGTTAAACTTACCTAAGGACAACACATACATCCATGCCCGAGGGAGGGTTCGAAATCTGACATGGGGAGAATGGCACCTGTGTCTATGTGCTTATTCGTTTGCTTATGAACTATATTCATCTTAAATGTGTTGGTGTCTTAATTGGTGGAATAGTGGAGGAAAGTAACACTATTCCAATATTCACTGTCACTGTTTGAGAATCGTGAAAACAAGATAGCGAGTAGAATAGACAGCTGACACTGTTTTGAGTGGGAAGTTTTAATCTTGGCAAAATGGCAAATGGAGTTGCTCGTTGACGTGTTGGGGGTGGGAAGTTCGAATTTTAACACTATGTTTGGGTGTAGGAACTTCGTTGTGTTTGTGTACATTTAGTAGGCTTCTTGGCGTTAATAATTTATTTGTTTATTTATTCATATAATTAAATATATATATTATTTTATTTTATATATGTATTATTTTATTCTGTGATGCTGCAATTCTTAATTGTGTGTGTGTGTGTGTGAGTAGGTAGGTGTGGTACACTTGCGTGTATCGTTTGTTTTACTCTACCACTTTATTTTGTGTGTGTGTGCGTGTGTGTCTGTGTGTGTGTTTATAGCCAATGGCCATGCTATTGTGGATGCACTAGTTACAGTTAGATCAATCAAGGTCGGCACAGTCGGGCTTAGCTTGTAATTGGATGAGTTTCCATCAGAGACTTCCCAGCGCTGTTGCCAGTTCCATGAGGGCAGAGAATAAAGTTCCATTGCTTAGAGCTGTGTATTCATTTATTATTTGTTTTCCTTCAACGAAGGCTTTCTGGAATAATTTTCTTCGATCCCTAATTTTTGTGGTGGGCTGTCGCTGCATTTGAAGATTTTTGGATACCTTTTGATGTCTGTTGGACTGTGTATCATTTCCATAAAGTTGTGGCAAAAATCTAGAGTGACAGCTTTACTTTAGTGCTCGTTTGTGTTCTGTATGTCTTGTGTTACGTATCTGCTTGTTTATCCAATGTAAATGAGTTCGCAGTAGGCTGCTGATATGTTAGTAAATACCAGATGTGGTCTATACTATTCATTTTTGTTTTAACTTTGTTATTAAGTTTGTCTATAACGTTTTTGTCATAGCCATTCTCCACAGCAATTTGTTTGACAACTTTTAACTCATTTTTGTAATCTTCTCCACTCATTGGTGTGTCATCCAGTCTCCGCAGTATGTATTGGGAAGCGGCTAGTGGGCGTGTAATCAGATGGTTTGAATTCTTGTGACATGTTGTACTTATGGTGGTGTCGTTTCTGAATATGGAAAACTTGTGTTCATTATTGTGCCTGCACATGGTAATGTCTAGGAAACAAAGCGTCTTATTAATTTCTGTTTAATAGTTCATTTTATATTTGGAAGACAGTATTTATGTCTTTGTGTAGTTCTTGGATACAGCTTGGTGTCTCTTCTAGGAGACATTTGATGTCATTTACATAGCTGCACAAGTATATTATCCTGTAACGTTTTGGTTTCATCATGATATCAAAGAAAATGTTTTCTGTAACTGAGTCCACTTTTGGGTGATCCAGTGGGTAACCCTTCTTTCTGTGAGTAGAACTGAGTGTCATATGTAAAATAATTATGTTTCTTAATTACCTGTAGAATGCATATTATTTGTTTCATGTGAGATTTGGGAATGTCATGCTGCTGTTCTAGTTGTCATTGAATGGTGATAATGGTTTGTATGGAGAGGATGTTCTTGTACCTAGATGTGATGTCGACTGATCTGTTATAGGTATGTTTATGTGTTTGATATTGGTATTAATTCTTTAGTGTTGTGTATGCTTCTATTGTGTGTGTAGATATATTTTTTCTATGGATATGCGTGTATGTCTTTGGCTAAGTGGTATGTGGGTGTACTTCTGAAATTAATAACAGGGCGAATCAGTCAGTTTTCAAAATGTTCAAATGTTCAAATGTTTGTACAACTTATGGGACTTAACTACGGGGTCATCAGTCCCTAAACTTACAAACTAGTTATGAACTACTTACGAACTAAGACGGCACAAATATCCATGCCCGAGGGGGGATTCGAACCCCCGACCGTAGTGGCCGTCCAGACCGTGACTGGAGCGCCTCAGTCCCCTCGGCCACCGCGGCCGGCAGTCAGTTTTCCTTGTGGAGTTTTCACCGTACCCTCTCTCTCTGTGGGGAGATCTCTGCTCAATTTACTACAGAGATTGCATCGCTAAATGAATTATCCCTGTCTGTCGGTTTATCCATTCGCTGAAGATGTGAGAAGCCAGCAATTTTGCCTGATACTGCAGAGACACCCTCCTATCTGATGTGGCTCTAATATCTGGCTAGTTATGTCATCAAAAAAATAGAATCAGCCCTTGTGGATGCGGAAACGCGCTAGCCATTTACTACGATCACAGCATAAGGCCGCTGGTGACAGTGGTAGCTGACAAACAAGAGAAAATTTTATTAAATTTACCTGCTTTCCATTACGTCCCTTAAAGGACATTCAGAACTGAAAACATCAAGGTTAAGGTTTCCTTAATATTACTAAGCCCACTGTGGGACATTTTTATGAATCATAGGGGGAGAGCCTTCTTACAAAACTTATGATCAGGGTAATGCAGACAAATAAATCAAAGTTTAGTCAGGTTTATTACTTAATATGGGCATAAAACATTACAAAACAGCCTGACACAAATAGGCACATTGTACGAATGTCTGGTAAGCAGACAACATCAGAAGAAACACAATAAAACGAACCGGTTGCCTCTGATCCAGAGAAAACTACCAAAATTATTGTCTAGTCTGTGAAGCAGGCTTGCTCTAAAATTATATACATGGTAGCACATCTATCTGGCACAAATAGTACACATTATGGATACTGCTCCGTGAAGCAGACGCTACTATAATTATTTAAATAAAGATCTCCAACGAATGTGTGAACTTCGAATCCAGCAGCCGGAGGTGATGGTTGCATGACTGTGTTGTGTGCCTGTGTGATTGCGTGAGTGTTCCATTTTCTGAAGAAGGCCAGGGCCGACAGCTGAAAGTGTTGTATGTGTGTGTCTTATGTGCCTGTCGCAGCTCGTCGCCACGTCATTGCGGTGAGTTGTAAACTGTCCTTACTATATTATAAATTCCAACCTGGACTTTCCATTATTATATTCTTGAATGTATAGCGGTTTTTAATAAATGTGGCAAACTCCTCCTCTCTCCATATGTACTCTACAGAAGTATGAAGCTATATTAAATCCTGAAAAATTGAACATATCTATAACAGTGGTTACATGATGTTCAGAGAGGCAAATTATGTCAATAGGGTTAGAGGAATCTGTTTCATCTATAAAAATGAATATTCGAGGCATTTTCTGATGTAATAAAGGTAATTGAAATTGCATACTAACATAGATTTACTTGCAGTTTTTGAGTACTTTCAGTTAAACATTGTTTGCTAAAATATATCTCCTGTTTATCTGTTTTCTCAAAATGAGGGTGTCTTCCAAGCTCTCTCAAAACTGGTTTTCTTTGCCCCCTCCTTGTCCTAAAGAAGGCATCCCTCTGACACTTGTAACCACTGGTATTTTACCATTTGTGACAGTGCCCCCCACAAGTTACTTGCAATCAACCCTGACAGTTTTCCTATTGCGGCGTAGGCCATGCCTAGTGTAGCCTCACCTGCAGATAGGATCCTCAGGAATCAAACCAATATTGCTCTATGCCTGACATGAGCCGCCGCTTCAACTCGAAGTTCACTCTCCTCACGGAGGAGTTCAAATAAGGCAGATCATGGCGTCTCAAACAGACACAAATCCCACACTAGTGTGCTTCGTTGCTGATGCTATCCTCACCCGGCCACTCTCTATGGAATATTCATTTTGTCAATGCAATTTCCTAGACCACCCATTATAACCAGGGTATCCTCATTTGTGAAATATTTACATAAGGAACTTATATCTTCTGTTACCTGACCCGGAACCGCATTCGGTGCAGTAGTTGGCCAACACCACTACCATGAGAGCTACCTAACAACAAGCCTTTCTTTCTTTCACAAGTTTCCCTACGTTTTTCAAATCCTTCTTGTAAGTTTTTTGTGCTACAGCTACATGGGCTCATCAGATTCTGACTGAGGCAACAGATCAAATCTATTTTTCACATTAATGACAAAGCTGTCTCTATTACCTGTTGCTACTTCCCACCGCTGTTCGCCCTTCCCCCTCTTTAACCTGCTCAGATTATCCCTTGCCTTATATAATTCCCCTCCTGTTCCACACCCCAAAACTGACGATTCTATGGCATGTCAACCATTCACACTCATGGTAAAAACAGAAATCGTACAAACTTGATTTAGTATTGAAGAAAAAGTAAATGTTACATCAAGAAGCATTAAAACTGTTCAGAATAATATGAAAGGGTACCGAATATAAGCAACTCGTTCACAAAAAATGTAAGCCTATAAACACGGATTACTACACGCTTTTGCTAAATCAGAATGTTTTAATCTAAGCTGTTTTCCGTTTATTTGTGGTTAATAGACTCTATAGACCTTCACAACTATATGCAATGAAAGAAGAATGAGAAATTACATACAAGATTTAGTCAGTGTTTACGATTCTCGCACGTTGAATTAGGCCTGCAAATACATGTAGATGCAAGAAGAAAAGTATATTATTTACACCGTTTTATTTTGTTTAATACTACACTTCTACTTCCACTAATATAACAACACTTATATTTATAACAACTGGAAACGGTAATTTTGGTAATAATTTACTGCAGCAAATACTCTAAATGTACGCACGGGCGCAGTGCTGCCAACCTGTTTCGGTACTGTCTGCCACAACAGAACATTGAAAAGATAATGCACATCATTCATATCTGCCAAATACGGCGACAATCACATTTCTAATTTTAATTTTTATGTTGCCATATGTGGCAGTAATGAACTCCTGTTACAACTGATGTGCAATATCTTTTCAATGTACTGTTGATGGCAGACAGTAAAGATACCGGTATAGTATTGTAAGTAAAAAGATAATAGAACTGTGGGCACAAGAATGATTTTTTTCTAAATACACATATATCGATTGTTGTGGTGTGCGAAATAACAGACACACACCAATTATATATATATATATATATATATATATATATATATATATATATATATATATATAATTGTCAGTGTTTGAAATTTTTTGTAACTGCATTTCCCATTATATAATTTCTATGAATTCATGTATGAAGTGTATTAAAATATGTATAATGAGAAACACAGGTATAACAATGCAACACTATGTCAAGATTTCAAATCATTGGCACAGAACTTTGGAAGATATAATATTTTGAACATAACACTAAGCAAGACATTAGTTTAAGCAGAGTCATAACAGGAGATAATGAAAGGGGAAGAATAACGTAGAGAAGGGGGAGGAGGAGACTATCAGCAACAGTGTGAAGGGGAGATGGACAGGGAGAGGGAGGAGGCGGAGACCCAGAGAAAGGGGCATCAGGTGAGCAGGGAAGGGAGGTAGGTAGCGAGGGACAGGTTACAGGGGTGGAGAAGGTGCACGGAGAGAGGAGGAAGGAGGACAGGGACAGATAAAGGGGAACGAGCAAAGGGGCAGAATAGCATAGGAGAAATGATCTTAATCAAAAGAGAGATCAGAGCTGGAAATGAGAGAGTTAGGTGTTTATCGTTCCCACATCCTATTCCAGAGTGGAATGGAAGGTAAATAGCGTGAGAGTGGTTTCGTGAACCCTCTGCCAGGCACTACATTGAGATTTGCAGTGTAACACTGTAGAAGTAGTGGAACTGAGATCAGAGAATGCAGGATGTTACTCCAATTGCTATTCAAAGAGTATTATGAAATTACTCATATTAGAAATGTGTGATTTATATTTCCCTTTTTTCCATTTAATCTATAAGAAGCCACTGAGCTGAGTGTTCATGTAGATATAGTTTTTATATACAACCTCTGACAATAAAGTTCGGTGAATAGTCATGTAACATTAATGTAGATGAACTATGAACTGCAGTTACCTTACTCGTCACCTCTCTCTGCCTATCTCCTATTCTCTGTCCAACTCCTGCTCCCTTCGTCTATGAAAACTTGCATGATGTATCGAGTATCGATTGTGAAACGGTAAAAACTTATATACTTTCCCGGTGATATGTCACATGTCCTTTAAGTGTGTTGAAACGTAGCCTCCGCCGTGAACCGCACGGAATATGTAAGCAGTGACCTTTCACTTTCTTCGAAAGTTAAGTGTGCAAAATTTCGTCAACATCAAAATAAAACCCTACATTTTGTCGAATTCCGTAGGTAAAGTACCCTTCGTCACGTAACATTCGAATCGAAATTTTATGTAGACAGTGACCATCCTCTTGCTTTGAAGGTCAAATGTCCAAAATTTCATTAAGATTGAAAGCACACACACACACACACACACACACACACACACACACACACACACACACACACACACACACGGACATTCTAAATACGATAATAATTTCATGTGCGCCATTATCCTGATGCAAGTCTTTCAATTGGACGCCTCTTCGGCTATTAGTGTGTCCCACTTGTTTTTATAGAATCTCTGACGATAAAGTTCGATGAATAGTTCTGTAACCTAGATGAAATGTGAACTTCAGATACCTTAATGTCCTCCTAAATAGTCACTTCCCACAACTGTGCACCTCACAGCACTGTGATACATGTCCTGGAAACTTTGCATGGCGTCTTCTTTTGGGATGGTGTTCAAAAGCCTCCTCACGTTTCGTTGGATATCAGGAATATCATCAAATCTCTTTCCTTTCAAAAAGAGTCAATATATTAGGAAGAAGACTGGAGGATTGACGTCCGGCGAGTATGGTGGATTTTCAAGTTGCACTGCACCCTTTTTTGCCAGGAACTGTTTGACGGTATTAGCTGTTTGTGGGCGAGCGTTGTCGTGCAACCTGAACATCCACCATAATCGCCCAAATCGTAATCCCCCAGTCTTCTTCCCAATCTATTGACTCACACTCGCTTTCAAACCAAAGAGATTTGGAGATATTCCTAACATCCAACGAAATGTGACGAGACTTTTGAACACCACCCCAATGGAAGACTTCGTGGAAAGTTTCCAGGGCAATTATCACAGAGCTCAGTAGTGCATAGTATTTGGACGTGACTATTATTGTGTATACGGACTTCTTCTTGAAGAACTAATTTATTACAACTAAACTTCTTACACACTATTTACAATGGTCACTACATTGAAGATGGTCACAGGAGTCCATTGGAGCAGCTGGAGTGGTTCCTCAGTATGGTGTCGAATGGTCATCGGTGACTTCTGTGATAGCGGGAATCTTCTTTTTTGGAGTCTTCCACGAGTCTATCGTTTCCTTGGTGGATGCGAGACTGACTGGCGAGACGCCTGGCTGGTCCCTAAAAGGCGATCGCTGGCTAGTCACCAGCAGCGTAGGACTACTTTGCTGGTTCTCAGCTGTGCTGAGACCTCTGTAGTAAAAGGTCCAAATTAGGCTTCAGAATATACTGTCATATGTTTGTCGCGGTATATCGCCTGCTAGCGATTGAATCGGCTGGCCCGTGGAGCTTGTGTTCATGGCGTGCTGCCACCTTGTTAGGGGTAGCCTCCCGTCTGGGAGAAAGCTGATCGTCAAGGAGCGACGACAGCGATGTTGTGTTGGTCCGCCAGGGCCTCTTTGTGAAGGAGGCGGTGGACGCTTTCCTCAGAGGAGTAGGGTGCGGTGTGACAGGCGAGACAGGCTGGATGGAGCCTTTGGAGAGGCTGGGAGAAACTGCTGTGGCGCCAGAGGCATGGGAACATCGTAGTAGTCGTCGAGCGAGAGCAGCAGTGACAAGGGGCCTGGCGAAGGTTCTGACTGGGAGGTGGAATGAGGTGGCCATGGTGCCAGCTGCTGTGTCAGCTGCACTAATGGCTGTGGAGGCGGTGTTGGCTGCATCGGCAGTGGTGCTGCGACATCGCCCATCCAGCGATTAGATGGTCGAAAGGTGGGTGTGTCTGAGGAGGAAGGAGGAGGAGCCCATGCCAGGGTAGGAGGAGCCTAAGAGGCGGCGTACCAGGGACAGAGTTGGTTGACATGTCAATTTAAGTGGATCCTGTCATCTACGCGAACTTGAAAAATATTGCGGCCTTAGATTGCCTTAGGGCCAATCCTGCGAGCCCAAACAAGGGAACCTGAAAGGAAAAGAATGGGCCGGCCAGTACCTGTGGTGTAGGACTGCACCACAGGAGTTGAAGTTGGGTACAGTGTTGCCGCCCCTGGAGGAATTCGGCCACTGTGGGAGTCTATTGGTGTAAAGTGATAATAACTAAAGAACAGGGTTAAGACTTCATCCAACGAGTGGTCTTTTGAATATTTTGTCATTTGGGCTTTGAACATACAGACGAGGCACTTGACCTCTCTGATTGGCGTGGATGAGAAGTAGGGGTTAGGAGATGATGGATTCCGTTGCCTGAATAAAATTACTGGAATTATTGGCACCTGAATTGGGGGCAGTTGTCACTGACTATGGCATTGGGTAAGCCTTCCAGTGAACAACTGAAGTGCGGACAGGGTGACGTCAGATGTTGTATTTCCACGAAAAACCACAAGAGGAAAGTGGGCAAAGGCTTTAGTGTTCAGGAGCCAGTGGTGGCCTGGGATTGGACTGGCAAATCTATTGGCTTGGGCCAGGAGAGGAAAGACTGGGCTGGGCAGAGGAGCTGCTGGGCCCACGTGGAATAGTCTCAGTGACGTCTTTGGTAAGGCAAAGCCAGAAGACATGCTGACTGGCCAACACCTCGGTATGTGCTATTCCCCAAAAACCTTGTTGTTAGAGCTGCAGGACCATGGACTGCAGTTTCTGCAGAATGACCACACGAGGCATGGTTGCTGGTTCCATCCACAGCAATACTCTATAGACGACAGGTAGCTGGTGTCGTATTGAAAAGTAGAAACGGAGCAACTGTTGGCCCTGGGCAGGAGGAACAGCAGGCCACCCATGAAGAACGTACGTGCGGACGGCATGCAGCAACGGATCCCTGGTGGTAGCAATGGCCACTGTGGAGGCAGTGATGGGGAAACCTTTAGAGGACGTCTCGGACGTCGTCGTCTACCTGAAAAATAGGCAATTCGGAAGAATCAAATTCTGGGTCAGGGTCCAGCGTTAGTAGGGAGACAGGGTCCAGCGCTATGTACAAGCGCTGGCTCACGTAGCCGCTGGAAGTGACCCCGACCCACTGCCACTGTGACATCACGCGGGTACATGCACCACGTTGCGGGGCAGCGCTAACCTGTATAACCTGTAACTACTGTTTTGAGGGTGATTGTTTTCAGTATGTCTTACACATGATTTTTAGCTGAAGGCAAGTAATTGAAATGTCAACAGTTAAGGTGAAAATGAATATAGTATTAAATATGCCGTACATATATTGCATAAGATTACTTATACCGTGATCTCAACCATTTGCTCATTTTTTTATTACTTTAAACTTATTTCACTCGAGAACTACTGCACGCATCGTGATGCGGTTTGTTTTAAATTTCAGAATTCAGAAAGATCTAAACAAAAGCCTGGGAGAGCATGTGTCTAACTTTTACGAATGGAGCACATTTACAATTTTTCTCTCCACAAACGCTGGCGCCGGATGGCTTCAGACTACATAAATAGTGATTGTGGGAGATCTATAAAAGTTGGACAGATGCTCTCCTGGACTTTTATTTATATCTATAAGAACTCTACAATTTAAAAGAAACCGCACCACGATACGTTCATTAGTTCTCGAGTGAAAGAAGTTTAAAGATAACCCGTGCGAAGCTGGGGACTGTGAAAGTAACAATTATCGTCATATTTCAACAAATTTGTACAAAACCTTTACACGTTATATACGTAATTCATTACATCGAAAAACTTGTTCATAAGTTCAAAAAATGTGTTGCTTCATTATTTCTAGATAAAACTGGTATTGCTTTTGAAACGGTGCTAGACAAAACTGCTTTTGCAGGCCCAACACGTCGCAATACAACAGTTATCCATTGTAAATGCTATAACGCAATGACGCTACACTACACGAAACACTTAAGAAACACGTGTACAAAAATGGGTGCCAAACACAACACAAATCAGCGCTCAGCTCAGCCACTCGGCAGCCACAGTCCACCGGCTTCTGTACCCTGGTGACGTCACGGGAGCGGGTCACAGCGGCGCGCGCTACAACAAAGGCGTGAGCCAGCCCTTGTACCCAGCCCTGGACAGGGTTAGCATTCGCATGTTGCGTGCTGGATCTGAAATGCAGAGTGTATCTGAATTGTAACAAAACAGTGCCCACCTCTGGATACGTTGGGATGACTAGGTAGGAAGGCAGGTGTCTGGAGAAAATAATTTCAAGAGAGATTTGTGGTCAGTTATGTGGTAAAACGCCTTCCTGTACAAGAAAGCTAGAAATTTAGAACATGCAAACACTACGGCTAAAGCTTCCTTCTCTATCTGGGAATACTTGAGTTAGATGTCCGATAAGGTTTTGGAGACAAAATCTGTCAGGTGTTCCATTCGATCCTGACGTTTATGAGACAGTACGGCCCCAACTCCATAGTCGGAGGCTTCCGTTGCCAGGATCAGTGGCAGAGATGGGTCATATGCCACATGCAGGAAGCTGACTGTAGGTGTTTCTTGTGAGTCGCAAAAGCTGCGGCACAGTCAGGGGACGAATGGAATGGGACATTTTTCTTGCAAAACCGATGTATAGGGGGGGGGGGGGGTCTGAAACATGAGCCCTGCAGTTCATCTGCTATCAGGAGCACAGTTAACCGACAATCGTTCGTCATTGATATCCTCACTCTTTAAATGTTTTCCTCATAACGCTCACCCACAAACAGCCAATGTCCTCAAACAGTTCCTGGGGAAAAAGGTGCTGCAATTTGAACATCCACCATAGTCACCTGATATCAATCCTTCAGACTTGTTCCTATTCCCTCGACTCAAACTCGCATTGAAAGGAAATAGATTTGACAAAATTCTTTACATCAAATGTGACAGGGCTTTCAGACACCGTCCCAAAGGAAGACTGCGTGCAAAGTTTCCAGGGCATCACAGAGCTCAGCGGTGAAGAGTTATGGGAGGTGACTATTTCGAAGGATAGTAACTGTAGTTCGTAGTTCATCTACATTAATGTTACGGAACTACTCACTGAACTTTATTGTCAGGGGTTGTTTAAAGACAAGTCGTGGTAAGCAGAATGTCTGTGTATCTTTATTACATAGACGTTCACAATTTTTTCCAACCTTAATAAAATTTTGACATTTGATCTTCAAAACAAGAAGATGGTCACTGTCTACACTGGACTAAATAAACGTAGTTTTATTTCGATCTTGATGAAATTTGGCACACTTGACCTACAAACCAATAGGAACGGACACTGCTTGCATCATATTATATGTGGTGCATGGCGGGGTATACTTCACAACAGATTCCAATGCCGTGTGACCAATCACCATGGAAGTAGGTACGTTTCCACCATGTCAGAGCTCATCCTGATAGTAGATTTATGAAATGTTGCATAAACAGAGGAGTAGGAGGTGGACAGGGAGAACAGGAGATAGAGCGAGGAGACGAGGTGGAGTGCTAAATGGGTGGGATGGATGAACTGAAATAGGACAGAGACGCGGATGGACAGAAGAAAGAGATGGAATAAATAAATAAATACCCGGGAAACGCAATGTTTTCAGCTACTCCCCTATATTTTAAGTAAATATTCCGCTGCATGCTGAAAGATTCGTTTTGAAGTCGTCTGCTTTGTTACACGTCATTTAGCTGACAGAGTTTCCTTCTGCACAGTGGACGCACCGGCGGCAGCCATCGTGGCGGTGACGATGGTGATGCAGTTCAGCACCACGGCCAGCTACGGCATGGCCAACCTGCAGAGCTCGGAGCTGCACCCCACCTGCATGCGCCAGATCGCCGCCAGCGCCGAGTGGGTCATCGCTGGAGTCTCCATGTCGACACTGCCCTACCTGGCCCTGATGGTACGACAAGCGCCCCACATTGTTGTTGTTCATCTTGTAGTTATCATCAGTCCGAAGGCTGCTTTGATGCAGCTCTCCATGCTATCCTGTGTATCCCGAGAACGTTCAATCGTAGAACGTTTTAACCCCAAAGTCTGTGACCAGTGCTTCATTTTCAATCTGGCTGTAGTTGCGCTGGGCAGCCGTAAGTGATTTTGACACAAATGCAATGGGCCGTTTTATTCCATCGATGATATGAGAGACATGGCTCCTAGTCCATAGTCCGAGGCATCAGGCACGAGTATGAGGGGTTTCGTGGCATCGTGTGCGCAGAGGCATGTGCTTTTGAGAAGTGCATTCTTCAAGGCCTGAAAAGCCTGTGCACATTTGGCCGAACAGCGCCAGGCGATACCTTTGCGAAGCAGGTGGTAGAGTGGTGCTGCTATCGTTGCTGCGTGCGGAATGAAGCGACGGTAATACGAGTAATTTATTTGTCCAAGTACTGACTTTAGTTGGGTGGTGTCGGTGGATGGGGACAGCTTTTGGATGCCTTCTGTGTATGCTGGTGTGGACTTGATTGCAGAGGCGTAGAATGTGTAGCCTTTGTACTCGACCTGTGGTGCCCCAAACACACATTTTCCGATATTGCACTTCAGATTGACATTCTTGAAGAGTTTGGAGCTCCGTCCTGTTTCGGCCAGCGACAATGATGTCGTCCAGGTAATTAGCTGTGCCTGGTATGTGGTGAATCTTTGGAAAATCGCCGAAGCACTCGATATTCCAAAAGGTAGGCGGTTGTAACGAAATAGCCCGAAAGGGCTCTTTATGACCAGCTTTTCCTTTGTGGCGTCATCAAGCTGCAGCTGTAAGTGTGCATCTTTCAGACCTATTTTTGCAAATAGTTTGCCGCCCACGAGGCGGTTGACGATTTCCTCCAGCTTGGGAATTGGGTACGTTTCGGTAACTGCTTGGGCGTTTATTGTAAGTTTGATGTCACCGCAAATCTGGAATGTTTAATTTGCCTTTTCCACCAAGACAATTGGTGTAGCCCATTTACTGCTGGTAATGGGAGATATGGCACCCTCCTCTTGTGACATCGATAATTCGGCCTTTAGCTTGTCCCTGAGCGCATAAGGCACTGTGCGGCTTTTGTAAAATTTGGGCACCGCCTGGGGCACCAACTTGATGGCTTGGAATTTGTTAACACCGCCTGTGGCCGGTTGAAAAACTGTGGGAAATTGTTCTTTGAAATATTCCGCGAGCTCTTGGTGGTGTATCGATTGTACCGATGTTTCATGGATTTGCATCCCTAATGCTTGGAATATATCTAGGCCCAGAATGTTGGTGGCGGTTTGACGTGATACGACCAGAATGCGGCCCATGACCGATCGGCTGGCATACTGGATGCGAGTGGTGAAAGAACCCTCAACTATGATAATATTCATCTCGGGCTTGCAGCCGGATACCATCGTCAACTAAACACGATATTTCGGCTGACCAACTGGCTGCCATCTTCAGGTGAGAGCGCCGATTACACTTACCCGCCGGAAACTGAGGCAGAACAGAGACAACGGCCGCTTTATACACCGTTGACGACTCACCGCGCATGCGCGAAGCCAAAGTAGGGGCCCTCTAGGCGCATTGGAACTAGTAGCGCCGGTGGAGGAACTCGGCAAAACGATGGGTCGAAAACAAGACTAGTTGAAAGAAACAGCAGGTCGAAATGAAGACCGTTGTTGCTTAATATCAGATAAGATTGAGTTCCAAATTTTACTTAGAGGGAAGCTCTTGTCCCTATTAATAATATTAACGGCCACACGAATTTCTATGGATTCTTAAAGAACACATTCCCAGTAGCGGGAAGCAGGAGCAATCAATTTTGCTTCATCATATAACACCTTGTGTACCTCATTCAGACAATGTTCAGCAACGGTTGACTTTTCAGGTTGAAGTAAACGAGTATGACGGTGATGTTCCACACACCGATCCTGAGCTGTGCGGATCGTTTGGCCGATGTACGACTTACCACAATAGTCTTATAGAATTCCATGTTTCTTTTAACTAGTCTTGTTTTCGACCCATCGTTTTGCCGATTTTCTCCACCGGCGCGCTACTAATTCTACTGCGCCTAGAGGACCCCTACTTCGGCTTCGCGCACGCGCGGTGGGTCGTCAGCTGTGTATAAAGGGGCCGCTGTTTCTGCTCTGCCTCAGTTTCCGGCGAATAATCGGAGCACTCACCTGAAGATGGCAGCCAGTTGGTCTACCGAAATATCATGTTACCTCTTATACTAGTTTTGACTAGAATACTTTTCCACGACAGATATCATGATACGTGGTGCTACATGCTTCAAAATAATGTCTTCTAAAAGGAATTTTGCGATCTATGGAGCTTCTGCAGTCGGCACAGGTTTGGTGACAGCGTAACGTGTGAGGTAGTCAGTGCAGACTATTATCCATCGGTTGCCGGTTGTCGACTTCGGGAACCTCCATAAAAGATCGATCCCAAGAAGGTGGAATGGAGCTGCTGCCGGCGTAATGGGTACGAGATGCCCTGGAGGTAATTGCGGCACATGCTTCCGTCGCTGGCACTCTTTACAGTGACTCACATAGTGCTTGACAGATCGGTAGAGACCATTCCAGTTATATCTGCGTCTGATTCTGTCTAGGTTCTTCACGAATCCCAGATGACCGGATATTGGAGCATAGTGGAAATATTTGAGAATAGCTGGTTGGAAATGAGCTGGAACGACCAGTAGCCATTTGGGGCCCAGTGGATCGTAGTTGTTCTCATACAATGTTCCGTTTATAACTTGTAACTCTCCATTGGTCGGTTCTCCTTTCTCCAAGGCCTCTATCGTTTTTAATAGTGCTGCAACTTCCCTCTGTTCATATGTAACGTCATCTAATTCAGTGAGGGCTTAAATTTCATTCATGTTGTTGTGTTCCACTAATGGATGCCTCGAAAGGCAGTCGGCATCCTTGTGTTTGCGCCCATTCTTGAATACCACTGTGACATCGTACTCTTGGAGTCTTAGTGCCCATCTTGCTAGTCGACCTGATGGATCCTTCAAGCTAATCAGCCAACATAAAGAATGGTGGTCTGTCACGACGGTGAATGGTTTGCCGAATAAATACGCCCGGAAATTGTTGATAGCCCATATAACTGCGAGACATTCTTTCTCAGTTGTAGAGTAGTTTCTCTCGGATTTTGAGAGTACTCTTGATGCATAGGCTATCAATTTTTCGGCACCTTCCTGAACTTGCACCAATCCCATAACTACTGGCGTCTGTGTGGAGCTCCGTTTCCGCATTCTCGTCGTACAAGGCTAGCAATTGACCAGACGTTTTCAGTTGGTGAAAGATCTGAAAGAATGTGCTGGCCAGGGCAGCAGTCGAATATTTTCTGTATCCAGAAAGGCCCGTACAGTACCTGCAACATGCGGTCGTGCATTATCCTGCTTTCCCAGCGATCTAATGAAGGGTAGAGCCACAAGTCGTAACACATCTGAAATGCAACGGACACTGTTCAAAGTGCCGTCGATGAGAACAAGAGGTGAGCGAGACGTGTAACCAATGGCACCCCATACCATCACGCCCGGTGATACGCCAGTATGGCGATGACGAATACACGCTTCCAATGTGCGTTCACCGCGATGTCGCCAAACACGGATGCGACCATCATGATGCTGTAAACAGAACGTGAATTCATCCGAAAAAAATGACGTTTTACCATTCGTGCACCCAGGTTCGTCGTTGCGTCCACCATCGCAGGCGCTCCTGTCTGTAATGCAGCGTCAAGGGTATCGCAGCCATGGTCTCCGAGCTGATAGTCCATGCTGCAGCAAACGTCGTCGAACTGTTCGTGCAGATGGTTGTTTACTTACAAACCGACCTTTATCAAAGTCGGAAACGTGATGGTACGAATTTCTGCTCCCACACAAGGCATCACAACAACGTTTCACCAGGCAACGCCGGTCAACTGCTGTTTGTGTATGAGAAATCGGTTGGAAAATTTCCTCATGTCAACACGTTGTACGTGTCGCTACCGGCTCGAACTTTGTGTGAATGCTGTTAAAAGGTAATGATTTGCATATCACAGCATCTTCTTCCTAGCGGTTAAATTTCCCGTCAGTAGCACGTCATCTTCGTGGTGTAGCAATTTTAATGGCCAGGAGTGCGTTAGCTGGTCTCGATGACAACTCTACTTTGTCATCTGTGCATCTGTGGTGATGTGTTGTCACTATCTGCGTTTCGTCGCGCTATTTCCACTGTGGTTCTTTTTTCTGTTCATTAGTAAACATGTCAGTGCAAACAGTCACTTATCATCGGTAACACAAAATTCAGGTATGTGTATGAGTTACTTTATAAGTACTTTCTAAGTTTAGGGTCTGATGATCCCGCATTTAAGTCTCATGAGCTTCAAAAACATTTGAAGATTTCCGACAAGGACTGTTTCCAAACACCAAGCAAAGAAGAATAAGCGAGATTTCGGAGTTTTCGAAATCTATCGAGCGAATGAATAAGTACTAAGTGGCTGATGCAACTGACCACAGACTCACTCTGGAGGCAAGACACCATCAAGGAGGTGAACACTAGCTATCAAATCACTGACTGGCCCTCACTACAGGAAGAACATTTCGACAGCACGACTTGCTTCACCATGCGATCATCCTATCGGTACTCACCAATAAGACTTGGGCAATACATAACTGAGGGTAGTAAAACGTTTATAGCTCGTTGTCTCTGTACATAGGGGTGAGTTATGTATGTCATCTTTTATGGCCTAAACAGATACCCAACCTGTTTAAACGAGATCAATAATTAATCTGTAGTTTAGTCAGTATATCAATCAGCATATGATGACGTGAAAATATATTTAACAAGCATAAATTAAACCTCTGAATGACCAACAAAATGGATTCTAAGATAAAGAAGTTATTCACTCACGAAGTAATTCGTTATAAATGGAGTTTATTACTCTTATTAGACATGAAACGCGGAGGTGGTCCTATTTTATACATCGGTAAATAACTAAATACTTCCCCAACTATTGTTTATGAGAGGCACAACAAGTATCACACGCACTCGAGAGTAAAAGTTCCAAATTATCACTCGTAAGTTAGGGTAATCCAACTAACTATGCAGTTCCAAGTTAATCCGCGATATAAGTATTTGTTATAAAACACGGTTTGTCATCACACGAGTACACGATTGCTGAATTATCACAGTTTACCACTTTCCACCAGAAACTAAGTTCTGCAGTCACGGTCCCGTAAATTTTCTAGGTCCACACATGCCTATCTCTTCAAATCACAAGTTCGTAACGCGGCTTCAGACCGCCCAGCGTCACAACCTTTCTCCACCACGTCCAAGTTACGAGTCCTTTCCCGAGCGTTCTAAAGCGTGCTCTACCTGCTCCCAAAATTGTATCCTTCCGTGCATCCTAACGCCTCATCCTTAAAATAAAATTTCCCTTCTACAATATTATACATTTGAATATCACAGCATTAAATGATTTGACCACCTCTCTAAAAATGTTGTTTACATTTAACAAACAAATATATATTTAACAATACTAAAAAACAGTTGAGACTGAAGCTCTTTGCTCAGATAACCATTAAGCGTGGCATCTCACTGTTCAAATTATACTGCCACCATCGACATATAGTTACACAATTAATATTTACTTTATCGTGGCTTTTTATACAAATATATTCATTTCTTGTCCACAAATACGTATAATTGTTTATATATAAATTATCTACTGCATATCTACTATTTTAGTCGGCCATGAAATATTTAAGTGGCAGTGGACAACATAGAAAACGAACATTACTAAGAATAATATCAAATATAATGAAATACATATATAAATGTAATGCTAGGTTCATGTTTTGTGTTTCTGTGGTGGAATCTATGTTCTGACACAAGAATATTACTACCTCAATGAAAAGCAGAACAAGCGAGTAAAACGAAGTTTATTGAAAGGATACGGTACGTCTTTTTAGATAGGTACCATGGTGCAACGCTGCCCATGTGCTTCTTAAATTGTTACTGATAAATACTATGTATCAATAATGGTAAATATAAGTCTTATAATGTTATTATTACAGTACTGAAATTTATCGGCTTCTTGTCTGTAAGGGATATTGAAATTGTAATTACAGCATTTGATTCTCCCGAGTCTCCTGATTCCATTCATATAATTATATTTGCCATATGATGATTCCCTGATTTTATATTGATTTTTAGAATAATCTGTGTGGCTATATTGTATTTCAGTCGCAATATGGGTTAGCCACCCTCGCTTCACCAAGCGTTCCCTGTTTCCGAGCACATTAGGGAAACCCTGACTACCTGTATTCCATTCACTA
This sequence comes from Locusta migratoria, assembly GCA_026315105.1. NCBI lineage: Eukaryota > Metazoa > Arthropoda > Insecta > Orthoptera > Acrididae > Locusta > Locusta migratoria. The sequence continues at coordinate 1,431,646 of CM048746.1, read as the reverse complement.
GGTCCAAATTGTTAGCCGGATGACTGGTGAACTCAACAGCCTGGCAATACCTGCCTTTGAAATGGAAACAATCAGCTTCCCCCTGTATCTGTAAAGTCACAACCAGAGAAGCAGCCAAAAACGCACTCAAAATCTAACTCCACAGTTAACTTCACGAGGACCCGCAAGTGTCGCCCCACATCGCCAATCCTGAAATTGGTGCCAAAACACTGGCCAATCGCTAGTAGGAAACGCATTCTCTTGTGGTCCGCGCAGAGTGATACAAATTTTACGCCGTTTTCGGCGAATGAAATTACTCCGTCGCACTTTGCCCACAAAGCGAGTGTTCACAGATGTAGGAACACCAGCATGTATGAAGCCTAAGATGTGAAGGGTGCCCAGGAGCGGCAGCCTTTGTGAGCCACCACCCTCTTCTAATTGGACCTTGGCGAGCGAGCTACAACCCCGTGCCAATAAAGGAACCCCTTTACAGGGACATCATACAAGGTAAATCTTGGAATGTAAATTACTTCAATAGCCATTCACTTTAAAATGTTGTTGTTGTTGTGGTCTTCAGTCCACAGACTGGTTTGATGCAGCTCTCCACGCTACCCTGTATAGTGCAAGTCTCTTCATCTGAGAATACGTTCGGCAACCTACATCCTTTTGAATCTGCTTACTGTATTCTTCCCTCGGTCTCTCTACGATTTTTACACCACATGCTTCTAATGCTAAATTGACAACTCCTTGAAGTCTCAGAATGTGTGCTACCAGTCTATCCCTTCTCTTAGTCAGGAGCCTGCCGCGGTGGCCGCGGGGACTGAGGCGCTGCAGTCAGGGTCTGCACGGCCACTACGGTCGGGGGTTTGAATCCCCCCTCGGGCATGGATATTTGTGCCGTCCTAGTTCGTAAGTAGTTCATAAGTAGTATGTAAGTTTAGGGACTGATGACCCCGTAGTTAAGTCCCATAGACTATGCAAAAAATTCTTAGTCAGGATATGCCACAAACTCCTTTTCTCCCCGATTCGGTTAAGCACCTCCTCATTAGTTATGTGATCTACCCATCTAATTTTCATCATTCGTCTGTAGCACCACATTTCAAAAGCTTCTATCCTGTTTTCATCTGAACTCCTTATCGTCCACGTTTCACTCCCATACAATGCTACACTCCAGACAAATGCTTTCAGAAAGGACTTACTAACATTTAAATTAATATTGGATGTTAACAAGTTTCGCTTCTTTAGAAACGCTTTTTTCCCATTACAAAACTCGTCCACCACTTTTATCGTCTCATTACCTAATCTAATTCCTTCAGCGTCGCCTTATTTTCTAACGTTGCTTTCCATTACTTTCGTTTTACTCTTGTTAATGTTCATCTTATATCTTCCTTTCAAGACATTGTCCATTACATTCATTTGCTCTTCCAGATCCTTTGTAGTCTGTGGCAAAATTACTATGTCTTCGGCAAACCGCAATGTTTTTATTTCTTCTCCCTGAAATTTAATTCCCTCTCCAAATTTCTCCTTGCATTCCTTCACTGCTTGCTCAACACACAGATTGAACAACATGGGGGAAAGGCTACAACCCTGTCTTACCCCTTTTTCCCAACCCCTGCCGCCCTTTCTTGCCCTTCGACTGTAATAATCGCTGTCTGCTTTTTGTATAGGGTGAATATAACTCTTCGCTCCCTATATATTACCCCTGATATCTTCAGAATTTGAAAGATTGTATGCCGGTCGACATTGTCTAAAACTTTCTCCAAATCTACAAATGCTAAAATCGTAGCTTGGCCTTTCCTTAGGCTATATTCTAAGATTAGTCGTAATGTGAGTATTTAAAAATGTTCTTAACGGTAAATGTTACCGCAGATCAAGGGATTACATACTATTGTCTTTGTAAGATATCCTATGACCGCATTTTAATCTAAACACCCTCTATCACAGAGTAGATGAAACATTCGTACCGTACATTATCACAATTCCTTATTACCATTTTCAGCATTGTTTTGTAGCTTAAAAAATCGGCTTTAAAAATATTGTCATGTAAATATTGTAAGTTCTGTTTCATTTTTCTTTTTTGTCAGATATCTGAAGATACCCTAACCGGACGAAACGCGTCATTAAATAAAAAAAATTAACTTGTCATTAAATTAAAAAAATTGTAATCACGACATACTTTTATTCAAGATTTTGACGTAACACGGTTGCTTTACCACACCACGTAAAAATTAAATGGGAAGATTTTTTACTTCATAAAATATTGTACATCCCTTCTGAAACATTCCATACATCACAGACGTTATGGATCCAAATTACTCGCCAGTGTGACATTAACTAGTATAATTATATACATAATGGATGTGTGGTCGTGGTTGTATTACTTAATTATTTTGTCAAACAAGTAGGCTCAAACATAGACATCGTGTAAAAACACTAAAATATGACCCGTTTCAAGGGTCAAGCCCTCGTCATCATATAATCTGTACAAGAATCTTAAAACATGAAACGATAAAAATATAAAACATAATAAAAGAAAACGTGGTTACTTCCCTTGTAACCGGTCTACGAAGAAAGGTCCTCAGCATACTGTGCTACGTCAGAATTCAAAGAAACAGCGTGCGAAATCAAGTAAAAAGCGGAACGGAAAATATCAAGAGAGTAATGGTTCCGTATTTTGGTAATCTATCTCAGAAAGTGGCCAACACACTAAAACCTTTTTAAGCCGAAACTGCTTTTAAAGCTACTAATACGTTACGTCATAAATTACGGAATAACTTAAACCAACAGATTGATAAATATGACAAAGCAGGGGTTTGTAAGATACAATGTAATAGTTGCAATGCCAACTACATTGTACAGACCGGTAGATCGTTTAGAGTTAGCTACAAGGAACATATGGACGCCTTCCGACTTAATAATTTTGACAAGTCCGCTGTAGCTACGCATATCCGCGAAACTGGCCACCCATTAAAGCGAATTGAAGATTTTACATAGACGGGATGAGGGAAGAAAATTAGATCTGCTAGAACAGCTGGAGATTATAATACATAACGCTAAAAGCGACGCTTCATTAAATGAACAAGTTCAAGGTAATACTTTTGTGTCTCAGCCTCGTCGCCGCTTTTGTGTCTCGTTTCCGTCGTAGGTGTCGGTGGCCGAGTAGAAAGAGACCGACACAGGAATAAAGGATGCACGCTTGTGCAAGGTGCGAAGGGGACAGCAGAAACTAGAAACACTAGAGTAAATTAGAACGAGATATATATTTCATAGAGACTTAGTATTACTTAACTTTTGCATATTTCTTGACTGCAGAATGCTAATACATAGTTGAGCTAGAGGTCTGCCTAGTGCCTATCCGATAGCCAAGTCTTCACTGGTGCCTATCTGATTCCGAAGTGTTAACTGGTTCCTATCTCAGTCCCAAGTGAACGATGTCGTTCAGTAGTGGCCACGAGCGGAGTTGTAGCAGAGGGCGCTCGTGGCTGACGTCGTGAGAACGCCGCGCCGTGCGTGCATGGCGGCGCGCGGCGAAAGTAGGTGGCGCGCACCTTAGACTTGTGCGACACCACAATTACATACAGATTTTGTAAAAACTTTGTGGACCTATTATAACAAAAGTCGTTTATTTTAAATTTCAACCTCTGTCTTACTGTGCAAATGATTTCGCGACACCTGACTGTACCCACTAGGTTGTGGATGATGTTTGGAATTTGGAGGTCTTTGTTTTGCTGTGCATACGTGCGCCCCAGTCGTGTTGTTGACTCGGTGCACTTCGGTTGTGTTATGCGCCGCCAGTGCTGGGGTCTGGTTTGAATTCTGACGAAGCACAGTATGTTAAGGATCTTTCTTCGGAGACACGGTTAGAAGGGAAGGAACCACGTTTTCTTTTATTACGTTTTATATTTTTATTGTTTGACGTTTTAAGATTCTTGTACAGATTATCTGATGATGAGGGCTTGACCCTTGAAACGCGTCATATTTTAGTGCTTTTACACTATATCTGTGGTTGAGCCTACTTGACAAAATAATTATTCAAAAATGTTTGTTAAGCTCAAGGGGGCCGCGAGGGCACGATGCGCGCGCAGCTCGTATTCTCTCTCTCTCTCTCTCTCTCTCTCTCGCGATCACGGTTGAACGCAGCTGTTAATCCACAATAGACAGCAGGCTTATTGAGTTCGTAATCCAATTAAATTGCATTGTAATTATTGTAGTAAGGCACTGCAATGAATGCTAACGACGCAATACCTGTATCCAGTGGCGGACTAAGGCTGTTGGAGGCCCGGGCCGCCGGCGGAACGAAATGAGACACCCCCCCCCCCTTCACAATGTAATCTATATCTATAAATGTGAATGTCTGTTCGGTGTACGCTTATCACGCCTGAACCACAAGACATAAAGAGCTAAAAATTTGTACAGTTACTAATGTCTACCCGGGGAAGGCTTTAGGCACGATTTTATGGTGATCGGATAGCTATTTATCTATATATATTAATGTGAGCCGCGGTGGAGTAGCCGAGCGGTCTAAAGCGTCTCGCTGCGGAGCGCGCGGTTGCTCGCCGTGGAGGTTCGAGTCCTCCCTGGGGCATGGGTGTGTGTGTTGTCCTTAGGTTAGTTTACCTAGGTTTAAGTAGTTTGTAAGCTACGGACTGATGGCCACGCGGTTTGGTCCGAAAGATTTACAAACATTTGAACATTTTATTAATGTGAATGTCTGTTCGGTGTAAGCTTATCACGTCCGAACGACAAAGACGGAGAGGCTTAAATATATGTACAGTTACTAATTTATACCTGAGGAAAGTTTTAGGCACGGTTTTATAGCGATCTGATAGATATTTGCCGGCCGCGGTGGCCGAGGGGACTAAGGCGCTCCAGTCACGGTCTGCACGGCCACTGCGGTCGGGGGTTCGAATCCCCCCTCGGGCATGGATATTTGTGCCGTCCTAGTTCGTAAGTAGTTCATAAGTAGTTTGTAAGTTTAGGGACTGATGACCCCTTAGTTGAGTCCCATAGACTATACAAACATTTGAACATTTGATTTGATAGATATTTAGTAATTTGAAGAATAGAACGCGACAATACGGAACAATAATTACTAAGGGTTCGTTCAAAGAGCTGCAGGGCAGCAACCGCGCATGCGCAGTACGGAAATTCGTGTTCAAAGAGCAATTCTGCAGCTTGTTGCAGCCTACCGGGAGTTCAAGGAAGCTCCCAGCTGCAGCGTCCTGCAGCATGCTGGCTGCATGAGCTGCAGGGAAAATTTCCTCCTGCAGCCTGACTGACGTCATCGGTACCTCGTATGCGCGGTATTGTCTGCTTTGCTGCTGCAGGAAGCTGCAGTCCTGCAGCTCTTTGAACGAACCTTAAATGTTCAAATGTTTGTATAGTTTATGGGACTTAACTACGGGGTCATCAGTCCCTAAACTTACAAACTACTTATGAACTAGCTAACAGTAAGGACGGCACAAATATCCACGCCCGAGGGGGAATTCGAACCCCAGACCGTAGTGGCCGTGCTACCGTGACTGAAGCGCGTCCCCTCGGCCACCGCGGCCGGCAAAATAATTATTAACGAGTGTGGTATCTGTTCTCGGTGTCTTTGGGACTGGTACTTTGCTTCGCAGGAGGACAAGCGGCTGCCGTTCGCCATCCTGGCGGCCATCAACGTGCTGGCCGCCTGCTGCTTGTCCTTCCTGCCGGAGTCTGCTCTGCAGCGGCTGCCGGAGTCCCTGCAAGATGGCGCCGTCTTCGGCAGAGGGCAGCGCTACTGGAGCTGGAGGCCCAGGCCAGTGTCTACAGACTGAGCATTCGAATTTTCCCCATATCAGACAAAAAAAAATCCCCAAAGTGACACTATCTTGGCAACCTTTCCTCAAATAGATTAAAACTACCTTTTTCTTCAAATTAACATTTATTATCAGTAATGACAACTTGAATGGGTGTAACTACATGTTCAGGGCCATAAAATTATCGTACGTATCAGAAATTATAGTACATAAAACGAAATTATTAATTTTACGCCATCAATGTTAATATTATTGCATACGCTTTTCATATTAATGACACAAAAACCCACAGAGCAAACCAGGAATGAAACCAGTCTTACATATATCATCACGTTTCTCAAGGATCTCAATAAGTAGGTATTAAATAATTTTGTACGGTCTAATTTCGCTGTAACTGTACTGATTCTAAAATTAAAATTAGAGTAATTTATTCCAGCTTCGTTCCTTTACTTCAGACAAGTATGCATCAGTTGAAGCACGTAGAAAATTTAGGAATTTATTAATTTACCAGAAAATTGTGGTTCGGCTTCCCAAGCAGGTCGATATCTTCGTATGATAATTTTTTGATGCCTACTTCCCCACTAACTCTCAGATGCTGTGTTCGTAGTAAACTACTTTTTTGCGAAGGGTTCTGCATTATTGTACTAGTTTGGGGAAATGACAACCAGTTGTCAAATGTTCGCAGAAATCACTGCTTACTATCATATAAACATAATTCTCTGTTTACTCCATTAGCAATAAGTAAAACTTTGTATCAGGGATTGCATAGTATACCAATCTCAGCTAGCAAAGTTAGGCGTGACATCCTGCAGCGGTTGACATACAGCTGCCACCAAACAAGTGAAATCTTACTTACGGCAATGGCAGTGTAGTGTGCTAATGTTTTAACGACCATTGAATGCCCTTTGAAAACGCAATAGAATGTGGGGAATAATCATTCGTGTTGACCATGAATGCTTTCCCTGCTCTGTGGTTGACAGGTTCTTGTATCTACCATTTTTTGCTCAGTAAATCAATTACTCCGTAAATGGAACATTTCATTGCCAACATGACCACATAACACTGTCACTGCCGAAAATAAAAATTTAAAACCAAATTCCCCCAGTACAGATTTTCCCTCCAACAATTTCCCCACGTTTTTTGTTTCCCCAAAAGTTCCCCACAATTTTTTTTCCCCCTAAATGGGAAAAAAACCCAATCTGGAGACACTGGCCCAGGCCGCCACCAGAGTACACCACGGAATAGACAGTGTTGCCAACTTGGAAGTTTTCCCCTTAAATTAGGGGGGATCAGCTGCCTTAGGGGGGAATTTAGAGGGATAAGTGCATCGCGGAAAAATATAGGAGGAAGTGAATTTTGTGAGGAACAATGCAAACATGAATACTGGAGATGTTTAAAAATTATTTTGTCCCACTCAAAAATGAAATATTTCATTCTTGTTTTTTGTTTGATAGTCCTCCATTATGACCGCTAGTGATGCTGCAAACGAAACGTTGTATTAGGGGTTATACTCAGTAGTTTGGCACTCTAAAGGTTATGAAACAAAGCTTGAAATATTGTAAGTACATGAGTATTGGAAATAAATTTATTATGTAGAGATGAAAAGTATTTTCACAGAAACACGAAGATGTGAGAATCAGATCACTTGCTATAAAGTACTTTCATAGCTGAACAGGGACGATATTTATACTGCGTCTTTAATCATTGTACCCTGTAAGCTACTGTTTAAATCCTAGAATGTAAATGTTAGTATATACTAGAAAATATTAAAAACCATTGTTTTCCGGCAGAGGACTTTTGGAAGCAATGCATGATTATGATACTCATCATGCAGAGCTTTCACGAAACGTATTAACGACGAAAATAAATACTGATTATTCCTCTCTGTACGCAAAATGCATGTTGCGAAGGGCTTATTATCAGTTACTAACTGCCCACCCCCCTATGTGTCGCTGATTTTCAGATTGGTTGACACCAAATCCTTCTTGTCATTAACGTAACGATTTTTCAGAATCTTCCACTCCATGAATACAGGTCATAAGCCACGTGAAAATGAGCACGTGATCTAAGGCGTCTTGTCAAGACTTGTGCATCAGCTTAATTCTACCCATGATGTATGTGAGGTCGTGATTTTATAAGTTAATTATTTTGTCAAACAAGTAGGCTCAACCACAGATATCGTGTAAAAACACTAAACTATGACGCGTTTCAAGGGTCAAATCCTCATCATCAGTAATCTCTACAAAAATCTTAAAACATAAAACCATAAAAATATGAAATGCAATAAAAGAAAACGTTGTTACTTCTCTTGTAACCGTGTCTACGAAGAAAGGTCCTCAACAAACTGTGCTTCGTCAGAATTCAAACCAGACCCCAGCACTGGCGGCGCATAACACAACCGAAATGCACCGAGTCAACAACACGACTGGGGCGCACGTATGCACATGAAAACAAAGATCTCCAAATTACAAAGATCATCCACAAGCTAGTAGGTACATTCAGGTGTCACGAAATCATTTGCACAGTATGACAGGTTGAAATTTAAAATAAACGACCTTTGTTATAATTGATCCACAAAGTTTTTTTTAAAAAAAAGCTATATGTATTACCTTGTTCATTTAATGAAACGTGGCTTTTAGCGTTATGTATTATAATCTCCAGCTGTTCGAGAAGATCTTTCTTCCCTTATCCTTTCCATGCAAAATCTTAAGGTCTTCTTCAATCCTCTTTAAAGGGTGACCGTTTCGCGGATATGCGTAGCTACAGCGGACCTGTCAAAATTATTAAGTCGGAAGGCGTCCATTTATACCTTGTTCCTAACTTTAAACGATCTACCGGTCTGACCAATGTAGTTGGCATTTCAACTACTACACTGTATCTTATAAATTCCTGCTTTGCCCTGTTTATCAGTCTCTTGGTTCAAGTTATTCCGTAATTTATGACGTAACGTATTATTAGTTTGAACAGCAGCTTCGACTTTAAAATGTTTTAGTATGTTGGCCACTTTCTGAGATAGATTACCAATTTATTTGATTGAAATACTGAAATAGTTAATAAATTTACCAGCCTACATGAGAAATTGAATTTACTGTTGCACAAGAGAAGAATGACACACTTCAGTTCCTTGACCTTAACATTACGAAGCAGGATGATAGACACTTATTTAAAGTATACAGGAAACCTAAAACCACCGACATTCTAATACATAACAGCTCTTGTCACCCTAATGGCCAAAACCTTTCTGCCCTGCGCTGTTTAGTCGATAGAGCCTTCAAAGTGCCAATGAACGAAAAAGACAGACCTACTGAATTTACCATTATAAGACAGCTTGCTTGGGGTGAATGGTTACCAGGAAAACGTAGTGAATATCTTAATACGAAAGAAACAGCATGCGAAATCAAATAAAAATGACACGGAAAATATCAAGAGAGTAATAGTTCCGTATTTTGATAGTCTATCTCAGAAAATGGCCAACGTACTAAACCTTTTAAAATCGTAGCTGCTTTTAAAACTAATAAAACGTTACGTCATAAATTACGGAAACTAATTGTGCATCAGCTCTTCATCATAGGGCCTAGTCCTCCCTTGGGCATGTATGTTTTTGTTGTTCTTAGCATAGGTTAGTTTAAGCAGTTCGAAAGAATAGGGACTGCTGACCACCGCAGTCACTTGGCTTTACAAACTTTTCACTATTTAAAGCTCTTAAAAAGAATTGCAGTTCACAATTGCACTGTCCCAAGTGTGACATGTGTATTATGGCCCTAAAGCCAAGAGTGAAAATAAATAATGTGCTACAGGTTACTTCATCGGTTCTGAGCAACATCCTTCTCTTCCTTGTTGCAATCAGTTGCAGTCCAGAAACTTCCACTGTACTGATTTGCAGATGTACCTCGTCAACGTTGCAGCTTTCTACACTACTGGCCATTACAATTGCTACACCAAGAAGAAATGCAGATGATAAACGGGTATTCATTAGACAAATATATTATACTAGAACTGACATGTGATTACATCTTCACACAATTTGGCTGCATAGATCATCAAAAATCAGTACCCAGAACAACCACCTCTGGCCGTAATAACGGCATTGATACGTCTAGCCGGCCGCGGTGGCCGAGGGGACTGAGGCGCTTCAGTCACGGTCTGCACGGCCACTACGGTCGGGGGTTCGAATCCCCCCTCGGGCATGGATATTTGTGCCGTCCTAGTTCGTAATTAGTTCATAAGTAGTTTGTAAGTTTAGTTTCTGATGACCCCGTAGTTAAGTCCCATAGACTCTACAAACATTTGAACATTTTATACGCCTATGCATTCAGTCAAACAGAGCTTGGATGGCGTGTACAGGTACAGATGCCCATACAGCTTGAACACAATACCACAGTTCATCAATGGTATTGAGTGACATTGTGACGAACTGTTGCTCGGCCACCATTCACCAGACGTTTTCAATTGGTGAGAGATCTGGAGAATGTGCTGACCAGGGCAGCAGTCGAACATTTTCCGTATCCAGAAAGGACCGTACAGGACCTGCAACATGCGGTCGTGCATTATCCTGCTGAAATGTAGGATTTCGCAGGGACCGAATGAAGGGTAGAGCCACGGCTCGTAACACATCTGAAATGTAACGGCCACTGTTCAAAGTGCCGTCGATGTGAACAAGAGGTGACCGAAACATGTAATCAAAGGCACCCCATACCATCACGCCGGGTGATACGCCAGTATGGCGATGACGAATACACGCTTCCAATGTGCGTTCACCGCGATGTTGCCAAACACGGATGCGACCATCATGATGCTGTAAACAGAACGTGAATTCATCCGAAAAAAAATGACGTTTTACCATTCGTGCACCCAGGTTCGTCGTTGCGTCCACCATCGCAGGCGCTCCTGTCTTTAATGCAGCGTCAAGGGTATCGCAGCCATGGACTCCGAGCTGATAGTCGATGCTGCAGCAAACGTCGTAGAACTGTTCGTGCAGATGGTTGTTGACTTAGAATCCGACCTTTATCAAAGTCGGAAACGTGTTGGTACGCATTTCTCCTCCCACACAAGGCATCACAACAACGTTTCACCAGGCAACACCGGTCAACTGCTGTTTGTGTATGAGAAATCGGTTGGAAAATTTCCTCATGTCAACACGTTGTACGTGTCGCTACCGGCGCCAACTTTGTGTTAATGCTGTTAAAAGGTAATGATTTGCATATCACAGCATCTTCTTCCTATCGGTTAAATTTCCCGTCAGTAGCACGTCATCTTCATGGTGTAGCAATTTTAATGGCCAGGAGTGCATTAGCTGGTCTCGACGACAACTCTGTCATCTGTGCATCTGTGGTGATGTGTTGTCACTATCTGCGTTTCGTCGCGCTATTTTCACTGTGGTTCTTTCTTCTGTTCACTAGTAAACATGTCAGTGCAAACAGTCACTTATCATCGGTAACACAAAGTTCAGGTATATAGATTGTATTAGATTTATACGTCTTCCATAGATCGTATTAATAAGATAATATTTTCTAGAACTTGTCGGTTTAGTAAAAGTTAACGTAATACTACAAGATAGTCAACTTTATTCAGTTTCTTACTATTTTTATTTTTTATCGAATTATAAATTTACATCGAAAGATATAAGTCACTTTAATATGTACCTGTCGCACTTTTGGTGCTATTTGGTAAGTGAGCAATGATTTTTGTGGCAACATGATTAATATGTTTCTGTGTAAAAGTTAGTTTTAACCTAAATAGTGAAGATTATCCTTTCCCATAGGATTACAGCAACGTACAGTGCTGTGCTTGATGAATTGCATTTGGTTATTAATAACAACTTTCGTCAGTGAATAAATGTACTGTGAAGCTATTTTTGAATCCTTATATCCGTAAGTAAATGTCGACACGATGAACTTGCATGGGCTGCAGTTTTTATTCTGATTACACGCTTTTGTACAATGAATATTGTTTTACTCAATGACAAATTAACCGTAAATTTGATGCCATGTAAAATAAGTTAATGAAACTAGGCATAGTAAGTTAATTTATTGAGATGTTGATCACGAAAATTTGTAATGACCGCAATAGCATAAGCAGCTGAACAGAAACATTTTAGCAGTTCAATTGCTTCTCCTGTATGAATCTCTCGTCAATTCATACACATAAAAATTTTGAATAACCGACCATTGATATGGATATTGTTGAAAATCTCTATTTATTAATAATGTCATTTTCTATACAGAAATATATGTACTGTATTTTATCAAAATTTAATGGGAGTCTATTAGCAGAGCACCACGTAATAAATTTCTTAAAAAATATTTTGTACAATTCATCAGTTAGTTCTCATTTGTCAAGTGTAATTACCATACTTTTATCGTCACCAAAAACTGTTAGATTCGTACCTGCACAAATACAGAACGGTAATATATCAAGAACAGCGAAGCCCCAAAGACTGAATCCTGACGGAATCCATTCATTACAGCTCACCAGTTTGAAAAATCAGCTGATTTTTTTGCATCATATGAATGGCGTATTTCACTTCTCTACACTCTCCAGGTAAGTATGAATTAAACCGTTTGTGTGCTGTCCCAGTCATACCACAATACTTGAGCATATGTTTTACACAACAAAAAGCATTCGAGAGACAACTCAGTATCCCATTGGGTGATATCGGTTCGTTCAGAACATTTAATATTTGGGAAATAAACTCATATATAGCTTTTTTTGTTGAAAACATGTTTGAAAACCGTTTTGAAATTTGTTACTATTTCATATTTACAAAATTTATCCGAAGTTCCTCTTGAATACATTACTTACTGAATTGAAATTGAGCAATAGTTGTTGACATCAGATATTTGCCCTTTCTTATGTAATGGCTTTACAATATTTGTCTGTCGGGGAAAATAACCTGCTTTTTTTTTCTTTTTTCTTTATTGTATTTTGAACCCACCGAAAGGTGACAGGAATGTCAGCAACTTCAATGCTGCTCTTCAGCCAATTGTACAACCGAAAGATTAAAAATATATATATAAAAAAGTCGCGGGCTCGATATCCGCAAGGTCCTAGGATTTTTATCTGTCACTTTCCACATATTTCACCTCTGGCATTATTGATTGTGTGGAAAATATCGAGTAGCACCGTGGTTCGGAACCCACGCTAAACAGTTGATCCCCCAATAACTGGCTGGGTAAGTCAGTTCGAAGGTCGGAGAAAGGCAACGGCATACACCTAGTACCATGCCTAGTAAAGCACTGTGGTGTTCAAACCAATCTTCGAATTGTTGACTGCTTTACCTTAAAATATATACAAGAAGAAAATATAATGCTGAATTTACACAAACTAAAGGAGTTTAAATGGGAGAAACAACAATGGCATAGAGAGCAGTAAAACACATATTATGGATTTAAAATGGCCACAGTGGTTAAAAGATCCATATACGTGTGTTGTTAATAAAACTCATGGAGATTAAAACACATTTATTTGAAGACAGACGACGATAACGAGAGAACACACTTAAAATCACACGACAACTCAAATATTCAGCCTGTTCGGCGGTTTCTGACGTCTTAAAACTGGAACACTGAACACAAGACACTGGCACTAACACTAGAACACTGACGTCACAGGTTCCACACAGGGGGTAAGCGTGGGAAGGGAGGGGCGGAGGGGAGGCCAGGAGGTGAGTGGGGGTAGGAGGGGAGACGACACAAGGACTCCCAGGAAAGGGGAGGGAGGGGAAATCCAAATGGTGGGGGAGGGAGAGGGGGCATGCAAATATGGGGAAAGATTAAGGTGGTTAGGCTGGGTAGATGTCGGGACGGAGGGTGTCATCTGGGAGGGGGAGGTGGCGGAAGTTACCCTCGGAGAGTATGTGGAGAGTGTGGGGGTGAAGGGAGAGGGGGATAACGAGGCACAGTGTGGCAGAAGCCCGGGATGCAGAAAGAGGTGGGATACAAGTGGGTGCTGGGAATCGAGTTTGCGGGATACATATCTGAGGCGGAGGTGTTCCAGGTACTGGAGCAGGTGGGGGAAACGAATAAGGTTTTGAGCGATTTTAATTGTTTTCCTATCCCTCTGTCAATTATTTTGATATCTGCCATTTTGTAATCTGTGCGGCAATCGAGGGAAGGAGCTACAGTGCAGTCCTTCTCTGTGAAACAGCTTTGGAAAAAGACATTTAGTTTTCCGCCTTTAGAGTGTCATCCTCTGTTTCAATGATCTGCAGAGTGTGGTAGTGGGCAGGGGGAGCGAAACCCAATTGGGGTGGAAGCAGCATAGGGTAGGATTCACGATGGAACAGTAGGTGAAGAGGATGGTGGAAGGGTTGAGGCCTAATGTCTAGCTGGAAAGTGTTTTAGGACGTTGAGGCCGGAGAGGGCTATCACAGACTGTTTGAAGGTGGGGTTTCCAGGATAGGGAGCGGTCGAGTCTAAGGCCTAGGTACTTGAGGGTTTTGGTTTGCAGGATGGGGCGGTCATGGAGTGTGAGGTACAGTGGAGTAGCGTGGGGGTGCCGGGGGGGGGGGGGAGCCATGGCCCCGGGCGGCACATATTTGGGGGCGGCAGTTCAAATGTTTGTCAAGCTTATGGGACTTAACTGCGGCGTCATCAGTCCCTAAACTTACCAACTACATACAAACTGACTTATACTAAAGCCAGCACAAACGTCCATTCCCGAAGAAGGATTCGAACACCTGACGGGGAACGGCCTCACGCATTGGAGCATCGCGCATCAATGCGCTCGGCCATTCCGCCGCAGCGGGACGGCAGGAAGCGGCCGAGCTCAGTCCTACTCGGCGATATCAACTATACTCACCATAAAGAAAAATAAATGGTGTTTTTATTATTTTGCATTCAGATATATATTTTTAACCTCCCCTAATATATCCATTGCGCTGCGAATAATATTTCCTACTTCTAAATAAGTCAATCCTCTAGAAACCAGATCGCTATAATATTCATTCCTGGGCGAAAATCATCTGTAAAAAGGAGTATATTTTCAGGGATTTTTCACTGATGTCATATCTGTTACTTACTCAGCTCGCTTAAAAAACAAATAGGAGGTTTCCATCATTTTACTTCGCAAATACAGATTGTATAAATTTACGCTACACATTTGATGCTAATTTAAAATGCATTATATTGTGTAAGATACCCTAGTTCAGAATAAAAGCATTCCAAAACAAGTTAAATGAATTTCTTTCCATGTTTTGCACATATTAGTGAACAACATACGCAAATCAGTGAAACCGCTCCTAAACATAGAAATGCGTCACAGAATTGCGTGACCCAGAGACGTTCGGAATAATAATTGCAATTGCTCTCAAAATCGCTCATGTGTCGTATGGTGAAAGGGGAGTGACCGATTGCAGGTATGAGGCAGTGACGGTGAAGTGTCTCGGCGGCCGCAACAAATGTATATAAAAAGCAAAAGGAGATTACAAATAATTAATGTTTTTTCATAGTTATAGACCAAATATTCTTAAATTTTATATCAATAGCGCAAGTTTATTTGTTTCGTTACTTTCTGTTTGACATGATACGTAGGACATTAGAGACGAATGAATCCTGAACATAGTGACTGTCGTATATATGGTCACTGTGGCACACGGAAATTTCGGTCGATCCTGGAAATGTGGTCGAATAGCCGAAAGTTACAAGGCGACCGATAACGAAAAGCAGGAAATCATGGTCCGAGTCGCAGCTAGGCACAAATTTTCCTATTCCCTGGATAGGAGCTGGAAATTCGATAATGCGAGTAAACTTTCGACTTAAATTATTTCGACCACTTTAATCCGTCAACATCGAGGAATAGGTAGCAGTGAAGAAGTGATGCTCCTTCCCGTGTTTTAGGCACATTCGAGAGACTGTCCGTTGACCTCGTCCCTAGACTCCATTTGAAGTGAGACGCGCTCTACTTCGATAGACAAAGTAATCTTCGCTTCATCACTGTTGGTAAAGGAAGCATAAAGTCAATTTGTATTAGTGGATCTTGAAATACTTAAAGGTTCGCCCTAATTCGGTAGAAAAGTATATTTCGTCACAACTACTTTGCCTCTTTGCCCTAGTTACAGACAAATCTGTTTTGTCAGTGAAAAACCTTCAAAACTGCTAGCTCTGCAAACTGACACCTGGTTGCCGACGAAAGATCTACTGTAAACCCAGAAAAAGAACTATGTGGCCAAAGGGTGTGTTGTAGAACTTAATTTAGTTGATTTGAAAACGGGCTAAAAATTTGAAACTGGTAAGGCTACAAAATTGAGTGTGCGTGTTCACACGCAGACCTGACGCACCTCATGTAATGGGTACTGAAGTCCTCCTGATAAGAACTTATTATACGCTTAATACATGAGAAAGTATTCACCTGACTTTGATCAGATTACTACAACTTGTTGCTATGAAAGCCCTAGGGTCTTATAAATTTTATGTTGAAAAGTATTTACTTCTCAGTGCAAGACTTCTTATTTATTGAAACTATCTAACATGTATTAAGTTTTTGTTTGCTTCACAGACACCTCAGATAAATAAGTCGTAAAGATAATCTTCAAATAGGATTTGTTCAGCATAACGTAAAAAATAGAAGGAACTGAAAAAATATTAAGGTTAAATAAATTGCAGTGTTCCTATTTCATTATGATAAACACTGATGCAATATTGGTACGTATAGCTAAAGTCTCAATTTTTGTTGTTGCTCTATTCGGAAAATACTTTGCGTGGATTGGGGGGGGGGGGAGGGGCAGAAAATGAGCTCCCGCCCCGGGTGGCAATAATTCCGCGCCACGCCACTGGTGAGGTAGAGGTCGCAGTGGCAGAAAGATGGGGTGGTGTGACCTACAATGACTGCCTGGGACTGGGTTAATGGTGAGGAGCCACTCGTTACACCAGGTGGAGAATTTGGAGAAATGGGATTGAAGGAGGTATTGGGATCGGGCAAGGGATGGGGCAAGGACGAGGAAAGACGCAATGAATTGGGCACAGTTAAAAGGAAGGGCGTATAGTTGGAGTTTGAAAAGGAGATTGGAATGCCATACATGGTCATAGGCCTTCTCGATTTTTAGCGGCACGATGGGAGTTCATCTGGAAGAAAAGGAGGTGGGTAAGGCGCAGGAGTTGGTCATCGGCAGAGTAGGAAGGCCAGAAGCCACATTGGGAGAGGGGAAGGAGCTGGTCTTGACGGAGATGTTGGTCGATGTGGCGAGACAGGATTGTTTCCAGAACTTTGCTGAACATCGAGGTGAAGGTGATGGGATGATAGGATGAGGCATCAGAGGACGGCTTGCCAGGTTTAAGAAACATGAGGAAATGGAAGGTTTTCCATGGGTCGGGGAAGAAACTAGTGTAGAGGATGACGGTATAGAGGAAAGCAAGGGCTGTATGGAAAGAATGGGAGCAGGCCCCAAGGTGTCTGTAGTTCAAGCATTTGTGGCCAGGATCTGTGTTGCGTTTTGTGTGTTGTTTCGATGTCAAGGGCTGTGATCGGAGTGTTAAGTTCTGTGGGTGGAATACTGTCCAAGTACTGAAAGCTGGGGGGCAAGCAGCAGGATGGAAGTGTTGGTTCGCTCATAGATGTCCGGGAAGAGGGAGTAATCAAACCTGGGATTGTCAGGGATGGAGAAGGTATCATTAAGATAGGTGGCAAAGTGGTCTGCCTCACTGGCATTGTCAGGGAAAGATGGGTCCTTATGGAGAAGTGGGTAGTGGGGAGTGGTTTGAATACCAGTAAGGCAATGGAAGGCTTGCCAGAACTTGGAGGAGTTGTGCGGGAGACATACTTTAAGATGGGTGCCTGTCTGGCGCAAGTCCTGGCGTCTTTTCGCATTCAGGAGGTTTCGGATGTGACGTTGGATTTGCCAGTGGCGATGGACTGTGTCCCGGTCACGGGTCCACAGGACGGATCGGTAGAGGTGTCAGGATTCTTGGAGGAGTATGGCCTGTGGAGGTAAGGAGGGACAGTGTGGGTGTATGGTCTTGGTAGGGATGTGGGAGTGGACAGCATCAGCAACAGTCTGGTGTAGGAAGAAAGCGCCATGGTCAATATCAGCACAGGTGTGGTGGGGCAGGGGATGGATGGCGACCTGGGTGGCATCCCAGTCGGTGCAGGCATAATCATGGACTATCTTAGGAGGGGACTGGGGAGCGAAAGCATGATGGCCACAGGGGTGTAGGGTAAGGAGTATGGGGGCTTGGTCACTGCCAATGAGGTCGAGGACTTCGTCCTGCATGTGGTCCAGGAGATTATTAGAGGCCATGACGACATGGGGGGTGGTATTGCTCTGCGGCGAGTGAGGGGGATCCACCTTGTAGCGGCGGTTGTATATGTAGGCCCACTCAGTGAGGATGCGGACTCCATGAAGATCTGCATCAAAATGGTGGGGCCAGAGGAGTTTTGAATTGCTTGGCGGATCAAATGGACATTTCGGGGCGGAAATTGAGTTGCTCCAACACCTCAGCCTCTGTGATCACGTCGGTGAGGGTGGGCGGTGGGTGTGGAGCTTGGGGTGAGAGTGGCATAGGATCCGAAGAGGATCTGAGGGATTTGGCAAAGAAGGTCGGTGTGGAAGGTGGCGGAGGAAGACTTGACAAGGACGGATTCCTTGTGGGGAACGAGTTGGTGGATGGGGGCAGACGGAAAATATTTGCGGATTTCTATGGAGAGGGCATGGTTGTCGAGGAATTTTGGGTCAGGGTGAGAGAGGATGTAGATGTAGACTTGAGGGGCGGTAGCAAGGGAGGGAATGGAGGTGGTATCCATGACTAGGGAGGGGTTGGATGAGGGAGTGGAGGCTGTGGTGGAAGGGGCTTTTTTGAAGACACCTTCAGAGGGCTCTGCACTGGAGCATTTGGCTGCAGCTTTCTTGGTGGTGCAGGATGTGGAAGGAGCAGGGAGGGGGACAGGGATTGGGGGTGAGGGAATGTCATGGGGAGTGAAAGCGGCCTGTGCCCGGTCTTCCAGGCTCGAATACGATGGCGACTCGGCCACCGTGGCACGTGTATGTTCGATTTGTGGAGTGTGGATAAAAGTCTTGGGAGTATATTACTGGTTGAGGAGGAAGAGGCGATGAGTAGGAGGGAAGGGAAAGGGAAAGTTGATGGGCGGCGGCGGCTGAGGAGAAAGCGGTGGCAGAGAGGAGGACGGAGAGTGGAACAGGCGACTGTGGGAGGGAGAGGACCCATGTTGTGGTGGTGGGAGCCAGTGACGGTGTGGTGTATAACACCGCCGTGGTTGTGGAGATGATGGTGGCGGTGGTGGACATTTTGGAAGGAAGGGAAGGGGGGATCGCTGGAGGAGCTTACAGGATGCGGCGATCTCGACGCGGACACGGCTCCGACCCTCGCTAGAAAAGCGGGAAACATCGGCTCGTCAGAGACGACGGCGAGTGGCAGGAGCGGTGGCGGTCAGGGTGCGTAGTCCGACCACTCGTGGGATGGAGAAAATGGTCAGTAGATTACAGTGCAATAAAGCGGCTGGGATGGATGGTATTAAGCCGGAACTCGTCAAATATAGTGGGATATCAGGTCTCAAATGGTTACACATAACAGGCATGGGAAGCGGGACAGGTTCCGTCTGACTGGACGAAAGCAGTAATCACGCCAATTGTCAAACATGGAAACAGAAAAGATTGTAACAGCTATCGAGATATTTCTTTAATTAGTGGTATAGGGAAAATATTCTCAGGTATTGTTGAAAGGAAAGCGCGAGTATTAATTGAGGACAAGTTAGATGAAAATCGGTGTGGGTTTGGGCCTCTTAGAGACTGTCAGGACCAGATGTTTAGCTTACGGCAGGTAATGGAATAGTGCTATGAGTGGAACAGGGAACTGCATCTATGTTTCACAGATATAGAAAAGGTTTATGATCGAGTTCCTAGGAGGAAGCTATTGTCAGTTCTACAAGATTATGGTATAGGAGGCAAACTTCCGCAGGCAATTAAAGGGCTTTACGTAGACTGTCAGGCAGCAGTTAGAGTAGATACCTAATTAAACTCATGGTTCAGCGTAGTTTCAGGGGTAAGACAAGGCTGTAACCTGTCACCACTGTTCTTCATACTATTCATGGATCATATGTTGAAAACAGTAGAATGGCAGAGCGGGATTAAAATAGGTGAAGACAAAATAAGCAATCTCGCATATGCTGATGCCTTAGTTGTAATGGCCAATTCAGTTGAAAGGTTGCAAAGTAATATTTCACAGCTAGATCAGAGGTGCAAGGATTATGGTATGAAGATCAGCATCTCCTAAACGAAAGTTATGTCTGTGGGAAAGAGATTTAAACAGATTAAGTGCCAAATAGAGTTAGAACAGATAGACAGTTTCAAGTACCTAGGATGTATTTTCTCACAGGATGGTAACATAGTGAAAGAACTGGAATCGAGGTGCAGCAAAGCTAATGCAGTGAGTGTTCAGCTAAGATCTACTCTCTTCTGCAAAAGTAAGTCAGTCCAAGATTAAGTTAGCAGTGCAACGCTCTATCTTTCGACCAACTTTGTTGTATGGGAGTGAAAGTTGGGTTGATACAGGTTACCTCATTCATAAGGTAGAGGTTACAGATATGAAAGTAGCAAGAATGATTGCAGGTACTATTAGATGGGAACAATGGCAGGAGGGTGTACATAACGAAGAAAAACTGGGAATGAACACCATAGATGAAGAAGTTAGAGCGAACAGATTGAGATGGTGGGGTCATGTTACACACATGGGAGAAGTAAGGTTACCTAAGAGACTCATGAGCTCGGCAGCGGAGGGTAAGAGGAGTCGAGGTAGACCAAGAATAAAGTACTTAGATTCGGTGCAGAACGATTTTGAAGTAAAAAGCATAACATAAGACGAGGCATCAATGTTAGAATTGAATAGGGGATCATAGAGGAATTTTATTATAGGTACTATGCTCCAGACTGAACGCTGAAAGGCATAATCAGTCTCTAATGATGATGATGATGACTAGGATTCGAGGCAGGTACGTCCTTTTTACTAGGAATACGCTTAAACCACTCTATATCTCTGATATAATCAGACAGTGTAAGTCTCAGGAAACTGAACTGTTGTTGAGTTGTGAATCGTGCACTAAATATTATCCCACCAACGCAAAGAATACTATGTACAGTTCCAGAAGGCTGTCATATATGCTTTATCAGAAAGAAATTTACAAGTAGATGTTGCTCGTAAACTTGATTTATCCAGACAACTTGCATCCGACTAGAATAAACTTCACCAATAGTGTAGTCAAGTAAATAACAAACCACGACAGTTGTGATGTACAAAAACAACAACAAGAGATATAATAATTAGAAGTCAATCATTACCAGATCCTCAAAAGTCAGCACGACAAATCAGTACCGATCTGAGGCAGAATTATGGACTAGACGTCCATGTATCTACTGTAAAGGTAAATTAGAAGGTCAACTCATCGCCCATGCAAGAATCCTTTGCAACAGATAGAAGAGACTTACCTTTTTAAAATGACTGTCACTGGACAGAGCAGGCATGCTCAAGAGTATTATGTAGCGGTGAAAGCTTCTAGTAGTATTCAATGTATTCATTGACTTAAAAGTGAAAAACTGAGTTCACGCTACCAGACCCCTACTGTAAAACATGGAGGAGGGAATGTCATTGTGTGGGGGTGCTTCATTACTGAGGTTGTAGGTCCACTAGTGTGCATAGAGGGTGTAATGAACGTTGCTGACTACAGACAGATACTTTATAAGCATATGCTACTATATTCTACAAACAATATGCCCCAGAAATGATGCTTTTACATGATAATGATCCAAAACGTCTTTCTATTTGTTTAATAGACTATGTTCAACAGAAGTCAGGACTTGAATCTGATACAACATATTTAAGATTTGCCTTGAACTGTTGTATTACTGTAACAACCAGTATACAACAAATATTTACCATGTGCTGTAGGAAATCACACTAGTTCAATTGGCAAACGTTTCCAGAAACACACTGAGAGGTGTTGAGTTGTGTATCGAAGTTTTGGTGAACTATTGAGCTGATGTACTTGTAGAATGTTGCTTTTAATAATGATAATTTGCTACTGTGTGTTCTGTATTTATAATAAATGAGTGAATTTTCTGTATGTTGTTGATAAGACAAGGGCTCTCTTTTACATTTGTCACACCATAGTAGAAACTAGACACTCTGCAAGTCATAATAATGGAAGATTAAGTAAAAAGTGTTTTAAAAATATGCGTTAATGATATTCTTTCATGCATCCTGTGGAATTTGCTTAGAACAGTATATATCTTATTCCATTATCTTTCGAGAGTGCACCCGGGACAGCGACAATTCTTCGTCCGATACTTCGGCTGCAAACCTTACAGCCATCTTCAAGGCGAGTCCAAGACTGAGTTTTCAGTGTCTGCGCATGCCTATTTATATGATAAATATCTTGTTTGTGTGTGTGTGTGTGTGTGTGTGTGTGTGTGTGTGTGTGTGTGTGCGTGAAAGAGAGAGAGAGAGAGAAGAGGGCAGGGGGTGGGAAAGAGAGCGAGAGAGGGGAGACAGAAAAGAGAGAGAGAGAGAGAGAGAGAGAGAGAGAGAGAGAGAGCTTAAACTGCACCCATACCATACATTTTTCAGTGTGTATATGAAAAGTAGATGAAGTAGAATCTGTAAGAATGACACACTGAATAATTCGTATGATACAATGGTTTATATGCATGTTGATCTTAGGAACCATGTAAAATGTATCCATGAGTAATTATCATTTCATGTTCCACATTCTTGCCAATTAAAATTAATATATGTATACATTAAAAAAAATAATCCATATGTTATATAACAGAAGATTTCACAAATTAATTAACCCACTGTATTATATATGTATCCATGAGTATTTGAGATAATATGTAATAATTTCAAAATGTGATACTACCAGCAGCTTAATATGATAGTAACTAAATGCAACCATTAAAGATTAGGGAGTAATTGATCTATAATGCAGCATCAAAAAGCTGATATATAGTTTATATGTAAAGAATATGTATTAATGTTATTTTGTATGAAAATGAACATTTAAGTCAGAGTGTTTATTTAATTCTACAGTGACACATTTTTCTTAAAAATTCTCCACTTAAAAGTTCAGTACAGCAACACTGCATCACAACTTGCAACCTAATGTAAAACATGTGACTTTGACATGAGATATACATATATAGTGCAGTACGCCATGTACATTATGTACTTTAATTACGGCATTGGTCAGTTTTTTCCTGATTTTTCAGTCCCTTGCCCATCAGAGCTATGAGCATTACATTGTTGCTATTCAGTATGATCAGTAATAGAATATATTAACATTTTCAAAAAAGTTGATACTACAAACTTGTACAGTTTTTAAACTTTTAAAATAAGCACTTAAAGATTTATGATTTTAAGTAAAATATTGTTATATTTTTAAATACCGTTTACTGTATGCATATCAGAAACATTTGAAAGATAAAAAACCAGAAGTGTGTTATACATACAAAATGGAGTGGAACATGGCAAATACAAAAATTGGGAAAATAAAGAAGAGATACCGGAGAAAATATTTTAAACATTTGCAACCTTACCTTTATAGAGGACAGTAAAACAGTACAAGAAAAAATTAAGAAAAAATACTGTAAGAATGTGTGGAGTACTTCCAAGGCTTATATAGCCAGAATGATAATCAAAAAACGAATTCGAATGCGGTAGATAACAAAGATATAAGACTGAAGGTACAAAAGTAAATGAAACGGTACCTAACATAAGGAATAGAAAATTAGCAGGTCCTGACAAAATAAGAAGCGAAATACCGAAATATTGAAGTTTAACATTGATAATGGCTCTTCAATGGACTTTCAAAATGTAATAAACAGATGTATAATGTTATGGTTTGGAATTTGAGCGTAACAATATCTACATTCAAGAAAGCAGAAAAAGTAAAGTAAAAGTTTTGTGCCTCTTATACACCAAACCAACCAACCAACCAACCAAAAAGTAAAGACAGTACTCAAAAATACTTTGAATCTTTAAGGTTATAAAATTTAATATAATAGTAATCTTGATTGTAATAGGATGCAGAGCTGTGATGAATTTTGATAACTGATTTTGTATCGCTTTCAGCTGACATGTATAACTATACCTTAAATAAATGTACGTCAGCTGAAGGAAACAGAAAATCATTGATACAATAATAACCATTAAAGATCACAACAGAAATGCAGTAAAAATAGATATATGCTGGATAGAAAATATACAATTACACAAATTGTAGAAAAATAGTGGGAATTTAATAAGTCAGATTTAGATGTCATAGATTCACCGAAAGCAAGTCTGCAATGTGTACATCTACAACAAGTAAAAGAAATGCATATAGAAATGGGCAAACAAATTATAGGAACTGATACAGACTGCAAAGCAATAATTAATATAAAAGAACATGCAGCAAAAATTACAATTTCCAAAGGTATTACACAAGGGACTTCTTCACAATCCCTCCTTCTTAATCTTAAATGGACAAACTAATAGTAAACATAGTGTTTATAAATACATATAATACATTTTGCAGATGCAGTCCTCAGTACAACAGTAAAAGGATAAAGAATGAAAATAAATAGACAAAAATCGTAAATACATAGAATAAAAAGACGATTAACTGAGGTTAAAATTACTAAAAATTTCCGGGCTGTTTTGCCGTGGTCTAGTGGATTTATTCTTAAAACCCAACGTTTCGTCCCCGACTGCGGAGGACATTCTCAAGGGAGATCGTGGCACTTTTGGATGTCCGATTCACGCCCTGGCTCGCTCCTGACTGAAGCCAAACTCCGTTTACGAGGGCTCGCGCGCAGAGGTCTGACGTCAGATTTTTTTGACGTGCGCGCGCAATTCGTCGTAGCCGATTGCCTCCGCCCGTTAATGTCGTCCCATGGTGGGAGACTGTTACATTTCTTCTTCAAAACCGGAATCCCGATATCATTTAGTTCCACGCCCTCCTCCATCCTATTGAAGTTATTGGTGTGTTTTACAATTCCTATAGCCTCTCTGTACAGTCTTTCGAGGTATCCATTTGTGGCTGCTAAAACCTGAGTCTTATCAAATTGAATAAGTGAATAAGGTGGTCCCCTGGTTGAAAAACATGTTCAGCAACAGCTGATCTGTCCTCTTCTACAGTTCCCCTTGTGCTCATCTAGTCGGGTTTATTTTTTTTTTTTTTTTTTTTTTTTTTTTTTTTTTTTTTTTTTTTACTGTTCCTTTTGTGGTGCCCACGTATACGTCTCCACAGCTACACGGAATCCTATAAATTCCTGCTTTTTCCAGAGGTTTGCGAGCATCCTTTGCCGATTTCAGGTGATCCTGTATCTTCCGAGTAGGTTCGTAAATAACGGCAACATTCCGTTTCGTCAAAATAGAAGGGGAGAGATGGACAGATCAGCTGTTGCTGAACATGTTTTTCAACCAGGGGACCACCTTATTCAATTTGATAAGACTCAGGTTTTAGCAGCCACATATGGATACCACGAAAGACTGTATAGAGAGGCTATAGAAATTGTAAAAAAAAAAAAAAAAAAAAAAAAAAAAAAAAAAAAAAAAAAAAAAAAAAAAAAATTTCAATAGGATGAAGGAGGGCGTGAAACTGGATTCCAGTTTTGAAGAAGAAATGTAACAGTCTTCCACCATGGGACGATATTAACTGACGGAGGCAATCGGCAACGACGAATAGCGCGCGCATGTCAAAAACATCTGACGTCACACCACTGTGCGCGAGCCATCGTAAACGGAATTTGGCTTCAGTCAATAGCGAGCCAGGGTGTGAATCGGACATCCAAAAGTGCCACGATCCCCCTTGAGAATGTCTTCCGCAGTCGGGGACGAAACGTTGGGTTTTAATAATAAATCCACAAGACCACGACATAAAAGCCCGGAAAT
This sequence comes from Locusta migratoria, assembly GCA_026315105.1. Lineage (NCBI taxonomy): Eukaryota > Metazoa > Arthropoda > Insecta > Orthoptera > Acrididae > Locusta > Locusta migratoria. The sequence continues at coordinate 1,406,007 of CM048746.1, read as the reverse complement.
TTTTAGTAATTTTGACCATTCCGGCCGTGAAAGTTTACATTTTACAATAACTCAGGTTAGTTGTTATAGAAAAAGTTCTTTACTTACAGAACTGGGTGATGAAGCATTATTGGGAGAGGGCTGTTTTTGCAACCATTTGGGGCGCAAGATATAAGAGGAGGAACAGGAGGAGAATCTAGATCGAATAGTCTGAATAGGAGCGAGGGAAGAAGCAAGACGGACTGGGTGGGCGTACAGCAGCTCGACATTGAGGGTAACAGGGACATTACGATAAAACTGGAGGAAAGTGATGACCTATGGGTGAATTTCGTGGTCAGATAAAGGAAGTGAGTTAAAGTTTTGATAAGGGATGCATGCTTGCACCATCCAGTAAACTAAAAATAAGACGAGTTAGTATGCTTCGCAGATTATAAACAAAGCATGAAACGTCCCGTCAGTCAGTCCCTGCAGACCGAACACGTGAGGCGTGACGTCAGTAAACACAGGCACCACCGCGTTGACCTTTCGACTGCCGCGCCACGGCCAGAGAAGAGCTGCAGCGAGGCGAGGTGAGGCCCTGGAAGCGCTTCAGTCTGTGGCGAGCTGGGTCGTCGGCCTGGGCCTCCAGCTCCAGTAGCGCTGCCCTCTGCCGAAGACGGCGCCGTCCCTCAGCGTCTCCGGCAGCCGCTGCAGCGCAGACTCCGGCAGGAACGACGAGCAGAAGGCCGACACCACGTTGAGAGCTGCGAGGATGGCGAAAGGAAGCCGCTTCTCAATCTGTGGAATTAAGAGAAAATTACAGTTAGTGAGGACGAACGGTAGTGATATGTAACTAGCAAGACCTTGGCAGTATTTTATGCATTTACTTAAGAAACATTTTTATTGTGAATTTATACCAGAAATCATGAGAGATGAATTTGACAGACCACTGAAAGACCTAAGTCGAAACAAGGCCCCTGGAGCTACTGAAGTCTCTGGGAGAACCAGCCATGACAAAATTGTTTCACCTGGTGTGTAAGATGTATGAGACAGGTGAAGTACCCCATTCCAAAGAAAGCAGGTGCAGACAGGTGTGAAAACTACAGAACCATCAGTTTAATAAGTCATGGTTGCAAAATATTAACACGAATTATTTAGAGAACGATGGAAAAGCTGGTAGAAGCCTACCTCGGGGAAGATCAGTTTGGGTTCAGGAGAAATGTAGGAACTCGGGAGGCAATACTCACTTTACGGCTTATCCTAGAAGATAGATTAAGAAAAGGCAAACCTATATTTCTTGCTTTTGTAGATTTGGAGAAGGCTTTTGACAATGTTGATTGGAATAAACACTTTCAAGTTCTGAAGCAAGCAGGAGTAAAATATAGGGAGCGTAAGGTTATTTACAACTTGTACAAAAACCAGACTGCGGTTGTCAGAGTTGAAGGGCATGAAAGGGATGCAGTGGTTGGAAAGGGAGTAAGACAGGGCTGTAGCCTTTCTCCAACATTATTCAATTTGTACATTGAGCAAGATATAAAGGAAAGCAAGGAGAAATTTGGTGAAGGAATTCAAGTCCAGGGGGAAGAATTAAAAACATTGCGTTTTGCCGACGACATAGTAATTCTGTCAGATACAGCAAAGAACATGGAAGAGCAGTTGAACGGAATGTGCTGAAAGGTGGATATAAGATGAACATTAACAAGAGCAAAACTAGGGTAATGGAGTGCAGTCTAAGAAAATCAGGTGATGCCGAAGGAATTAGATAAGGTAACGAAGCAATAAAGGAGGTAGATGAGTTTTGTTACTTGGCCAGTAAAATAACAAATGATGGTCGCAGTACAGAGGATATACAATGCAGAATGGCAATGGGTACAAAAGCGTTCTTGAAAAAGAGAAATTTGTTAACATCGAATATTCATTTAAGCCTAAGGAAGTCCTTTCTGAAGGCATTTGTATGGAGTGTTGCCTTGTATGGGAGTGAAACATGGACGATAAACAGTGCGGATAGGAAGAGGTTTGAGGCTTTTGAAATGTGGTGCTACAAAAGAATGCTGAAAATTAGGTGGGTGGATCGCGTAACTAATGAGGAGGTACTGAACCGAATTGGGGAGAAAAGAAATTTCTGGCATACCTTGACTAAAAGAAGGGATAGATTGGTAGGACACATTCTTAACATCTAGGAATTGTGAATTTAGCGTTGAAGGGAAGTGTGTGGGGTAAAAACCGCAGAGGAAGACCAAGAGATGGATACAGTAAGCAGATATAGACAGATGTAGGTTGCCGTTCTTATGTGGAAATAAAGAGGCTTGATCAGGATAGGGTATTGTGGAGAGCTGCATCAAACCAGTCTCCGGCATGAAGACCACAACAACACCAGCAATCAAATGTAAACATATGTCCTTATGACACATCAGAGTTCTCAGTGTTTTACCAAATCAATGTCAAAAGACAGTAAACATCATAAATGAACCTATCCATTGGTAGGAATATGTAAAACATAATAGTTTAACATAAATGTGCAAATATGTTAAAGCACATGGTGGGCCATAGAGTCATAGCAAATTAGTGCTCAGACACTTAAGTAAAGTAATGGAATACATTTAAAATCTTATAAACAGACAACATTTAATGTATATTCAATTCTACGTGATATTTGAGCTGATTAAGGAAAGATGGCGTAAAGCATGTATTCACTGTGTAGATAAGTCACAATAGGCCGTATTATTTCCAATCATTAACAAGACAGAAATTAATAGACACACCTACCTCAGCTATGTACATGATTGGAGTATCTGCTATTCATTATATTTCATGATATTTATACAAATGTAATATGTATTGTTTGATTTCGTATTTCTATATCTACATACATACTCCGCAATTCACTGTAAGGTACGTGGCGGAGGGTACACTGTACCACTACTAGGCATTTCCTTTCCTATTCCACTCCCAAATAGAACGAGGAAAAAAAGAATGCTTATATGCCTTCGTACGAGCCCTAATTTCTCTTATCTTGTCTTTGTGATCTTTACGCGAAATGTAAGTAGGCGGCAGCAAAATCGTACTACACTCAGCTTCAAATTCCGGCCCTCTAAATTTACTTAACAGAAATTCACGAAAAGAACGTCGTCTTTCTTCCAGCGATCCCCAATTGAGTTGCCGGAGCATTTCCGTGACACTCGCGCATTGGTCGAAAGAATATATTAGATATTTGAGTATCTGTACAAGTGTTTTTATGTGTTAGGAAGATTAAGACAGGATTTAACTTTGTTTACAGATTATTAACATTCACATAATTTAGGAAAGGGAATTACAAATCAAATATTTTCATGTATTAAGTGTTAACAACAATGCTAGGCATTGTTAGGATTACTATATAAGGAGGGCCAGCGGAGGCCATTAAAGAAGGCAGTTCTGATTGAGATTTCGAGGCCGTCACTATGCCGGACAGCTAATTGTATTTGCATTGTTAAAGTGTTGGTCATAATTGTGAACAGTTATCGAAATTAAACAACGATTTCAACTTTACCTGGTGTTGCTCTGAATTACTGGTTATCCACTGACGTACACCTGAATTGGAAAAACTTGCTCCAGCTGCACGTATTATGAAGAATTCCAACATGTTTCTGCATTACTGAAATTTAAGGTGCAGATCTCCGAGCAGTTACACCGATCCCCGAGATATCAAGGTAACACTGATTGTACAAGCTTTTAGTGCTGCGACTATTTCGCAAATGGTGGAGGAACCTACATTGTTCACATTAGACGTATTCCGTTTTTATTCAACAGCTTTACAGTAGCATTTATATGAGAAAAAAAGCCTGCTTCAGACAGTTATTACATATGTGGTTGGGAATCCTACTTATCTGTTGGGAATAAGCTTTTAGTAGGCCTAATTTGTTGGAAATGCCATCAATTCCACGCAAGTTTTTACTTTTTAGTGAGTTTATTGTTCTTCCAATTTCAGTGTGAGAGGTGGGTGGAATTTCCATTGAATCAAATTTCATAGGCATGGCCACTTCAATCAATTGCCTTGCCTCTTCTAATGATATTCTAGATCCTATTTTCTCCACAACATTTATAATATGATCATTAAAAATATTCTCAACAACTTAATTCTTTGTTAGTAAATTTTGCATCACTTTAATGGTAATACAGTCCTGCTGTGTGTTTGCTTTCACTGTTTCCCTTTCAATAACATTCCAAACTGTTTTAATTTTATATGTCGTACACGATACGCATGCCTTTGGACTTTTTAATTACTTTTCTTAATGCAGCACAGTAGTTTTTATAGTATTTGGCTGTTTCTGGTAAATTTTCCTCTTCTGGGTCATTACTTATTCTTGCTGTTTCTGGTTACAAGATATTTTTATTTCTTTGGCAAGTCATCGCACGTTTACAAGGTTTTTTGCAATTATATTTAAATGTTTTCTTAGGAAAACAGTTTTCTAATACACTTAGAAATATATCATGAAATAAGTTACATTTGAAAATAGCAATGGGTTTCTTGTACACTTCACCCAATTCTGCTATAGGCTTTCCATGAAATTAGTGATCGTTCAATCATTAACTGAATGCAGTGCTTTTGGAAACTGTTTTAAATTACTGTATGGAGCTACATCATACAATGTAACAAGCTGTGCACTATGATCAGGGAGGCCTTTGTCAAGAGGATAAGCGTTTTATGTAGTAAAATTTATTTTTGTCTATAGAAAAGTCAGCATTAGTGTGCTGCTGTATTTCAGTACCCAAGTAGGAAAATCAGTAACAGATGCCGGATTGAAAGAACTGAGTAAGTACTTATAGGTCAAACATCGTGTTACACTCTTTCAAAGAATCAACATAGCAATTTGGTTCCTCCTGTCTGACAGATAGCGCAATAAGGAATCAGATTTCCGGAAGTAGCTGACACTCTCTTGATGGGAACCTATAGGCAATTACAATTACAAAAGTGTCATAATTTAGTTTATGCTAACAGTGCATGCTTTTACATAATGATCTACAAACAATTTTTTTGTTTCTAAATTGTTCATATAATAACTTTTAAGGTATGTAGCAACGCGTTCATGCTCTTTATTTACTCTACTTACATCGTCTGACAGTTTATATACATTAACATTTACCTTTTGCACGTCATTAACAATGTTTCTTCGCTGGGGAGTTGGAGAGGATGGATATGCATGAACTGTCATCTGATGAGGCCATAACCTACGCTTAGGCAAGGGAGAAGTGGACAAGGAAAGGAACTTGGTGACACTGTTGGGAGCTTGGTGGTTTCACAGAATTTGGGGGACAGAGTCTCGTGGCCCATGGTCCATGTTTCACTCCCGTACAAGGCAACACTTCACACAAATGCCTTCAGAAAAGACTTCCTTACACTTAAATTAATATTCGATGATAGCAAATTTCTCTTTTTCAAAAATGCTTTTCTTCCCATTGCCATTCTGCATTTTATATCCTCTGTACTGCGACCATCGCATGTTATTTTACTACCCAAGTAACAAAACTCATCTACCACCTTCTTGTTTCGTTACCTAATCTAATTCCTTCAGCATCACCTGATTTTCTAAGACCGAATTCCATTATTTTTGTTTTGCTCTTGTTAACGTTCATTTTATACGCTCTCTTCAACACACTGTCCATTCCATTAAACTGCTCTTCCAGGTCCTTTGCTGTCTCTGACAGAATTACAATGTCATCAGCAAAACGCAATGTTTTTATTTTTTCCCCTGAACTTTAATCCCTATTCCAAATTTTTCCTTGCTTTCCTTCACCGCCTGCTCGATGTACAAATTGAATAGCATTGGTAAAAGGCTACAACCCTGTCTTACTTCCTTCCCGACTGATGCTTCCCTTTCATGCCCTTCGAGTCTAATAACTGTGATCTGACTTTTGTACAAGTTGTAAATAACTCTCCTTTCCCTGTATTTTACCCCTGCTGACTTCATAATTTGAAAGAGTGTATTCCAGTCAACATTGTCAAAAACTTTCTCCAAATCTACAAAAGCTAAAAATGTAGGTTTGCCTTTCCTTAATCTATCTTCTAAGATAAGACGTAATGTGAGTATTGCCTCACGGGTTCCTACGTTCCTCCTGAATCCAAACTGATCTTCCCCGAGGTCAGCTTCTACCAGTTTTTCCATTCTCCTGTAGATAATTCGTGTTAAAATTTTGCAACCATGACTTATCAAACTGATGGTTCTGTAATTTTCACACCTGTCTGCGCCTGATTTCTTTGGAATGGGCATTATTACATTTTTCTTAAAGTCTGAGGGTATTTCGCCTATCTCATACATTCTACACACCGGTTCAAATAGTTTTTCCATGGCTGGCTCTCCCAGAGACTTTAGCAGCGCTGAGGGTATATCATCTACTCCTGGGCCTTGTTCCGATCTAGGCCACTTTCAGGGCTCTGTCAAATTCGTCTCTCAGTATAGAATCTCCTATTTCATCTTGATCTACTTCCTCTTTCCTTCCTACAACATCGTCTCTAAGTTCATTTCCTTTGTAGAGCTGCTCGATATACTCTTTTCACCTTTCAGCTTTCTCTTCTTTGCTGAGAATTGGTTTCCCATCTGAGTTCTTGATATTCGTAGAGTTGTTTTCTTGTCCCCAAATTACTCTTTTATTTTCCTGTAGGCGGTATCTACTTTTCCCCTTCTTATACATTCTTCTACAGATTTGCATTTGGCTTCTAGGCACTCCTGCTTAGCCATTTTGCACTTCCTGTCAATCTCATTTTTTAGTCGTCTGTACTCAATTTTGCCTGTTTCATTTACTGCATTTTTATATTTTCTCCTTTCATCAATTAAATTTAGTATTTCCTGTGATATCCAAGGATTCTTTGTAGGTCTTGCCTTTCTACCTATTTTGTCCTCTGCTGCCTTCACTATTTCATCTCTCAATGCTACCCATTCCTCTTCAACTGTTTTATTTCCCCTTGTTTCTGACAATTGTTTCCTAAATCTCCCTCTGAATTTCTCCAGAACTTCACTTTCCTTCAATTTATCTAAGTCCCATCTCCTTATTTTCCTACCTTTCTGCAGTTTTTTTCAGTTTTTTAGCCTACAGTTCATTACTAACAAGTTAAGGTCAGAGTCTACATCTGCCCCTGGGTATGTCTTACAGTTTATCACCTGGTTCCGGAATCTATGTTTTACCATTATAAAATCTATCTGATACCTTCCGGTGTCTCCTGGTCTCTTCCACGTATACAACCTTCTTTTGTGAGTCTTAAACCACGTGTTTGTTACGATTAAATCATTTTCCATGCCAAATTCTACCAGGCGACTTCCTCTTTCATTCCTTCTGCCCAGTCCATATTCACCTACTATTTTTCCTTCTCTTCCTTTTCCTACTACCGAATTCCATTGTCCCATCACAATTCAGTTTTCCTCTCCCTTAACTGTCTGAATAATTTCCATTAGCTCCTCATATATTTCTTCAATCTCCTCATCATCGGCAGAGCTAGTTGGCATATAAACCTGTACTACTGTTGTCGATGTTGGGTTCGTATCTGTCTTGACAATGATAATGCAATCACTGTGCTGCTCATAGTAGTTTACCCGCATTCCTATTTTCGTATACATTATCAGTCCTACTCCTGTAATACCCCCAACTGATTTTATATTTATAATCCTGTACTCACCTGACCAGAAATCCTGTTCATCCTGCCACCGAACTTCAGTAATCACCACTACATCTAACTTCAACCTATCCATTTCCCTTTTTAAATTTTCTAAGTCTCCTACCCGATTTAGGGATCTAACATTCCACGCTACGACCCATAGAATGCCAGTATTGTCTTTCCTGGTGATCACATCCTCCTGAGTAGTCCCCCCCCCCCCCCGGAGATCGGAATGGGGGACTATTTTACCTCCGGAATATTTTACCCGAGAGGATGCCATCATCATATTTTCATACAGTAGAGCTGCATGCCCTCGGGAAAAGTAACGGCTGTAGTTTCCCCTTGCTTTCAGCCGTCCGCAGTAGCTGTGTGGCAAAGCCACATTAGCTGATGTTACAAGGCCAGCTCAGTCAATCATCCAGACTGTTGCCCCTGTAACTACTGAAAAGGCTGCTGCCCTTCTTCAGGAACCACACGTTTGTCTGGCCTCTCCACAGATACCCCTCCGCTGTGGTTGCACCTACGTTACGGCTATCTGTATCGTTGAGGCACGCAAGCTGCCCCACCTCGGCAATGTTTGTGGTTCAACATAGGAAGCAGTTTACAAAACACTCTTTGCACAGTTACTTGAATACTATCAATCGCTTCTAGATGTGATAGACTGAGGAGAAGGATCCAAAGGAGAGTAGCACGCTTCGTCACAGGCTCGTTTAGTCAGCGAAATAGCGTCACGGAGATGAACAGCAAACCCAGGGGCAGGCGCTGCAATGGAGGCGTTCTGCATCACGCTGTGGGTTTCTTGTCAAAGTTCGGAGAACGTACGTTTGTAGAAGATTCGACCAATATATTGCTTCCTCCTCCCAACACCTACATGTGCCAATGTTAACACCGATACCTTCTTCATCATGCCGGTGCAAGGTTTTGTGTCATCTTTCAGGGGAACAACTCTTTGACAGCCGTACTGCGGTAAGCAGACAAGCTGGTGGCGGCGACTCGACACAGCTCTCTGAAACATCCATGCAGGCATCTGTAGATCCAGAGGAGTTCGTAAGAGGCACTATGACGGCCAAGAAGTGTCGTACGCTGGTTGTTAATCATGTACACCCCTGTATGACAATAATGTCTCCTAACAACAGTGGTATTTGATATAAAAGTTTTGTTACTATTGTACCGCGTCATAATGTAGAATGGTTATTACTTTAACAACCAACGTTTCGGCCAACTACAAGCAGCAGAACAGATTACGAACAGATGCCGTAATGAGTAACGTAGAAGTAGATATAATCGGAGTAGTGCAGCAACTAAAATCACTTAACAAGAACAGGTCTTCTGGTCCGGATTGTATACCCATTAGATTTCTATCTTATTATGCTGAAGCGATAGCTCCTTACTTAACAGTCATATACCACCGCTCTCTCATAGAAGGATCTGTACCAAAAGATTGGAAAGTTGCACAGGTCACACCTATATTCAAGAAAGGTAGTAGGAGTAACCCACTAAACTACAGGCCTATTTCATTGACGTCAGTTTGCAGCAGGGTTTTGGAACATCTCCCGTATTCAAATATTATGAATTATCTCGAACAGAACGATCTATTGACCCAAGGTCAACACGGATTTAGAAAATATCGTTCATGCGAAACACAACTAGCTCTTTATTCACACGGAGTGATGGCTGCTATCGACAAAGGTTCGCAAATCTATTCCGTATTTCTTGATTACCAGAAAGCTTTTGACACCGTACCTCACAAACGGCTTTTAATCAAATTGCGTGGTTATGGTATATCGCCCCAAATTTGCGATTGGATAGGGGATTTCTTGTCAGAGAGGACACAGTTCGTAGTAATCGATGGTAAGGCATCGACTAAAACAGAGGTGATATCGGGCGTTCCACAGGGTAGTGTTATTGGTCCTCTGCTATTCCTTATTTACATAAACGATTTAGGGGAAAATTTAAGTAGCTCTCTTAGGTTGTTTGCAGATGACGCCGTCATTTACCGTCTAGTAAAATCAACTGCAGAACGATCTGAATAAGATATCAGTATGGTGTAAAAATTGGCAATTGGCTCTAAATAATGAGAAGTGTGAAGTCGTCCACATGAGTACGAAAAGAAATCCGTTAAACTTTGTTTACAAGATAAATCAATCAAATGTGAATGCCGTAAACTCCACAAAATACCTAGGAATTAGTATTACTTCAGACCTAAACTGGAAAGAACACGTAGATAATATCGTGGGAAAGGCGAACCGGAGACTACGTTTTATTGGCAGAACCCTTAAAAGATGCAACAGAACTACTAAAGAAACTGCATACACTGCGCTTGTCCGTCCATTTTTGGGGTATTGCAGCCCAGTGTGGGATCCTTATCAGGTGGGTTTGACGGAGGACATCGAAAGAGTCCGTTTCGTATTGTCACGATATAGGGGAGACAGCGTTACGGAAATGATACAGGATCTGGGATGGGAATCACTACAACAGCGGCGCTTATCGCTGTGGCGTGGGCTACTTGCGAAATTCCAATCACCAACATACTCCTCCGAATGCGAAAATATATTGTTCACTCCCACTTACATAGGTAGAAATGATCATTAGAATAAAATACGAGATATCAGAGCTCTAACAGAGAGATTCAGGTGTTCTTTCTTCCCGCGCGCTATTCGAGAATGGAATGGGAGATAAATAGTATAATTGTGGTTCGATGAACCCTCTGCCAGGCACTTAAATGTGATTTGCAGAGTATCCCATGTAGATGTAGATATAACCACAAAGTGATCCATGGAAAGGAATAAAAGAAACCACGAAGACAAGAAATGGAGAAAAAGTAGCCAGCACCGCAATTACCGTATTTAAAAAAGAAAAAAAGTCACAAATCCGATTGGTAAACATCTTTGCCTTGTTGGTTGTCTACTATAGTAGCCGCAAGATCGAGGATGTCCTTGGTTCCACAAAGGACAAGACAGAGACACTACACGCTGATGCAGAATGCAAGACGGAATGCGATTGTGGGGAAGTACCAGGTGGTCAAAAAGTCAGTATAAGTTTGAAAACTTAGAATAATGTAGATAGAGAGGTAAAAATTGACACACATGGTTGGAATGACACGCGGTTTTATTAGAAAGAAACCAGTTCAAAAAATGTCTCACAGATGGCACTTCATCTGATCAGAAAAGCAATAATTACGATAACAAATTAAAACAAAGCAGAGATGATGTTCTTTACAGGAAATGTTCAATATCTTCACCATCATTCCTCAAAAATAGCTGTAGTCGAGGAATATTGTTGTGAACAGCACTGTAAAGCATCTCCGGAGTTATGGTGAGGCATTGGCGTCGGATGTTGTCTTTCAGCATCACTAAAGATGTCAGTCGATCACGATACACTTGCGACTTCATGTAACCCAAGGCCAATAATCACACGGACTGAGGTCTGGGGACCTGGGAGGCCAAGCATGACGAAAGCGGCGGCTGAGCACACGATCATCACCAAACGACGCGCGCAACAGATCTTTCATGCGTGTAGCAATATGGGGTGGAGCGCTATCCTGCATCAAAATAATACATTCCAGGAGATGTTTATCAGACAGTCTAGGGATGATGAGATTCTGTAATATATCTGCGTACCTCTCACCCGTCACGGTAGCAGTTCCAAAACCAGAATCACTCAGTTCCTTGAAGAAAAAAGGTCCGAAAATGGTGGATATGGTAAATCCAACCCCTACCGTGACTTTTTCGTCGTGCAATGGAGTTTCCACGACAGTTCTAGGATTTTCAGTAGCCCAAATTCTGCAGACGTTGGTGTTGACAGACCCTCAGAGCATGAAATGAGCTTCCTCGGTCCACAAAATGTTACTCAACCAATCGTCATCTTCCGCCATCTTTTGAAACGCCTGCACGAGCGCTGACTTTCCCGTGCATAGATGAACCCGCTACAGTCTCCATTTCTTCCTGAACTGTCTCAGCAGCATTACGCCTTGTGATCGTTCGGCCACTACGGGGTCTATCGTCTAATCAACCCGTGGCTTAGAACCTCGAAATCATTCTCGCGACAGCTGCATTTGTGAACGGACCTTTACCCGTTCGAATGCCCTTCCTATGGCGATATGATTGTAACGCGGAACTAGCACATACCCCATTCTGATAATACAGCTTCACTAAAAGCGCCTTTTCAGGTAACGTCAACATGCTGTGACTGCTGGTGCATCTGATTCTCTGTCTCATTACAGCTCCTTTTATACACGATTGTCATGCGCAGTCACTGACGTTTTGCTGTCCAGCGCCATCTGTCGGACATTTTTTGAACTTTGTTTGTTTTTTGGGTCTAATAAAACCCCATGTCATTCCAAGAATGTGTGTTAATTTTTACCTCTCTATCTACATTATCCCGTGATTTATTAAGTTTTCAAATTTATAATGACTTTTTGATCACTCGATATATATATATAGGCGAGAGAGAAAGGTCAGTGGCAACGTGCATATGCGAACACTTACGGTACATTCGATTAGGCTAACACCATAAATCTCCCAACACCAGAAAGATTACGGCAAAAAAATAAAATTTAATGAAGCCAGAATAATCGCCAAGCGGGCATGGATAGGTAATTGCAAGATAAGGGAGCGTATCAGAATTTTAAAACATCCTGACAACATGAACAGAGAAATGTACTCGGGCTTGACCCTTTAACGGAGCCAGAATAATCGCCAAGTGGGCATGGATAGGTAAACGCAAGACAAGAGAGCGTATCGGAATTTTAAAACATCCTGACAACATGAACAGAGAAGACGGACTTGCTTGTGCTTTCCGGCTGCCAGCCATCACAGAGAAACAGGCGACAATGACAATACAACACGAGAGCGTCACTAGTAAGCAACTGCCGCCACACGGCCCACGGCCTTTTGCAGAGAAACGGAAGCGCTCACCTCATTCGCCGACAACCACCAATCATGGCTCGCTATGCAAGGGGCGACTGTCTTCCACCTCAGTATCCTATTATAATAAAGTTTACACTCCTGCGTCAAAAATCAATAACATGGGTGATTTTTATAAAGCTATTGCATTTTGCCGATGACATTCTGATTCTGTCAGGTGGAGTGTAGTCTAAGAAAATCAGGTGCTGCTGAAATAATTAGATTAGGTAACGAAACAATAAATATGGTAGATGACTTTTGTTACTTGGGCAGTAAAATAACACATGATGGGCGCAATACAGAGGATATAAAATGCAGAATGGCAATGGGAAGAAATTTGTTACCATCGAATGTGTAAGGTAGTCCTTCCTGAAGGCATTTGTGTGGAGTGATGGCTTATATGGAACTGAAACCTGGATGATAAACAGTGTGGACAGAAGAATGCTGAAGATTAGGTGGCTGGATCACGTAACTGATGAGGAGGTACTGAGCAGAAATGTGGAGATCAGGAATATCTGGCATACCTTGACTAAAAGGAGGGATAGATTGATAGGACAAATTCTTAGACATCAAGGAATCGTGTATTTAGCGTTGGAGGGAAGTGAGTGCGGTAAAAATCGCAGAGGGAGAGCAAGAGATGAATACAGTAAACAGATTCAAATGCATGTAGATTGCCGTTCTTATGCGGAGATGAAGAGGCTTGCTCAGGATTAGGGTGGAGAGCTGCATCAAACCAGTCTCCAGACTGAAGACCACAACAACAACATGATGCAATATCACACATAGTTGACAGCAATGGCAAAATGTTGTGACTCTTAACAAGTACATGATACCAGAATACCCAGATGGAGGCCACTGTATAATGGGCATAAGTGATGTTTGTTAAATTAATAGCCATTATGACATGGTATAGCACCGAGTACATGTTAAGTCACCTGACTGTGGCCGTAGAAGTCTACTCACAGTTATTTTAGCAATGGAATTTCTTGCCAAGAAAATGCATGCAGTGATTTGAGGAACACAGTGGCGATCTTCAATTGATTTGCTGCCCCCCTCCCCCCACCTAAAAAAAGTAACACACACACTCTTCAAATCTGAACCCCTTTGAACACACCTAGCATGTGGTTCTCTTTGGCGTCAGAGGTCATTGCCCCTCCCCCCACCAAGGTTGTTGTTGTGGTCTTCAGTCCGGAGACTGGTTTGATGCAGCTCTCCATAATACCCTATCCTGAGCAAGCCTCTTCATCTCCACATAAGAACGGCAACCTACATCTGTCTGAATCTGCTTACTGTATCTATCTCTTGGTCTTCCTCTGCGGTTTTTACCCCACACACTTCCCTCCAACGCTAAATTCACAATTCCTAGATGTCTAAGAATGTGTCCTATCAATCTATCCCTTCTTTTTGTCGAGGTATGCCAGAAACTTCTTTTCTCCCCAATTCTCTTCAGTACCTCCTCATTAGTTACGCGATCTACCCGCCTAATCTTCAGCATTCTTCTGTAGCACCAAATTTCAAAAGCCTCACTCGTCTTCCTGTCCGCACTGTTTATCGTCCATGTTTCACTCCCATACACTGCATACAAATGCCTTCAGAAAGGACTTCCTTAAGCGTAAATCAATATTCGATGTAAACAAATTTCTCTTTTTGAAGAACGCTTTTCTACCCATTGCCATTCTGCATTTTATATCCTCTGTTCTGCGACCATCATTTGTTATTTTACTGCCCAAGTAACAAAACTCATCTATCTCCTTTATTGCTTCGTTACCTAGTCTAATTCCTTCAGCATCGCCTGATTTTCTTAGACTGCACTCCATTACCCTAGTTTTGTTCTTGTTAATGTTCATCTTATATGCACGTTTCAGCACACTCAGCATTCGATAATAAGGTAACTTGTGTATGCTGCAAATGTGACGCCAAGTCCCTCCAGCGAATTAACAAGTTATCATTGCTTCCATGCCAAGACACGTGCTCTGTTTCTCAATGGTGTACATTCCAGCTGTTAGGTGGTCATAAAGGTCTGGTCGCTTCCTGTCAAAATGCTATTGGAAAACACAGCCAGCACTGCGGCAGTGTTTGCCACTGAAGCCGGGTGAGCTTGTTCGACGCTCCCCTCCCCCCTCGCCACGTGACGTACCATCAGGGCCAGGTAGGGCAGCGAAGACATGGCGATCCCTGCGGCGGCCCACTCGACGCTGGTGGCGATCTGGCGCAGGCAGGTGGGGTGCAGCTCGATGCTCTGCAGGTTGGCCATGCCGATGTTGGCGATCGTGCTGAACTGCATCAGCATGGTCGCCGCCATGATGGCTGCCCCGCCGGCGTTCACTGCACACAGAGAGAAACTCCGCCAGTTGCTTGTTGTTCACTGCTGGCAAAATGCGAAATACAATTTTTGTTACGATCTGTTATTTCTACGACGTCTGCTATCAATTCAGTACAAATAATAATAAACGGGAGAAGAAGTAGAAGAGGATGAAATAGGAGATACTATACTGAGAGATGAATTTGACAGAGCACTGAAAGACCTACCTCCAAACAAGGCCCCTGGAGAAGATGACATTCCCTCAGAGCTACTGAAGTCTCTGGGAGAACTACCCATGACAAAATTGTTTCACCTGGTGTGTAAGATGTATGAGACAGTTGAAGTACCCTCAGACTTCAAGAAAAATGTTATAATCCCCATTCCAAAGAAAGCAGGTGCAGACAGGTGTGAAAACCACAGAACCATCAGTTTAATAAGTCATGGGTGCAAAATATTAACACGAATTATTTACAGGAGGATGGAAAAGCTGGTAGAAGCCGACCTCGGGGAAGATCAGTTTGGGTTCAGGAGAAATGTAGGAACACGGGAGCAATACTCACTTTACGGCTTATCCTAAAAGATAGATTAAGAAAAGGCGAACCGAAATTTCTAGCTTTTTTAGATTTGGAGAAGGCTTTTGACAATGATGATTGGAATAAACTCTTTCAAGTTCTGAAGCAAGCAGGAGTAAAATATAGGGAGCGTAAGGTTGTTTACAACTTGTACAAAAACCAGACAGCGGTTGTCAGAGTTGAAGGCCATGAAAGGGACGCAGTGGTTGGGAAGAGAGTAAGACAGGGTTGTAGAATTTCTCTAACGTTATTCAAAAAATGTTCAAATGTTTGTTAAGCTTATGGGACTTAACTATGGGGTCATCAGTCCCTAAACTTACAAACTACTTATGAACTACCTTATAGTAAAGACGGCACAAATATCCATGCCCGAGGGGGGATTCGAATCCCCGACCGTAGCAATGTTATTCAATTTGGATATTGAGCAAGCTATAAAGGAAAGCAGGGAGAAATTTGGTGAAGGAATTAAAGTTCAGGGTGAAGAATTAAAAACATTGCCTTTTGCCGGCGACATAGTAATTCTGTCAGATACAACAAAGGACATGGAAGAGCAATTGAACGGAATGGACAGTGTGCTGAAAGGTGCATATAAGACAAATATTAACAAGAGCAAAACCAGGGTAATGGAGTGCAGTGTAAAAAAATCAGGTGATGCTGAAGGAATTAGATTGGGAAACGAAGCAATAAAGGAGGTAGATGAGTTTTGTTACTTGGGCAGTAAAATAACAATTGATGGTCGCAGAACAGAGGATATAAAATGCAGAATGGCAATGGGTAGAAAAGCGTTCTTGAAAAAGAGAAATTTGTTAACATCGAATATTGATTTACGCTTAAGGAAGTCCTTTCTGAAGGCATTTGTATGGAGTGTTGTCTTGTATGGGAGTGAAACATGGACGATAAACAGTGCGGACAGGAAGACGAGTGAGGCTTTTGAAATTTGGTGCTACAGAAGAATTCTGAAGATTAGGTGGGTAGATCGCGTAACTAATGAGGAGGTACTGAACGGAATTGGGGAGAAAAGAATTTTCTGGCATACCTTGACAAAAAGAAGGGATAGATTGATAGGACACATTCTTAGACATCTAGGAATTGTGAATTTAGCGTTGGAGGGAAGTGTGTGAGGTAAAAACCGCAGAGGAAAACCAAGAGCTGGGTACAATAAGCAGATTCAGATAGATGTAGGTTGCCGTTCTTATGTGGAGATGAAGAGGCTTGCTCGGGATAGGGTATTGTGGAGAACTGCATCAAACCAGTCTCCGACATGAAGACCACAACAACAACACAATAATTTCGTGTGACTCTTTGACTGGTGAAAGTCTTTCGATCGGACGGCACTTCAGCGATTTGCATGTCCCTAGCTTACCCCAGTCATCCAACATCTACATCTACATAGATACTCTGCAAATCACATTCAAGTGCCTGGCAGAGGGTGCATTAACCACTTTCATAACTTTTCTCTACCATTCCATTCTCTAATAGAGCGCGTTTTCGATCTGATTTCTCTTATTTTATTGGGTGGGTGCTAGCAAAATATTTTCACATTCAGAAGTAAAAGTCGGTGATTGAAACTTCGCAAACAGATCACGCTGCAATGAATAACGTCTTTCTTTTAATGATATCCACCCTAATTCGTGCAACATTTCCGTGACGCTTTCCCCCCGTAACGTAATAAAACAAAACGAGCTGCCCTTCTCTGAACCTTCTCAATGTCTTCCGTCAGTCCCACCTGGTGAGGGTCCCACAAGGGGCAACAGTACTCCAGGAGAGGTCGCACAAGCGTGATGTAGGCAGTCTCTTTGGTTGAGCGGGTACATTTTCGAAGCGTTCTGCCAATGAAACGTAACGTTTGGTTCGCCTTCCGCACATTATTGTTCGTAATTGTAACTCCTAGGTATTTGGTAGAATTTGCGACCTTAAGGTTTGACTGAAGTTAATTGAAGTTCACCGGATTTCTTTTAGTGGTTATGTGTGTTACTTCACACTTTTTTTATTTTTGTGTCAATTGCCAATTTTCGTACCATGTAGAAATTTTGTCTAAATCGCCAACCTGGGAAAGGGGACCTACAGTTTAATGTGGAATCCGAACCACGTGTTTTTTCTGGTGACTCCTGACATCATTGAGAGGTGAAGAATGGATTAAAACGCACACTGAAAAAAATCCGAGATTAGACCGGAGTGTAACGATTCACGCAGTATTGCATTTCACACGACTTCCTTATACATGCATATACTTTCGAATGTAATTACTTTATCTTAAAAAGCCAGTGTCTTGACGATTCTTGCTGTTTGTGGTTCAGCTGTAGCAACAATTGTGAATTGGGGTTCTTCTTTGTTCGGAAACACCTTGATTACTTTTGATCGACTGATTTCGCACATTAAATAATGTAGGTATTGGATTCCTTATACATGTGCTTACTTCCACCCTCATCTGTATTCCTGGAATAGTAGTGAAGAAAACATGACATTCCTGGACAGAAAAGTATTTCTGACAAAGGGAAGGATTTCTGGTGTTTCCTAACCATTTTTATTTTAATCTATATTCTATACTAATAATAAATCTGCAAATGTAGGCCTGTCGCTGTTTCCTTCAATCTTCAAAACTACTGAATGAATCTTCATGAGGTTTTCACAGGCAACATGAGAAAAGTTTGGGTCAACATATAGGCATAATTTTATCAAAAGCAAATAGTGTCAAAAAAAATCGTAATTTTAAGTGTGTTCAGTAACTGCCGTAGTTTTCAACTATTAAAAACCTCTTATCTCTAAAACTACTTCACGGATTTTCATGGGGTTTTCACAGGTAACTTGAGCGTAACTGGACAATATATAGACTTCCTTTCATAAAAGCCGAATCACGGAAAAATGAATATCGTAGTTTCAATTTTTTTATCTACGACCGTCATGTCTATCTGTCTCTTTGAACACGTATACTTCCAAAACTACTTGACGAATTTTCTTCGGGTTTTCACACGTACCTTTAGAAAATAGTGAGGTTACATAAAGGCTCCAATAATTAAAATCGGATCACAGAAAATAAAGATATCACAATTTAATCATTTGCTTAAAAGCCATTGTGTATGTCTATTTGTTGAGGGTAATCTCCAAAAGTACTACACGAACTTTCATGGTTTTCCACAGGTAAATTGAGAATAGTTTGGAGAGTAGTATAGGCTTAGTTTCATCAAAATCGGATGAAAGGACGGAAAGATACTGTAATTTGAAGTTTTATATGTATGCTTTGCTTATAAGTATGGTGTGAAACAGCAAACCTCCAAGAGTACTACTTATACCAAGAGTACTTTCATAGGGTTTCATAGGTCAACTGAGAGCACCAAGGGGCAACATATAAGCTTCATTTCATCAAAATCGGATCAGGGGAAGAAAAGATATCGTAATTTGAAGTTTCTGGTGTATGCTATGCATGAAATGCAACGTAGTATAGCAAAGACCCGATTGAGACGCTGTTACTGACATAGTATACCAAATAACTAATACATGGCGAGGCTGCATTGTTTATTCTCATAGGTAAAGTGTAAAACACTGAAACAAGGGCTATGATTTTCTTTACGGCAGCGGTGTAGTGTTTTGATTTCGGTAAAGGCCATTGAATCCTTTTTGAAAAATCAGTCACGTACAATGAGGGGAATTATTCTTAGTGTTTATAATGAAATAAATAATTAATGTTGTTCCTATCAGTAAATTAATGATGCCCCTACAGCGAATATTTCGTTGCCAACGTTAACATACTAAATTGCTGCCACTGCAAGTATAATTTAACCTGGGTATGGCACAAAAAATATTTTTTTACTAGCTGTATCCCGCATGCCATGGAAAGGAAAAAAGTGCTTCTTTCCGCGGGTATCATTTGAATTTAAAACATAACGACTTTCCTTCGCGTCTATCGATGTTTTCATTTGCTAAGAATTCTTTGCAAGAAAACAGGAATTTATGTAGTTTCCTTTCTGATTTAGGTGTGTACTTATTACATCTTTAGTCCATTCTGTTTAGGAATGCCTAGAAAACGGTTTAGTACAGTATAGAACAAATAGAGGCTCTGTTTGTTGCGTAGTGCACCAAAGAACTAATAGTTGGTGCTGCTGCAATTTTTAATTTTTTTGATGGTTATGCCACACAACAGCAACGAACCACTAAAGGTGCTGTTGGTTTTGTAGTGCTGCAAAGAAACAATACATGTTTGTGTTGTGTGTATTCACTCAGTAACAGAAGTATTTTGAATTAAGAGCCGCAGTCTTATCTCTGCAAATACAAACAAACAGTGAACAGCTAGTTGCTGATTACACTTTGTATATTCACAGCTTAAAGACATATTTGATTCTTTTGCCTGGGGATATTAGAATTTAAAGCATAACGACATTCCATCGCGTCTATCGATGCTGTAATTGACATAAGAATTCTTTGCAAGGAAAATGGAATTTATGAAGTTCCCTTTCTGATTTCGATGTATTCTCATTACATCTTGAGTGCGTTCTGTTTAGGAATGCCTCGAAAACGCCATAGTACAGGAAAGTACACAGTGAGGCGACGTTAGTTACATAGTACACAAATTATGGTGTTTGTGCATTATTATTTTTTTTTTTTCATTCTCATAAATATGGTGCAGTACACTACAAGAAGGGGTAGAGGTAAAGGTGGATAAATGGGCTCCCCACTTTTTTTTATACAACAGCTTTTACTTTTAGTAAAATCACCTGAAATTAACATAAAACATTTATCTAGTATGTCCTGCAATAGTTACAACATGTTTTGGTTCAACTTTTTAATATATAAAACAAAATTTTTTTTTTCCTGATAGTCTGCAATTTGTTGCGTCAAGATTTTGGGCTGGAAATATGGCCCCCAAGGTAGTTTGAAATAAAAAGAAATAAAAATTTGAAAAAAAAAAAAATAATTTAATTTAATTTTTGTGTATGATGAAAGAAAGATTCACACTGAACATTGTTAATTAGTCTACTGGTGGGATGACTTTCACAGCCTACGCCTAGTCTATTTACAATAGTCAGACACATAAGCATCTTTTTCACACCCAGCGCGTTCGTTGTGAGCCCACATCTCACAGGCCATTCACTGGACCCAAAGTTCACCTTTTGTGTCCTTTGAAAAAGCCCTTCACAAAATAAGGCATACAGCGTCGTCAACATCAGGGACAGAAACACCAACTTCAATGTCTGGGGGGTAGTCTTCCGAATCAAAACCTGCACTTGCCTCTTCACCTTCTTCATCTAATTCATGTTCATATACTAACTTATTTCTCCTACTTGTTCTAGCATTTGGTTGTTTTTCATTACTGCCGTTCTTCATTGTAATGCTCTTTTCTTTTCCATCTCGTTTCTTCTTAGTTTTCTTATTTTTCTTTTCTTCTGCCTCTTCTAGTGCTCGTTTATAAGAAGTTACAACAGGGTTTAGGACCTGTGTTTGTCTATTTCCTTTTTGGTCTTGATATCGGCAATACGTCTTGGGGAGAACCATGACCAAATCGTTGTGGGGAAGAGCATCCTGAGGGCCCAGCTTCTGCCAAGTCTCTTGCAGATGGTGTAGTTACTGTAGATTATGTGCTAGGATGAACGCATCGAGC
Organism: Locusta migratoria; assembly: GCA_026315105.1. Taxonomy (NCBI): domain Eukaryota; kingdom Metazoa; phylum Arthropoda; class Insecta; order Orthoptera; family Acrididae; genus Locusta; species Locusta migratoria. Next base: position 1,385,051 of record CM048746.1, on the reverse strand, counting down.
TGATTGACTTGAAGGCTTGTCCTTAGGAGTTCGCCCTTCACTGACTTTCAGAGCATCTACAGTCAGACTTTGAACGTCAATATCTTCAGAGCGAGCAAATTCAATATCATTAAACACTTTGCGATTTACAGGAAGCATTCATGTGACTCTGAACCCTGAAATGGCTATTTCAGCTGTTTGGCGTTTCAAGAATGCATTCCCAAGTAGCTCAGCAATATTGTATGGTCCAAGAGGCTGTGAGGATACAGGGTTTTAGGTTTTGTAATCTCTTTGGTACGTTTTGGTCGAACGGTAGTTATCGGTGGTGTGCAGCGAGAGCTGCTGGCAACAATGCTTAGGCTGGAATGTTCTTTGTTTGTTGGCCGGTGTGTGGCAGTCTCCCGCCGACCGGAGAGCGAGGGAGAAGCATGTTGACAGTGCGTCCTTAACCCGCGTTTAGTCGTGGCTAAAGTTTTTGCCCTTTAGTCGTATCGCATATGCAGTTGCGTATGTTTCAGTGTGGACTTGTAGACATTCATCGTAGTGGCACGCAGTTATTTAATTAGAGTATTTAAAGGGAAGAGTTTTTAACATTTGTCGTTCCATAATAAAGAAAGTTAACAAAGTTTACTGTTATGGATCAACCTAGTAATTGTCCACATCCCATACCGTCAAATCATTGGAACAATTATGAAATGATTAAGCATAAAATAGAATGTAACGGCAACTTCGCCCATCGAGGATTATGTGGACGCAGCGGTGGCGTTACAAATGGCGACACGGTGACAAGGACGTCGATTCCTTCAACAATCTTCGGATCCGGAGGGCGATCGACAGCAACAACACAGGGTGAGTGTTAAATATTCAGCAGCGCCTCGAATTTCAATCAACGTTGGACAGGATTAACACAGTGAACAGTTATTTCATCATTCTTAAAGTGTGTGTGATAGAAACTTCATTTAATAATGGCGGATCAAATAGGAAATGGTAACATAAAGGGCAATGTGAACTTAAATAATCAGGACAATTTTGAAAGAGATACTAACAATATTGCAGAAATAGTTAACAATAGTATGGGACATAACGTAGTAGCAAATGAATATTCAGATTTGGGTGACAGTAAACAAACGAGTGAAGTAGGCAGTAACAATGTAATTGGAGTATCCGGAACAGACCTTGTAATGATTCAGCTTTTGCAAGAAATAAAATTAGTGCGTTCAGAGATACAAGAAAATAAGAAGACTCAAGAAGAAAATAGGAGGAAATTAGACGAAAAATTTGAAAATTTTGATCAAAAAATCAGTAAAACATTAAGATCAGAATTGGCATTAGACTTAGAGCAAATAATCACAAATTTTCGTAATGATTTTCAAGGTCAATTTGACGAGTTTATAAAAGAGTGTAAAAAATCGTTACAGCAGGAATAATTAACTTTTAGAACAGAGGTCAAGATGCATTGTCAGGCACTTAGTGATGAAGTAGCTGAAGTTAAAAACAAATTGCTTACGGAAGCTATGTTAAGTAGTGCAGTGACAAATCAAGAGGTAGTTCGTGCAAAAACCTTATGTGAAGAAAACAAAGAACATTCCAACCTAAGCATTGTTGCCAGCAGCTCTCGCTGCACACCACCTATAACTATCGTTCGACCAAAACGTACCAAAGAGGTTACTAACCTAAAACCCTGTATCCTCACAAGGCCTATTGTTGTGCAGCATCCATTGCCTTATGTATTCACCATAATTATTCTTAAGGGGTTCCATGAAGCTCCTATCTAGTGGTTGCAGCTTGTGTGTAGTGTGCGGAGGCAAGCTAACTATTGTAACGTGATATTCACGAGCTATGTCAATTACGTGAATATTCTTCTTGTGGGTATGGTGGCCATCTAAAATGAGCAAAATAGGATCATCTTTTGATGGCTTTGTTTTAGAGATAAAATGTATTAACCAATCAGTGAAAAGGTTGCTCTGAATCCAACCAGAGGGATGACACCTTCCTATAGAGCCAAGCGGAGCCCCTTTCATCAGTGTATCCGTCATATTTTTCTGGGGGAAAATTAGCATTGGTGGGACGAAAGTACCAAACGCGCTCATGCTGAACACACACGTTGCAAGTGATCCTCTTTCAGCTGCAGATAATGCACCAACTTGCCTTTTTCATCCTCAGGCTGATGACACGAGAAATTTTGCTTTGAACGGTGCTAAGGCCTGACTCGTCTACATTAAAAACTCTGTCCGCAGGATATTTGTGTTTACTGAACGCAGATTCAAGTAAACTGAAGAAATTGTCGACAGCTTGTTTATTAAACCCATTAGTACGTGAAATCGAAGTTGCAGATGGCTTCAAAATAGGCAGAATATTTTTTTGCCTTGACATAAAATGGTCAAACCAAGCTCGACCAGCAACTTCGTCCTTTACAAATGGATGAGGTATTTAATTTCTTGTGGAAAGCTGGTAGGTCATACCCCTAACGTCATTTCTGGTAAGGCCATAGACTTTGGATTGCATAATGAGAAGAAATTTAACCACTTCGTCCTCAAATCCCTGTGGTAAACCTGGACGGCCCAATTTAATATTAACTATTTCTTCAACAGATTCATCGATTCGTGAAACCCTTTGGAGCATAGGACGAGGGACAGAGTACACTTTAACCGATTTTTCAACCCCATTTTTTTCTCTTTAATAGTTACAATAGCATTTACTATATTTGCTTTGTCATATGAGTGTCGTGTCGATTTTTTCGGGGGTACAAGATGTCTTCGAGGCATCTGAAACATAAAGAATAGTAATATTTGTAAATTGTCCCATAAAATCTGATTGACTTTACGGGGTCCATAATATCAGCAGCAAAAGAGGCACATATACAGGGTGTTTCACTAAGTGTGTTTGCCTCTGTAACTTATAAAATAATGGGTGACAGGAAATTTTAATGCGGTAGGTCAACACAAGAAATGTTACACTTTCTGTGACTTACTATGAATATAGTTTATTGTACCATTTTCCAAAGAGTTACAGCACAAAGATATAATTTTTTAAATGCATTGGATTCGTTGAAACCAGCTGCGTCCAAATCAATTTAAACTACATTCCTATCACTGTTAGTTTGAGAGCTACAACCCTTCAAAGTTTCAGGGGCAGATACCACAAACGCTGCGCATGATGTAATGCCCCTTCTAAATTTGGTGCGGCCGAGTTGTAACGTCGCCGGTATCACGAAGCGAGAAGCTTCCTCGATGCGCTGTATACCCGACAGTTGAAGCCACACAAACAATCGGGGCTCAACATACCACAGTTACTGACAGTTACGGACATTCGTACACGAACAACGAGTACGTTGAAATGTTGCTGATGCTCGGCGAGTGCCAACACGATGCCACTGAAGCAGCCACGGCGTATGCCGTGAGATATCCTAGGCGAAGAGCCCTGGCAGCCATTATGTCATTACGTGCCGAACAACGACTTCGGGAAACAGGCAGCTTGGTAATGCGCCGCAGTAACAGATGAAGAGCTGCAAGAAGTGAAGAGACGGGGGTGTTTGTTTTAGCTGCACTGCGCCACGATCCTAATGTCAGCTTATGAGCCGTTGCTGCAGTCGTTGGAGTCAGTCTCACATCTGTGTGGCGTACAGTGCAAGGCCACGGGTTTCACCCGTACCGCCTGTCACTGACCCAGGAGCTGCATGGGAACGATTTCCGTGCAAGAGTGACATTCTGTGAGTGGGCCATGCGTAATTTCACGATGGAGTCTTTACAAAGTATTATGTACTCTGATGAGTCCACGTTCAAATTATGGTGCAGTGAATCGCCATAACATGCACTACTGGACCGCAGACAATCCTCGGTGGATACAACCTGTCGACCATCAACGTAGGGTGGTCTATTAACGTGTGGTGTGGAATCTTTGGGGATGAAATCATCGGTCCACACTACTTCCCAGGTACACTGACAGGTGAGTTATATCGCGCTTTTATAGCCGACAGTTTGGATGGTCTCCTTGAACATGTGTGTCTACACACGAGAGTTCATATGTGGATGCAGCACGATGTTCACCCAGCCCATTCTGTGCGTGCTGTTGTGGAAGAACTAAACAACAGGTTTGCAGGAAGTTGGCTGGTGCGCCATGGTCCTCTTTCATGGTCCTCAAGATCACCAATTTAACACCAGTAGATTTCTTTTTGTGGGGATATCTAAAGGATCGTGCTTATGTCACTGAGCCCACATCCCCAGATCTAAAATGGCGAATCGAGGACGCATGTCGCTCCGTCACACCGGCGATGTTACATCTCGTCCGCAGATCCTTTCGACGGCGCATTGCATTATGCATTGAGGAACATGGACACACATTTGAATATCTCATGTAAATCAACTTCCCACCGCCATAACATCCATCACCCACCACACAGCCATGTATTATGTACAGCGTGTGGTATCTGCCCCTGAAACTTTGAAGGGTTGTAGCTCCCAAACTAACAGTGATAGGAATGTAGTTTAAATTGATTTGGACGCAGTTGGTTTCAACGAATCCAATGCACGATAAAAAAAACTATTGTTCCATTTAAAAAGTTATATCTTTGTGGTGTAACTCTTTGGAAAATGATACAATAAACTATGTTCATAGCTCCGCAGAAAGTGTAACATTTCTTGTGTTGACCTACCGCATTAAAATTTCCCGTCACCTATTATTTTATAAGTTACAGAGGCAAACACACTTAGTGAAACACCCTGTATACACCCTCGCCATCTTGGGAAAAACGATTTTTCCTACGGTTAGTTTGGTTCGCAACTGACGTTAATTAATGTAAAACGCCATCCCAGCAACAAGCCAAAATCGTACCTTACCTTAGTTTTACTAATAACATGTTAGAAATTTGAGTTTTATTCAAGTAAACACTAACCTTTCAAACTTTTGATGACAGCGAAAAAATTCACAGCACAACTAGACACAACCATGACAGCTACTACGTCTGCGCAATCTCTGGTGAAGTTTGGCAACTGGTTCTAGTAGTTCATTTGCTCTCCACTAGAATTCGTGTCCTGTACTTCCAAATATGTAGGGAGGCCATAATACCAGCAGGGGCCCATTTTTTCACCTTTGCCTCTACAATTTTACTTACGGCTGCGGCGTTGTGTGCTGATATCGGCAACAGCCGTTAGATCCTTTTTTCAAAAATCAGTCACGTAGAATAGGGAGAATAATTCGTTATGTTCAAGATGAAATAAATAATTTATGCTGTTCTGCTCCATAAATTAATCATCCTCCTAAACAGAATAGTTCGTCGTCAACGATACCAAACTAAACCGGTGCCACTGCAAGTAAAGTTTAGCCCAGGTAGGACACAAAAAATTTTTTTTCTTCCTAGCTGTATCCCATACGCTTTTCAATGTCACGGAAAGAAAAGAAGTGCATCTTTCGAGGTGTACAACCACTAAATTATGCATAGAGTAGAAATATCTGTGGAGTGAGCATTGGATTCTGTGCTTCTACTCAACATTCAGCTGGAATTACCAAGTGATATTGGAACAAATACACTCTTTCTACACATTTATTTGCTCTTAGGATTGGTTTGTACCCCAATGGCTGCAAAGAAGCCCCACCTCCTTTTCGCAGAGCAACCACGTAACAAGAAATAATGTCTAAATAAATGTGTCACAGAAGCAACAAGAAAGTTGAGGAAGTGTCGCTAAAAGGGCCATTTACACAGTCATCTGTCTTAACCGAACAAAAAAGGGCCAAGATAAAGTCATCGATTATAGATTATTGCCAATATCAAGTGAAATTCCACCTTAATGTTGAGGACAGGAAATCTGGTCTGAATGCTTACTACTGTGCGAGTCAGAAACTCATCAGAAACCTTCCTGCTTTCATAACTGTCCAGTACAATATTGTGGTTAAAATTTGCAATTACTTACTTTTACTGCGGACTACATTAAGATAGAGAAAGACGTCTTCTTTTGCATAGACGTACTTTGAGTTATAATCCGACTTTCGAATATATAGTTCTATTACACAAGATCCATTTCAACTTCGTGCTTTACGAAGTAATCTCTGCAGGACGAGGGGATATGTATTAGCTGAAAGAGTGGCCGATTCTGCTAACACAGTCAATACCATATTTCATGGAAAGTTCTATACAGACGATCAGCTGACGCCCTTCCTTCAACGATTACCCAGACTTACTTTATCTCACATTGACACCACCATGATAAACAGACAACATTTAAACAGACGTGAACTCTTTCAATATTCGTCGACTTTTCGATAATATCGAGCATTGCAAGAACTACATTTTCCCCAGTGCAACACTGCAACATTCTAATACTTCAGTATATACTTACTGTGAGAGATAAACAGTTTACTACTACGCCAGAGAACCAAAACATGGCGCTGTTATTATCATTACTATTTCTCATCTCAACGATAGAAGTGTTTTCATAAGTTTACGCCAAACAGTCTTAACTGTATGAACACAATCAAACATTGATTTACAGCGTTCCGGTGTAAAGACTTAAATTAACATCACTTTTTGTATGAAAAGCTTTGTGAACATTCATTCAAATGTTTGTATAGCTTATGGGACTCAACTACGGAGTCATTAGTCCCTAAACCTACAAACTACTTACGAACTAACTTACAGTAAGGACGGCACAAATATCCATGCCCGAGGGGGGGATTCGAACACCCGACCGTAGTGGCCGTGCAGACCGTGACTGAAGCGCTTCAGTCCCCTTGGCCACTGCGGCCGGCGAACATTCATTGCTTTCGACAATGACTTCTACTTAAATTTGACATCTTGGCTAGAAGAATTGTGTTTTGTTGTTGTGGTCTTCAGTCCGCTGACAGGTTTGATGCAGCTCTCCACGCTACCCTGTCCTGTGCAAGTCTCGTCAGGCCGCGGTGGAGTAGCCGAGCGGTCTAAAGCGTCTCGCTGCGGAGCGCGCGGATGCTCACCGTGGAGGTTCGAGTCCTCCCTGGGGCATGGGTGTGTGTTTTTGTCCGTAGGTTAGTTTACCTAGGTTTAAGTAGTTTGTAAGCTACGGACTGATGACCACGCAGTTTGGTCCGATAGATTTACAGACATTTGAACATTTGAACAGTCTCGTCATCTGAGAATGTGTTCGGCAACCTACATCCTTTTGAATCTGCTTACTATATTCGTCCCTCGGTCTCCCTCTACGTTTTTACCCCACACGCTTCCTTCTAATGCTAAGTTGACAATTCCGTGATGTCTCAGAATGTGTCCAACCAATCTATCCCTTCTCTTAGAGAGGATATGCCACAAACTCCTTTTCTCCCCGATTCGGTTAAGCATCTCCTCATTAGTTATGCTACTGGAGCAGCGATTTGATTTATAGCATCAGCGTTGATCCGTTTGATGTATAGGACTGGCTTTGTTCCATCAGGTTCCTTGTCTGTAATCTAATGCGGTTAGATCTCATGTAGAAGAAAGCTTATCCTTATTATTGTGTCGGGGATTAAAAAACGGAGATTCAGTTGCCATTCGTGTTAATGTGGAAGATTTGACTGTACGCAGGGAGGCGAACATAATTTATTGGCAGGAACTAGTTGATTTAATAGTGGCACAGTGATTTGGTGGAACCACTAATCCTAACGATTTTGTTCATACCTTTAGGAACTGAAAATCGAAAAAGAATGAGAGCTGTTTCCTTTTTAAATATGCAACCATTATTGTGAGAAACAAGTAGTGACTCTTTCATATAATTAGATGGCAACTGTCGAATGTGCCTTTTGTATGCAATTAATTGGTCTGGATTTGTTAGTTGGAGCCAACAGATGATGAGATATTTTTAGACTTGAGTTTATGTTAAGGTAAAAGTGACAATATAGCCATTTACTTCCAGCGCAGCTGATATGGTTCAGTTAAGTAGTTAAATCAAGAACTTGTTCATCACACTGTGTAATAAGAGCCAGCTATTCAAGACAAGTAAATAAGAAAAATGAGCGAATAGCTCCTGAAACAGGTAAAGAAACGATAAAATTCGTTTCTTGTCTTCTTTACTAGTTCTTGTCAACAGTTTGATATTAATTTGCAGTCGCTTAAAGGTGAAAGACAATTTTATGAGAAAGCAATTTTCAGATGTGATTTACTATTATCGATTCTATAAAGATATATTAATGAATTTGTTAAAAAGTAAAACGCAATCAGACCATGTTAAAAACATTTATGTAATTTCAGTGTTGGTACATCTTGCGTAAGAAAACATCTCTGCCTCCCTGGATTGATAATTCTATGGAATTTTAAACAAAATTATGACAGCTTCCCTGAAGTTTCGTGACTTTACGATCTGTTTACCATGAATATTTAAGTAAAATGAAGTGATTTTGTCTTCTTAGATGAGTCATATAAATCATGAAGAATACAAACAATATAAAAAATATTTGCTGAGTATTATTATTATAATTTCCACAGACTGAGATATAAAGTGTGTATAAATACGGCAAGTACAAGTCGTACTGGATCATACGTGTTTTAAATGGATGCTAAATACAAATAGTGGGAATAAGGAATATTTTACGTATTTCTGGGGTTCATTTAGTGACCCTGAGGAAATTATTGTTCTACTATTGCATGCAGGTGTTGATTATCAGTAATACACAGTGCAATGGATCGATTTATTTACGGTGAGAGTGAAAGCGTTGACAAGGAGTTTAGAATTTATGAGTCTTCACTGTAGAGAATACGCAGTTAGGTCAACTAAAATTAACTACCCTAATCCGTAGTTGGCATGTCATTGGTGGTTAATGAGATTGCATTATGCTTCACAGGTGCTACTGTTTCATATTGCTATCGAAAGGCACATATTCCAAAGACTTTCGTGCTATTTTAGCACATAGTCGACCAAGACGACATGTTTTACAGTCTTGTGCCAGTTGGTTACCATACCAGTCTTTTCTGATTGGTATATACCCAACTTGTAACATTTCGAAATGCGCACACCCAGACCCCTTCCTAAGAGTCAAGTCTAATTTTTTCATCATTCAGTCCCAGAAAACTATACCATCGGTTTAAAGTGCCATAGCATCCACAAATCTAGAATTAAACAAATAGGAACACTTCTGATAAGATGTGTTAGCTGAAAAGCCTATACTAAAACTTTCATATAAACGATTCATATTTTATCTTAACTTTGAATTTTGAGAAGCTATTGTAACAAAATATCTAAAATATAACTTTGCATTTCAAGTATATACTATACAGGCATAAAATATACCTTGTTTGATTACAATCTCAAAGTTATATTTTGTAATCCACGATCACATATGACGAAATTACGAAAATCACATATAAAAAGTGCCATCAGAACCATTATGAAGTACTGATAACGAATCAAATACTCACACACACAAAAAATACAGAATAGTCGATAAAAACCAGTAATTAGACTACACACTACACACTTGAACCGAATGTAAACGTGATCATAAACAAATAAACTATCTACACATGAATGTTATCTGTGTATCACATTAATTAACAAAATTTTGCACTGTTATTGAGTAAATGGAAGGGTTGAATTAACCTAAGTCAAAATAAATATCATGACTACTGCACATCTTAAACTTCATTTACAACCACATAGCACGACACATATTTTATTTATCAAGATAAATTGTGAGTAGTCCATTTAATACATATCCCACTGCAAAAAATGTTTCATAATCTGAAAGTTACTTTGAATTACAGATCGAGGTAGATGGGCAATGTCTCTGAAGCATGATTGACACTTGACTTCAAGAGGTGAAAAATAGCAGTTGACTTTTGATACCTATGAAAAATGTTTAAATAATAAGTGTAATACTTTCCGTTAATGAATTGTTTTAAGAAGAATAAAATCAAATACGAAATACTGCGTTAAAAAGTTATTATAGTCGGTAAACAGAAAGTCCATCTCCTGAAAATTTATAACTGCACTGAACGTCAAGATTGCAAAAATTCGGGAGACTACTCTGACCAGATGACAAAGGGTAAGTGAAACTAAGTAATCTTCTCTTATAATTTTTGAATCCTCTGTAACGACCTGCTAAATTAACAAACTCTCATCCCAAATTCTGCAACCTATTCAGATGATTTTATTATAATCTGACGCAATGTCGGTTAGGAGTGCAACTGGAATAAATTATTTGATAGGGAAAACAAATGTATTCCAAGCCACAGTTACTTGTTAAAAAAGATGGAGTGATGGTGGCTCATTTTGAAAATATGAGTTACACTCTGCAAATTAAGAGTTGCCAGTCTTATTTAAAAGGGGAGGAATGACAAATGGTGACTGTGAACTGAACACAGAGTGTTTATATACTGAGTTGCAATCAGTTTTGAACTTGTATTCAGCTCGGCCAGGTATGAGAGTATAGTCGTGTGCTTAAATTAGATATTTTAAATATTCTCATTATTTCAAATAGTACAAAATGCTTAATTACAGTTGCGTATGGAGCTCCTTACACAGAGGAAGCACTTTCGAATTGACGAAAGTTGCTTGACTATTTTCCTAGATTAGAACAATGTTACTACAAGGTAATTTTAATTTTTGACTTTTATTCCGTTTTATCAATATATAAAATGGGAGAAAATTTTTGTAGAATGTGATTGACGATGCATTACCAGTTGAATAATAGGAGGAAGAGTAATGCACAATTTTTCGTTTTATATTTTTAGTTTGAATAGGACTGACCATTGTAAAGCACAGGCTACTGTACAAACTTGGTCGAGAGACAACTGTTGACCAGAACGACACCAGTAGCAGGGTGTGAAATCTACGGTCACCAGTTCGCCATTGGCGGCCGAAATTTGGCAGCTGGCGATCTGAGCGTACAAATAAATTTTATTTCCTGAAAACACCGGAGCTAGGTCCAGAGTTGTACAGGCGTGAAGAGGTAAGCGGTAATTAGATTGATAAGTAAAAGTGAACATCTATATCCGGGTAGTTGTACCAGTATTTTTAATTTTTTAACATTATTTCTTGGTATTAGTGCAAACAACAGATCTCACTGAAGGCCAGTTTTGTTTTCACGTATCGGCTACCGTGCTTTCTCCGTACGCTTTAGGTTTGTTGAGGGTTCACGTGTATGTGCAGTGCAGTGTATTGGCTGCAGCCTCTGCTGCTTCTGTCTACTCGGCGTGGCCGTTTCCTGCATGAGCGAGGTTCGGTTAGCGACCTGATTGGCAGACTCCATTCGGAAATTTATTTCTGACGCTCCAAGCTCCCGATTCGCAAATGCGCAGAGCTATCTGAGTTTGGAGTGGGGGTAGACTCGTGTGATTTCCTTGTTATTTGTGGTGGGTTCTTAAGTCTTGGAGGCTTTGCCCCACTATCAGCTTGTCTGATAATGGGCTGAATAGAACCGCGACTCTTATGGGCCGGATCTCAAACAGATCATCATAGTTACACTTGCTACCAACTCAAAAACTACAGAGCTTTTAATGCAAATTCCAATAAGATTAAACTTTCCGAGGTATAAATATCCATACCCTCCAAGTAGTGCAATAGCACAGGCTCTTGACAAGGTTTATCCTGGACAACTCTACACTGAGACAAAGAAGCACAGGATTTGTTCCAACACATGGTCTATCAGGTTCAAGATTCTAAATAATTCTAATAACTTTTAGTACAACCAGCACTGAGAGGTTTTTTTTTTAAGGAGGTTTTTCCTCAGTTTAGCATAAAGCGGATAACCTCCCATGTCAGTCTTTATGAGAGAAACCTAATATATAAATTAGATCCAAGCCTAACTTTAAATAAATTGTGTCACAACAGAATTAAAGTTCCTCTTTGGCTCAAACGAACATTAAGTTCGAAAACGGGACTGCCACCTCGTCAGGGATGGAATGATTATATATATATAATCATTTTGCAGCCAAGATCGCATTTTTCATTTATTATGTTACCGGTTTCGGCGTGCTCGACGCCATCTTCAGACCTGTCGTAATTTACATAACTTCACGACATTTTTTATATACTAAAAGAGTACATCCAGGTTAAGGCATCACCAAACATGCAATTACTAGTCACAAATAAAATATATACATCCATCTTCTAATGGTTCTGAAGCGAAGTACTTCAAAGTCTCAGAACCATTAGAAGATGGATGTATATATTTTATTTATGACTAGTAATTTTATGTTTGGTGATGCCTTAACCTGGATGTACTCTTTTAGTATATACAAAATTTTGTGAAGTTTTGTAAATTACGATAGGTCTGAAGATGGCGTCGAGCACTCCGAAACCGGTAACATAATAAGTGAAAAATGCGATCTTGGCTGCAAAATCATTATTAAACAATTACAGATCGCCCCAGCGAAATATGAGTTCCTTATCATCCGCGAGAATTCAACCAGTATTGGTACGAAAAAGTCTAAGCACAACAAGCACCGAACACTAAGTGCTGAAACCAGCGTACAGGGCTTGGATGAAGACAGACACTTGAGGATTTGCTGGTAGCATCTGTGAATGGGCCGCCTCTGTCTGAGTTTGTCCCAAACATGTCACTGATACGTGGTGCTTGGCAGCAAAAAAGATAAAAATGAAGTGCTAGGCCGCTACACTATGGTACAAGTATGTATTTTTCTATTAAAGAATTGAAATTAAACAGTATGGTATTACCTGTAAATTTATTGTTGAAAAAGTGACGGGGGAGAAACGGAAAGTATTTCATATTCAAATAAAGGGGTTGTGGCGACCACAGTTGTTAGACTGACCGGTGGTTTCAGAATTGAAATTTGGCACCCTGACGTACAGGATCATATTTTATAACGTTCTTCCAACCATTTTCATAACTGTAATGTATCTTATTTTATATTGCTGTCTAATCTTTGTATTTTTATAAATAGTCCTTATGGTGGTTGATTTTAGCAATATAGAGCAGTTGAGAATGACGGCATAGTACGTCGAAACTAGCTGTGCATTAGATGTGAGGTCATTAAAAGAATTCTTTTAACAAGCAACTGTAGCTTAGAATACATTGGTTTTTTCCTGTCAAACTATTCAGAGGAGTTTGGGGTAGTTAACAACACACAGATTTACAATGTAAATAGAAATATACAGTCCCTGAGACAGGTTTTCGTCTCGAATATGTCAAAGACATTAAATATAAATCTGAAGCACAAAATTAAAATTTGTGATGCGACCGGGAATCGAATCAGGAACTCCTTGCTTACTAGGCAGACGTCTTACCGCTAGACCACCGTATCACTAGCAATTAATGCGCCTCGGAATAGCCGAAGCACGATTTCTTTTACATCAAACTTTAATTCAGCTTCTGTGTTCCAGAGAATATTGCCATTACTGCCAAGGCTCTCCATGCAGCGTAATATCACCCCGGCGGTAGACATATTGGAACATTCCAGTCTAAGGTAATATAAATATCATTGTAAATAGAAATATACAGTCCCTGAGACGGTTTTTCTTCTCGAATATGTCAAAGACATTAAATACTAATTTGAAGCATTGAATTAAAATTTGTGATGCGAAAGGGAATCGAACCCAGACATCTATGCTTACTATGCAGACGTCTGACCTCTAGTCCACCACATCACTCATAATAGTCTATTTACATTGCTATTTGTATCACGTTAGACAGGAATGTTCCAATATGTCCATTGCCGAGTTGCTATTCCGCTGCATGGAGAGCCTTGGCAGTAGTGGCAATTATCTATGGAACACAGAAGCTGAATTAAAGTTTGTGACGTGAAGTAAATCGTGTTTAGAGTATTCCCAGGCTCCTTAGTCGCTACTGATGCGGTGGTTTAGCGGTAAGACATCTGCCTAATTAGAATGGAGGTGGTGTTGTTGTGGTCTTCAGTCCAGAGACTGGTTTGATGCAGCTGTCCACAATACCCTATCCTGATCAAGCCTCTTCATCTCCACATAAGAACGGCAACCTACATCTGTTTGAATCTGCTTACTGTATCCAATTCTTGGTCTTCCTCTGCGGTTTTTACCCCACACACTTCCCTCCAACGCTAAATTCATAATTCCTTGATGTTTAAGAATGTGTCCTACCAATCTATCCCTTCTTTTAGTCAAGGTATGCCAGAAATTTCTTTTCTCCCCAATTCTGTTCAGTACCTCCTCATTAGTTACGCGATCCACCCACTTAATCTTCAGCATTCTTCTGTAGCACCACATTTCAGAAGCCTCAATCCTCTTCCTGTCTGCACTGTTTATCGTCCATGCTTCACTCTCACACAAGGCAACACTCCATACAAATGCCTTCAGAAAGGACTTCCTCAGGCTTAAATCAATATTCGATGTTAACCAATTCCTCTTCTTCAAGAACGCTTTTCTACCCATTGCCATTCTGCATTTTATATCCTCTGTACAGCGACCATCATTTGTTATTTTACTGCCCAAGTAACAAACTCATCTACCTAATCTAATTCCTTCAACATCACCTGATTTTCTTAGAGTGCACTCCATTACCCTAGTTTTGCTCTTGTTAATATTCGTCTTATATGCAGCTTTCAGCACACTGTCCATTCTGTTCAATAGCTCTTCCAGGTCCTTTGCTGTATCTGACAGAATTACTATGTCATCGGCAAATTCTTCGTGCTGAACTTTAATTCCTTCTCCAAATTTCTCCTTGCTTTCCTTTATAGCTTGCTCAATGTACAAATTGAACAACAATGGAGAAAGACTACAACCCTGTCTTACTCCCTTCCCAACCACTGCATCCTTTTCATGCTCTTCAACTCTGACAACCGCTGTCTGGTTTTTGTACAAGTTGTAAATAACCTTACGTTTCCTATATTTTACTCCTGCTTGCTTCAGAACTTGAAAGAGTTTATTCCAATCAACATTGTCAAAAGTCTTCTCCAAATCTACAAAAGCTAGAAATGTAGGTTTGCCTTTTCTTAATCTATCTTCTAGGATAAGCCGTAAAGTGAGTATTGCGTCCCGTGTTCCTACATTTCTCCTGAACCCAAACTGATCTTCCCCGAGGTCGGCTTCTACCAGCTATTCCAACATTCTGTAAGTAATTCGTGTTAATATTTTGGAACCATGACTTATTAAACTGATGGTTCTGTAGTTTTCACACCTGTCTGCACCTGCTTTCTTTGGAATTGGGATTTTAAGACTGGAGGTACAGGTTTGATTCCGGGCCGCATCACAAATTTTAATTCAACGCTTCAGATTTGCAAACTATAACCCGTCGTCCGATGTTGATGCAGTATGCAGCCAGTACGCTAGCGGAGACGCAGGTGCGGCACTGACCGGTGAGGAGGCAGAAGACGGCGACGCTGGCCGCTGCGGCCATCAGGGCGCTGACCACGCCGGGCCAGCGGCGGCCGAGCCTGGCGGCGAACCAGTTGACCAGCAGGTAGGCGCACAGCTTGGCCGCGCCCTGCGCCGCGATGCCCAGGAACGGGTTGGCGCTCAGCCGGCTGACGGCGATCACCGGCGAGTACATGGTCAGCAGGTGCGTCGACCTGCCAACACGCCGTCAAGCTGTGCACACTCCGGCTCCCCGCTCAGGCTTTCTCATAATGTACCACACAGCTAAACCATAAGTGGTACAGCTGGGTCGCAGGAACACGATGGAAATTTCTGTTTTCCAGAGCTGAGATCTTCATCTACATATCTACATAGATACTCTGAAAATCACATTCAAGTGCCTGGCAGAGGGTTCATTAACCACTTTCATAACTTTTCTCTATCGTTCCATTCTCTAAAAGCGCGGGAAGAAACAACACCTAAATCGTTCCGTTTTCGATCTGATTTCTCTTATTTTATTGGGATGGTCATGTCTCCCTAAGTAGGTGGGTGCTAGCAAAATATTTTCACATTCAGAACTAAAAGTCGGTGATTGAAACTTTACAAACAGATCACGCCGCAATGAATAACGTCTTTCTTTTAATGATTTCCACACCAATTCTTGCAACATTTCCGTGACGCTTTCCCCCCCGTAACGTGATAAAACAAAACGAGTTCCTCTTCTCTGAACCTTTTCAATGACTTCTGTCAGTCCCACCTGGTGAGAGTCCCACAAGGGCAATAGTACTCCAGGAGAGGACGCACAAGTATGATGTAGGCAGTCTCTTTCATGGAGCTGGTGCATCTTCGAAGCGTTCTGCCGATGAAACGTAACCTTTGGTTCGCCTTCCCCACAATATTTTCTATGTGTTCTCTCCAGTCAAAGTTGTTCGTAATTGTAACTCCTAGGTACTTGGTAGAATCTACGACCTTAAGGTTTGACTGATTTATCGCGTAATTAAATTTCAGCGGATTTCTTTTAGTGGTCACGTGTATTACTTCACACTTTTCTTTATTTAGTGTCAATTGCCAATTTTCGCACCATGCAGAAATTTTGTCTAAATCGCTTTGCAGTTGCTTTTGATCTTCAGTTGACTTCACTAACCGATAAACGACAGCATCATCCGCGAACAGTCTAAGGGAGCTATTCAGATTGTTTCCTAAATCGTTTATAAACACGAGGAAGAGTAGGGGACCTACAACGCTTCCCTGTGGAACGCCAGATATCACTTCTGTTTTACTCGATGACTTACCGTCAATTACAACGAACTGTGTACTTTCTGATACGAAATCGTGAATCCAATCGCACAATTGGGGAGATATTCCATAAGCACATAATTTCATAAGAAGCCGCTTGTGGGGTACAGTGATCCCTTGTCGATGGCACTTAACACTTCATGTGAATAAAGGGCAAGCTGTGTTTCGCAAGAGTGATACTTTCTGAATCCGTGTTGACTACTGGTTAATAGGTCGTTCTCTTCGAGGTAGTTCATAGCACTGACTTGCTTCTCCCTGCACTCTCTTTGCATTCAGTCCGCTACCAGCCCACCACATTGTTGCAGGTGTGTCTTTGTTAGTTTCGTGTATGTACAGGATGTTTCACTAAGTGTGTTTGCCTCTGTAACTTATAAAATAATAGGTGCCGAGAAATTTTAATGTGGTAGGTCAACACAAGAAATGTTACTAATTCTGCGGAGCTATGAACATAGTTCATTGTATCGTTTTCCAAAGAGTTACAGCACAAAGATATAATTGTTTAAATGGAACAATAGTTTTTTCTATCGTGCATTGGATTCGTTGAAACCAGCTACGTCCAAATCAATTTAAACTACATTCTTATCACTGTTAGTTTGGGAGCTACAACCCTTCAAAGTTTCAGGGGCAGATACCACAAACGCTGCGCATAATGCAATGCACCTTCTAAATGTGCTGTGTCCGAGTTGTAACGTCGCCGGTGTCACAGAGCGAGAAGCTTCCTCGATGCGCTGTTAGACTGCCGACTGTCGCCGCACACTGCCGTATACCCGACAGTTGGAGCCACACAAACAACCGGGGCTCAATATACCACAGTTACTGTCATCAGATGACGATGGCATACACGAACAACGAGTACGTTGACATGTTGCTAATGCTCGGCGAGTGCCAACACGATGCCACTGAAGCAGCCACGGCGTATGCCGTGAGATATCCTAGGCGAAGAGCCCCGGCAGCCATTACGTTCGTACGTGCCGAACTACGACTTCGGGAAACAGGCAGCTTGGTAATGCGCGGCAGTAGCAGACGAAGACCTGCAAGAAGTGAGGAGACGGAGGTGTTTGTTTTAGCTGGACTACACCACGATCCTCATGTCAGCTTACGAGCCGTTGCTGCAGTCGCTGGTGTCAGTCTCACATCTGTGGCGTGTAGTACACGGCCACAGGTTTCACCCGTACCGCCTGTCAATGGCCCAGGAGCTGCATGGGAACGATTTCCGTGCAAGAGTGACATTCTGTGAGTGAGACATGCTTAATTTCACCCTTGGGTCTTTATAAAGTGTTATGTTCTCTGATGAGTTCACGTTTACAAATTATGGTGCAGTGAATCGTCATCACATCACTGAGTTGCAGACAATCCTCGGTGGGTACGACCTGTCGACCGTCAACGTAGGTGGTCTATTAACGTGTGGTGTGGAATCCTTGGGGATGAAATCATCGGTCCACACTACTTCCCAGGTACACTGACAGGTGAGTTATATCGCGCTTTTATAGCCGATAGTTTGGGTGGTCTCCGTGAACCTGTGTGTCTACACACGAGAGTCCATATGTGGATGCAGCACGATGGTCATCCAGCTCATTCTGTGCGTGCTGTTGTGGAAGAACTAAACAACAGGTTTGTAGGAAGATGGTTGGGGCGCCATGGTCCTCATTCATGGTCCGCAAGATCACCAATTTAACACCAATAGATTTCTTTTTGTGGGGACATCAAAAGGATCGTGTTTATGTCACTAAGCCCACATCCCCAGATGATCTAAAATGGCGAATCGACGACGCATGTCGCTCCGTCACACCGGCGATCTTACATCTCGTCCACAGATCCTTTTGACACCGCATTGCATTACGCATTGAGGAACATGGTCACACATTTGAATATCTCGTGTAAATCAACTTCCCATCGCCATAACATCCATCACCCACCACACAGCCATGTATTATGTACAGCTTTTTTTAGAAAAGATATCAAAAATTCCATTTGTGTAAGGATAGGCATGACCTTCTCCAAGCATCAGGTACATTCCCATCTCACAGTGAAGGCTGTGCTACTGAATCAAAGGGGAAAAGATGCTCAGTGTGCCCATCTAAGGAGGACAGGAAAGCATCACGGGAGTGTACCGATGAGGAACACCATTGTGTTTGGAATGTTCCACTGTTTTATGTCCAAACTGATCCTGTAGTTTGGATGGATAAATGACTGAAATGGACTGGTGAAGACGCTGAATAGTTAAAAACGTAAATGCTGCCGCAGTTCCTGCTATCGTAAGCGGCTGAAAATGTCCTACTACAATCGTTCCAAAAGTTGTGCCTGCAGTAATTTTTTATATTGATCTTAATCTTTTCTTCTGGTTTGCTGTAGGAAAGCATAGTCTATTCCGTGTTTAAATGTGAAGTTTCAATTGTGTAGCTAACTATTTGTGCCTGATGTGTAGGACTTCGGGAAAGAATGTGTAACACCTTTCATATTTTATGCACTTCCTTTTTTTTTCTTTTTTTTCCTTCTGTTTTCTTGTAGTGATATGCAGTCCGCAGACTGGTTTGATGCAGCTCTCCACGCTACCCTGTCCTGTGCAAGTCTCGTCATCTGAGAATACGTTCGGCAACCTACATCCTTTTGAATCTGCTTACTATATTCGTCCCTCGGTCTTCCTTTACGATTTATACCACCACACTCTTCCTTCTAATGCTAAGTTGATAATTCCTTGATGTCTCAGAATGTGTTCAACCAATCTATCCCAAATCTTGGTCAGGAAGTGCCAAAAACTCCTTTTCTCCCCCATTCGATTAAGCACCTCCTCATTAGTTACGTGATGTACCCATCTAATTTTCATCATTCGTCTGTAGCACCACATTTCAAAAGCTTCTATCATCTTTTTATCTGAACTCCTTATCGTCCACGTTTCACTCCCATACACTCCAGACAAATGCTTTCCGGAAGGACTTCCTAACATTTCAATTAATATTGGATGTTAACAAATTTCGTTTCTTCAGAAACGCTTTTCTTCCCATAGCTATTCTCCATTTTATATCTTCTTTACTTCGGCCATCATAAGTTATCTTGCTACCCAAAAAATAAAATTCATCTACTACTTTTATTCTCTCATTACTTAAACTAATTCCTTCAGCATCGCCTGATTTTCTGACATTGCATTCCATTACCTTCGTTTTACTCTTGTTAATGTTCATCTTATATCTTCCTTTCAAGACACTGTCCATGCCATTCAATTGCTGCTCCAGATCTTTTCAGAATTACTATGTCATCGGCAAACCGCAATGTTTTTATTTCTTCCCCCTGCACTTTAATGCCCTCTCCAAATTTTTTCTTCCATTCCTTCACTGCCTGTTCAATGTACAGATTGATTCCAGGTCCTTTGCTGTACCTGACAGAATTACTATGTCATCGGCAAAACGCAATGTTTTTAATTCTTCGCCCTGAACTTTAATTCCTTCTCCAAATTTCTCCTTGCTTTCCTTTATAGCTTGCTCAATGTACAAATTGAATGACATTGGAGCAAGGCTACAACCCTGTCTTACTCCCTTCCCAACCTCTGCGTCCCTTTCTTGCCCTTCGACTCTAATAACCACTGTCTCGTTTTTGTATAGGTTGAATATAACTCTTCGCTCCCTATATTTTACCCCTGCTACCTTTAGAATTTGTAAGAGCGTATTCCAATAGACATTTTCAAAAGCTTTCTCCAAATCGACAAACGCTAAAAACGTAAGTCTCCCTATCTTCTAAGATAAGTCGTAATGTGAGAATTGCCTCCCATGTTCCTACATTTTTTCTAAATCCAAACTGATCTTCCCCGAGGTCGTATTCCACAAGTTTTTCCATTCGTCTGTAAATAATTCGTGTTAGTATTAAAGTGATAGTTTTGTAATTTTCACACTTGTCTGCACTTGCTTTCTTTGGAATTGGAATTACGATATTCTTCTCGAAGTCGGAGAGTATTTCCCCTGTCTCACACATTTTGCATACCAGGTGATACAGTTTTTTCACGACTGGTTCTCCTAACGATATCAGCAGTTCAGACGGAACATCGTCTACTCCAGGGGCCTTGTTTCGACTCAAGTCCTTCAGCGCTCTGTCAAATTCTTCTCGCAGTATCATATGTCCTATCTCATCTTCCTCCACTTAGTCTTCCATTTCTAGAATACTGCCTTCAAGTTTATTTCCTTTGTATAGGCCCTCTATATATTCTTTCCACTGTTAAGCTTTCCCCTCTTTGCTTAGTACCGGTTTTCCGTCTGAGTTCTTGATATTCATACAACTGCATTTCTTGTCTCCAAATATCTCTATTATTTTCCTGTAGGCGGTATCTATCTTTCCCCTAGTTATGCATTCTTCTACTGTTCTGCATTTGTCCTCTAGCCATTTCTGCTTAGCCAGTCTGCACTTCCTGTCAATCTCATTTTTCAGACGTTTGTACTCCCTTTTGCCTGTTTCACTTGCTGAATTTTTATATTTTCTCCTCTCATCAAATAAGTTCAGTATATCCTGTGTTATCCAGGGATTTCGATTAGGCCTTGTCCTTCTGCCTATATGATCCTCTGCTGCCTTCACTACCCTGTCACCTAGAGCTACCCGTTCTTCTCCTATTGTATTACTTTCCCCCTTTTCAGTCAATACTTGCCTAATGCTTCCTCTGAAACTCTCAGCCATCTCTGGTTCCTTCAATTTGTCCAGGTTCCATCTCCTAACTTTTCTACCTTTCTGCAGTCTCTTAAGTTTTAATCTGCAGTTCATAACCAATAAGTAATGGTCAGAGTCTATATCTGCTCCTGGATATGTCTTACAGTTTAGAACCTCGTTTCTAAATCTATTCCTTGCCATTATAAAGTCAATCTGGTACCTTCCAGTGTCTCCTGGTCTCTTCCACGTATGCAGCCTTCTTTCATGATGATTAAACCAAGTGTTGGTGATCACTAAATTGTGCTCTGCACAAAATTCTACCAAGCGATCTTCTCTTTCATTTCTTTTTCCCAGTCCATATTCACTTACAACATTTCCTTCTCTTCCCTTTCCTACTACCGAGTTCCAGTCCCCCATCACAATCAAGTTTTCGTCTCCCTTAACTTTCTGAATGATTTCTTTTATCTCCTCATACATTTTTTCAATATCCTCATCATCGGCCGTGCTAGTTGGCATATAAACTTGCAGTACTGTTATAGGTGTTTGTTTCGTGTCTATCTTTACTACGATAATGCTTTCACTACATCTACATCTACATGTATACTCTGCAAATCACATTTAAGTGCCTGGCAGAGGGTTCATTAACCACTTTCATAACTTTTCTCTACCGTTCCATTCTCTAATAGCGCGCGGGAAGAAAGAACACCTAAATCGTTCCGTTTTCGATCTGATTTCTCTTATTTTATTGGGATCGTCATGTCTCCCTAAGTAGGTGGGTGCTAGCAAAATATTTTCACATTCAGAAGTAAAAGTCGGTGATTGAAACTTCGCAAACAGATCACGCTGCAATGAATAACGTCTTTTTTTAATGATATCCACCCTAATTCGTGCAACATTTCCGTGACGCTTTCCCCCCGTAACGTAATAAAACAAAACGAGCTGCCCTGCTCTGAACCTTCTCAATATCTTCCGTCAGTCCCATCTGGTGAGGGTCCCACAAGGGGCAATAGTACTCCAGGAGAGGACGCACAAGTGTGATGTAGGCAGTCTCTTTGGTGGAGCTGGTGCATCTTCAAAGCGTTCTGCCAATGAAAAGTAACCTTTGGTTCGCCTTCCCCACAATATTTTCTATGTGTTCTCTCCAGTCAAAGTTGTTCGTAATTATAACTCCTAGGTATTTGGTAGAATTTACGACTTTAAGGTTTGACTGATTTATCGCGTAATTGAAGTTCAGCGGATTTCTTTTAGAGGTCATGTGTATTACTTCACACTTTTATTTATTTAGTGTCAATTGCCAATTTTCGCACCAAGTAGAAATTTTGTCTAAATCGCTTTGCAGTTGCTTTTGATCCTCTGTTGACTTCATAACCGATAAACGACAGCATCATCCGCGAACAGTCTAAGGGAGCTATTCAGATTATGTCCTAAATCGTTTATAAACACGACGAAGAGTAGGGGACTATAACGCTTCCCTGTGGAACGCCAGATATCACTTCTGTTTTTCTCGATGACTTACCGTCAATTACAACGAAATGTGTCCTTTGTGATAGGAAATCGTCAATCCAATCGCACAATTGGGGAGATATTCCATAAGCACGCAATTTCATTAGAAGCCGCTTGTGGGGTACAGTATCAAAAGCCTTCCGGAAATTCAGAAATATGGAATCGATTTGAGATCCCTTGTCGATGGCACTTAACACTTCATGTGAAGAAAGGGCAAGCTGTGTTTCGCAAGAGCGATACTTTCTGAATCCGTGCTGTCTATTGGTTAATAGGTCGTTCTCTTCGAGGTAGTTCATAATATTCGAACAAAGTATATGTTCCAAAATCCTACTGCAACTCGACGTCAATGAGATAGGCTTGTAATTTTGGGGATCACTCCTATTGCCTTTCTTGAATTTTGGAGTAACTTGGGCAACTTTCCAGTCTTTGGGTACGGATCTTTCGCTGAGTGATCGGTTGTAAATTATAGCTAAGTACGGAGCTATTGCATCAGCATACTCTGAGAGGAATCTAGTTGGTATACAATCTGGCCCGGAAGATTTATTTTTGTTTAGTGACTTAAGTTGTTTTACTACTCCAGGAACATCTACTTCTAAGTTTCGCATGCTGGCAGCTGTTCTTGGATTGAAGACTGGAGTGTTCACTTCGTCTTCTTTGGTGAAAGAATTTCGGAAAGCTGTGTTTAGTAATTCTGCTTTAGCAGTACTGTCGTCGGTAGTATTACCATTGCTATCGCGTAGTAAAGGTATTATTTGTGTTTTGCCGTTAGTGTACTTCACATATGACCAGAATTTCTTTGGATTTTCTACAAGATTACGAGACAGGATTTCGTTGTGGAAACAACTATACGATTCTCGCATTGAAGTCCGCGCTAGGTTGCGAGTTTCAGTAAAAGATTGCCAGTCTTGTGGATTCTGTGTCTTTTTAAATTTTGCATGCGTTTTTCTTTGTTTCTGCAACAGTGATCTGACCTGTTTTGTGTACCACGGGGGGTCAGCCCCCTCTTTTATTAATTTATTTAGTATAAATCTCTCGATTGCTACTGATATTATGTCTTTGAAAGTAAGCCACAATTGATCTACACTCGCATTTTTAGTTTTGAAGGACTGGAGACTATCACTCAGGAAAGTGTGAAGCGAATTTTTATCTGCTTTATTGAATAGATATATTTTTCGTTTATTTTTGGTGCGTTTGGGAATTTCGATATTCAGTCTCGCTACTACAACTCGATGTTCGCTAATCCCTGTATCTGTTTTGATGCTCTTTACTATCTCGGGATTATTTGTTGCTAGGAGATCAAGAGTATTTTCGCAACCACGTACTATTCTAGTGGGTTCATGAACTAACTGTTCGAAGTAGTTTTCAGAAAAAGCATTCAGAACTAGTTCGGACGATGTTTTATATTTGCCCCCGGTTTTGAATACGTAATTATGCCAACATATCGAGGGTAAATTAAAGTCGCCACCGATTATAACAGTATGCTTATTTGAAATATGATTCAAGCTTTCTTTGAACATTTCGGCAACCGCATCGTCTGAGTCAGGAGGCCGATAAAAAGATCAAATTATTAATTTATTCCGGTTGTCAGGTATAACCTCCACCCAGACCAACTCACAGGAAGTATCTGCCTCAATTTCGCTGCAGGATAAACCGTTTGTAACAGCGATAAACACGCCACCCCCTGTTTTATTTATTGTATCCTTTCTGAAGACCATTTGGCCGTTTGAAAAAATTTCGGCCGAATTTATCCAGCTTTCAGAACCTATATCGATTTGTGCCTCAGTACTTTCTATCAGCGCTTGGAGCTCTGGAACTTTCCCAATACAGCTACGACAATTTACAACTGTTACACCAATGGTTTTTAGGTCTGCTTTCTTCCCGTGTCTGACCTGCCCCCTTTGAGACTGAAACCCATTTTGTGTATTCCCGAGGCCATCTAACCTAAAAAACTGCCCAGTCCACGCCACACAGCCCCCGCTACCCGTGTAGCCGCTTCCTGAGTATAGTGGACTCCTGACCTATTTAGCGGAACCCGAAAACCCACCACCCTTTGGCGCAAGTCGAGGAATCTGCAGCCCACACGGTCGCAGAACCGTCTGAGCCTCTGATTCAGACCCTCCACTCGGCTCTGAACCAAAGGTCCGCAGTCAGTCCTGTCGACAATGCTGCAGATGGTGAGCTCCGCTTTCATCTTGCAAGCAAGACTGGCAGTCTTAACCACTTCTGATAGCCGCTCAAAACCAGAGAGGATCTCTTCCGATTCAAAGCGACACACATCATTGGTCCCGACATGAGCCACCACCTGCAGCTGGCTGCACCCTGTGCTCTTCATGGCACTCGGAAGGAGCCGTTCCACATCTGGAGTGACTCCCCCCGGTATGCACACGGAGTGCACATTGGATTTATTCCCCTCCGTAGCAGCCATTTTCCTAAGGGGCTCCATCACCCGCCTAACGTTGGAGCTCCCAACTACCAACAAACCCACCCTCTGTGATTGCCCAGATCTTGAAGGCAGAGGGGCGAGTACAGGACAAGCGACACCATCCGCATCAGGAACATCCCCTGCCACAGACAGCGCCTCGAATCTGTTGGCAAGACTAACCGGGGAGGCCTCCACTTCGGTCCTCCGGGAAGTCTTACGCTGCCTGACACGCGCTGAGGGGACCTCCCAATCCACCACGGATTGGGGGGCTACCTCCTCGCGGGCTGTGAGCGGGCTGACCACAGCCGCAGGCCGATCGGAGGGCACAACAGACGCACAGGGCGTCTTCTGCACCCCCGCGAGCGGCCCACAACAGCGGCGCCCACCCACCGCAGTCTCAAGCGTTGCCAGCGAAGCCAACGCCGCCTGAAGCTGCGAGCGAAGAGTCACCAACTCTGCCTCCATCCGTTCGCAGCAGTCACAGTTTCTAGCCATTCTAAAAACCTTTGTTTCTTCCAAGTAAGTACTTTAGAGGACACAGTAGTTTGATAAACAGTGAGCTTTGCAAAGTATAAACCTAACGCTGAACTGTTTATTAACGGCGAATCTGAAAAATATATACGCGAGCTAATAAATCAAAAATTCGGTAACTGAACTGACAAATAAACGCGATTCTTAATAAACAAACACGCGAGCACACTAAAGTATAAAGAGCTGCAAGAGAAAGCACACACGAAATGTAAATAAGTCGCTTCTATTAAGAAGCCGGTTACCGTACAATGTAGAGCTGCACGTGTGCACTGGCCGCCGGTCACTGAGCAACTATGCTGTTCATAGTAACTTACCCACATTACTATTTTCTTATTCATTATCAGACCTATTCCTGTGTTACCACCAACTGATTAAGTATTGATAACCTTACCCAAGAGGACGCCATCAATATATACTCATACAGTAGAGCTGCATGTCCTCTGGAGAAATAATGACTGTAGTTTCCCCTTGCTTTCAGCCGTTCGCAGTAGCTGTGTGGCAGAGCCACATTAGCTGATGTTACAAGGCCAGCTCAGTCAATCATCCAGACTGTTGCCCCTGTAACTACTGAAAAGGCTGCTGCCCCTCTTCAGGAACCACACGTTTGTCTGGCCTCTCCACAGATACCCCTCCGCTGTGGTTGCACCTACGGTACGGCTATCTGTATCGTTGAGGCACGCAAGCCACCCCACCTCAGCAATGTCTGTAGTTCATGGGGGTGTTTTTCTTTTCTAACAGTTGTATTTTTTTCTACCTATAGGAATCCTCACGTAGTATGTTAGTTACGGTAATTTTAACAACTGGTACACCAAAAAATTGTAACGCATAAGGTACACCTTGGTCCTCAGGACCCACATAAGGTTTGAATATGTTATAGTTAAATATTTTGACATAGTTAGGAAAGATAGTGTTAAATGACACATTGCTGACAATCGCCAAAATCATGGTATCTATACAGGATGGCAGAAAAATATTTGTGTAGCACTCATAAAATTGTATAATCTGAAAGAAAATTTTTGTACAGTACACAGTGATTGTAAAAATTTTATAGTTTATTAATTAATAATTGTATAACTTAACAGAAACAAAATGTTGTGCAGCACTAAGATATTGTATTAAAAGGGAAAAAAACACCCTACAGAGGGATTTATTGCCCATATGTGAGTGAGAGAGAAGTAGAATGACAACATCGCCACCTGGCGGATTCTCCACTTAAAAAGTTTGTAAAAGATGTGGTGAGTGTGAAGATAGTGTACTCATTTCTGTTTTATCAAAATGCTTGATGAATATTAATTCCACTGTCTTGCTGTAGCCTTAGATAATGACGAAACGTCGAAACGTGGAAGACCTCAATAAATTGAAATTTGTGGTCAAGACTCTAAAGTTTATTTCTTTATTATATTTTATTATTTATTTTATTTTATTTATTATATTTTCACTCTGCAGCGAAGTGTACACCGATATGAAACATCCTGGCAGATAAAAAACTGTGTGCCGAGCCGGAATTCGAACCCAGGAAGAGAGGAGGCGAGGTACTGGCGGAAGTAAAGCTGTGAGGAAGGGCCTTGCCAGGGTGGCTCAGTCGACAGAGCACTCGCCTGTGGATGGCAAAGGTCCCGGGTTCGAATCCTGTTACGACACACAGTTTCAATCTGCCAGAAAGTTTCAAAATTCACGTTTAAGTCTAGGTCCC
This sequence comes from Locusta migratoria, assembly GCA_026315105.1. Classification (NCBI taxonomy): domain Eukaryota; kingdom Metazoa; phylum Arthropoda; class Insecta; order Orthoptera; family Acrididae; genus Locusta; species Locusta migratoria. Next base: position 1,357,777 of record CM048746.1, on the reverse strand, counting down.
GGCTCCAAGAAAGGTAGGAATTACTTTCGGCTGAGAAGTTGTAACAATTTATTTGTTTTAAATGAGGTACATGGGCACCTATCACGGAGGTAATTTCTGTCGCAGAATGTACATCGGCGCGTAAACACTAACATTTGACACCCGTTATAAAGAACATGTACGAGTCTGGAAGTACAAAACAAATCACTCACCCTTTACAGAACACTTACACCAAAGCCAACATAAAATCACCACCAGAGACACAGACATGGACATCACAAGAATAGACAACATCAAGAAACACCTTCTCAACCTTCAAGAAAACTACCGTATCCAAGAAACATATCATGAATGTCAAAACCAATGTTTGTATAGCTTATGGGACTTAACTAAGGGGGCATCAGTCCCTAAACTTACAAACTACTTATCAACTACCTTATACTAAGGACGGCACAAATATCCATGCCCGAGAGGGGATTCGAACCCCTCGACCGTAAAGGCCGTGCAGACCGTGACTGGAGCGCCTCAGTCCCGTCGGCCACCGCGGCCGGCCTTTTCAAGTTTATTGGCCACCTAACACAACAATAAATACGAATATACAACTACCCCCCTCTAGCCAACCACCCTCACAAACACTCGAACCACTCAAACCCCCTACCCCCACCACATTCCAACCAAACCTGCATTTACATATCTGAGAAGCATCTCAGACATAATGTTATGTAAATTTAAAAATTACTGATGCACATAGACGTAAATGCTTGCACAGATAAACAAAAGAATTAACAAATAAAAATAAAAAGTTGACAATACTCACAAACCTTACGAATAGCAGTTGAAAAAAATTAAAAAATTAAAAGCAGTATTACTGCGGTGAAGTGACAAACACACCAAAAGGCATTCCACTAAAAATAGGTGCAAGCTTTACGCAGTTTAGGAAAATTGAAATGGTGACAAATGAATCGTAAAAAGAAAAGATACAAAAATTTGCGAAATTCGCCGTGTAGAGTCAAATGATGCACATCACAAACCGACCAACCCCAGCGAACAAGACGGAAGAACAATAGCGGATTATAAGGAAGAGACAATAACATCTAGAGTAGGTTATACATCAATGCAAACACACATAACGTGCACAAAAAGTTAAAAACTGTTTTTAAGCTGTATGTGCAAAACGAATTGTACAAACCTTTGTATCATTTACAGAAGCACAGAAGATGCTTTACAAATGAAAAGCGAAACGTGACTGCTGTCAAATGATTATCTTAATTGCAAGTAGCATGAGACGGGATACCTCTTTGGACCGACAGGCAAAAGTGAAGAACATTTCACACGCCGGAAAGAATCGATCGATAGTGTTATTGGGGTGACGAATCTTGGCATTAGTTGTAAAGGTGACATTACCGGCCTGAAACATAGCAATTGCGAGAAAGAGATTTCACGTTTTTCGTGCACCTTATGGGTGTTTATACGTGATTTTCAGTGATAAGTGTAATATTACGTAGGGAAGATTCACAGATAATTACTCTTGTCACAGATTAGCAGCGGTCTTCTTCTAGACCGCTACATCTGCTCTGAATTTCGATCGTCTTTTATTGCCCTGTCTTCTAGGCATAGACCACAGATAATATAGACTGCGCGTGACGTCGTTACACTGAAAGCAACATCTAAGTCACGTGACTCGGGGCAACAAGTCGTTTTCGTCATAACGAGAAATGTTAAGTGGAGCTGACACATGTAGTTTTTCCCATTTATAACTGAAATGTGACTTTGATTTTAATAACAGAACGTCTAATCATATCCTTATAATGCTTTCAGCAGTACAGTTAACGTTATTTCACCGCAATTTTTAATGTTTATGCGATGGTTATAGTTTGTACTTGTACCTAGGTGAAACGTATAATAAACGACTTGCTCTTATTAATTAAATAGTTGTTTTTGTTGCTCTGCGAGTCTCTTACTTTACAACCGCTATGGGAGTAGAAAGCGAAAAATCAGTTTTACAAACATCGTCAGTTTTCTTACGTTTTCTCAACAATACGTGTTATGCTTTTATAGGAACTAAAAGCGGTCTATACCCATAATATCAGATTTTTTTTTTACACATGACAAGCGTTTGTATTTTACGACTTCTGGATATGCCAATACTTAACCCTTGCAAAGTAATCGCTATTTACATTAGAATAAGTGATGTGCAAACACAACAAAAACTTGTTTTATAGCTGTACTGTATGTTCAGTATTCAAATATAGCTGTGTACGTCGCTATTAAAAACATATCTGCACTAGAAATGACTTACTTGATGAAATATAATTTTAGTCAGACCAGTTAGAATTGTCCTCCCGTCGATAATTACATTCTTAGGTTTAAATAAAAAATGCAGCACAAACACTATCTGTAATTCTATTTCTTGTAAAAAGAACTGAATAAGTGTCAACTCGTCACATATAAAAACGATCATAGCATTAAAATTACCTTTAGTACTACATGTGTAATAAGCGTACAAAACTAGTTTTATAGTTAAAATCAATAGTTGACTTCAGCTGAAAACTAGAAAAACTGTTGCTCATAAGAGGTTCGTTTAAGCAGTTACCAGATTCCAGTATACTGAGCATGCGCAGAGCTGTTGCAGTACGTCAATAACAGCTCTGCGCATGCTCAGTTTACGGAAATCTGGTAACTGGTAGCTGCTTAAACGAACCTAATGACGAAAACTCAGGCACGTGACTAGGGGCAATGTTAGATGTTGGTTTCAAACCATGACACGGCAGAGATAAGGACACGAGCAGTCTATGTTATCTTTGGTCTGTGCTTCTAGAAGAGCGTTGTTCTACTTTCGTTGTCTCTCTGCTATAAGTTTTCGTACTGTTAACAAGGCCTTGTACCACCTCGTCTGGATTTCATAAAAAATGTAAGTGTGAGATGTGTTGTTTTTCTTATTCATTAATCCCCCATTCAATTCAGAGCTTAAAATGTTGGTTATCCTTTGTAGTTTGCTACTCCCTCCACATCATATATTTTAATACACTAATTTCAGAAAATGACCAAACGCAATGATTGATTTGACGCCTTTGTGTTTAGATCGTGTACACAGTGTAGCAGTTTGCCTTTACACTTAAATTCCATTCAAAATTTGCCACATTTTTTTCCGCAATAAAAACTTGCAATCTGTTCTACATGTTCCGCGAAGTCCGATTTTCAGTGTTTTCAAAATATCCATTACCATGAAAACCATTTTTCACACGGTTATCTACACGCGATCAGATTACTAATTATACGTCCAAATAGTTCCACCACGGTGAGCGGTTACCAGAACTTTCGTCTGTTTTATGCAGACATCATGACTCCACAACGAGAAAGTGAAGGTAACAACTCGCTATTTTTAATACGCTGTCTGTTGTATACTTCCCATCTTTCTTCTACTAAATTCATTCTTTCATGTCAGTTTGCTTTGTCATAAGTAATTCCGATCTCTTTTCCGTCTATCGCATTTAAATATTAATCCCCTTTTGCATTTTTCGAATTTGTCGACTTTAACAACAATAAACACGACAACAATATTAAGGAAAACTGGTGAACCGTAACTAAGACTTAAGTACGTAGAAATCACATTACAATAGTTGTGAAATATATTGTTACTCTATTTTCACGTGCACTGGTGTAATATTATTATTATTATTATTATTATTGTTGTTGTTATTATTATTATTTCGTTTTCATGTTTTACCACAAGCATTGTTACCGAGACTATTTAAAAGAAATTTGGAAAAATCTGGACTATAAAAATTCAAAATATCTGGACGAAAAAAATTCAAAACAGATTCATAACAATAGAGCAGCCTGGAAAATTTCATAAGACGGCTCAGTTAAGAAGAGACCGAGAGCTTACGTTGTTAGACGGTTGGGTAGTTTCTTTTTCCTATCCTATTCTACCACTTTCCAACCTTTTTGCTAATTTTCAAAACTTGTTCTGTCAGTATCTTCAGTAATTACAATAGTAGCTTCGAAAAACGGCGAATATTGCTTCCGTGAGTGTGTTTAACAAGAACTTCCTCATTTGTCTGCCGCGGCGATGTAGCTTGCGTGGGCCGTGCTGTGATAGTAACATCTCAGAGTTCATGTCAACAAACGCCATTACATGTGACAGGGCTAGTATTTACATTTTCATTTGTGGCTCATAGTATGGTAAAGGTGACAAACAAGGACAGTGTAAATTATGACGGTCAGACGCAGTAGACAAAAGCGATAGCAAACCCAGGCATGACTGAAGACCGAATTAACATATCACCCGTCACGAACGCGAATGAAGCGTCGATAGCAGGCGGAGCCTCTAACACGTATTGTAACAGACACCCATAAAACATTGCTTAGTAGATTTGAAGTTTTGTTTACGAACCTAAGTCAGCAAGTAGCTGCCATGTCCCAACAGATAGATAACATATTTGAGACAACGACAAAACACAGAACAGGAACATGAAAATTTATCTTTATCTACCAAACAAGAACTTGAAAATTCATCGTCATCAACCAAACAGGAACTTTTAATCTTGCGTCAATCCACTAAGCAGGAATTAAACAGTAAATTTCAAGAGCAATAATAACACCTCACCCGGTAAATAGCAGAACAGATGGTCGTGGCCGGCCGCGGTGGCCGAGGGGACTGAGGCGCTCCAGTCACGTTCTGCACGGCCACTACGGTCGGGGGTTTGAATCCCCCCTTGGGAATGGATATTTGTGCCGTCTTTAGTACAAGCTAGTTCATAAATAGTTTGTAAGTTTAAGGACTGATGACCCCCATAAGTCCCATAAGCTCTACAAACATTTGAACATAGGACAGATGGTGACACGATACGATACAGAAGCTGTGTTTGCACAACCAGAAAAGGACAAAACCACCTACCCACATTAATATCTGACGAAGTAGCTACCTGTTAAATTTGCAAACAGAACATGAAAAACAAATAAACCTCAGACTAAATGATATACAGACGTGACTACTGACTTGCCCCGTACCGTAAAAGAAAAATGTCAGTATTTGAACAGGACAATACTTTCACACAAACCACAAGATCATCACCAGCTGTCATTGACAGTATTACGCGTGATATATCTATTTTACGCATCGAGCAAGACAGTTTAAAATCCACAGTAACGCATATCACCACACAGGCATAGGTAGTAGAGAAAATCAAAACAGAGTGCAGGAATTTCTACAAAGTACTGAAGTTCAAATGAATGATAGGGTTGACATTGTCTAGCAAATGTCATACAGAGTATCGTTACGAAGGTATATGAACAACATGGTACCGCAGTTAAGTCATTGCAAGATGTCTTTCAAAGGTAAAGACTTATCTTCAAAGTGAAATTCCGCATTTCAAAAAGAAAGTAAATATGCAGGCAACGGATTCACAAAAAGAATGGGGAATCATAAAACCAGTCCGGCAATACGTCTAAAACACACGCAGCAAAGTTCACCATTGGCATCATCGCCTATCAGAAATCAGTCACACGAACACATTTATCAAGACATGCTTACTGATTATGAACCGCGTGATACTGACGGAAATGTTTGTTTGCTTCAGGCAACAACAAACACCTGAAACGAATGTCGCATCAGTCGTAATTGAGGAGAGCATCATCAGACACCACCAGTTCTATGCATTTGTTTCAGAGAGTAAAACAGTACGCCCCGCAATATTTATTCAGTCATTCGAAGAATTTTTGCCAACTTCATGGTCAGTGTCAATCTGGCCGGCCGAAGCCTACACGTTTCATGAAAATTTAGGAATTTGAAAATACATTTCTTAGTAAATATTAGCCAATCAGTATTCAAGAGAGACTTAAGAAGGAAATACACAATCCACAGCCTTTCAATGAAAGAAATGGTACCTTATGGTGATACTTTGGAAAGTACCTCAATAAAGCTATTTTTCGATGAACCACTATCACATCGCGAAGTTTTCAGAGTTCTCACAGAAAATTTTCAGACAGAGTTCAGATTACAACTTCCACACGTATCATTGCACAATTTAGAAGTCGTTGTTTCATTTGTCGATATACTCGATTTGATTTACGAGGAAGGATTCACGTCCTTATATGGACGTGAAACATGGACGATAAACGGTGCGGACAGAAAGAGGAAAAATGTTCAAATGTTTGCGAAGCTTATGGGACTTAACAGCGGGGTCATCAGTCCCTAAACTTACAAACTGCTTATGAACTACCTTATACTAAAGACAGCACAAACGTCCAAAGTAGAGGGGGGGGGTGATTCTAACCCCCGGCGCGGAACGACTTCGCGCATCACAGCATAGCGTCTCAATGCGCTCGGCCATTCCGCCGTGGCGCAGGAAGAGGATAGAGGCTTTTGAAATGTGGTGCTACAGAAGAATGTTGAAGATATATTTCTTTACAGGTTTGATTTATATAACCAAACGGAACTTACTTTGTGGAGGCACCTCGTATATGTGTTACTATAATAAAAAAGTAACTTTTGAAATTTGGAGGCCCCCCGAGTACGAGAGGCATGGACCAGTCTATAAAAATATCTCTTTCGAGATTTGGAAAGCCCAGAATAAGAGACCAAGGGAGTTAAAATTTAATTAATTAATTTATTTTTAAAAAAAGCTTTGGAGGTATCTGGAGGTCCTCCGAGACAAGAGGCCCGGGGCGAACCCCCCTCCCCTCCCCCCTATGGATGATCGACTAATAAATGAAGTTCCTAACGCTACACTTACCGTAAAACTTTTCCCAACATATTTTTGGTTATCTTTGCAAGAAGAATAGGACGTTTCACAAATTCTAACCCTCCCCTTTTTTGTAGAGAAGTGGTCGGCATCCATTCCATGACTACCGGATGTAACCTGTTGGGTTCTAGTAAAAATGAACAGAAATTTCACCTGGCAATGACGAGGATGGCGGTGTTCTTGAAGACGTTCCAGCTGGAGAAGAGACTGAGGAATCCCTTCCTGTCGGTCTGGCACTTGGCCACCCTATGGATGACCTCCGAGGCGAACGGAGGCACGGTGGAGCCGTTGGTGTCCGCGATGCGGCGAATGACTGCGAGGGCCTCCTGCGCACGACCCCGGCACGCCAGCCAGCGCGGGGACTCGGGGAACCAACTGTAGCACAAAAGCGAGGGGAAAATGTGAATACACATGACTAGACTAGAGAAAGCGAGTTTACATTCTCTCGATATATTCATTAGTATTTTCTCAAGAAATGATTAGCTTTTCAGCTTGTATCCTATTGCCTAGGGTCGATCAAAGCCCCTGATAACTACACTCCTCAAAACAATTAATCGATCAGGTGAGATCTAATATATAAAGCAGAGTGTCCGTATGTTTGTACGTGTTGCATACAAATCTACAGTTTTGTTCCAATCTTTATGAAATTTTGTACACGTAAGCTTCAATCCATGAGGACGGTCACCGTAAGTGTAAGAATCACATACGATATATAGATCACGAGATATGACGTCATAAACAATGAGATGCGCGAAAAACTGCTGCATTTTGCGACAATGCTGCTCATTTTCTCTTAAACCATTGGACCGATTTCAACCAAATTTGGTACACACATTCCTTACCCTGAGGTACCAATTGCTGCATGGTTAAGAATCACATACGGCACATGGTTCAAACGATATTACGTCATAACCAATAGAAATCGCAAAAAATGCCATATAATGCGGCGAGACTTTCGAAATACACTGTATGAGAATGACAGTACTTAGCGACTTGCAACAAACTTTAAACATAATTTCAAACCTTTATTAAACTTTTTCTCTCTGGCAACCATAGTAAAATGATGAAAGGAAAAAAGTTTCTCGCTTACTACTTTTCCGCTGTTAAGGAGTAAACTACGGCATTGGCTTTGGCATTTTAATTTGTACACTACAAATTGTAGCCGCAGCAAATTTTACAGACAGTATACATGCATATAGTTGAGTGTACCTTCTAAATTGTATCACATTATGACACGTAGTTCATGATATATGAGCAAACAAACAGTATTGCTCATAGAAAATAACCCCATCACGCACCAAGATTTAATGTATTACTTCTTTACTGCTAATTGTGTTCCCAAGACATTTTACAGACATACAGCCCTTATACAAATGAATATATACCTGAAAAATGGGAGGAATAAATAAATAAACGCCCGGACAGCGCCGGGTTTTCAGTTAGTCTAATATATAAAGCAGAGTGTCCCTATATTTGTACGTGTTGCACACAAATCTACAGTTTTGTTCCAATCTATATGAAATTTTCTACAAGTAAGCTTCAACCCATGAGGACGGTCGCCGTAAGTGTAAGAATCACATACGATATATAGTTCACGAGATATGACGCTATAAACAATGAAATGTGTCTAAAACTGCTGCATTTAGCGACCATGCTGCTCAATTTCTCCTAAACCACTGGACCGATTTCAACCAAATTTGGTACACATATTTCTTACGTGAGATGACAATTGCTGTACGAGTACGAACCACATGCGACACATGTTTCATGAGATATAACGTCGTAAACAATAGGAATCCCAGAAAACGGCGACATAATGCGGCGAGACTTTATAAATACGCTATATGAGAATAAGAATATTTAACGACTTGCAACAAACTGTAAACATAATTTCAAACCTTTATTAAACTTTTTCTCGCTGACACCCATAGCAAAATGATGAAAGGAAAAAAAGTTTCTCCCTTACTACTTTTCCGCTGTTTATGGAGTAAACTACGGCATTGGGTATGACGTTACAATTTATAATTTGTACACTACAAACTGTAGACGCAGGAAATTTTATAGACAGTATACACGCATATACTTGAGTGTACCTTCTAAATTGTATGACAGTACGAGACGTAGTTCACGAGATATGAGCACATAAACAATAACGTCCATGGAAAACCGCCCCATCACGCACCAAGTTTTAATGTATTACTTCCTTACTACTAATTGCATTCCCAAGAGATTTTACATACAACCCTTATACAAATGAATATACACCAAAAAAATGGCAGGAATAAATAAATTAATACCCGGGCAACGCCGGGTTTTCAGCTAGTATCATATACAACGTACATAGGGTCACTATTTTATTCAGATATTGGTTATAATTGTAATTTGTGTGTCATACAGTACGATATATTGCTGTCTCAACACATTAATTCACGTTTACATGGCGTTCACTTAGAGCGAGACGCCATGGAGCTACCATAATAGTGAAAAAGTCATTCCCGTTGACCTCTAATATGTCATCACTTCGAACGGACAGTAGCATACCTGCGTGTCATGGACAGTATGAGGTTATAAATCAGCTCTAGAAGGATATTTGACCATTCTTTCATGTCTACAATATCCAGCTCTCCAATCGTTTGTCAGAGGTGCTGGTCTGGCTGCAATGCGTCTGCCAAGTGCATCCCAGACATGTTCAGTCGGCTTTCAGTCTGGTGAACCAACTGGCCACTCCATTCGTTCAGTTCCCTCAGCTTCACGCAGGTTGACCACCAGTGCAGCTCTGTGGAGACGAACGTTACCGTCCACCAGAAGGAACCCATCGCCTGTGGCACCAGCGTAGGGCACAACAAAAGAATGAAGGATCTCGTATGCGAGTGTAGGCTTTCTCGGCGGATTTCATGTATGAAGTCTTTGCAGGTTATCAGCCGAGTTGCTTCGTCGTCGTCTCGTAGCAACGTTTCGATGGAATGCGTCTCCATCATCTTCAGGCGAAGTGTCGGGGTATCGTCGGGTGCGCGCTTTTATCTCTGCTGCTCAGTCCTTTGCTGCCCTGTTTGTGAGGGAGAATGTTGGGGAGTTTGTAGCCTGTTGGCTTTTACTCCCCTTTGTGCGTTATGGTGTGTGTGTGTTTTACTGTGTATTAATTGTCTGTGGATAGTGTTGGAGTTTCTGTGTGAGTGTCTAGTGCTTGCCCTGGGTGGGCATGGTGTTGGGTTTATTGGGAAGGAGTGGGAATGAGGATGGGTGTCTGGGATTTTCCTCTTTGATCTAGGGATCAAAGATGGTCATGGGACGTTTGTGTTTGTCACGGGACATGTCATACCGACCTAAGGAGCGGATAAGTTCGTTTCCAGATCTGGAGGAACTCTCATAGAAAGCCCTTGCCAGATGTTGGAAACGATCTTTCAGGAGGGGAATTCCAGCAGCAACGTGCAGGTCGATGGTGGGAAAGCCGTACGGTAGGTGCAGGGCTCTCCTGAGGCAACGGTTTTGGAGTGTTTGGAGTCTATCCAGGTGTTTCCTGGCTGCGCACGCCCAGGCAGGGCAGGAGTACTCCATTTGGGGACGGATTACGGATAGGTATGCGTTGATTCCAACGGAGGGGGATAGGGAGCTATTGACGTTAAGGATGGGGTAGAGGTCGGACATTCTGGCGCAGACTTTCCTGTAGACTTCGTCCACATGGGGTTATTCCCAAATATTTGGCAGTTCTGCGCCAGTTCTGCTTATATATCTGCTGGAGCATTCCCTGCTTGCCAATCAGGCGCACGCGGAATCGGGGCCGGGGGGGGGGGGAGACACTGGTGCGGGGTTTGAGTCCCGACGTCCGCCGCCCGTCATCAGGGAAGTACGCTCCAGGCCACCGAGGTCCGCGCCCGGAGCAGACGGCGGCGGACGTCGGGACTCAAACCCCGCACCAGCTCCCCGGCCCCCACCACCACCCATAGATCCATCCCTTCTTTAATCAAGGTATGACAGAAATTTCATTTTTCTCCAATTCTGTTGAGTGCCTCCTCATTAGTTACTCGATCCACCCATGTAATATTCAGCATTCCGGCATTCGTCTGTAGTAACATATTTCAAATGCTTCCATCATCTTTTTGTCTGAACTGCTTATAATCAACGTCTCAATCCTGTACTACGCTACACTAAAGACAAATGTTTTAAGAAAGCACTTCCTATGATTTACATAAATACTGGATATCAACAAATTTCTTTTCTTTTCTTTGCATTACAATTCTGCATTTTATATCATCTTCGCTTCGGTCAGCTATCCAAATAACAAAACTCATCTACTACTTTTACTGTCTCATTACCTAATCTAATTCGTCATAGCCATTCTGCATTTTATATCTTTCTCACTTCGGCAATCAGCAGTTATTTTGCTTTCCAAATAACAAAAGTTAATTACTACTTTTATTGTCTTATTGCGTAATGTAATTCCTTCAGCATCGTCTGATTTTTTGAACTACATTCTATTACTCTCGTGTAACTGTTTTTGTCCATAATTACAGGCGTGTTGCCGGTGCAGAATTTTGTACACGAAACGATCTATCGATTATGCCTCATAAATGGGTTTCATGTCGGTGACATGGGTTGCAAAACACTCCCTCCACCTCAGCATCCTGTCAAAATAAAGTTCCATTCTTTCGGCAAAAAATTCACCAATAACATCGCTTATTTCTAAAAATTATGACGTAATGTCTAAATGAAAGTAATATAAAGTGTAGTAACAACCAGCTCACATCAGTATACCCAGATGAAGGCCACTGTAACGTTGGCCGAAACGTCGGTTATTTAAGTAATAGCCTTATATCATGACGCGGTACAACACCCAAAAAACTTTTATGTCAAGGTAACATTAATTACAAACAGTGTAGGGAAAGTTACTCAAAAATGTAATTAGATTAAATTACAATTACTTGGAGAAAAAAGTACTCAATTACATATGCAATTTCAAAAAATAATTCATGAAATTACAATTACAAATTATTTTTCAATAAGTAAGTAATTCATAAAATTACAACTACCAACTACAATTTTTTTGTGGAATTTTTGACACAAAACAGAAATGAAATAGGACTGCAGAGAGCAAAACTGAAATCCATTAAAACAGAACAGGTCGCTTAACACAGGAAGCAATTCTACATCCTCTGTTCCAAGGCATTCAGGTCGATTTTACATCCGCTTTACGCAATCGATGTCCTCACATCTAATGACTGACACCGGCAAATTGTTCAACTGACGTTATTAACTCACAAATTCTGGTGTGCCCAATCGAAAGGTGAGGGCACACGCCCTGAACGTCGGTGATTAGTAAAAAAATGTTCAAAGGTTTGTATAGTCTATGGGACTTAACTACGGAGTCATCAGTCCCTAAACTTACAAACTACTTATGAACTAGCTATACTAAGGACGGCACAAATATCCATGCCCGAGGGGTTGATTCGAACCCCCGACCGTGGTGGCCGTGCAGACCGTGACTGGAGGTGATTAGTAAATGAGAAAGAATGGCCACTCTGAAAAGCATCACTGGGACAGGAAATTGGGGAGGATAATTGTATGTCTATGACACCAGGCAACAGTTAATAGAGATAAATCAAACACATTTATAAAAACTAGAATGAATAAACAAATTAGGCATATAGTAAGTACACATTTACAGTTTCTGATTACTTTGGACTTTGCAAAATAGTTGAATTTCAAAGATTTTGCCACGAAGAAAGTGAAACAACGAACGAAATACTCTCGTCTTCGCTGAAGACAATTTAAAGAAAGAGTATTCCACCATTGATACTACTATGGTTGATGCAAATAAGGAATGAAGATTGCACCAAACAATATTGAAGTGACAGATCTTTCACCGGTTGCCAAATACCTACAAAAGATGACGTCCTGATATAAAGTAACGATTACAGTGTTCTAATTATTACTGTTTTATTAAAATAAGTAAATGACAAGTACAAATTGAGGCGAGCAATTCCAGAACTCAACATGTTCACGTGAGGGGAAACGGAGAAAAGTGGAAAAAAACTATTACGTCACTTTATACTGAAATTAAAAATCAGTAAAAAATAAAGTAATTGCAGGAAAATATTTAAAACAAATATGTGGTAGTTGTTTAAAATACAATGCAAATTTTCATAAATAATTGCAAATGTTCAATGCACTTATTCACTTTTGGAAAGCACGAGAGAACTAGTTTAGTTTTGGAACCAACAAACAGGACACAATGAGGTTTGGAACGGGTATTAAGGTTAATTCATAGTTTGAAGGAGACCGAGTATTTAATTCTAAAAATCGGTGGTTATGAATAAACTACAGGTAACCTTTGCAGGAATAAAATTAGATGTGATTCATAACTTTTCTTATCTTGATCGTTTCTCTTGGGTTTTCTTCCACGTAGAGACATCTCGTTTGCTTTTACTACTGCATCCTAATTCAGTGGCAGTAAGATACGTCCACAAACTCTCTCACTCGCCTCTTCGCCATATATTTCCCTCAGCATCTTCAGGCACTGCACTCAACAATACCGTGCTGCATGCTGTCCATTGGGCGAAACCCAATGCAGAAGTGCATTGTTAATAAAACGTTTGAATTTTTATACAGACCTCAAGTACCTACTTGTGCTTGTTAAGTGGTTATAAACATCATCAATACAGCTCTGTTTCCTCCTGAACCATACTGTTCAATTAACACGGTTTTTTAACAGTCTTGTCGGAGTTAAAAAAATATAATGAATCGTTTAACACTCAAATACGACCGCTTGTGCGTACTTGCCTTTAGTACATTCATACAGATATAACAGATTAACATTTATGTAACAAACTTTGTAATTCACGTTGGCCATGCAAAGTTTCGGAACACAGCATACAGTAGACGTACAAAGATTCAGAACAAAACGCAAATTTCAGTGCTTAATATCCATGGAACATGAGAAGTTTTGGAAGAAACTCTTTTACCACATAACAAAGAATGTTACAAAGATTCTGGAACAAGCGATATCTAGATTTTCGATTTTTTGGACAGGCTGAGGTTTGGAACTGATCGCCTCAATTACATTTTCTAAAATGTATCGATTACGAGGAAAAATTACATAACATGTAATCGTTACATGCAATTCAGTTACTTTTACTCAATTTCTTTCCATCACTGCTTACAAGTAATGCCCCTCACACACTGCGAATCATACAAGGTACTCGAATACGCTATGCATCTTGCTACTTCATCTCCATCTACGTCTACATCTACAACCATACTCCGCAAGCCACCCGACGGTGTGTGGTGGAGGGTACCTTGAGTACCACTATCGATTTTCCCTCCTATTCCAGTCACGTATAGTTCGCGGAAAGAAGGATTCTCGGTATGCCTCTGTGTGGGCTCTAATCTCTCTGATTTTATCCTCATGATCTCTTCGAGAGACATACGTAGGAGGGAGCAGTATACTGCTAGACTCCTTAGTAAAGGTATGTTCTCCAAACTTCGACAAAAGCCCGTACCGAGCGACAGAGCGTCTCTCCTGCAGAGTTTTCCACTGGAGTTTAGCGATCATCTCCGTAACGCTTTCACGATTACCAAATCATCCTGTAACGAAGCGCGCTGCTCTCCGTTGGATCTTGACCACTTCCTCTATCAATCCCACCTGGTACGGATCCCACACCGGTGAGAAGTATTCAAGCTGTGGGCGAACAAGTGTACTGTAACCTACTTCCTCTGTTTTCGGACTGCATTTCCTTAGAATTCTTCCAATGAATCTAAGTCTGGCATCAGTCCGTAGCTTACAAACTACTTAAACCTAGGTAAACTAACCTAAGGACAAACACACACACCCATGTCCCAGTGAAGACTCGAACCTCCACGGCGAGCAACCGCGCGCTCCGTAGCGAGGTGCTTTAGACCGCTCGGCTACTCCACCGCGGCTTATTTGGTCGTTCCATTTTAAATCCCCCCTAATGACTACTCCCAGATAATTTATGGAATTAACTGCTTCCAGTTGCTGTTCTGTGTATTCGCAGCACATTACACTTGTCTACATTGAGATTTAATTGCCATTTCCTGCACCATGCGTTAATTCGATGCAGATCCTCCTGCATCTCAATACAATTTTCCATTGTTACAACCTCTCTATATACTACAGCATCATTCGCAAAAAGCCCCAGTGAACTTCCGATGTTATCCGCAAGGTCATTTATATATATCGTGAACAGCAACGGACCCACGACACTCCCCTGTGTCACACTTCGGAAGACTTCTCTCTATTGAGATGACTTGCTGCTTTCTGTTATCTAGGAATTCCTCAATCCAATCACACAATTGGTCTGATAGACCATATGCTGTTAATTTGTTTATTATACGTTTGTGGGGGACTGTATCAAAGTCGGGAAACACAGCATCTACCTGAGAACCCGTGTCTATGGCCCTCTGAGTCTCTTGGACGAATAGCGCGAGCTGGGTTTCACACGAACACCTTTTTGAAACCCATGCTGATTCCTACAGAGCAGATTCTTAGTCTCGAGAAATGTCATTATCTTTATCTCTATATATAAAAGGAAGTGTCCCGATTGACTGACTGACTGACTGACTGACTGACTGACTCATCATCGCACAGCCCAAACCACTGAAGATATTTGTGCAGGGTGTTGATCTTACTCTGTAGGCGTCATTTAAGAAGCGATTTTTCGATATTCCGTGCGTAAGGGAGTGAAATAGGGGATGAAACGTTTTTTGAAAATACGTAGCTATTTAGGCAATTTTGAAGCTAGAACTACAAAATTTCCGATTTTAATTCAGGGTTCGAATTTAAAAGACACGTGTTTCGGTATTTTTTGAAATTCGACAAATAAGGGGGTAACATAGGTGACGAAAAAAATTTGATTTTCAAAAATATGTTTCTCTTAACTCAAATTTTAAGCTACAACTACCAAACTTCGGATATGGAATCTTGGTCAGGATTAAAAATCCATGATTTTTAGTATTTTTGGAAATTCGACAAGTAAGAGGGTTAAGTAGAGGATCAGGAAATTCTTTTTGAAAACACGTTGCTATTGATACAATTTTGAAGGTATACAATTTGTATAGTTGGTTAGACGTTAAAAAATAAGGGTTTCGGTATATTTGGAAATTCAACCATCAGGGGGGTTAAATTGGAGAGAGGGTGTTTTTCGGAAATATGTTGCTGTTTAGGCAAATTTTCGGATTTGGATTCGGGCTTCAAATTTAAAACACACGTGTTTCGATATTTTTGGAAATTCGACCAATAAGGTGGTGAAATACGAGATGCAAAAGTGATTTTCAAAAATATGGTGCTGTTAACTGAAATTTCAAGCTATAACTACGAAATTTAAGATATGGATTCTTCATCAGAGTTAAAAAGAAACAACTGGTGGAGACCGACCAACCTACGCATGCGAAGCAGCGGGGGTTCAGCTAGTATTTGGACATAATACATGTTCCAAAATTCTACAGCTGACCGACGTTAGAGATAAAACACGTTTTACATGCTTTTCGAGCAAAAATGAATAGCTGAGTGTGGCTCTCTTACAATCACTGAAAATGTATGTCCCTGGCTCGTGCTCGTTCAACTTCCGTGTTACCTGATGAAGAAGAATAGGACGAAGTAGCAGAGGGCAGCGAAGGAGACGAAGTAGTTCCAGTGGGGCATCGCCCAAGCCACCAGGCCAGCCAGCACCATGCCGGCGGCCATGCTGCAGCACGAGAAGCGGTTCACCGCCGTGCGCCGCCGGATGTCCGTCAGCTCCAGGCCTGCAACACCACCAAACCACGTCAAGTACCTCCCATTTTACAAGGGAGCTTGTAATATTTGTGGCTTTAAGCCATCATACACTCCTGGAAAATGAAAAAAGAATGTAAGAGTACACCTGTCGCTGTATCTTGCTGTTTGATTTAACGTAATGTATATATTGTCTTGAATTTGTTCATTTCACGTATTTTCATTTCTTGTATGCTACATATATTTCTTATGTAACGTCATTTCCTATATTGAATCATTTAGTGTAAACATGTACTGTATGTGTAAACCCGCATGAATGCACGGACGTTCTTATGCTGTAAGTTGGCAATGCGCCAGAGAAAAATGTTGAACCTGTTGTAAAGACTGTCTTTGGTACAGAAGTAGTAGCTGTGAGTGTCGCGCTGCTGAAGCAGTCGCGGAGCGGACTCGCCAAAGTAAACACATAAATGTTTTGTTGATGGTGCAGAGGCACGGTAGGCGCAGTGTGGTGCGAGTTTAATCCAATTGCAATAAGCCTGAGAGGCGTAATGTTTAATGAATTGAAGGAAGTGCGAAACAAGTTTATTTATACTCGAAAGTGATCAGTGTAATGTTTTTTCATGTTTGCAAGAAAAGTAATTGTTTGGTTATCAAGTCTATTGTCACAGAGAGTTCAAATCAAATGTTTGTAAAGCTTATGGGACTTAACTACAGGGTCATCAGTCCCTAAACTTACAAACAACTTACGAACTAGGACGCAACAAATATCCATGCCCGAGGGGGGATTCGAACCCCCGACCGTAGTGGCCGTGCAGACCGTGACTGAAGCGCCTCAGTCCCCTCGACCACCGCGGCCAGCTCAACGAGAGTGATCGTTGCTGTAATTACGGAGATTAGAAGGTGTATCGAGGTGATATTGTGGCGGCCGCCACTCCCCATGCAACTTACTGACGGATTCTCCAAAGCGATGAAAATTGTGCCCTTAGTTTATTTGCACGCCTGTGTTTCCTGCACGCTCGGCCAGCAAGGAATTTCGGCAACCTAGCTCCCCTTCCAAGCCTGTGTCCAAATGGTAGAAGGGGGTTCTGCAGTGCCGACGATTCGTGGCGACAGGCAGTCGGCCCCGAGCAGTGGAGAGTAGAGCAGCAGGTGAGTCCGGCTTGGCGCGGCTAGCAAGCTTCCACATGGCCATGAGCAAACCACCTCATGTAGACACGAGCGGGAATCACAGGCATGCTCCCCCTTTCTTTTACTTCATTTAAAACAGGAATCACAGACGTGCCCCCCTTTTATTCAATGAAAAAATGTTAATTATAGTTCCATGTAATTTTATTGTAGTAGTTAGTTAGAGTAATAAATTCGTTGATTTCACCTGACTGTTTTTCTTGTATATCCCTCACTCAGTCAGTTGGTGTTGTTTATCGCTTTGCCACACTGGTGACCCCGCACACGAACACGCAGTTTTTCGTCCACCTTTTCTTTATGCGAAAACTTCATTTCCACCGGCCCACTCGCGCTCACTCTAAACCGTGCAGTCTAACCGACCGGAAATTCCACTCCTTTGTTCGCTCTGTCGCGCCCGCCCTAGAGTTCAGAGCAGCTACGAAGGCGGGTCAAGGTCAGATGCGCAGTAGCAAGCGGAAGTGCACCACGTGGCCTTCAGCCAACCACGCGCCAGTGGCATTCCTGCCTTCGTACTGTGCGGGTCGTGCTGTGTTCGTGAAGTTCGGTGTTTCTTAATGTCTGTGTTCTGTGCTAAGTGATTATTTTGCCATAATAGTGTACATTATGAGTGATGTTAAGCAATCACGCCAAGTTCTGCACAAACAGGCAAGAGGAATGGTGTACCGTGTGTATCAGTACTTCAAAAGTCTGTCTTCTGCTGAGGCCGCGCCGGCACAGGGTGCGGGTCGCGCCGTTGCCAGGTGCCAGGAGCAGACGGCCGAGGCTTGCGGTATCGGCTTGAGGACTGGTCAGAGGATATCCAGCGAAGCTAACGCGTCGCTGCTGGCATGCGGCTCAGCTGTTTTTAAATCGCCAGGCAAACGTCACAATCGCAAAAAAGAAGTGGGTGAGCTAGACGATTTCGCGAAAAACGTTTTGCGCCGCATAGTATTCAGTATGTACGCTAGAGGCGAATATCCAACTGCTGAAAAATTGGTTTCACAAATGAAAGAAGCAGAAAATTTTAACGGAAGTAAATGGACCATGTTGAGGATACTGAAGGACATGGGGTTCAGGTATCAGAAAACAAATGACGGGAGGAAACTGCTGTTGGAACGTAGCGACATTGTAGCTGCAAGGACTGTGTTTTTAAGAACAATGCAGCAGATTAGAGAAGCCGGCACCTCTCGAATTTATTATTTAGATGAGACTTTCGTCAACCAGAATCATGCAAGGGCTATGTGCTGGAAAATGAGTGATGGGTACGGTGGACTGAAAGTTCCAGTGGGTAAGGGCGGCAGAATTATAGTGCTTCATGTCGGATCAGCAGAAACTAGCTTCATTCCCCAGAGTAAGCTGATTTTTAAGGCTTCAAAGACTAAGAATTCTGAAGATTATCATTCTGAGATGACATACAATATCTTCAAAAAGTGGTTTAAAGAACAACTATTGCCATACATACCTCCCTGTTCTGTTATTGTCATGGACAATGCGAACATCCATTCCGTGCAAGTAAACAAAGTTCCCTCCACGAATACCAGAAAGGGGGACATTATTGCCTGGTTAACATCAAACGGAATACCTCACAGCTCCTCACATACCAGAGCAGAATTGCTGGTTCTTGTCAATGCAAACAGGCCAGCATACAAAGTTTATGAGATAGATGAAATTGCAAAACAGCATGGACATCGTGTTGTTAGGTTACCGCCATATCATTGTCACTATAACCCAATTGAACTGGTATGGGCTCAGGTCAAAGCATATATTGCAGAAAAAAACAAAACATTTAAAATTGCAGATGTTGAGAGACTTACGCACGAGGCAATAGAGAGCATCTCAGAATCTGCGTGGGCAGCTTGCGTAAGACATGCAGAGAAATTGCAGGAAGAAGATCACGAGAGAGAAATTGGCAGGGACACTATTATGGAACCATTCGTAATAAATCTTGCAGAGTGCGATTCCTCGACGTCCGACAGCGAAGAAGACGATGGCATTGATTTTTTACCGTGAAGTATGTAAGTAGCCTACCACTTACCAGTACTTATGACTGACTGCAGCTACTTTAAAATTATTAATAATTAATCATAAAATAATTTGTTCGTGTAAGTTGCGCATGTTGTAGGGCGCGATCATTACTTGGATTATATAATATTTTCTTATATTCAAAGAACAGAACAACTATGGCTGTTAAAATCCCTTATTAAATAATACGATCGGTTTCGCAATTTACAATTGCTTTCTCAGATGTTTTATCAGTTTATAAATGAATAAGAACTATTACAGTTAAAATGCTCTCAGTATTTTTAATACGAAGGCGGAAAGGTCTGTGTCTGTTTACATCAAACCATTAAAATATTCTGTTATACAATGATTTAACGTAAGTAAACAAGACCTTCCCGCCTATATATTAAAAATATTGAAATTCTGACAGTTCTTTATTCATTTGTAAACAGATGAAGCACATCAGGACGCAATTGTAAATTTCGGAACCGGTCGTGTTCTTTAATAAAGACTTTTAATAGTCGCAGCGGTTCTGCTGTCCTGTTCTTTGAAATATGGAAACTGGACTGTGGTTGTTGTGTGTGTGTGTGTGTGTGTGTGTGTGTGTGTGTGTGTGTGTGTGTGTTAAGCTTAATAGTTTCTTGTTAGGATCGCGCTGTGTTTTAATTTCCACATAACTAGTTTCAACAGACAAGCTACCATCTTCGGATCTTGTGGAATACCTACTTTATAAAATATGCTGCTGTATTAATATTCAGATCTGCTCTCATTATGGGAGCGAGATATAAATTTATAAAATATCTAAATTTATAAATTAGGTATTCCACAAGATCTGAAGATGTTAACTTGTCTGTTGAAATTAGTTACGTGGAAATTAAAATACAGCGCGATCCTCGCAAGAGAATATTGTTATTTCTTTCTAGAAGGCCTATATACATAGATCGTTAAATGGTTTATCAAATTTTCTTTCACTGTGAAACCTACTAAACCATTGATACCCTTAAGGTCATACATACCGATGACTGAAATACTTCAAGTATCGGTACTTTCGATCGCTTTGGATGCCTAATGTAGTTATACAAAGAAATCTTTTAATTAGAAGAACGTTATTCTTGTTCAAAATACTAAACCATTAAAATTTTAAAGCGTGTAAAGAAAGGAACTAAATCGTGGACATTGACAGCGTGCGCGCTCACTGCGGCACAATGTTTACGCTTGCGTGCGCTGCCAGCTGTCAGGGTGCGCGGACTGACGGAAGGAAGCTGGCAGCGTCGCAAAGCATCTCCCCTCTCTCTCTGCGCAGAACGCTCGCCTCGCCCGCCTTCGTAGCTGCTCTGAACTCTAGCAGGTACCGGTCTGTAACGGGACCGTCCAGCCGCCCGCGGTCCAAGCGCTCTGTGTAGGTCACAGCCAGCACTCCCTGCCACGGCCTACACAATGTCTTCGGACGAGAAAGAAACGGACAGAGTCCAACGCAAAATTCCCGCGCTAACACTGCCTCCGTTTAACTGCAACAACCCCGAACAATGGTTCGACGTGGCAGAAATTTTGTTTGCCCGTTCACATATATACTCGGAGAACGACAAGTTCGCCGAACTAATTGCACGTTTAGAGCCAGCAGCCCTCAACGCGGTGTCAAAGTTCCTTAGAACAAGCAGCGCCGAACGATACCGGTCAGCCCGAGCGACCTTAATTAGAAAGTTCGGTGTCTCGGCAAGCGCGCGCACTCAGGCGCTATTCACATGCCAGGAAGTTACGACGTGCTGCCCTCCGAAACGCTCGAACGCATTCGCGAACTCGCGCTGCCCGACGTATTGCCTCCACGCTTACTTATGGAAACGTGGAAAACGCGCCTGCCGCAGTATATCAGATCCGCAATTTCCATTTCCAAGACGACGAACGTCGATGACGCGGCCGAGCTGGCCGACGCCATTTTTACGGTACACCCGCAACGCCCGTGGCCCTCCCGCTGCCGGCCCTCCCCCCTTCCCCCTCCGGCCACCGAGCAGCCCGCGCCAGCGCCAGCACCAGCCACGCCCCCCTGGCGGCACCCGCGCCCCCGCCCCCCAGCAGCCTGGAGCAGCGCGCGGAACAGCTGGCCAGGGAGGTGGCGCGCCTCTCGGCCTCCCGCCCCTCCCCGCGCCCCGCTCGCCCGCCAGCCGCCGGCCGCTCACGGGACACCGTTTGCTGGTATCACAGAACATTCAGGCGCTCAGCTCAGAAATGCTCGCCGCCGTTTCCTGGCGCTCCCCAAACTAGTGCGGCAGCCGGCGACAGGCGCGCCCGGCTGCGGCGCCGTTTCACAGCGCCTTTTCATCCGTGACACCGGCCACCCCCGGTTTCCGCCATTCCTCGTGGATACCGGCTCGGACCTCTCTATCCTTCCCCGCAAGCTCTTCCCGGTCCCCGGTCCGACAGCACCTTTCCACCTGACGGCCGCTAACGGCTCATCTATCGACACTTACCCCCCACACACCCACACCTTTGACCTCGGTCGACGTCACATGTGGACGTTTATCGTGGCCGACGTCACAGATCCGATCCTCGGCGCCGATATCCTTTCCGCTTTTTCTCTCATTCCCGACTTGTCCAAGCAGTGCCTCACAGACCCGGCGACAAATCTTTCCGCCCCTTGTTCCACTGCTCCCGCCGTCTTTGTAGACGTCAAACAGGTCACATACACCGCCCGTTTCTCTGAGCTCCTCTCAGATTTCCCACTCCTTACCCGCCCACCCACAGCCCCCCGAGAAGTATTTCACGATACGGTGCATTACATCGCCACCACTCCTTGCCCCTCAGTCCACTGCCGCCCCCACCCCCTCCCTCCGGCAAAGCGTGCTTTTGCACAGGCTGACATCGAGTCTTCGATAGCCGCTGGTATTCTCCGCCCTTCTAAGACCCCTCGGTCCTCTGCACTCCATCGTGCGCCGAAGAAGAACGGCACGTGGAGGACGTGTGGCGATTACCGGGCGCTCAACGCTCGCACTATTTCGGACCGTTACCCTGTCCCTCTCCTCCGCTCGTACAGCGCTGCCCTCTCTGGCTATACGATATTTACAAAGCTCGATTGTGCCAAGGCCTTTACGCAGATTCCGGTGGCCACTGAGGACGTTCTGAAGACAGCCGTCATCACGCCCTTTGGGCTTTTTGAAAGTCGCTTCATGCCCTTCAGGTTACGGAACGCCGCTCAAACGTGGCAAAGGTTTCTGGACAACGTCCTACGCGGTGCCACCAACTGTTTCGCCTACCTTGATGACATCTTGATTTTTCTCAAAATCGCCAGAGGAGCATCGCCAACACTTGCGCGAGGTATTCACACGCCTCGAGAGAGCCGGTGTAATTCTCAGCCTGGACAAGTGCCTATTCGGTGTTCCTGAGCTGGAATTCCTAGGACAATGGGTGTCAGCATCAGGTTCTTGCCCCCTCCCCGACAAGGTTCAGGCCATCCTCAACTTTCCTCGTCCCTCCACCTTCAAGGAGCTGCGGCGTTTTCTCGGAATGCTAAATTTCTACAGACGTTTCATCAAATCTGCCGCCGAAATTCAGATTCCCCTAACGGCCGCACTTCGGGGCCACAAAACATCTGGTAGAAGGCCAGTTCAGTGGAAAGCTTCTCCAACGCAAAGGGTGCACTCGCGGAAGCAGCGCTGCTCGCTCATCCGCAACACGACGCACCCCTGGCACTGGTAACAGATGCCAGCCAATTAGCTATCGGCGCTGTATTACAACAATGCGTTGGCAATGCCTGGCAGCCCCTCGCTTTCTTTTCCCAAACGTTAACAGCTGTGGGCCGTGTACGACCGCGAACTTTACGCGATATTTGAGGCCGTGCTTTACTTTTGCCCCTCTGTGGAGGGCCGTGTTTTTACAATCTACACGGATCACCGCCCCCTCATCACAGGCTTTTGCAGAAAACCCATAGACAATATTTCGCCATGTCAGTTCAGACACCAGGAGTTTATTTCCCAATTCTCCACGGATATACAACACGTCTCCGGCATATACAACATTGTGGCCGATTGCCTCAGTCGGGCGTGTTCCCTCACCACACCTTTCAGTTACGACGTCCTCACCGCCGCGCAGTCCGCCGATCCTGCCTTACAGTCTCTTTTAGCTGACCCGAAATCCGGTCCGTGCCTTTCCTTGCACCCCGTGCCCGGATCTGCCAGTCGCATATGGTGTGACATGCTGTCTGACCCGCCCGACGAACAGCAGCGGCGCCCAGACCGCGTCCGCCCATACCTGCCACCCGCATTCCAACGCGCGGCCTTCCACTCGTTGCACGGCCTAGCCCACCCCGGCACGCGCGCCTCTGTCCGCATGGTACAGGAGAAATTTTTCTGGCCGGGCGTGCAACGCGATTGTTCACTGTGGGCCTGTGCCTGTGTAAAGTGTCAGCGCGCCAAAGTCGGCCGACACGCTCGTGCACCAATCGCCTCTTTTCCGATCACGAAGGACCGATTCTCTCATGTACATATCGATATCGTAGGCCCATTACCATCGTCAGACGGCGCGCGATATCTATTAACAATGATCGATCAGTTCACACGCTGGCCTAAGGCCGTTCCCCTTACCGACATTTCGGCAGAGACGGTCGCGTGCGCTTTTGTAAGTACGTGGATTGCGCGTTTCGGATGTCCCCGGCATATCACGTGCGACCGCGGCCGACAATTTACGTCACGACTGTTTCAATCTCTCGCCACCACATGCGGGTCACTCATTCACTGCACCACTTCCTACCACCCTGCATCAAATGGCCTTGTCGAGCGGCTCCACCGCACCCTCAAAGCAGCACTTTCCTGCCACGACGCTTCGTGGACATCGGCTTTGCCCACGGTCTTGCTAGGATTGCGCGTCGCGCATAGGCTGGACTTGAATGCTTCGGCAGCTGACCTAGTCTACGGTCAGCCACTTGCGCTGCCAGGGGAATTCCTTGTGCCTTCGGCGCGTGATCCACCGTTCCCGACGCCTCCAGATTACGTCACTCGACTCCAGCAGCAGATGGCGCGTCCGCGGCCGGTACCGCCCAGACACCACGCGATGGACCGCAGTTTTGTCCACAAGGACCTCGCCACAGGGTCACACGTCATGCTGCGAACGGATGCCCAGCAACCTCCTCTGCGCCTGCAGTACAGTGGCCCCCACAAGGTTCTCGAACGCGGAGACAAGACCTTCAGGATCGAGGTCGCCGGCAAGCCTGCCACTGTTTCTATTGACAGACTGAAACCGGCGTATATCTTACCCGGTGACGAACCACTACCGGGGGCCACCGCGCCACGCCCACCGACACTGGTGCAGCCGGTGGCTCAGCAGCCGCCACCCGCTGCTCCACCACAGACGACGTTTCCGAGAGTCGAGTCGGTGCCACACGGCCGCTCGCCACTGGCCGACTCACCACAGCAGCCGACAGCGGAACCTCCACAGCTCAGCTGTCTGTCTTCGGCGTCACCGCCTCCACAGCCGACGCCCACCGCGCCACCACAACGGTCGCCGAACACAACCAGTCGCGAGCGTTCTCCGACGAGGGCACTGGTGCCAGCCGGCCTCACACCACTGGGTCCTCCGGCGCGCACGACCGTTCCACCGCTGACACCTGCCGCGCCGGCCACGCCCACAGACCGCGGCACCGACACACTGGGCCACAAGCCTTCGTCTTCGCCACCGCCTCCGCCGCTGTCACCAGCCGCGCCCGTTCCTGACACGCCGACCATGCCTACGAGTCGTGGAGGTGATACACCGGACCGCGAGCCTTCGCTGCCCCCACCGCTGCTGTCACCAGCCGCGCCCGTCCTCGATGTGCCAACCACGCCCACTGGCCGTGACACACCACCGGACCTGTCACCCCAGGTCCCACGACCGACTCCGCAGTCGGCAGCGCAGGACCCTGTCCCACAGCTGCCATATGTCACACGGTACGGCCGCCTCATCTATCCATGCTCCCTCCCGGATCTTGTCAGCGATGGCAGTCACCAGAGCAGTGCAGCGCTTGCCGAGTCCTCGGCCGCCTTCCGCAGATGTGGCCCGCCACGCACGCTACCCCCCGCTGAGCCCAGCCTGGCAGACGTCACGCGGAGTGACAGCCGCACACAGCGGCCCCCGCCCCCGCCGCCACCGCTACAACCGCTTTGGGCGGCATCCTACCAGATGTCGCACGCAGCGTTCGGTGTTCACACGCAGCCGTGCCACCTCAGACGCCGACGCTCAATGTACGACCGCTGACGTCACCTTTCAGCGCCAGGGGAAGTGTGGGCGGCCGCCACTCCCCATGCAACTCACTGACGGATTCTCCAAAGCGATGAAAATTGTGCCCTTAGTTTATTTGCACGCCTGTGTTTCCTGCACGCTCGGCCAGCAAGGAATTTCGGCAACCTAGCTCCCCTTCCAAGCCTGTGTCCAAATGGTAGAAGGGGGTTCTGCAGTGCCGACGATTCGTGGCGACAGGCAGTCGGCCCCGAGCAGTGGAGAGTAGAGCAGCAGGTGAGTCCGGCTTGGCATGGCTAGCAAGCTTCCACATGGCCATGAGCAAACCACCTCATGTAGACACGAGCAGGAATCACAGGCATGCCCCCCTTTCTTTTACTTCATTTAAAACAGGAATCACAGACGTGCCCCCCTTTTATTCAATGAAAAAATGTTAATTATAGTTCCATGTAATTTTATTGTAGTAGTTAGTTAGAGTAATAAATTCGTTGATTTCACCTGACTGTTTCTCTTGTATAACCCTCACTCAGTCAGTTGGTGTAGTTTATCGCTTTGCCACAATATCAATGCATGGAGATTTCAGCCAGACGAGCTAAACAAATAGTTGTCGATAAAAATATTTTTGAACCAGCAGAAAGAGTACCTATTGTAATCATATCTGTCTTGTATGGACTTCACGACGAAGACGACGAAAACAGATGAGTACTTCTGTAACATTTTATTTTGTATGCATATAAATGTAGTGTCAACCCAATCAGAATTTTGGTTCAATTATATATCACTTATTTTGAAACCATTCTTAATTTTGTAAGTAGTAGTAGTCACCCCATTACCACCATTATTAGAATTATGTTCATTATGCAAGCCTAACAAGTTAATCATTTTTCAAAGTAATTTCGATCAGTTTTAAAGAAATTGCTAGACGAGTTAAAGAGTTACTAAACGTGTTACAACACAGAAACTAGTAATTAAAGTGCAGTGCTGTTCTAAGTTTTGCAATCAATTATTAAGCCAAAGATTTTAACTTGCAAGAGAGTTTGCACGTAAAGTTGGTTTCATTTATATAGAAAGTACCCAGGCTAATAGTAGTCAAAGTATTACAGTTGATTAACCAGACTTGACGAAAGTAATTTTTATGAAATACGTTAAACGCCAGACTCTGCTCAGCCAGTTACACGCGTACGCTACCCAGGCCCTGGAAAGGAACTTGAACGTTTTAAACAATATAATCAAAATTATTGGGAATTTTGACTGTAGTATTTGAGTATTTGTGAAGCTCATTGCACCACGGAGTTTCGCAGTACTGAGCTATTATCATTGAAATCAGAGTCTATCAGCTATTACGATTTTGATTATAACACGAACACGCCATCACCACTACATGAATTCTGACACATTTATTAGTGAAGTTGTGCTGCTCGTGAATCGTAAGAGGTGCTTGTTGGAGGCTGTAGTCAATGATAAGTCAGATAGGGCCAAGCTTAATTAATTACCACAGTGACTGTTTCAAGTTAATTAATATCAATTTTTTTATTTATTCAAAATTTTAACTTTCACTGTGAAAGTGTTAGTACGACCCATCAGTTGTGATTTGCTGCAACATTCAATAACGAAATCATTATTACTACAGCATATGATTACGCATTATGATTTTTGACTTTTTTTTTTTTTTTGACGACCTCCAACAGGCCATCTTTTACGAGAACACCATGAATTCGTCGACCCAGAAGAGCGAAATTTTATTGACACATTCTTGAGGATGTATGCAACACTCGATCTCACAGTCTGAACCATGCGTACGTCAGTACAGTCAGCAGAGCGTGCACAATGTCGACGCTAGTATCTGTATACCCTCCTACTGCAGCAATTCATGGTGGAACTTTCTCATGAAGACGATTGTAGAGGTGCCGAATGAAGTCTTACTGTATGGCCTGCCATGTAGTTTCCATCTCATGCCTCAGTTGGACCAGATCTCGTGCCACTCAAGGAGACCCCTATACATGACGTTTCATTCGGCCCCAGACGTGTCCAGTGGGGGACAGATCTGGGGATAATGATGGGCATGGTAGTTGACGTCTACTTAACCCTGGATTCCTACACTTATTTTCACAGATGGGTCTGCTACACTGGGGTACACGTGTACCCCAAATAAAAATGGATTCTTAAAATAATTAAAAAAATTCAAAGTAATACATCAACATTTAAATCACACTTAAGAAAAAAAGAAAAAATGCCCAGAAAGAAACAATTACATTAATGAAGACATGAAGAACACACTTTTCGTTGATGATCCAAACAAATAAATTTTGTACAAATATCAAATTTAACTTTTGATTTTCGGTCTCGAGCCCTAGGGCAGAAAATACACCATTCTGTTGTGGATTCTGGAACCTCTTGGGCTTCTTCTTCCTTTGGCAGTTCTAAAATACCACTGATGGTTTGACGGAGTTTTCGTCTTAAAGTTGGTTCTTCCAAACGCCTTAACATTTGTGGTCGCATCAAATCTATAGCAAATTTCTTCAGGTAAGATCTTCTGTTTTTAAATATTTCCTTAATATCTGCAGAATCTGAATCTGAAGTGAAGAGCATACGCTGTATTTCGAGAATATCCTCCTCCTTTATAAGGTCAAATGTCTGTTTTCGGGATGTCATTTTATTTCACCTTAAAAAATTGCAGATAATATTCGATTATCTACTATAATTCTTGGAAACAATCGGTTGTGATGTCTTTGTTGCGAATAAGTGTAAATATTCTATATTTTACATCATACTTACAAACCTGAAGAATCTTGGTTCTAGAATTTCTCCTTTAGTGATCGTCTACAGAACACTGAACAGTGCACGGTACACTGCAACCATCATTTGACCCGTCTTGCTACCGCTCATGCACAAACAAAGTGATATGCTTTTCCAACTGGACAATACAGATCCACATGTATCCTGTACCACGCAACATACTCTTCAAGGTATACGCCAACTACCCTGGCCATCACGATCCCCAGATCTCTCCCTCATTGAGCATGTTTGGGACCGCAAGAAATGTCATGTTGGGCGGTCTGCATGAGAGGCACGAAATCTGGCTCAACTGAGGCACCAGGTGGAAATTGCATGGCAGGCCATTCCACATAACCACATTCGGAAATTCTATGATCGTTTCCACGAAAGAATTACAACTTGATTGCTGCAAAAGGAGGGTATACACGGTACTAACGCCAACATTGCGTACACTCTGGAGACTGTACTCACATGCGGACGGCTCTGCCTGTGTAATAGTGTGTTGTATATAACCTCAAGAATGTGTCAACAAAATTTCCCTCTGATGGATCGACGAATTCATGGTGTTCCTTTTTCCATTTTCCAGGAGTGCATTAAGATCGGAGTATTTCTTCAGTGCAGCCGGTTAAGACCAGTAGGCGACATATGGTAAAAGCTGGTGAGAACCACGACAGGTGGTACAATAGGTCGTGTTCTCATGGGAAAGAGCGCTGGCGAATTTCCCTGATTTCTAGGGAAGTCACCGAGCGGCAGGCACTGGACGCCAATTGGCTGTAGTACTGGCGGTCACGCGCCAAAACGCAATCATATTTTTATTAATATTTAATAAATTATTTGTTTAGTGTCAAACTCAATTTATAAAAACCCCTCAAAGCTAAGCTATGCCCTGAGCAGGTGAAACATATTAACAATTGCTAATTCAATAAACAAAATAATTAATTTAAGACGGGCGGTTGCTCGCCGTGGAGGTTCGAGTCCTCCCTGGGGCATGGGTGTGTGTGTTTGTCCTTAGGTTAGTTTACCTAGGTTTAAGTAGTTTGTAAGCTACGGACTGATGACCACGCAGTTTGGTCTGATAGATTTACAGACATTTGAACATTTGATTTGGAAGAATTAAAAACATTGCGTTTTGCCGACGACATAGTAATTCTGTCAGATACAGCAAAGCACCTGGAGGAGCAATTGAATGGAATGGACAGTGTGCTGAAAGGTGGATATAAGATGAACATTAACAAGAGCAAAGCTAGGGTAATGGAGTGCAGTCTAAGAAAATCAGGTGACGCTGAAGGAATTAGATTAGATAACGAAGCAATAAAGGAGGTAGATGAGTTTTGTTACTTGGGCAGTAAAATAACAAATGATGGTCGCAGTACAGAGGATATAAAACGCAGAATGGCAATTGGTAGAAAAACGTTCTTGAAAAAGAGAAATTTGTTAACATTGAATATTGATGTAAGCCTAAGGACGTCCTTTCTGAAGTCATTTGTATGGAATGTTGCCTTGTATGGGAGTGAAACATGGACGATAAACAGTTCGGACAGGAAGTGGATTGAGGCTTTTCAAATGTGGTGCTACAGAAGAATGCTGAAGATTAGGTGGGTGGATCGCGTAACTAATGAGGAGGTACTGAACAGAATTGGGGAGAAAAGAAATTTCTGGCATACCTTGACTAAAAGAAGGGATAGATTGGTAGGGCACATTCTTAGACATCATGGAATTGTGAATTTAGCGTTGGAGGGAAGTGTGTGGGGTAAACATTAAGAGGAAGACCAAGAAATGGATACAGTAAGCAGCTTCAGATAGATGTAGGTTGCCATTCTTATGTGGAGATGAAGAGGCTTGCTCAGGATAGGGTACTGTGGAGAGCTGCATCAAACCAGTCTCTGGACTAAAGACCACAACAACAACAACAGGAGGTCTGACACGCTATTAGGAGAAGTGTCACCTGAGTGATGCTCCGGCACTCACCTACAGAGAGCACACACTCTATTATGGGCCCAGTGGCAGCCGAGACGAGGGCCTCGGCCAGGATGAAGATGGGCAGCACTTGTGGTGTCAGCACCACCAGCAGCCTGCTGACCACGTGGGCGGACAGGCAGAGCAGCAGCTGCGGGCGACGTCCGCACCTGCCGACAGCAACGCATGGTTCTTCAGTAGCTGCAGGGGGCCTCATTATCATATATCCATATATACTACCAATGGCGGCTGGCGATAATGTGCTGCAGCACATGTAAATATATTGCAAAAATTATTCCATTTCTCTTCGAATGCAAGCGAGAAATCTCTGTAAAATTACATCCTTTCTCTTGGAATGCGAGCCAGATATCACAATAAAATTATTCCAATTCCCTTCCAATGCGTATTAGAATGCTAGTAATAAGGATGAAAACGCATTTTGAAGCACTCTCGTCGCGATAGCTAGAAAGCAGCTCCGTGTGCTGAAGTGGTATTCAGCCGCGCTGCTACGTGCGCAGAGAGGCGGTGCAGTCCTCTGTTCGCTAGTGTGCATGCGCAGACGTGACATCAGGCCTGGCGGCTCGTGTGTGCTGAGACCGACTGCAGCACCAGATCAACATTTCTCTTCGCGCTGCGTGTGACGGCTGCAGAAGAATAGTATATGACGAATATTGCGGCTTACAGAGTCAAATAGCGTGCTGGCTCAGGCGTCTTGCGCGTTGTCTCTCAAACCTACCTATGTGAGGCTCGTATTCAAATACCTCTAAGCCAAATTTTTTAATTTCCATAAATAAAATTAATGTTTTTAAACGCTATATTTACTCCCTGCAGTGGATACATGCAGTTGGCAGCGCTGTTATAGATTCCCCTGAACGTCTTACAGTCAGTACAGTATTAATTGATATTTAATTGAAAGCAATCATACAAAGGTTGACTTTTTATTTTGGTATATTTTGTTTCCTGTTTATTTTTGTAATATTGTAGCACACTGGTCAAATTTTGTACGAACCGCCACTATATACTTCGCAAATCGCAAAATTTCCCGACGTCTGCTGCTCCTGTAAGATGGACAAACGATCAGCAACACATTAAAATCTGGGCCGGACCGGGACTTGAACCCGGGTCTTCTGCTTTTCACGAGCGGTCGCCTTAACCACTTGGCCACCCGTGCACGCCCCCCGGCCAGACCCAAACTTCCATGTGTTGCACTTGCCTCTTTCCCTTACATGCTCGCACACGTTATAGTGTGAGTCCCGCAGGAGGGAGAGACAATTCTACCACCGTAAGCTTCTCAGGCGTTAATGTTCAATAATATGTCTGTTCCAAGGGAACAGACGTTGGCGACCGCTCGCGGAAAGCGGGAGATCCGGGTTCGAGTCCCGGTCCGGCACAGATTTTCATGTGTTGCAGATCGGTTGTCCATCTTACAGGAACAGTAGACGTCGGGAAATTTCGCGATTTGCGTAGTATATATGAATATATTTATCTTTGTTGCGGATCACCGCCAACGTCTGTTCCCTTGGAACAGACATATTAATGCTCATTATCATAATATTGATCACTAGCTGAAAACCCAGAATCGACCAGCTCGAATTAGTACACCTACAATCTTTTGTTGTTACTGCTCTTCTTTCTGCCGTGCTTGCCTAAATAATGGTGAAGATATTCCTCAGGATGAAAGACACGTAAATTTTTGTTACATTTCCCAAAAATGTTTCAGCACAGTTAGTGTCATCTTCAGTGGGATTTTTGTTTGTCTGAAAATTTATATTCGTACTGTACAAAATGGCTTTTTAATAAACTTCTAAAACATTTTACAAGATCTTTAACAGTGTTTTAGGTTGAGTTTGTAGTCCGTATTATCTATTTTAGTTTTGCTGAAAATTAGGCCTACAAGTACGACTTCCACACTTTTTTGGCCCACTTTAGGTTACGGTAGTAACACTAAAAGTGGGCCTTTGCGATCGTCTTTTGACAGCTCGAAATTTAAATGAAAATAACGGCTTAACTATTCATCTGACACGAAAACTGAATACCTTAATTTGTAGAGGAGAAAATTCTCTACAACTTTGCTCTCTTATGTTTTTTTTTCATATCCCGTAGCGTTTCAAAGATATTTGCAAAAATAACGGCGATTTTGGGATGTATGTCTGTCTGTCCGCCCGTCTGTCTGTCTGTCCGTAACGTGTCCCCTGTTTTTAAGACGAACCGTTCAACCGATCAGCATCAAATTTTACAGACATGATCGTAGGCCGCCAGAGACCAGAACCTTCCGTTTTCAAATTTTTCGGATAAAAAATACGCCAGTAATACCAAAAAAAGCCGCTTTTTATATAATTGTAATTGCAAACGAACCGTTCAACTGACACGAAAATTGAATAACCTAATTGGTAGAGGAGAACATTCTCTAAAACTTAGCTTCCTTATGTTTTTTTCATATCTAGTATAGTTTGTGACATATTTGCAAAAATAACGGAGATTTGACACCCTCAATTGAATTAACGAAAATCAGCCGTTCGGAGATGTCATGTGACATTCCTCACGTATTTGATGATTTTCTTATTGTAACTTACACGTTGTCATCTCAAAGCAACGGCACACTGAGGAATTAACAAGAACACATCGTTCTTCGTACGATAAATGATAATCTAATGTCTACAAATACTATATGAACATCAGTTAACAACGGACATCAGTAGTATAAGTTTAAAGAAGACCTTCTTTGATTTATAGCCGTAGCGTAAGCGGCAAGGTGCTGGTCTGTGACGCGATAGGTCGGTGGTTTGAAACCCGCCACTACCAATTTTTTTTTTTCCTAAAAGGGTTTCAGACACTCTTACTAATTAATTTATTATTATTTAGATTACTATTGTGGTCCAAAATGTTTGAAAAAACGTTTAAAACTACAAATTTAAAGTGGGCCGTAAAACACGTCAGTGCGATTTGTTTTTCTTTAATAAACATACCCTACAGTAGGCTACCTTTAGATCCCACAGTGAAGTACTTATTACTTCCAGTAATAATTCTAGACCTAATTTTCGGAAAAAAACTATAAAAGTCAATTCTGTCTGCAAACTCAACCTACAACACTCTTACAGATCTTGTAAAAACTTTTGAGATGTATATCAAAAAGCCAATTTGTACAGTAATAATATAATTTCCAGACAAACAATAAATAAATCCCAAGGAAGATGGCACAACATGTGATGAAACATTTTTGGGAACTGTAACAAAAGTGTCTTGCATAGGGCGGAATATCTCCACCATTAGTCCACCTACCCTTTCCTTTCCTCTCTCTGTACACCGTCTTTTTCGTCTACAGCTGTTTCTGAAAAACTTGGATTCCTTGTTGTGCTGTGTGTCAGGCAGGCCAATTAAATTATTATCTGTGTGGATTTCAACGTTCATCCTCTTAAAGAATGTAATAGGAAGTCTGACTTTGAAGCAATACTCAGTGCTTTCAGTTTCCCATCCATTATTAATTTTCCTACTTATGCGGTAAAAAAAAGCCTCAAACTAATAGGTAACTGTTTTATAGACCAAATTATATTTGTTAAAATTAATAAAATTTCAAACAATTTATTTAAAATTGCTGAAATACCGTTGACCGCAAAGTGAATTTTTTTATTTACAAAATGGTGACCACTTTGGACGTTTCAGTCATTTATGAACCACTGTTTCAGATTGAATGTGTAAACCAGGAGCGACTCTCAGAAGTCAAAAATGTCAGTTCCAGCAATTGAAAATTGACCAGTCAGAGCATAAAATACATCAGCTGTCGGTGGTATTGTGCGGTTGCCTGTATGACATTATCATTTGTTACAAGTATCCAGAACGTCAATAAGCCCATCATGACATGTTTTGCCAATGTTGCACATGGTCGTGTGCACTACACGTTGCACTCATGTACCGACCATGTGCAACATTGGCAAAACATGTCATGATGGGATTATTGAGGTTCTGGATACTTGTAGCAAATGATAATGTCATACACGCAACCGCCCACCAGTAATTGATGTATTTTATGCTCTGACTGGTTAGTTTTTAACTGATGGAACTGACATTTCTGACTACTCAGAGTCACTCCTGGTTTACGCATTCAATCTGAAACAGTGGTTCGTAAATGACTGTAACGTCGAAACCGGTCACCACTTTGTAAATAAATTTTAAAAAATTCACTTTCCGGTCTAGGCTATTTTATCAGTTTTACATAAATTGCTTAAAATTTTATGAATTTTAACTAATTTCAAGGTTGCCCAATCTCCATCCTGACAATGTCAGATTTTACTAAATAAATTTAACAATATAAACGCTTATCCTGTTGAGAATGATCTTCCAGTCATGGTTTACACCTAGTTACAATATATGATGTAGTTACACACATTAACTCAAAATACTCCTCCAAAGTAGTGCATTCAATTAATGATTCAACAATTACTAATTTCAATAAAAGCCTACAGCAGGTAGGCTTGGATGAGGTGTACAAGAAAACCAATGCTAAGTTATGTTATAACTTATTTTGTGATACACTTGTAAGTGTATTTGAAAACTGTTCCTCATGGGAAACAGTTAAATATAGCTCTAAGAAACCATGTAAAATTCCATGGCTTACCAAAGAAATAAAAATATCTTTTAACCGGTATGTTCTCAATATTCTCAAAAATAAAGAGAATTTTATTTAACATAAAGACAAAGTAATGATTCGAAAATAATCAAATACGATATAAACTATTGTGTAACAGTAAGAAAAGTACT
This sequence comes from Locusta migratoria, assembly GCA_026315105.1. Lineage (NCBI taxonomy): Eukaryota > Metazoa > Arthropoda > Insecta > Orthoptera > Acrididae > Locusta > Locusta migratoria. The sequence goes on along the minus strand of CM048746.1, from coordinate 1,322,473 downwards.
CAGAAATTCGAAAAGCTTGTATATGAAGTCTAAGATTAGTACTTATGATAATAAAATTATAACAATTTTGAATATTATTAAAAGAGAAACAGGGCAACTAAAAGCACACCGAGACTGAATTACCATCAAAAAGAATAAGAAATGTACAAACACAAAGTAAGAAGCTGAGAATATTTTTAATGATCATTTTTAGAAGTTATGAAGAAAATAGGATACAGTAGTTCATTAGAAGAGACAAGACTGTTAATGGAAGAGGCTAAACCTCTACAATTTGATACAACTGAAATTCCACCACCTCCCCCTTTTAAATTTGAAAAATAAAAATAACTAAAGAGTATAAGCTCACACAGATCGATGGCATTTGCAGCAGAGTACTAAAACCTTGTTCCGAACAGATATGTAGGATTCTCAGCCACATATGATATAGCTGTCTGAAGCAAGGTATGTTCCCTGAAAGACAAAAATGTGGTATCGGAAACCAATTACATGAACAAGGGATAAGTCAGATGAAAACCACTACCAGTTAATCTGACTTCAGACTGCAATATCCATAATTCTTGAAAACGTAATGTATTCAACAGTTTTCCCCATTTCTAAAAATAAAGTACAAAAATTGTCAGTTTCGTTTTCAGAAAGTCCTTACAAGAGAAAACGCAATATACACTTACACTGATTAAATGTTAAATGCTTTGAACAAGCGGACATCACCCATTGGAATTTACTGTGGTTTCTCAAAGGCTTTTGATTGTGTATGGTATTCTTTTGGATAAGCTCAAGTATTGTGGTATGAGTAGCACCTTACACCAATGGTCTGATTCTTTCTTACTTGACTGGAAGAATGCAGAAAGGTGATCTAGGGTCCTTTCTTGTTCTTATGTATGTTAATGACTTGCTGTTCTATATTCTCGAAGATGCAAAGCTAGTGAAATAACTTTTTTAATCACGCCTGACAAACAAGAATTAACTGATGAATTTGTAAATAACATCTTTCAGGAAAATGGACTCTTGTTAAATTTCGATAAAACATAGTATGTACAGTTTCTGCATTAAATGGCTTTACCACATTTATAAACAGAAGTTGGGACAGACGTCTGTAGCTGATGTATAATATTCTAAACTTCTTATTGTGTGCATTGATAGAGAGTGAATTGGAACAAACACATTGATAAACTGCTGAAACGTATGCTTTCAGCCATGCTATTAGGATTATTGCAAAGTTTGATTACAGACATCTCAGTAAATTAGCACATTATGCCTATTTTCATTCATTTATCTCATATGACATCATATTTACTTACGAGATTTGTTATTAACAACCCAACCCAATTCAAAAGTAATAGCAGCATGCAGCACATTTCAGCACTACGAGAAACGATGATGTCCTCTATACAAGGTTAAATATTTTTACCCGGAAAGGGGTGAATTATATTGCACAAATGTATTTGGTCACTTGTCAAGTAGCATCAGAAGTCTGACGAATATATAACTAGATTTAAAGAAAAATTAAAGGACTATTTGAATGGTCACTTCTTCCACTTAGTAATTTTTAGATATAAATTAGCAATTAAAAAATTAAAAATTAATATAATAAAAAAAATGCATGTCTACAAATATCATGTAACTATTTGTTTTATTAAACTGACACATTCCACATCACGAAATGTATTCATGCTCTACGAAACAACCACTAATCTATTCCGTCTCTCTCTCTACCCATCCCCTTCTGTTTCCTCTCTTTCTGTTCATCTCTCTTCCTCTGTTCATCTCCTTGTAGCTCTCACCACCTTTCCCTTTCTCAGGCAGTCACCTCCTCGTCTCTTTGTCAAACTCTTCCACCATCTCTTGACTCCGTTGCCTCTTCTAGCTGTGAAAATTTGTATGACTCTGTTAACTCTTATTGTGATACCGCCATGTATCATATGAAATCTTAGGTGGACAAGGATGTTCCTCGTTTCGAAGGGTAACTATTAAAGTTGGAGTAAAACCGCAGATTTTGTCGTTGTTCGTAGATAAAGCACCCTGTGTCACGCACCGATCAAAATTTTACGTAGCCGCTCAGGAATAGACGCGCGGTGTGGGGCGCTATGTCGCGGATTGCGTGGCCGCTTCCCTCAAAGGTTCGAGTCCTTCTTTTGGTATGAGTGTGTGTGTTGACCTCAGCGTAAGGTAGTTTAAGTAGATTGTGAGTGCAGGGACCGATGGCCTCGGCGGTTTGGACTCTCGGGGTTACATACACGTGAAGAGTTCCAACAAAATTTGGCGGAGACAGAGACTTCCATCTTGTTTTGAAGATCAAGTGTGCAAAATTTCAGCACAATCGCATGAACGGTACGGCAGCAAATAAAATACGAACAAACATGATGCGGCGGTTTCCCATGCGTCTCAATGTTTATATGTCGTATATCCTAAACTCCACTCCCATGAACCACAGATATTGCCGAGGTGGGGTGGCTTGCGTGCCTCAACGATACAGATAGCCGTACCGTAGGTGCAACCACAGCGGAGGGGTATCTGTGTCGTGTGGTTCCTGAAGAGGGGCAGCAGCCTTTTAAGTAGTTATAATGGAATGTTAGATCCCTTAATAGAGTAGGAAAATTAGAAAATTTAAAAAGGGAAATGGATAGGTTGAAGTTAGATATAGTGGGGATTAGTGAAGTTCGGTGGCAGGATGAACAGGATTTCTGGTCAGGTGAGTACAGGATTATAAATACAAAATCAATTGGGGGTATCACAGGAGTAGGATTGATAATGAATAAGAAAATAGGAATGCGGGTAAACTACTATAGCCAGCACAGTGATCGCATTATTATTGTCAAGATAGATACGAAGCCAACACCGACGACAGTAGTACATGTTTATATGCCAACTAGCTCTGCCGATGATGAGGAAATCGAAGAATTATATGAGGAACTAAAGGATTTTATTCAGACAATTAAGGGAGAGGAAAACTTAATTGTTATGGGAGACTGGAATTCAGTAGTAGGACAAGGAAGGGAAGGGAAGATAGTAGGTGAATATGGTCTGGGCAAAAGGATTGAAAGAGGAAGCCGCCTGGTAGAATTTTGCACAGAACATAATTTAGTTATAACAAACACCTAGTTCAAGAATCCCAAAAGAAGGTTGTATACGTGGAAGAGACCAGGAGACACCGGGAGATACCAGATAGATTTTATAATGGTACGACATATATTTCGGAACCAGGTTTTACAGTGTAAGACATACCCAGGGGCAGATATAGACTCTGACCATAAGTTGTTGGTTATGAACTGTAGGCTGAAACTAAAGAAACTACAAAAAGGTAGGAAAATAAGGAGATGGGACCTGGATAAATTAAAGGAACCTGAGGTTCTTAAGAATTTCAGAGGGAGCTTTAGGCAACAATTGACAGAAACAGGGGGGAAAAAACAGTAGAGGAGAAAGGGGAAAAATTGAGATATGAAATAGTTAACGTAGCAGAGGACCAAATTGGTAGGAAGGCAAGACCTACAAAAAATCCTTCGATATCACAGGAGATACTAAGTTTTATCGAGGAAAGGAGAAAATATAAAAATGCAGTAAATGAAACAGGCAAAATGGAGTACAGGCGACTAAGAAATGAGATTGACAGGAAGTGCTAAATGGCTAAGCAGGAATGGCTAGAAGGCAAATGCAAGGATGTAGAAAAATGTATAAATAGGGGAAAAATAGATACAGCCTACAGAAAAATAAAGAGAGATAAGAAAAACAACTCTATGAATATCAAGGACACTGATGGAAAACCAGTTCTCAGCAAAGAAGGGAAAGCTGAAAGATGGAAAGAGTATATAGAGGGGCTCTACAAAGGAAATGAACTTCGAGACAATATTCTAGGAAGGGAAGAGGATGTAGATGAAGATGAAATAGGAGATACTGTACTGAGAGAAGAATTTGACAGAGCCCTGAAAGACCTAAGTCGAAACAAGGCCCCTGGAGTAGATGATATTCCCTCAGAGCTACTGAAGTCTCTGGAAGAACCAGCCATGACAAACCTGTTTCACTTGGTGTGTAAGATGTATGAGACAGGCAAAGTACCCTCAGACATTAAGAAAAATGTTATAATCCCCATTCCAAAGAAAGCAGGTGCAGACAGATGTGAAAACTACAGAACCATCAGTTTAATAAGTCATGGTTGCAAAATATTAACACGAATTATATACAGAAGGATGGAAAAGTTGGTAGAAGCCGACCTTGGGGAAGATCTGTTTTGGGTTCAGGAGAAATGTAGGAACACAGGAGGCAATACTCATTTTACGGCTTATTCTAGAAGATAGATTAAGAAAAGGCAAACCTACATTTCTAGCTTTTGTAGATTTGGAGAAGTTCTGAAGCAAGCAGGAGTAAATTATAGGGAGCGTAAGGTTATTTACAAGTTGTACAAAAACCAGACAGCGGTTGTCAGAGTTGAAGGGCATGAAAGGGAAGCAGTGGTTGGAAAGGGAGTAAGGCAGGGTTGTAGTCTTTCTCCATTGTTATTCAATTTGTACATTGAGCAAGCTATAAAGGAAAGCAAGAAGAAATTTGGAGAAGGAATTAAACTTCAGGGTGAAGAATTAAAAACGTTGCGTTTTGCCGACGACATAGTAATTCTGTCAGATACAGCAAAGGACCTGGAAGAGCAATTGAATGGAATGGACAGGGTGCTGAAAGGTGCATATAAGATGAACATTAACAAGAGCAAAACTAGGGTAATGGAGTGCAGTGTAAGAAAATCAGGTGATGCTGAAGGAATTAGAATGGGAAACGAAGCAATAAAGGAGGTAGATGAGTTTTGTTACTTGGGCAGTAAAATAACAAATGATGGTCGCAGTACAGAGGATATAAAATGCAGAATGGCAATGGGTAGAAAAGCGTTCTTGAAAAAGAGAAATTTGTTAACATCGATTATTGATTTAAGCCTAAGGAAGTCCTTTCTGAAGGCATTTGTATGGAGTGTTGCCTTGTATGGGAGTGAGACATGGACGATAGACAGTGCGGACAGGAAGAGGATAGAGGCTTTTTAAATATGGTGCTACAGAAGAATGCTGAAGATTAGGTGGGTGGATCGCGTAACTAATGAGAAGGTACTTAACAGAATTGGGGAGAAAAGAAATTTCTGGCATACCTTGACTAAAAGAAGGGATAGATTGGTAGGACACATTCTTAGACATGAAGGAATTGTGAATTTAGCGTTGGAGGGAAGTGTGTGGGGTAAAAACCGCAGAGGAAGACCAAGAGATGGATACAGTAAGCAGATTCAGACAGATGTAGGTTGCCGTTCTTATGTGGAGATGAAGAGGCTTGCTCTGGATAGTGTATTGTGGAGAGCTGCATCAAACCACAACAACAACAACATCCTAAACTATAAGTCGTAAATGAAATTATTTTGTAATACATCAGTTTTATAAATGGATACTTTTGAAAACTATTTTGCGAATCCATTTAGTGGCAAAGAAGTAGAAAAAAATGGTAATTCATAATGTGTCAGCTTTTCACGCATAACAGTGTTCATGACGTCACATCTCATGTCATATATGTCGTACATTGATGTAATTATGCCTATAACTTTCGCGAAAGTGTAATCAGTGTGTTGACAATGTTTCATCGCCATCTCGTTAAACAGTACAGCAGCACATATAATCAAATGTTCAAAAATTTGTAAACGTATGACCAAACCACTGTGGTCGTCAGTGCCTAGAGTTACAAACTACTGTAAACTAACTTCAAACTATCCAAAGGACAACACACACACCAAAGTCCAAAGGAGGGCTCAGACCTCTGGCGGGGATGGCTGAGCAGTCCCGGACATGGCGCCTAGGAGCGCATCACACAGAAACAAACATACTGTAAGACGGGGACGTAGTTAGGGGTATATTACACGGAGCGAATTTGGTCGCTAGTCGCTGGTGTATTTGGGCGCAGCTGCTAAATTCACTCCGTATAAACAATGACAGCGAACAAAGTCGCTGCTCCGAAACGCGAGCGTCTAAAGTTGAAGGGTGGGGTGGGCTACTCTAGACGCTGGTCGCTGGGGGTTTGGTCGCTCGCAAGTGTTGGTCGCCCCGTGTCATATACGGGAGCGTATAGAGCAGCCAGCAGACGAGTCAACATGTCGAAGGAAATTGTAAATGCTCGCGTTGTGTTTCTCGCAACAGTTTTAAAAGAACAATTAATGAACCAAAGCAAAACGGAGAAGTAGAAAAGTATTAAAGAAAATGGATTAGAAGGTGGATTGCAAATCTTTTGGGTGAATTATCGTGTGAAGGTCATTCTGCCTGCAGAAATATAATGAGGATCACATAAGAAAATTCTGATAGATTACTGTAAATGGGAGAGGATAAAATAAGGAACCAGAATACCATTATGAGGATGGCGATCTCGCCAAGAATAAAATTTAAATAATCGTTATTTTTAATGTTCCATAATACTGGAAAATTTCGATAAATTTTCAGAAATTTGATTACAATCCCACTTCATATTTTGTTTGATGGGACACAGAACTTTTAATATCTTTATTTGCGCCAATGATCACAAAATTTCTCGTCGTTTTGACGACCAGTTTCTACAACAAATCAGAAACAGAAGGGTACTTCAAGTATTAGACTACCTTAGAAAACAAATAATGCATTACAGTCATCAATACATGTAATATAGCCATATGGCATCTTCACATCATAAGTGTATCTTCATTAAGGAATGTAACAACAGGTATGATGTATAATATTTTTAACACGTTTTTTATATTGATGACTGTAATGCCTTATTTATGTTGTATAAAGTCCCGTAGTCTATTACTATTACTCCACTCCCATGAACCACAGACATTGCCGAGGTGGGGTGGCTTGCGTGCCTCAACGATACAGATAGCCGTACCGTAGGTGCAACCACAGCGGAGGGGTATCTGTGGAGAGGCCAGACAAACGTGTGGTTCCTGAAGAGGGGCAGCAGCCTTTTCAGTAGTTACAGGGGCAACAGTCTGGATGATTGACTGAGCTGGCCCTGTAACATCAGCTAATGCGGCTTTGCCACACAGCTACTGCGAACGGCTGAAAGCAAGGGGAAACTACAGCCGTTATTTTTCCCGAGGACATGCAGCTCTACTGTATGAACATATGATGATGGCATCCTCTCGGGTAAAATATTCCGGAGGTAAAATAGTCCCCCATTCGGATCTCCGGGCGGGGACTACTCAAGAGGATGTGATCATCAGGAAAGACAATACTGGCATTCTACGGGTCGGAGCGTGGAATGTCAGATCCCTTAATCGAGTAGGAAAATTAGAAAATTTAAAAAGGGAAATGGATAGGTTGAAGTTAGATATAGTGGGGATTAGTGAAGTTCGGTGGCAGAATGAACAAGATTTCTGGTCAGGTGACTACAGGATTATAAATACAAAATCAGTTGGGGGTATCACAGGAGTAGGATTGATAATGAATAAGAAAATAGGAATGCGGGTAAACTACTATGACCAGCACAGCGATCGCATTATCATTGTCAAGATAGATACGAAGCCAACACCGACAACAGTAGTACAGGTTTATATGCCAACTAGCTCTGCCGATGATGAGGAAATCGAAGAAATATATGAGGAGCTAAAGGAAATTATTCAGACAATTAAGGGAGAGGAAAACTTAATTGTTATGGGAGACTGGAATTCGGTAGTAGGACAAGGAAGGGAAGGGAAGATAGTGGGTGAATATGGTCTGGGCAAAAGGAATGAAAGAGGAAGCCGCCTGGTAGAATTTTGCACGGAACATAATTTAGTTATAACAAACACCTGGTTTAAGAATCACAAAAGAAGGTTGTATACGTGGAAGAGACCAGGAGACACCGGGAGATACCAGATAGATTTTATAATGGTAAGACATAGATTTCGGAACCAGGTTTTGAAGTGTAGGACATACCCAGGGGCAGACATAGACTCTGACCATAAGTTGTTGGTTATGAACTGTAGGCTGAAACTGAAGAAACTACAGAAAGGTAGGAAAATAAGGAGATGGGACCTGGATAAATTGAAGGAACCTGAAGTTCTTAAGAATTTCAGAGGGAGCTTCAGGCAACAATTGACAGAAACAGGGGAAAATAAAACAGTTGAGGAGGAATGGGTAAAATTGAGAGATGAAATAGTGAAGGCAGCAGAGGACAAAATAGGTAGGAAGGCAAGACCTACAAAAAATCCTTGGATATCACAGGAGATACTAAATTTAATCGATGAAAGGAGAAAGTATAAAAATGCAGTAAATGAAACAGGCAAAATGGAGTACAGACGACTAAGAAATGAGATTGACAGGAAGTGCAAAATGGCTAAGCAGGAGTGGCTAGAAGGCAAATGCAAGGATGTAGAAGAATGTATAAATAGGGGAAAAATAGATACAGCCTACCGGAAAATAAAAGAAACATTTGGCGATAAGAAAAACAGCTCTATGAATATCAAGGACACTGATGGAAAACCAGTTCTCAGCGAAGAAGGGAAAGCTGAAAGGTGGAAAGAGTATATAGAGGGGCTCTACAAAGGAAATGAACTTCGAGACACTATTGTAGGAAGGGAAGAGGATGTAGAAGATGATGAAATAGGAGATATTATACTGAGAGATGAATTTGACAGAGCACTGAAAGATCTAAGTCGAAACAAGGCCCCTGGAGTAGATGATATCCCGTCAGAGCTACTGAAGTCTCTGGGAGAACCAGCCATGACAAAATTGTTTCACATTGTGTGTAAGATGTATGAGACAGGTGAAGTACCCTCAGACTATAAGAAAAATGTTATAATCCCCATTCCAAAGAAAGCAGGTGCAGACAGGTGTGAAAACTACAGAACCATCAGTTTAATAAGTTATGGTTGCAAAATATTAACACGAATTATATACAGAAGGATGGAAAAGCTGGTAGAAGCCGACCTCGGGGAAGATCAGTTTGGGTTCAGGAGAAATGTAGGAACACGGGAGGCAATACTCACTTTACGGCTTATCCTAGAAGATAGATTAAGAAAAGGCAAACCAACATTTCTAGCTTTTGTAGATTTGGAGAAGGCTTTTGACAATGTTGATTGGAACAAACTGTTTCAAGTTCTGAAGCAAGCAGGAGTAAAATATAGGGAGCGTAAGGTTATTTACAACTTGTACAAAAACCAGACAGCGGTTGTCAGAGTTGAAGGGCATGAAAGGGAAGCAGTGGTTGGAAAGGGAGTAAGACAGGGTTGTAGCCTTTCCCCAATGTTGTTCAATTTGTACATTGAGCAAGCTATAAAGGAAAGCAAGGAGAAATTTGGAGAAGGAATTAAAGTTCAGGGTGAAGAATTGAAAACATTGCGTTTTGCCGACGACATAGTAATTCTGTCAGAGACAGCAAAGGACCTGGAAGAGCAATTGAACGGAATGGACAGTGTGCTGAAAGGTGCATATAAGATGAACATTAACAAGAGTAAAACTAGGGTAATGGAGTGCAGTGTAAGAAAATCAGGTGATGCTGAAGGAATTAGATTAGGTAATGAAACAATAAAGGAGGTAGATGAGTTTTGTTACTTGGGCAGTAAAATAACAAATGATGGTCGCAGTACAGAGGATATAAAATGCAGAATGGCAATGGGTAGAAAGGCGTTTTTGAAAAAGAGAAATTTGTTAACATCTAATATTGATTTCAGCCTAAGGAAGTCCTTTCTGAAGGCATTTGTATGGAGTGTTGCCTTGTATGGGAGTGAAACATGGACGATAAGCAGTGTGGACAGAAAGAGGATAGAGGCTTTTGAAATGTGGTGCTACAGAAGAATGCTGAAGATTAGGTGGGTAGATCGCGTAACTAATGAGGAGGTACTGAACCGAATTGGGGAGAAAAGAAATTTCTGGCATACCTTGACTAAAAGAAGGGATAGATTGGTAGGACACATTCTTAGACATCAAGGAATTGTGAATTTAGCATTGGAGGGAAGTGTGTGGGTTAAAAATCGCAGAGGGAGACCAAGAGACGCGTATAATAAACAGATTCAAGTGGATGTGGGTTGTCGTTCTTATGAGGAGATGAAAAGGATTGCTCAGGATAGAGTAGAGTGGAGAGCTGCATCAAACCAGTCTCTGGACTGAAGACCACAACAACAACAGTCTATTACTAAATCTCTCCTGTTTCCGATTTGCTGTAGACTTGATAATGATCATCACTGAGCGAAACTGGTCGTCAAAACGACGAGAAATTTTCTGATAGACGTAAATAAAGATATTAAAAGTAATTACAAAATGGATCAGTGATATAATTTCGCGACCATGTCGCACCTTGGGAAACAGAACTGTTTGGTATCACCTAACTTACAAAACAATGTATTATATGCTAATTCGTGTTTCAATTGTTTTTACGAAGACGCTAGCGTGTGAAGTCGCTTCATGTCATTTCATCAGGGTATTCATTCGCTATTCGCCCATACGCCGAGCGACAACAGACGCCAGTGACTAGCGACCAAATACGCTCTGTGTAATATACCCTTTACACTACTTTATTCTGGCCTTTGTGTACTCTACCATTCTGTATGGGCTATTTCTTAGTTTATTTACTATTCTTTTCTCAGTTTTATGAGTTTATTCAGATTTCTGTGCCTTTGGGAACATGTCATGGGAGACAGGTTCTTGGACCTGGAGTACTTTCACTATTATTTTTCTGGATACGTTTACTGTTGGTCGGTATGGCCTGTGCTCTGCTGAGAATGCTGGAGAGCGAAAAACAGCGGTGGAGACGCAGGGCAGGGACAGCTCTGCTGGTGGTCACTCGCACCCTCGGCCGCAACTCTCAGACGGCAGTGAGCCGAAAGCAGGAGGGGGTGGGGGTGGGGTGAGGGCCCAGCCGATGTCCCGTTGTGTGGCAGCCGCAGCCTTCAGGCACAGAGTAACACATACAGAGAAGCAGCCCCCCCTAAACCACTGTCCTGCGCTCCCCTCGTAGTTCTGTAAGATGCTAGCAGGTGTCAGGCTGTTCCCTGGCTTAGTACTGGTAGACCACACTAGAGGCACTTCTGACCGTGCCTCTCGCACGTCTGAGGGTAGCGTGGAGGGGAGGCTGAGGGGAGAGCTCGTGCCGCCTGCCACAAGGCCAAGGGAGGTGGTGGTGGGGACAGCGGCTACCTGCCGCCTGCTCTGGCCACTTTAAAGGGCCACTTCTGACCACAGCGCCATCATGGAACGTCTTACGGAACTGCTTCAGCACCCCCACCCCGCACCCCTGAGCGTGGGATCGGGCCCTTAGGGAGGTTCCCCGTCTGTATATATTTGTCTGTGCCCGTTGTGTGACAGCCGCAGCCTCCAGGTCAGGGAAGTGGTGTGAGGTGGTCGGCCGGATGCATGTGGCTTTTCACCTGCGACCTGTTTTTTTTTTTTTTTCGGGAACGTGCAGGATGTACCTCAGTACACCTGTTAGACAGACGCTCGATAATAATGTTGTTATTATAGTACTGAAATTTGTTGGGATATTGAAATTGTAATTACAGCGTTTGATTCTCCCAAGTATCCTGAATCCATTCATATAATTATATTTGCTGTATGATCATTTCCTGATTTTATATGAATTTTTAGAATAGAATAATGTGTGTTACTATATTGTATTTCAGTTGCAATCTGGGATAGACACCCTCGCTCAGCCAAGCGTTTCCGGTTTCCGGCCACATTAGGAAAAACCTGACTACTTGCTGTATCCCATTCACTAGGTACAAAGTGGTAGCCGGAAGCCAACACCCTGGCAAAACCCGCCTTACACATGGAAACAATCAGCTTCCTTCCTGTATCTGTAATGTCACAAGCAGATTCATGACGGACGAAAGCGGCAAGAAACAGCTACGTACATGTCACCTATATAGCCGACCAGCAGTGACAGGAAGACTCCAATGATCTGCGAGTAGAACAGGACGTCGTTGACGGCGTGCTGGTTGTCGCAGACCCAGTCCATCTGCGACGGCGCCGACAGCCAGAACCACGTGTCGTCGTACTCCCAGCCGTGCTGGCACTGCACCACTTCCCTGCTGCTGTTCAGCTGCCCCACATCGCTCTGGTTGTACATCAGGCACTTGCTGAACGAGGAGCCTTCCCTGCAACAAGTCGGAAATTTTGCAGATAAGTGCACGTCGTAAATGGGCTTCTCACACTTTAGGCCGTGTTCAGACTGCCGGCCGGGCCGAGACGACTCCGCTTCAGCCGGCTCACGCCGAGCCGACGACATTCCAAATGTTTGATATTTCCGGCGCGAGCCGATTGGGCTACGGTATTGCTTCTGCAGCACAAGTATCTCACGTCTACAGCCTGTTTTCAATACAAATCTCTCAACTTAATAGCTTCTTTTTTTAAATAACACTTGTGAACATATGTTTTGTTTATTTATTCTTTTATTACTATTAATTCTGTAAAGTGAATAAAAAGTAATTAAAAAATTAGCTGTTCTCATAAGGAAAAACTCTTCTAAACGTCAGTCGAAATTCATGGGACGAGTCCATTACCACCTGTTTCTTATGTGCTTAAAACTCGACGACTATTGTCAGAACAATAGTATTAAAACTAGAGGACCCGTACGAATACTTCGCACCGTTAGTGCAGAGTGAAAAAAAGTTGGGAAAAAAGGAAAGTAAAGTTGAATGTTCACACATAGCTTACTTCAAAATCAAGCATACTGTTATAATCGGTGGCGACTTTAATTTACCGTCGATATGTTGGCATAATTACGTATTCAAAACCGGCGGCAAATATAAAACATCGTCCGAACTAGTTCTGAATGCTTTTTCTGAAAACTACTTCGAACAGTTAGTTCATGACCCCACTAGAATAGTAAGTGGTTGCGAAAATACCCTTGATCTCCTAGCAACAAATAATCCTGAGCTAGTAAAGAGTATCAAAACAGATACAGGCATTAGCGAACATCGAGTTGTAGTAGCGAGACTGAATGTCGAAGTGCCCAAATGCACCAAAAATAAACGAAAAATATATCTATTCAATAAATCAGATAAAAATTCGCTTCACGATTTCCTGAGAGATAGTCTCCAGTCTTTCAAAACTAAAAATGCGAGTGTAGATCAGTTTTGGCTTACTTTCAAAGACATAATATCAGTAGCAATCGAGAGATTTATACCAAATAAATTAATAAAAGAGGGGGCTGACCCCCCGTGGTTCACAAAACAGGTCAGATCACTGTTGCAGAAACAAAGAAAAACGCATGCAAAATATAAAAAGATACAGAATCCACAAGGCTGGCAATCTTTTACTAAAACTCGCAACCTAGCACGGACTTCAATGCGAGAAGCCTATAGTAGTTACCACAACGAAATTCTGTCTCGTAATCTTGCAGAAAATCCAAAGAAATTCTGGTCATATGTGAAGTACACTAGCGACAGAACACAAACAATACCTTCACTACGCGATAGCAATGGTAATACTACCGATGACACTACTGCTAAGGCAGAATGACTAAACACAGCTTTCCGAAATTCGTTCATCAAAGAAGACGAAGTGAAAACTCCAGTATTCAATCCAAGAACAGTTGCCAGCATGGGAAACTTAGAAGTAGATGTTCCTGGAGTAGTAAAACAACTTAAGTCACTAAACAAAAACAAATCTTCCGGGCCAGATTGTATAACAACTAGATTCCTCTCAGAGTATGCTGATGCAATAGCTCCGTACTTAGCTATAATTTACAACCGATCACTCAGCGAAAGATCCGTACCCAAAGACTGGAAAGTTGCCCAAGTGAATCCAATATTCAAGAAAGGCAATAGGAGTGATCCCCAAAATTACAGGCCAAACTCATTGACATCGATGTGCAGTAGGATTTTGGAACATATACTTTGTTCGAATATTGTCGAAGAGACCGACCTATTAACTAGTAGTCAACACGGATTCAGAAAGTATCGCTCTTGCGAAACACAGCTTGCCCTTTATTCGCATGAAGTGTTAAGTGTCATCGACAAGAGATCTCAAATCGATTCCATACTTCTGGATTTTCGGAAGGCTTTTGACACTGTACCCCACAAGCGGCTTCTTATGAAATTGCTTCCTTTGGAATAGCTCCCCAATTGTGGGATTGGATTCATGATTTCCTATCAGAAAGAACACAGTTCGTTGTAACTGACGGTAAGTCATCGAGTAAAACAGAAGTGATATCTGGCGTTCCACAGGGAAGCGTTATAGGTCCCCTACTCTTCCTCGTGTTTATAAACGATTTAGGAGATAATCTGAATAGCTCCCTTAGACTGTTCGCGGATAATGCTGTCGTTTATCGGTTAGTGAAGTTAACAGAGGATCAAAAGCAACTGCAAAGCGATTTAGACAAAATTTCTACTTGGTGCGAAAATTGGCAATTGATACTAAATAAAGAAAAGTGTGAAGTAATACACATGACCTCTAAAAGAAATCCGCTAAACTTCAATTACGCGATAAATCAGTAAAACCTTAAGGTCGTAAATTTTACCAAATACCTACGAGTTACAATTACGAACAACTTTGACTGGAGAGAACACATAGATAATATTGTGGGGAAGGCGAACCAAAGGTTACTTTTCATTGGCAGAACGCTTTGAAGATGCACCAGCTCCACCAAAGAGACTGCCTACATCACACTTGTGCGTCCTCTCCTGGAGTACTGTTGCCCCTTGTGGGACCCTCACCAGATGGGACTGACGGAAGACATTGAGAATATTCAGAGAAGGGCAGCTCGTTTTGTTTTATCACGTTACGAGGGGGGGGGGGGGTGAGCGTCACGGAAATGGGGTGGAAATCATTAAAAGAAAGTCGTTACTCATTGCGGCGTGATCTGTTTGCGAAGTTTCAATTACCCACTTTTACTTCTGAATGTGAAAATATTTTGCTAGCACCCACCTATGTCCATCTCAATAAAATAAGAGAAATCCCGCGCGCTATTAGAGAATGGAACGGTAGAGAAAAGTTATGAAAGTGGTTAATGAACCCTCTGCCAGGCACTTAAATGTGATTTGCATACTATCTATGTAGATGTAGATCTCAAAAAGGTATCAGTTAGTTGAAAGTAGTGATTTACAGTTGGAAGAGGAATGGACAATGTACAGGGACAAATGGCTAGAAAATATCTTGGAACAGTAGTGTTTAAAGGCATAAAATAGCAAACAGCTTTGTGAAATGACACAGTCAAGGCAGCCTGTAAAAAGAAAACGAAGACATTTCAAAAATGGTTCCATACTAGAAATCAAGCAGACAGAGAAAGTTAAGTTGAAGAAAGAAACAAAGCCAAACGGAAAATTGCAGAATCAAAGCAGAAACCATGGGAAGACTTTGGAAATAAACCAGAAACAATCGGTCAAGCCGTGGGAAAACCTTTCTGGAGTGCAATTAGCAGCCTTCGAAAGGGAGGGAAGAAGGAATTAACAAGTACTTTGAAAGGCGACCGTTTCTCATATTCCATATATTTTTTGTATATTTCTGTAAAGTTATAATTTATTTAATGTCGCTATATTATCATTTTGTTAAAACTTGAGCCCCACTCTTTTCAAGGCTTGAGGAATAGCATTTTTATTTCATGTGTTAAAATATTAGTTAGTTAATATTGCTCGGATTTTCTTATTTTTAATAATTTATTATATATTTATAAATGTGACAATAAGTACGGCTTCTCCGCTACGCCACTGTCCCTGTCAGAATGTGTAGTTGTCTTACTTTTAAGTGGATGTGCGAGAATCTATGGTTGTCTGAATGTCGGGAGTGATAGCTCGCTTTGCATCGTTCTCTCTGGTTCAGAATCGATAGCTGCTGAGGCTAGCAAAGATGTTTCTACACCCTTTGGTTACAGTCCAGTCGATGAGCATTCTCTAGGGCGAGTCTCTCCATCCCCACCACCGCTGATCTTGGACTTTCCGGCTTCCGGTGGCTTCCCGCACGTCCTGGCCGCTCTGTCTGGTCATTCTGTGCTAGTCTTCTGGCGAGGTAAGGTTGGTTCTCCTCTTCTTGTGTCCGCTTGATGGAAACGTTTCATTGTCTAGCATGTTTAACTTAGACTCATGAACTTAGAATAATTTTTGGAATATTTTCTCCGATCGTGTGCTGAAATGTGTTCTCGTTTTTCAATTCAGTGATTTCCAATAGATAAACGCAGTGTGTGCAGTTTGATAACGGCCTGGTATGTTACAACCTTTTGTGATCATGTGGCGGTGTATGAACTCTGTGTAAATACTTTCTAGCTTTGTGGGGCCCGATTTCTAAAAGGTGATATGTTCATTTTTGTAAAGTGCATGTAAAATCTTCTCATCGTTTCCTTCCGTGAGTGATATGTGTTCCACGTGGTTGGTTCATAGAACAAAGCCTTCAGCTTCCACTCTTGTTTGTTCTATGCCCATCAGTCAATGGGCATATCCTATGCAGGTATCCTTCTGATTTCCACTAATATTTCGCGATCATCTCTCCCCGCCTATTTTAATTTTTCTGTATCTTCTCCGACTTATAGTACGCACTCTGACTTTTGTCAGTAATTCTCTCTAAGTCTTGTACAACCTCCTTCAATAACTCCTTGATGTCATTCTGAACATTTCTATGGGTTGTATGCTGTAATTCTTAATTTTATTTTTCCGACTTTGTAATTATTTCACCTTTACGAGTTTTTTGAGACTGGACTTCATCCGTCTCTGTAATCGCCCCCTATCGCGTATAGCTATATTTCATTCGCTTCCTTATATAAGCCTAAGCATTTCTATGGGTTGCATGCTGTAGTTAATTTTTTTTTTTTATTTTTCGGAGTTCCGATTTCAGGGGTTTGCAGCTAGTCGCCTGAATTCACGAAACTTCCCATATCTAACCAGTACCTAGCTCGATTTCTAACAGACTGCAACTTAAGAATCCACCGTAATTTTGTATAATGAATCCGATTTTCAATCACTTCACCTTCAGTGGAGTGCGTTCATGTAACGTAGCCGTGCGTCGTCGTTAGCGTTTTTGCTCGCAGTCCAATTCAGATGTAATTTAACTTGGCTATACACGCGCATCATCTCAAAACATGCACGTGAGACCAGAGCCAGCTTCAAAGTGTTTTGTATATTGTGTTTTGTGCTACCTCCGATTTGTTGAATTTCGCCTACGATAGCGGCACCTGCTTCCGCCTCGTCTCAGCACGCTAATGTTGGTGAGTTTCGTTGTGGCACTGCGTGTGTGTGAGCGAATGAGTGTTGTTTGTGAATCCTTTCCCCAGTAGCGTTAAATCATGTATAATTTAGGCTGGGCACCGTCCGCATTAATCAATGTAAGAGATGCATTTTTATTGTATTAACAAAATTGGTTTCCCATTTTTCTTGCTTTCTATATGAATAAACAAGTGTAAATTCAGCATAATCCGTAAGTTGCCTATAGATTGTAGTTTTAGAGCACCTTCCCTCATTTATTTAATATTGTTCTTCACAAGTGTTGAGAACAAGCTCAGATGCAATTTTTCTATGTCCATTGTAGTATTAACTTCCTGTTATTGAAGTAATTTGAAACGCGTCAGTTCTCAGTTTGGGCCACGGAACAAGGCTTTGTAGCAGAGAGTAATCAGTAGTTCACACGGACCTCATTTGCTAATTTTAGTGATAAAACAAGGCTCTTGTTTAGTACAGTGTTCGACTTTTAACTTTGGGCAGGTCAGAAAAACTCCTACTGAATCCTGTAGATGCCTTGGGCAAATGGAGGGAATATTTGGAAGAATTGCTCAATGTAGGTGAAACGTTCAATGGTGTGTCATATTTTGAGGTATAATGGGATAGGAATGACGGAAACAGGACACATTTGAGGAAGTGAAGAGAATAGTCAATAGACTGCAGTGCAATAAAGCGGCTGTGGTGGATGTAATTAAGCCGGAACCCGTCAAATAGAGTGCAGTGTCAGGTCTCAGATGGTTATTCAGGATAATTGAGAAGGTGTTGGAATTGGGACAGGTTCCGTCTCACTGGCCGAAAGAGGTAATCACGCCAATTTTCAAACATGTAAACAGAAACAATTGCAATTACTATCGAGGTATCTCTTTAATTAGCGTTGTGGGCAGAATATTCTCAGGTATTGTTGAAAGGAGAGTGCGATTATTAGTTAAAGACAAGTTGGATGAAAATCATTATGGGTTTAGACCTCTTAGAGGCTGTCAGGACCAGATCTTTAGGTTACGGCAGATAATAGAGAAGTGCACTGAGTGTAACAGGGAATTGTATATATGTTTTATAGAGCTATAAAATACTTTTGGCCGTGTTCGTAAGACGAAACTGTTAATAGTTCTACAGGATTATGGAATAGGAGGCAAACTTCTGCAGGCAATTAAAGGTGTTTACGTTGAGTGTCAGGCAGCAGTTAGATTAGATGGCAAATTAAGCTCATGGTTCAGGGTAGTTTCAGGGGTAAGAGAAGGCTGTAACCTGTCACCACTGTTGTTCATACTATTCATGGATCATATGTTGAAAACAGTAGACTGGTCGGGCCGGATTAAAGTAGAAGAAAACAAAATAAGCAGTCTCGCCTATGCATGAGACTTAGTTTTGATGACAGATTCGATGGAAAGGTTGCAAACTAATATTTCAGAGCACAATCAGAGGTGCAAGGATTATGATATAAAGATCAGCATCTCCAAAACGAAAGTAATGTATGTGGGAAAGAGATTTAAACAGACTGAGTGCCAAATAGGAGGAAGAAAGTTAGAACATATAGACAGTTTCAATTACCTAGGATGTATTTTCTTACAGGATGGCAACATAGTAAACACTAAGTTAGCAGTGCACCGCTTAATCTTTCGACCAACTACGTTGTATGGGATTGAAAGCTAGGTGGATACAGGTTACCTTATGAATAAGGTTGAGGTCACAGATATGAAAATAGCAAGAATGACTATAGGAACTATTAGATGGGAACAATGGCAGGAGGGTGTCCATAACGAGGAGATCAAAGAAAAACTGAGAATGAACACCATAGATGAAGCAGTTAGAGCGAACAGAGTGAGATGGTGGGGTCATGTTACACGCATTGGAGAAGCAAGTTTACCTAAGAGACTCATGGGTTAAGTAGCGGAGGGTAAGAGGAGTCGAGGTAGGCCAAGGAGAAAGTACTTAGAATCGATGAAGAATGATTTTGAAGTACAAGGCATAAGATCATACGAGGCATCAATATTAGCATTGAATAGGGGATTATGGAGGAATTTTATTAGGGGGCTATGATCCAGACTGAACGCTGAAAGGCATAATCAGTCTCTAATGATGATGATGATAATGATGTTGATGATGATGATGATGATTGTGATGATCCTACGTGAAGTTCACAACTCGATTAGTAATCAGCCGAAGCCATACAATGCAGCTCTAAACAATTTGGAGAAATATACTATAAAATTTTCAAGCGCTTTTAGATACTTGTTATGCCATAAAATATTCTGATTGGAGTCGTAGCTTGTTTGGTAAATAGCGTTGTCGATTGGCGGTCCAGTTGACATTCGTTCGATGGTTCGAATCCCATCAGAGTTTTAGTTATTTTTCTTTCTTCGCGTTGAGTTCGAATACGTCACCCACTTAAATATAAAATTCGTCAAAAATATGGCAATTAACACATATGATAATGTAATTTTTTAATTGACGTATTTTTGTTTATTCTTAATTTTTTACAAAAGGTTATTCATAATGATAGTTTGAATTAAAAAGTAAATCAAAATTATCACAAATTTAATTTTTGGAACTAAAATCAGAAACCCTTTCTTTGGACTTGTTTGATTGTTTTACATCACAGGTGTATCACATAAGCCAGGGTGATGAGCATCGTAAAGCCATGCTAAGCAATTTTCATAGCATTGAGTACATCGTACAAATGCTGCATTTTTGAAAGTCGTAATTGTTCTTAGATGTATCAACTGGAAAGCGAACATCATTTTCGTTCATGATTATTTCTCTTTCTTTCGCGAAGTTTGGAAGCGAACCACGCATTTCTAACCATTTCACCAAATATTGGAGAGGGCAGCTGGTGATGAGTATTTGAATGTAGATTTATGCAGTCTTCTCTAGCGTAAATTTCACGTCCTCGTTCGATCTGATGGACCACATCGGAAAATAATACAAATAACAATAATAGTATTAAGGCGGGATTCAAAGGACCGAACCTCTTGATACTTTGTCGACAATCTGTAACGCTACCAAATGAACTTCGCCAGTCACTAGAATAACTAACACGAAAAAAGATATTTAAATATATTTGCAAAACTTCAAAGTCGTTTTTTTAGAAAAATTTTTAAAATTACATGGAATAGCTTTTGCTGATTACTGTTTGAGATCTGAACATCACATACCCTGAGTATAAAAAACCAGCTGCGAAACCCGTCATTGGCCTAGTATAAATTTTTTCACTTTTACATTAGAAACGAAAACTAAAATTCGGAAAAGAGTTCAAGTATTCATGAAAACAGCTTAGAAATTATGAAACAGTGAAACAAAGAAGTATACAAAATTTTGCATAATTTTAAGTGTAGCCCTCAAAAAGAGAAGAATAGTAACTGAAATAGAAATGAAATTCATTCTGGTCGCATTATGAGACAGTTTTTGCGCATCATGTTGTTGAAGTCGTCATACCTCCTGGATTCCAGCACATCACCTGCCACCGGCTCGCTTTCTGTCCACCTGCTGCTCTGCGCTTAGCCATTCCGACCTGCACAAGTAACACATACTAAGTGTGTTTTCCTCTGTAACTTATAAAATAATAGGTGACGAAAAATTTTAATGTGGTAGGTCAACACAAGAAATGTTACACTTTCTGCGGAGCTATGAACATAGTTTATTGTATCATTTTCCATAGAGTTAAAGCACAAAGATATAATTTTTTAAAGGGAACAATAGTTTTTTCTATCGTGTATTGGATTCGTTTAAATCAGGTGCGTCCAAATCAATTTAAACTACATTCTTATCACTGTTAGTTTGGGAGCTACAATACTTCAAAGTTCCGGGGGCGGAGGCTGCGATAGTGTAGCTGACTGGCCGAGTGGCTATCCCCTGGGGCACGGCCCACTGTCTCATGACCACCAGCCAGTTAGCTATGCTGTCGTAGCCTTCGACCCCTAAACTTTGAAGGGTTGTAGCTCCCAAACTAACAGTGATAGGAATGTAGTTTAAATTGATTTGGACGCAGCTGGTTTCAACGAATCCAAAGCACGATAGAAAAAACTATTGTTCCATTTAAAAAATTATAACTTTGTCCTGTAACTCTTTGGAAAATGATAAAATAAACTATGTTCATAGCTCTGCAGAAAGTGTAACATTTCTTGTGTTGACCTACCGCATTAAAATTTCCTGTCACTTATTATTTTAGAAGTTACAGAGGCAAACACAATAAGTGAAACACCCTGTATGTATCCTACACACTTCTTGTAGGCATTTCCTTTCGCCCCTCTTTTCATCCATGTCATCCTCCCTTAATCTATGACCATCTCATACTTGCCTCTCCTGTCCATTTCTCCCATCTCTCTCCAACTGTCCACTCCCCCCCCCCCCCTCCCTCGTCCCAGTCTTATCTTCCCCAAAGTCTCACGCCAACATCCCTCCTCTTCCAGTCAATCTCTTCTTCATACATCTTTTCCTCAAATGCCTCTTCCTCACATCTCTCCACCCATTTGTCCATCTCCTCTACCTCCCTCTCTCTGGGTTCCGTCTAGTCCTCTCATTTACATCTGACCATCTCTTAGTCTCCACTCCATCGCCCCCTCTCTAAGCCCATGTTCTAGACCCAAACCTATGACTGTACATCAAGTCGTTGTATCCATTTCTCTATCGTCTCTCTATCTCCTGCTGCTCATCTTGTTTCTCCGTACTCTCGTCGCCCCTCTCTCTCTTCAACTTTTTCTCCCCCCCCCCCCCGCCCCCTCTCTGGCCATCCTCTCCTTCACCCAAATCTTTTCAACAAATTCCTCAAAGCCCTTCATCTGTATATCGCATCTCCTCAGTTCAGAAATTCAAACGTTTCTAAATCCAACTGCCGCAGTTACAAGTCTGTCGGCTTAAAAACTACCTAAACTAACTTATACTAAGGACATGGCCGAGGGAGGACTGCAGGCCCCGTAGTTAAGTCCCATAAGCTCTACAAAGCTCCGACGGCGAGCAACTGCGCGCTCCGCAGCAAGTCGCCTTAGAGTGCTCGACCGCGGCATATACAGGGTGAGTCACCTAATATTACCGCTGGATATATTTCGTAAACCACATCAAATACTGACGAACCGATTCCACAGACCGAACGTGAGGAAAGGGGCTAGTGTAATTGGTTAATACAATCCATAAAAAAATGCACGGAAGTATGATTTTTAACACAAATCTATGTTTTTTTTAAATGAAACCCCATTAGTTTTGTTAGCACATTGAACATATAAACAAATACGTAATCAGTGCCGTTTGTTGCATTGTAAAATGTTAATTACATCCGGAGATATTGTAACCTAAAGTTGCCGCTTGAGTACCACTCCTCCGCTGTTCGATCGTGTGTATCGGAGAGCATCGAATTAAGTAGGGATCCAAAGGGAACGGTGATGTACCTTAGGTAGAGAAGAGACTAGAACAGCACATTACGTCCACATACTAACACCTTTATTGGTCTTTTTCATTGATGCACAAGTACATTACCATGAGGGGTGAGGTACACCTACAGACGTGGTTTCCGTTTTCAATTACGGAGTGGAATAGAGTGTGTCCCGACATGTCAGGCCAATAGATGTTCAAAGTGGTGTAAATCATTTGCTGCACACAACTGCAATCTATGAGGTAATGAATGTCGTACACGCCGCAGTACATCTGGTGTAATGTCGCCGCAGGCTGCCACACTACGTTGTTTCATATACTCTGGGGTTGTAGGCACATCACGGTACACAATCTCCTTTAACGTACCCCACAGAAAGAAGTCCAGAGGTGTAAGATGTCCGGAGACTGATTTGATGCAGCTCTCCACCCTACTCTATCCTGAGCAAGCCTTTTCATCTTCTCATAAGAACGTCAGCCCACATGTATTTGAATCTGCTTACTATATGCGTCTGTTGGTTCCCTCTGCGATTTTTACCCTACACACTTCCCTCCAATGCTAAATTTAATATTTCTCGATGTCTAAGAATGTGTCCTACCAATCGATCCCTTCTTTAAATCAAGGTATGCCAAAAATTTCTTTTCTCGCCAATTCTGTTCACTACGTCTTCATTAGTTATGCGATCTACCCACCTAATCTTCAGCATTCTTCTGTAGCACCACATTTCAAAAGCCCCTATTTTATTCCTGTCCGCACTGCTTATCCCCCATGTTTCACTCCCGTACAAGGCAACACTCCACACAAATGCCCTCAGAAAAGACTTCTTTACACTTAAATTAATATTCGATGTTAGCAAATTTCTCTTTTTCAAAAATGCTTTTCTTCCCATTGCCATTCTGCATTTTATATCCTCTGTACTGCGACCATCGCATGTTATTTTACTGCCCAAGTAACAAAACTCATCTACCACCTTCATTGTTTCGTTACCTAATCTAATTCCTTCAGCATCGCCTGATTTTCTAAGACCGGATTCCATTATTTTTGTTTTGCTCTTGTTAATGTTCATTTTATACGCTCTCTTCAACACACTGTGCATTCCATTCAACTGCTCTTCCAGGTCCTTTGCTGTCTCTGATAGAATTACAATGTCATCAGCAAAACGCAATGTTTTTATTTCTTCCCCCTGAACTTTAATCCCTATTCCAAATTTTTCCTTGCTTTCCTTCACCGCCTGCTCGATGTACAAATTGAATAACATCGGAGAAAGGCTACAACACTGTCTTACTCCCTTCCCAACTGATACTTCCCTTTCATGCCCTTCGAGTCTAATAACAGCGGTCTGGCTTTTGTACACGTTGTAAATAACTCTCCTTTCCCTGTATTTTAACCCTACTGACTTCAGAATTTGAAAGAGTGTATTCCAGTCAACATTGTCAAATGCTTTCTCCAAATCTACAAAAGCTAAAAATGTAGGTTTGCCTGTCCTTAATCTATCTTCTAAGATAAGACGAAAAGTGAGTATTGCCTCCCGGGTTCCTGAATCCGAACTGATCTTCCCCGAGGTCAGCTTCTACCAGATTTTCCGTTCTCCTGTAGATAATTCGTGTTAAAATTTCGCAACCATGACTTATCAAACTAATGGATCTGTAATTTTCACACCTGTCTGCGCCTGATTTCTTTGGAATGGGGATTATTACATTTTTCTTAATGTCTGAGGGTATTTCGCCTGTCTCATACATCCTACACACCAGTTCAAATAGTCTTGTCATGGCTGGCTCACCCAGAGACTTTGGTAGCTCTGAGGAAATGTCATCTACTCCCGGGGCCTTGTTCTGACCTAGGTCTTTCAGGGCACTGTCAAATTCATCTCTCAGTATAGTATCTCCTATTTCATATTGATGTACTTCCTCTTCCCGTCCTACAACTTTATCTCTTTATTTCGCTTTAGATACTTCAAAAAATATCTTGAATTACACACTTCATAAAGTTAATAATATAGTGAGGACAGTTTACAACTCACCGCAAAGACGCGGCTACGAGGTGCGACAGGCACATACAAAAGACACACACAAACAACACATTCAGCTATCGGCCATGGCCTTCTTCAGAAAATAGAACACTCAAGCAATCACAGAGGCACACAACACAGTCACACAACCATCACCTCCGACTGCCGCACTTCGAATCACGCTCTGCAGCGAATCGGGGACGGGAGGGGTGGGTAGGGGAGAGGGGATAGGAAGGTTACGTCACGGTGGTGGGGATGGGTTAGATGGGAATAACGAGATGCAGCTTAGGAACGGAGTGGGGAGGCGGGTGAGGGGAGAAAATAAAATACAATAAAATAAAGTAAAATAAATATATATATAGAAAATGCATGCACACTGCAAGTACACAAGACCGCATACACACACAAGCATGCACACACACACACACACACACACACACACACACACACACACACACGATCGCACATTCACACACCACTCAAAATAGGCGAGGTTTGGGATAGAGAGGTAGGAACTGTAAGGTATGGAGAAAAAATATAGTGAGGTTATCGTAGGTTGAGGCTTGGTTGATTACACCAGTAACCATCCACAAAAGAGCGCTTCCCTTGTCAACCAGTACTACCCTGATCTCGAACAACTAAATTCCATTCTTCGCCAAGGTTTTGATTTTCTATCCTCGTGCCCAGAAATGAGAGACATCCTGTCCAAGGTCCTTCCAAACCCTCCTAAAGTGGTATTCCGTCGCCCTCCCAACCTTCACAACATCCTAGTTCATCCTTATGCCACGCCAAAACCCAGCTCACTAGCACAGGGATCATATCCTTGTGGAAGACCCCCCTGCGATATCTGTCCAATCCACCCACCCAGCACTTCCTATTCCAGTCCTGTCACAGGCTTATCCTACCCTATCAGAGAGCGAGCCACCTGTGTAAGCAACCACGTAATTTACCAACTGTGCTGCAAACACTGTACAGCTCTCTATATTTGCATGACCACCAACCAGCTGTCCATTAGGATGAATGGCCACCGCCAAACTGTGGCCAAAAACAAGGTGGACCACCCTGTGGCACAGCATACAGCGGAGCACATGCTTGATTTCAATGGCTGCTTCACAACCCGGGCCATCTGGATCCTCCCATCCACCACCAGCTTTTCTGAACTGCACAGATGGGAGTTATCCCTACAATACATTCTCTGATCCCGAAATCAACCAAGCCTCAACCTACGATAACCTCCCTATATTTTTTCTCCATACCTTACATTTCCTACCTCTCTATCCCAAACCTCGCCTATTTTGAGTGGTGTGTGAATGTGCGATCGTGTGTGTGTGTGTGTGTGTGTGTGTGTGCATGCTTGTGTGTGTATGCGGTCTTGTGTACTTGCAGTGTGCATGCATTTTCTATATATATTTATTTTATTTTATTTTATTGTATTTTATTTTCTCCCCTCACCCGCCTCCCCACTCCGTTCCTAAGCTGCATCTCGTTATTCCCATCTAACCCATCCCCACCACCGTGACGTAACCTTCCTATCCCCTCTCCCCTCCCCTCCCCTCCCGTCCCCGATTCGCTGCAGAGCGTGATTCGAAGTGCGGCAGTCAGAGGTGATGGTTGTGTGACTGTGTTGTATACTTTCAAGGTATATTTCTGAACGCACCCAACATAACAACCAAGTAATTATTTTGCATGTTTTAAATCTAAATTTTCCTAGCAATTATTCCACATTTTATCATCGTTTAAACCTACCCTGAACTGCCACGAATGTGAGATGAACATTATCCTGGTTATGTGTGCGTGATTTGGCCATTCTTTCCGCCCCCTATCAACCCGATACTCAGACTATCTGATGATGCCTTTATAAAGCTACTGGGTCTAGAATACATGTGATTTGAATTAACATGGTATATATTGAGAGATAAGTGATACGAAGTTCACCGCTTCACCTAGTCGACTCGGCAATCCTTCGCAATTGCTAATATGTATGTACTCTTGCTTTGAACGTCAAAAGTGCAAGATTTTATCGCAATCCTACGAATGATATTGATATACCTAAGAAAAGAGCTTTTTCAGTTTTTCACAAATTTTCCTATTTGCTGGCCAACTATCCCAAACGTTACTTTACTCAAACCTTCCTCTCGCTTCGAACGTCGAATGTGCAAAATTTTATCACAATCAGATGAATGGTATTGATATTTCATAGAAAAATCTGTTTCTATTTTTTCTGTATTTTCCGATTTTCCAGGAAACGTTTACAAATTTGTATTTCATAAGAACGTAACTCTTGGTTTGAACGTTAAATATGCAAAATTTTATAGCAACCAGACGAATTATATTGATATCCCATTGAAAAAAGCTCTTTCAGTTTCTCGCGAATTTCCAAATTTTCCGGGTAACTTTCCCGAATTTTTAGTTTATAATTACGTTCATCTTTCGTTGAACATCCAATGATCAAAATTTTATCGCAAGCGGATGGTTCTCAACTTATAGTATAGAGAACATTTAAAAACACACCGAAAAAAAACTTGGTTCCAATTTTGCGACTTTCCTTTTTAACTGTCGCTATTTTTTTTTTCAGTGAAAACTTTTCCAAGACCATAATGGACAAAACAACAGAAGAATTATCCCTCTCTGTAGTGCGAATAGTCAGTTATAGTGCTAAATTCAATCAAAAACACATTGGAAACAGCACTTTCTGTTTTTCCTAAATTTTCCCACTTTCCGGACGACTTATCCAAATTTTTATTGATGCATACCTTCATCTTGCTTTCAACATAAAATGTACAAAATTCGGTATTGATAGCTCACTGGAAATAGCTGTTTCTCCAGATTTTCCTCTTTTCCGGACAACTTTCCCATATTTTATCACCGTTTAAACCCTCCCTGGACTTACACGAATATTTCAAGACTAAAATTAATCAAATCAGTTCACCCGTTCTCGAGTTTTACCGAGACTAACGAACAGCAATTCATTTTTATATATCGTTATATAAATACGCTAACACGAAAATTGTGTTACAGATTACTAATTTATTCGTACAAGAAGGCCAATGAAAGTTACATAATTCGAAAGATTGTTTGTCGTAGATTTCACGAATACAAATATTATGTGTGCATTTAGCCATTAAAAGTAGTAAAAGGAAGTAGAAATTATTCTATCTACAGCTTGGATCAAGTTCTACATTCTCCAACAATCAGCTCATTGAAACTTCCTGGCAGATTAAAATTGTGTGCCGGAACCGGGACTCGAACGTGGGTCCTTTGCCTTTCGCGGGCAAGTGCACTACCGACTGTGCTATCCCGACACGACTCACGATGCCGCCTCACAATTTTAATCTGCCAGGAAGTTTCATATCAGCGCACACTCCGCTGCAGAGTGAAAGTTTCATTCTGGAAACATCTCTTAGGCTGTGGCTAAGCCATGTCTCCACCATATCCTTTCTTCCAGGAGTGCTAGTCTTGCTTGTTTGCAGGAGAGCTTCTGTGAAGTTTGGAAAGTGGGAGGCAAGGTACTGGCGGAAGTAAAGTTGTGAGGCGGCATCGTGAGTCGTGTCGGGATAGCACAGTCGGTAGTGCACTTGCCCGCGAAAGGCAAAGGTCCCACGTTCGAGTCCCGGTTCCGACACACAATTTTAATCTGCCAGGAAGTTTCATACCAGCGCACACTCCGCTGCAGAGTGAAAGTTTCATTCTGGAATCAGCTCATTGATTGGCTAATCGCTTCGACCAAAGAATGCTCTAATGCAATAATGCGCGTCTGCAATATTAAAATAACGTATTAAAATAAGTGAATATCAAAACATGGAGTGCTCCCAACTCACTTTCTTGTGCCGTTCAATTGCTTCATTTTCGCAGTGGTTAATAGTGATTAAAGGAAATGAATGTTTTCATATGAATGCCGATATAAAGGATGATGCGCCGGGAGAGGCATCTAGCGGTGCACGGGTGGAACTACGAAGTCGAGAAGCCAGCCGCGTTGGCCGAGGGGACTGAAGCGCTTCAGTCATGGTCTGCACGGCCACTATGGTCGGGGGTTCCAATCCCTCCTCGGGCATGGATCTTTGTGCCGTCCTTAGTGTTAGCTAATTCATAAGTAGTTTGTAAGTTTAGGGACTGATGACCCTATAGTTAAGTCCCATAAGCTATACAAACATTTGAACATTTTTACGAAGTCGAGAATGCCGATATAAATGATGATGCGCCGGGAGAGGCATGTATCGATGGAACTATGAAGTCGATATGTTGTCAGCTCTGGAATTTTGAATATCGCAGTATCGAAATAACATTATTTCTTGGCGTTGTATAAATATATGAACACCGAAATTGTAGTTCCATTTCAAATATTAGGCTAATGAAACTTATATAATTCGAAAATGGCATGAGAAGTATATACTTCCGTTTTTATTTGTTGTTATACTGTCAGGCATTTTCCTTAACACGCAAAAGATATCGTTTCATACCTCCCAGTGCCGGTTAAATTTTACCAAATATCTCAGCGGCCTCCTATGATAATGTTGGCAATAGATGCTGAATAGTGAGAATCTTGTGAGTCTTCATTTTAGCCAATCGCTTGACAACGCTGAAGTTTTCTCATGGAATCTTCGCTTTACGAGGGCAATTATTTTTACTAAGCGGACGAGGGTACATACGAGAACCTGTCAACCATAAAGCAGGAACAGCATTATTTGTTTACTTCATGGTCTGTACGATACACTAATCGAGTCATTCTATGTTCTTCCAACAAATGGGCAAAGATTTGTTGCCAACATAATCACGCGAGGCCGCCGACATGATACGTAAAATTTTATACCCAGTGACCATTGTAAACACAACTGGTCGATTTTCGACCACAGGCAATATTAGTTTATATAGATAGATAGAATATTGAGAGTTGCGACGAATGGCTTTAGCTGATCGTTATTTGAGTTCTGAACTTCACGTACCATAAATACAAAGAAATTCTGAAATCCAATACCCATGTGGTCTCCTTGTAACGCGGCTGGTTGCCGTCGGGGGTGCGAATCCTCCCTCGGCCATAGCTGTATGTGTTGTTCTTAGGTGAGCTTAGCTTGGTTTAAGTAGTTTGTAAGCTAGGGACTGATGACCAAGCAGTTAAGACACGTATATTTACAAACATTTGAACTTTTGATTTTAGACGTGAGGTAAACAACTGCACCACTTTAAAATGATACGCTCTTTCCGTTCCTACTTGTTTTCATTGGTTTGTCCGTATACGATCAAGAAAAGGGCGTATTTTTCTGTTAAGAATCACCAGTAGTATCTACATCTACATGGGGTACTCTGCAAATCACATTTAAGTGCCTGGCAGAGGGTTCATTGAACCACCATTTATCTCCCATTCCATTCTCAAATAGCGCGCGGGAAGAAAAACACCTGAATCTCTCCGTTCGAACTCTGATTTCTCGTATTTTATTCTGATCATTTCTACCTATGTAAGTGGGAGTTAACAATATATTATTTGCATTCGGAGGAGAATGTTAGCGATTGGAGTTTCGTAAGTAGCCCACGCCGCAGCGATAAGCGCCATTCTTGTAATCATTCCAATCCCAGATCCTGTATCATTTCCGTAATGCTGTCTTCCCTGTATCGTGACAATACGAAACGAGCTGCCCTTCTTTGGACTCTTTCGATGTTCTCCGTCAAACCCGCCTGATAAGGATCCCACTCTGGGCTGCAATACTCCAAAAATGGACGGACAAGTGTAGTGTATGCAGTCTCTTTTGTAGTTTTGTTGAATGTTTTAAGGGTTCTGCCAATAAAACGTAGTCTCTGGTTCGCCTTTCCCACGATAGTATCTACGTGTTCTTTCCAATTTAAGTCTGAAGTAATAGTAATTCCTGGGTATTTTGTGCAGTTTACGGTCTTCACTTTTGATTGATTAATCTTGTAAACAAAGTTTAACGGATTTCTTTTCGTACTCATGTGGACGACTTCACACTTCTCATTATTCAGAGTCAATTTCCAATTTTTACACCATACTGATATCTTATTCAGATTGTTCTGCAGTTGGTTTTGATCTTCAGATGATTTTACTAGACGGTAAATGACGGCGTCATCTGCAAACAACCTAAGAGTGCTACTTAGATTTTCCCCTAAATCGTTTATCTAAATAAGGAACAGCAGAGGAGCAATAACACTACCCTGTGGAAAGCCGGATATCACCTCTGTTTTAGTTGATGCCTTTTCATTGATTACTATGAACTCTGACAGGAAATCCCCTTTAGAGTCGGAAATTTGAAGCGATATACCGTAACCACGCAATTTGATTAAAAGCCGTTTGTGAGGTACGGTGTCAAAAGCCTTCTGGAAATGAAAAAATTACGGAATAAATTTGAGATCCCTTGTCGATAGCACTCATCACTTCGTGTGAGTAAAGAACAACTTGTGTTTCGCATGTACGCGTGTACGTTTTCTCTTGACCCACTCAGTATCAAGACAAGACAAATCAGGGCTCATACGAAGGCATACAAACCACCGTGTTGCCCTCGCACTATTCTGGAGTGAAACAAGAAACCAATTATGAGTTGCCGGCCACCACGCACTATACAGTTGCTTGCGAAGTATGTACACCCACAATCAGAAAGAAAAAAATCGCACTGACGTGTTTTACGGCCCACTTTAGATTTGTAGTTTTATAAGCTTTTGCAAACATTTTGGACCAAAATAATAATCTAAATAATAAAAAATTAATTAATAAGAATGTGTGAAAGCCTTTTAGGAAAAAAAAATGGTATTACGGGTTCCGAACCACCGACCTTTGGGATCATAGTCTAACGCCTGGCTCACCACAGCTATCAATCAGACGATGAGTCCCTTAATCTTATACTATTGATGGCCGTTGTTAACTGATGCTAATATGGCATTTGTAGACACTAGATTATCATTTATCGTACGGAGATCGATGTGTTTTTGTTAATTCTTCAGTGCGCCATTGCTTTGAAATGACAACGTGTAAGTTAAAATAAGAAAATCATCAAATACGCGCAAGATGAGAGAGTCCTCAGCGAGGAATGTCAGTGGCATCTCCTAACGGCTGGTTTTCGTAAATTCAGTGGAGGTTGTCAAATCTTCGTTATTTTTGCAATTATGTCTCAAACGATACCAGATATGAAAAACACATAAGGGGGATAAGTTTTAGAGGATTTTGTCCTCTATAAATTCGTTTGTTCAATTTTCGCGTCATATGAACGGTTCGTTTGCAATTATAATTATATTACAAAAGGCTTTTTTGGTATTACGACCGTATTTTTTGTTCGAAAAATTTGAAAAAGGGAGGTTCTGGTCTCTGGCGGCATATAATCATGTCTGTAAAATTTGGTGCTGATCGGTTGAACGGTTCATCTTAAAAACGAGGAACACGTTACGGACAGATAGACAGACGGACTGACAGACAGACAGACAGACATCCCAAAATCGCCTTTATTTTTGCAAATATCTTTGAAACGCTACGAGATATGAAAAAAAAAATCATAAGAGAGCAAAATTGTAGAGAATTTTCTCCTCTACAA
Organism: Locusta migratoria; assembly: GCA_026315105.1. NCBI lineage: Eukaryota > Metazoa > Arthropoda > Insecta > Orthoptera > Acrididae > Locusta > Locusta migratoria. The sequence goes on along the minus strand of CM048746.1, from coordinate 1,290,479 downwards.
GTTAGGTTATTCAATTCTCGAATCAGATGAATAGTTAAGCCGAGCTGTCAAAGGACGATCGCAAAACCCACTTTTAGTGTTACTACCGTAACCTAAAGTGGCCCATACAAAGTGGAACACCCCGCAAGACTACAGATAGCAAGTAGGTATTTACAGGACGTGTACGTCAGTACGTCAGCCTGTGGAGTCAATGTCAGCGCCGATATCGCGGCTCTTCACCTGCCTCTAAGATGTGCACGTGGCTCTCTGTCGCTAATTGCATGGCTGGCGTGCACTCTCAGCGGCCGTGTCACATTAGTGGATCACTGTAACACATCGTGAGCTGTCACAGGCGGCAGTTCCTGCCACTTATTACGGTACGGGCTTTGCGAGCGCTGTCTACCGCTCCGTCTACTTCTGACTAATCCGCAGATAACAGCTAGACGGCAACTACGTCACTAGCGACACTCACGGCATCAGATAGTGTGTCTGGGTGAGTCCAGACTCTCTGTTTGTTTGAAAACGATGGCCACATTTTGGTTGGCCAAAGACAGAGGTTGCAGCTTCACTGTGACTGCATTCCTACAATGCGTACGTAACTAACAGGAAACAAAGGGTGTCAGTGAAAGGGACTAGTGAATTAAGCCAACAGTCATCATCGCATTGGGAAGAAATTACGCCGGCCGCGGTGGCCGCGGGGACTGAGGCGCTCCAGTCACGGTCTGCACGGCCACTACGGTCGGGGGTTCGAATCCCCCCTCGGGCATGGATATTTGTGCCGTCCTTAGTTGTAAGTATTTCATAAGTAGTTTGTAAGTTTAGGGACTGATGACCCCGTAGTTAAGTCCCATAGACTCTACAAACATTTGAACATTTGAAGAAATTACATGTGGTGTCCCACAAGGATCCATCTTAGGGCCATTGCTTTTTCTTATGTGCATTAATGACCTCTCATCAGTTACACTTCCCAAAGCAGAGTTCGTTTTGTTTGCAGGTGATACAAGTATTGCAATAAAAAGTACGTCAAGCACAATTACAGAAAGGTCTGCTAATGATATTTTCATGAACATTAATAAATGGTTTCAAGGCAACTCATTGTCATTAAACATTGAAAAGACTCACTACGTGCAGTTCAGAACATGTAAGACACTTCCTAACAGCATATGCATTAAGTATGAAGAAGAGCAGATAGAAGAGGTTGACAGTATTAAATTCCTGGGATTACAGCTTGATAATAAATTTAGTTGGGAGGAGCACACCAAACAACTGCAGAAACGACTCAACATATCTGTATTTTCAATACGAGTGTTATCAGACATAGGACACATAAAAAATAACAAAGCTTGCATACTTTGCTTACTTTCATTCCCTAATGTCATATGGCATAATATTTTGGGGTAACTCTTCAAGTCAGTCAAAAGACTTCAGAGTCCAAAAACCGTGTAATACGTATTATTTGTGGAGTAAATTCACGGACGTCCTGTAGAAGCCTCTTCAAAGAAGTGGGTATATTAACCACTGCCTCTCAGTATATTTATTCCTTAATGAAATTTGTCTTAAATAATACATCCCTTTTCGCAACAAAAAGCTCAGTACCTACATACAATACTAGGAACCAAAAATGATATACACAAGGACTTAAAAGCGCTTACTTTAGTTCAAAAAGGGGTCCACTACTCAGGAATACACATTTTCAATAATTTACCATCAAGTATAAAAAATTTAGCTACAAATAAAGATCAGTTTAAGAGGAACCTAAAACACTTTCTAGTGGCCAACTCCTTCTACTGCATTAGTGAATTTCTAAATTGTACCAAATGATGCATGTATCGGTATTCATACTATACTAGCTTAAACCCGCGGCTCCGCTCGCGTGTTGACTGATTATGATAGATAAACTACCTTTCAGTAGTGTGCTATAAGATCAAATCACACGTAAAAATGCACTCGTTTCGAATAATCCAATCACGAAATTCAACAATAATGATTGTAATATCACAGATCGATCACTTGATGTAATGCGCGAAACGTCAAATCGATTTTTTTAAAGAGATGTATTAAAAGAAATTTCTTTTTTACTGCTTTATTTATTCGTATGCTTATCCTTACAGAGAAAGAGCTGAAGTCATTGTAGCACGCATAGACTAAAGATACGGTTTGTGGCATTACGTTTCGCTGTATGTAACCTCCTTGCTATACAGTCACAAACATCATTTCTGGCCTTCAGTCCGATTTTTTAAAATAATTTCATGACATTCAACAACCACATCTTCCACCCCCTTATAGCTATCGGCATGGAACTGCTATGGTGTACAACGGGAGACTTCGGACAACAATTACACACACACCATTCGTTTGCGTTCTGTAGTTTTCGCTGCAGAGCGAAATATTAACACACACACACGTAGAATTTTAACTTTCCATCCCAATATACTCCACCCTTTTATCATTATCAACCCTCAAGCAACAATGCAACCAATGAAATCATTTTCAAAGAGTAAATATAATTTTCAAAGAGTAATTATTGTTCCGCATTTCGCGTTATATTCTTCAAATTACTAAATATGTACCAAATCGCTATAAAACCGTGCCTGAAACCTTCCTCAGATATAAATTAGTAACTGTACAAATATTTAAGTCTATGCGTATTGTCGTTCGGATGTGATAAGCGTACACCAAACAGACATTCGCATTAATATATATATATATATATATATATATATATATATATATATATATATATATATATATATATATATATATATATATATATCCGATTGCCATAAAACCGTGCCTAAAGCCTTCCCCAGGTAGACATTAGTAACTGTACAAAATTTTAGCTCTTTATGTCTTGTGGTTCAGACGTGATAAACGTTCACCGACCAGACATTCACATTTGTAGATATAGACTAGTATTATTATATTATGAAGTAAAAAAAAAAACTATGAAGATGTAAGTATGTGTATTAATATTAATAGTATTATCTATTATTCAGCTTGTAAATTTTGTTTCGTGACATGTTCCATATCCACGAGGATCTCCTCAACATTGGATCTACGGAAGGAAAAACTAATCTAATCTAACCTAGTCGGTGGAAAGTTTCTTGGGGAACGGCAGCCCATTCTTTACAGAGTGCTGCTCCGAGGAAGGGAAGGGTAGCGCTGCAGGTCGGTGAGGCCTGACGGAAACATCCCAAAGTTTATCTGTAGGATTCCAGTCAGGCCAGTCCATTACATGGATGTTATTGCCGTGTAACCACTGCGCCCACGAACAGTTGCTCGATAGTGCTGAAAGATGCAGTCACCATCTCCGAATTATTCGTCAACAGTGGCAAGCAAGAAGGTGCTTAAAGCATCTCTGTAGGCATGCTCTGTGATAGTGCCACACTAAACACTGGGTGATAGGGCCACCACCCAGAGAGAAGGCCGCGGCGCTCTCGTGTGACGTCAGGCAGAGTAGGTTGCTTGCGCATAGCTGACTGGCTCGCTGCTTCGTCAGAGTGGGCCGTGCCCAATCCCCCACAATTCCGTAAGCGGCCACCTGCGAACAGCGGGCAAACTGAAGAGCGCCTTGGCGGCCATTACGGTGGCAAACTTTCGCGCCAACTTTAAATGTGCGGTAACACTCTTTTGATTACAGGTTGTATCCATTCGACATAAGTGGCGAAAACTATGTCCCATTCAAATATATAACTACAAAACACCTTCAGGCTCCGAATATACAGCGACTATCGGTTGTGTGTAATTTTGTTTTACACATACGGTGTAGTAACCGGCCAACAGCTTTTCTTCTTCCTAACTAAACCAAATTATAACATTTAGTATTTTAGCGTTCTAAGTGCTGCAGAATTTGTTGTCAGACGCTTTTTTTTTTCACTTTCATAGTATATTCTTCGATGGTAAAATTTTTGTACAAACATTAATTTCGGAAGAGTTTCACAACACTTTAGATGTTTGTTCGCCTGCTAGGTATTCCCCAATATTCGTAGATATTTTATAGCATCAAAAAATTAAACAGGGCTGCCTGAAACAGCTAATGTTAAAAATCGACTGTGAAAATGAAATATCCCATCAGATATATAACTGTAAAATAGCGTCTTACCTTGTCAATACAGCAAGGAACAACTACCAAATTCTTTTAAGATCCCGAAGTATGCAATAACTTTTTCTTAACTAAGTGTATCAAAAATTAGCATTCGGGTATGTAGCACGTATATTAGTATTTTAATGCTATAAGCCAAATACCTTAACAGTAGCGTGAACTGCTTAAAAGTCAGCAACTAGCATCATAGGGATCAACTTAAGAATGTGCATCCAGTGTGCCTATGTGTCATTCATACATGGAAACATACACAGTCACCCAAACCATATACGGGGTGTTTCACTAAGTGTGTTTGCCTCTGTAACTTATGAAATAATAGGTGACGGTAAATTTTAATGCGGTAGGTCAACACAAGAAATGCTACACTTTCTGCGGACCTATGAACATAGTTTATTGTATCATTTTCCAAAGAGTTACAGCACAAAGATATAATTTTTAAAATGGAACAATAGTTTTTTCTATCGTGCATTGGATTCGTTGAAACCAGCTGCGTCCAAATCAATTTAAACTGCATTCCTATCCAGTGGCGTAGCTAAGTCACCAAGGGCCCCAGGGCAAAAGTGACCTTGGGGCCCTTTATAAAACTATACAGATGCAAAAATGCCTGGGAGAGGGTTCATCGAACCACCGTTATACTATATAACTCCCACCCCATTCTCAAATAGCGCGCGGGAAGAAAGAACACCTGAATCTCTCCGTTCGAGCTCTGATTTCTCGTATTTTATTCTGATGGTCATTTCTACCTATGTAAGTGGGAGTCAACAATATATTTCGTTAGGAGAATGTTGGCGATTGGAGTTTCGTAAGTAGCTCATGCCGCAGCGATAAGCGCCGTTGTTGTAATGATTCCCATCCCAGATCCTGTATCATTTCCGTAACGCTGTCTCCCCTGTATCATGACAATACGATACGAGCTGCCATTCTTTGGACTCTTTTGATTACGAAGCAGATAAAAATTAGGTTATCATACTCCCTAATGTAATTATAATTCTGAAAGTTTGTTATGGCTTCACGCAAAAATTACTGGGTGGATTTGCATGAAATTTTTCAGAGGGATAGAGTTGGACCTAGGTAGGACATACAGATAAAAGACCACATGGGATAGTTTACGAAGTTGCTCTAAAATTAGGTGAATGAAGTCGGAGGCAGAAGCTAATAAAAAATAAACAAAGAAGAAGTATTGCGAGGGTGAAGATCAGGGTGAGAGTTTAAATAAGGAAAGTTTAATTTTTACAACTCACAACCACCAACTGCAAACCAAATTCCTAAACATGCAAAATCACTGGAGCTGTGATTGCTACTGTTTGACTCGTTTTCTAGGGGATGATATCACACGTTCGCAGCTTTCCTTCCCTGCATATGATTAACAAAACAAATTCATAATAAAGTCAAGTTCATGAGAGAAAAAGGTGTACTAACTTCTATTTTTGAATACACGTAAAAGTTCACTTTCATGTTGTTTATTTCACAATATTAGAATCCTGTGGCTGGTACGTCTGCAAGACGACACATTTATCAAATAAAGATATAGCTGGTGAGCCCCCAGACAAAATGAATATTTGTCACAAATTGTTTTCACACCATGTGCCTGTCTCAAACGCCGTTTATGTTCATGCCTATGCGATGACACATGTTACATTAACAAATCACAGTCACTTTAATTCAATGCGATGCACACCTTGTTCCACCGGCTAAATATTCACAAACACATAGTAGCACTCGATTCAAGTTGGTGCAGTCTACGACGAGCAACCACATGTGGCGAATGCCACACACAAATCTATAACCTCCACCTCGAGGTCCACATGCCGACTGATGCAGAGCGACGCCGCCCGGCCAGCTACCCCACTTGCTCCCGACTCGTCACTTCCTGCACGCCCGCCAAAAGCCCAACTGCCCGGATTTTTTCCCTACGTCTTCAACTTCCCCATGTGAGCTGTTCTAACCGACTTCCAACGTACAGCGCTCAGCCAATACATTTCTAAAACTTTACTTAAAATCAAAATAATTACACTACACATTAAACAACTTTCTTAAGTTTTTATATTAGTATAAACATCCTTTGTACTATTTATTACAATCGTGCAATTTCTTATATCACGGGTAAGTGATTTAACTGAATATTTCAAGATGAAATACACAAGATTAATTGAAAATAAAATGAGAAAAAGTTAATGTATTACTTTTATAAACAAACATTGCCATGTTAGTTGTGTAACTGTCTTGTATTCATTGGTAATTTATTACTTTTCATTGTCAATTAAACATATTACGTCAGATGTGACTATATCAGCTAATGTATTGTTTATTTGTCAACAGACTATTTTGTAATGAGGCCCTTAAAGGTTCCTAACTGCATCGTATTACTTCAAATGCCAGTAGTATTAGAATATTTTATTTCACACTGTGCACTGCACTGCACCTGGCACTCGCCATTGTCCCTCTCTCCCCTCACCGGAAACGAACCTGGGAAATCCTAAGCTGGAACAAGCCACCATCGTCGGCCTGCTCGCTGGCCTCCCGTTAGCTACAAGCACACAGCAAATCTCAACGTGGAGAATTTCTACTTTTGGCCTAACTATAAATGTTGTCACCCAACTGCGTACAGACATTGCTACCATAATTAATAAGATTAAAATTGTGTAACATTTAGTGCATTGGCATGGTCAATGTTTGCAGTGAACTTCATACTGTTTAATTATCAAATGCTACTAATTACCAGTATTTCTATTGGGCGGTAATCTCACAGTATTAAGGCCGATTCACACTGTCCGTCGCGACAACGTCACGTCACGGAACCGTCACGTCAAGTTGTATTCACGTCAATTTCCTTTTTTCCATTACCTGATGTTGAAAGTGAGGTTATGAGTTGCGACCCGTTATGAAGAAAGTCATATTATAATACTGTAATTGAAGGAACAACAGCGCTAAATGTTACTGATTGTCAAAATCAACTTTACAGTGTATGTTTTGAGCTAACTTGATGTGGTAAAGTGCTGGGAACTGAAACATATCAAAACATTGACATCTATTTTCAAGCAAAAAAAAAATAAAAATAAAAATAAAAATAAAAATAAAAAAAATAAAAAAAATCATACGAATTACGAACACATCAAACAATAGTTATGTGAGCATAAATAGAGCCTGTTCACTTTATCCGTTACAATTTGCCCGCTGAAATCGTTAATACCGTCATACACAACTGAATTTTTTCCCTTCATTAGCAATTTCTTTTTCATTTGAAATGTTATTTAATGAAACTTGCGTCATAAAACTACAATCTTATTGAAATAAACAATTTATTTCACTCTTTTCTGTTACAATATTACAAAACATTAACCATTTTTCGGTTTCAGAAATCCGACCTCGCTTTTAGGAGCACACTCAACTGAGAAAAATATTCGTCATGAAACATTTGAAATTTCCCACTAAAACAAAGGAAATAATAATAATAATAAAGTTTAATATGAAACATTTGCCCATAAACGTGAAACTGTCGACTACAGCATGAAAGTTGCGCGACGAAAATAGGTTAACTACCGGTTTAAACAGACGACCGTTCCGTCAAAACATTCTTCTCGAGAAAGCTTGACGTGACGTTGACGTGAGGTGACGGTCCGGTGACGGACAGTGTGAATACCGCCATTAGAAATACATTGTGGAATGTTCTGACGGACGGTGACGTGACGTGACGTGACAGACAGTGTGAATTGGCCTTTACTCAACCACGAAAACATGGCACCTGCCGCGAAGCAAACCGGGAACAGTGAAGTCAGAACCCGCGCGTCTACGGTGGTAGCAGGCGGACTGTTGTCAGGGCCGACAACTCACTCTCGCCAGACTACTGCGCTGTTAGCTCATTGCTCCACACCGTTCAGCCTTATTTCGTCGATAACTCAGTCAAAGAACGAAAATATGGGAAATATTCGTGTAGGAGGGTTTCAGCAAAGGACTTTGCCGGATTTTGTTTGATGAAACACTTTGGATTGTGCCGTACCCATACCAGGCTTCATGAAATGTTCAAATGTTTGTCAAGTCATCAGTCCCTAAAATTACAAACTACTTATGAACTACCTTATACTAAAGACAACACAGCATCCATGTTCGAGGGAGTATTCGAACCCCCGACGGGGAACGGCTTCGCGCATCGTAGCATAGCGCCTCAATGCGCTCGGCCGCTCCTCCTCGGCGTAAGCTTCATGAAGTGTATGTCTGTGTGTGGCCAGGAAAAAGTACTAATTAAAATAACTAAGTCGAGATCTTCGCTTATTATCGTGACCGTGGGGTAGAGTAGGGTGACCAGATTTCCAAAATAAAAATATGGAACACAAATGTTGCCTTTACCTGCAGCATTATAGTGAAGAAAGCCAGTGTTTCTGCCTCCCCTCCCCCTTTCCCCGCTCAGCAAGCAAACGTGCCGTATTCGGTGGTTCTTATTTTAGAAAACCATTACCACAACAGGAAAGTATCTAAATGTTTAACCCTAGAACGGTCGGCCGCAAAATAGTTCCGCGAAAGGTCGGGCTGGGTCTATGGGACCCAATAATTAAAACGCTTATTACAAGTACCAAACAATGTATTTACATCAAATGACGATATTTTGTTTTGTTTAGGTACTACTAAATGCTGTAGGGATATTATGTCAACTTTCTGCATTTCACAATTACTGAAAGAAAGGTTGAAAACATACTTCTTTGTAGTAGTAAATGTAAGCACACTGGAAGTACAAGTAAATTGGATTGAAATAAAAATATAAATGAGAATAATTTGTAAAACTGAGAAGCTCACTTCTTGAAGTTTTGTTATATAAATTGAAATTATGAATATAATGAAGTTTGTGTGGTATCGTCTTCTAAAATCGTCACTTTTCGTAACAGCTGACGCAAAACATTTCTGCGTTCACCAAGCATAACTATATTTTGCAAATTTTGCATAAGTTTTAGATTTACTGTCCTCGCACTTATAGCATCTTCCCCTTCATCCCCACTTATTTCAATATTGCTGTCACGATCACTGTTTATTTCGAAGTCTGGGTCCGCGTCAGAATCGTCAGTTTCATTCTCATCATCGTATAAAATGTTGCAAATGTCACGGTATGAAACACTTTCTCCTGAAATTTTATATTGTAATATTTTGACAATGATAATGTGGTGTCATGACATCACAAATAGTTCACAAAGTAACTTGAAACTGGATGAAACACCAAATAAAAATCGGCTCGCACTGGTAGAATTAACAACATAAAGGACCGGGCTGGGACTGACAGACCATCCCGCTTTTTGAAGAACTGCCGAGCAATGTCTAAACAATTTAACACCTTATTATGATTTTAACGCTTTCTCTTGGATGTTTCAGGAAGCTAGTAGAGCACTCGAGACAGATCAGCGATTATAAGTATATAAATTCATTGAAACAGAAAGCAGTGGGTCTCACAGACCCAGCCGGCCGTTAAAGAACATGAAACGAACGACACAAGCATCTAAATTACGGGATTTCCGGACGGAGCAAGCGACATATAAGGTAATCTCAATAACTAAGCCAAGTCAAATGCTAATACAAAAATTAACCAAACATAGCTACTCACCGCGGTGGAGTGGCCGAGCGTTCTAAGGCGTCTTGCTGCGGAACGCCGTCGGAGGTTCGCGTCTTGTCAGGGACATGAGTGTGTGTGTTGTCCGTTCGTTAGTTTAAGTTAGTTTCAGTAGTTTGTAAGTCTACGAACTGATAACCACAGTAATTTGGTCAAATAGGTTTATAAAGATTTGAACATTTTAATCATTACTACTCGCACAACAAAAAGCGAAATAAGTTCCATTACTAATTAATGAAATACTTTATTCTTTTATGGTTCTCACGTGTAAACAAGCAAGAAAGATAGTTTTGATTACTTACGCACTTTATGCGTTTTTTTGTGTATTATATTTTCCAGAAGAACGTGTGTCTTCCGGAGGTCGGTATTCTCACATGTTGATCACCCCATGAATTACTGTGTAAATACTTCCTTTAAAGTTTGCACACTAAACATGTTGTTTTCGCAGTCCATATAATATTTGTGACGGAGAACACTGTATCCACATCAGCATTTGAGCCATATATCTTCAGATGCAAATAACTTAAAAATGAGATACTCCTTCTTACTAACTCGCTACACAGTTCTGAATTAATAAATTTTCTCTTCGCATTTGAAGATGTTTCACTTTGTCAAAAAGGTGATCTTGACATCTTTCTTGCAAAATATTTACATCAAACTCAGGTAAATTTTTTATTCTTTTCTGAATAGACTAACATATTTGTGCTTAGACTAGTTAAATGCGTTCAGCACATGAAATGGGTAAGCCTATTTCGTGGTATAATCAATTAACGTCTCATGAAATAGACTTAAAATGTCCAAGAAATCAGACTCTTTCACCACGCTGTATTCTTGGAATAAATTCATTAATCACTCAATTTGTGTAGTTGGAAGACTTGCACATATCATGTGAAAGCATGACAAAAAATAAGGAAAATATAAAAAAATGGAAAAAATTTAAGGTTGCCCAATAATGCTTTGAAATTGATATAGCGATTTTGGGCAACATATGCTATTTTGAATTAAAAAAAAAAAAAAAAAAAAAAAAAAAAAATCTCCAAAGGTTGAAACTTATTTCTCTCATTGCTTGATAATGCCTACATTTGTTCTCAGTATGGTAACGCTAACATTACTTAAAAATTTTAATTGAAAATATATGGGGCGGTTGGTAATATTCGGGACGATATACGTCCCGTATTAACTTAGTCGGGACAACGGGACACTTTGGCAAAATAAGAGATAATCCCATAAGATACGGGACGTCTGGTCATCCGAGGGTAGAGGGCAGCGTCTTGAATGCACAGTTCACTATTGTTGTGACAAAGTAACCACATTTTCTCTTCTTCTGGCACGAATGTCAGGGTGCAATTGGTTACAGCAAGCACTTCATTGGGATCTATGATAAAGGAGGACTCCCCTGGGGAAATTCACAACAGAAACAGTGCAGTTACCATAATAATAACGTTCTGTAATAATACACTTAGAGACTTCATATTCAAATGTGCTCACACTATAACGTTGCCCTTCCTTTGTATGGTGCCATAATTGTTAAAGTAGATTCCGGGATTATATTTTTGACAAGGAATTGATGGTACCGAATTTTTGAATTTGAAATAATTTAGTTGAATTACAACACAAAATGAACATTAAAGCAAATAAACCGCGGGTTGCATATTAAAGTTGGGCACCATACAAGCAACAGCACGTTATAAGACTTACGGAAAGCATCTAGCTGGATCCTGCGCTTCGTATTGTAGAAGCTGGAAATAATAATCTTTTTTTTTTTTTTTTTTTAATATGTGAACGTTGGAGATACTTTCTGTAGTAGATCAATGTTCAGACTGTTCACTTCGCTTTTCATTGTTGTGTGACCGTGGGTGGAACATGAAGTTACTGGTAATGATAAAAAATAATTAAAAAAATGATCGGACTTCGTGAAATTACAAAAGAAATGACTGCAGGTTGTAAAATCAAGCAAAGTATTGTATAAGGATGATTGATTGATTGAAATTTTGCAGGCAATGCGAAGAGATTGTAATGGCGTCTGAACATTAAACTATTACGGAGGCGAAGGAGCTGAAAACATTAAGAAATTAAATATTTGACGTGGAGGAGTTTGATTTAAATGAAAACCAAGGAGAGGGAATGCTTTTAAATTTAAATAATATATTTTCAGCAACAGCTTGCATTCTTCTTACTTACTTTAGTGGATACATTTATGAAAGACGTCTACACCGATTAGATACAGACCAGAGAGTGAGAGAGAAAACTACAATCACGGTTCCGTCTTCTCGCTTGTTTTTAAGTAAAAAATGACGAACGAAATTAAATTAGTTGCATTGCGAGTCAGAGGGAACCGGAGGCGAAAAACATCGCTGATCAAAGATAAAAAAAAATGAATAAATAAATAAATAAATAAATAAAAATAAAAATAAAATGTAAGAGTATCGTTACAACACTGTGTATTGTCAAACACACTGCTAGTAATTCAGCCCCAATCACGTTTATTTCGCAAAGATTGGCAGCCATGGGATCTCCGACTTCAACAGACAACTCACTAAAGGTGGCAGGGTGCACATCTTAGTGGACATGCAACAGACCTTGTTACGTTTATATTCTGATGTGGGAATAATTTTTGGATTTCACTTCGTGCTTTTGAGGTTTGTTGGTCAGGGTTCAAAAAGTTAAAAATCGAAATTATTCATTCAACTAAAATACTGTACACACTAGAAAGTCGATTGTGCGAAGTAATTGTGGGACATGGATGTTCGGAAAACAGATTATTCGGATAATCGAACTGTGCACTTCTGTTTGCCAATAAGAAGTACTGTACAGTAAATACATTTATTCAGTATTTGAAGTTCGCGACCCTTCACACTGTGCCGAGCAACACGCCGCAACACTTGGCAGGCTCAGCTGTTGCTGTGAGCAGCTTTGATGCTGCCGCTGCTTCTGCTGCTACGCGGACTAAATTTTTGTGCACTGCGACAGGCGGCTTGGCCGGTCAGCAGCGCCACCGAGTGTCTTCGTGTGAAGTGAAGGCTCATTAGAATCAATGTTCCGCCACCCGGTGGCCCAGTGCGGCTACTGTTGGAAATTTGGTTTGAGGGGAGTGGGAGATGATCGACGGTAGTGTGGGAGAACTAAAAAAAAAAAAAATTCGAAGATCTACTGTAACTTTTTCCGAACCTCGCAGACGTAGGCCGAGGGGCCCCTGTAGCTCGAGGGCCCTGGGGCACTGCCCCGCCTAGCCCTATGATAGCTACGCCACTGTTCCTATCACTGTTAGTTTGGGGGCTACAACCCTTCAGTTTCAGGGGTAGATACCTCACGCTGTACTTAATACATGGCTGTGTGGTGGGGTTGGGGCGCCATGGTCCTCATTCATGGCCCGCAAGGTCGCCCGATTTAACACCAGTAGATTTCTTTTTGTGGGGATATCTAAAGGATCGTGTTTATGTCACTGAGCCCACATCCCCAGATGATCTAAAATGGCTCATCGAGGACGCACGTCGCTCCGTCACACCGGCGATCTTACATCTCGTCCACAGATCCTTTCGATGGCGCATTGCATTATGCATTGAGGAACATGGACACACATTTGAACATCTCATGTAAATCAACTTCCCACCGCCATAACATTCATCACCCACCACACAGCCATGTATTATGTACAGCGTGTGGTATCTGCCCCTGAAACTTTGAAGGGTTGTAGCTCCCAAACTAACAGTGATAGGAATGTAGTTTAAATTGATTTGGACGCAGCTGGTTTCAACGATTCCAATGCACGATAGGAAAAAACTATTGTTCTATTAAAAAATTATATCTTTGTGCTGTAACTCTTTGGAAAATGATACAATAAACTATGTTCATAGCTCCACAGAAAGTGTAACATTTCTTGTGTTGACCTACCGCATTAAAATTTCCCGTCACCTATTATTTTATAAGTCACAGAGGCAAACACACTTAGTGAAACACCCTGTATATGTAAAGTAGATGACTTTTAAATTCTGTGTTACAAGTTGCTAATTTTAATTTCATTAATAAAAATTAGAACTGCAGTGAGGCAACTGGTCTCTTGTCCGAAATAATTATTTTACACTATCATAAAAAGTAACTTTTTAAACTTCCTGTCCACCAGTTCCGCCTAAAGTAGCTCGTTTTTAACAGCTACCAGTATTGTAAAAGCCTGTCATTTATTTCATTCAAAATGCTAAGGGCCTGTTAAGCAAGAGTAACTATTTCGGAAGACAAGTAGTGGGGCTACGTGTATTCCTCAGAAGTATAAATGGGAAGACAGTACTGTTCTCTTCATTCCTTTCTTAAATCGATTTATGTATTTAAAAGTTGAGTAGCTCTTCAGCACCGTGCTTCATGTATACTGCAATAGTGAAACACTACAGACCTGACTATCAACTGAGTATATACAGGGTGTTACAAAAAGGTACGGCCAAACTTTCAGGAAACCTTCCTCACATACAAAGAAAGGAAATATGTTAAGTGGACATGTGTCAGGATAAGCTTAATTTCCATGTTGGAGCTCATTTTATTACTTCTCTTCAACTCACATTAATCATGGATTGGAAACACACAGAATCAGAACGTACCAGCTTGACTTCCAACACTTTGTTACAGGAAATGTTCAAAATGTCCTCTGATAGCGAGGATACATGCATCCATCCTCTATCACATGGAATCCCTGATGCCCTGATGCAGCCCTGGAGAATGGCGTATTGTATCACAGCCGTCCACAATACGAGCACGAAGAGTCTCTACATTTGGTACCGGGGTTGCGTAGACAAGAGTTTTCAAATGCCCCCCATAAATGAAAGTCAAGAGGGTTGAGGTCAGGAGAGCGTGGAGGCCATGGAATTGGTCCGCCTCTACCAATCCATCGGTCACCGAATCTGTTGATGAGAAGCGTAGGAACACGTTGACTGAAATGTGCAGGAGCTCCATCGTGCATGAACCACATGTTGTGTCGTACTTGTAAAGGCACATGTTCTAGCAGCACAGGCAGAGTATCCCGTATGAAATCATGATAACGTGCTCCAGTGAGCGTAGGTGGAAGAACATGAGGCCCAATCAAGACACCACCAACAATTCCTGTCCAAACGTCCACAGAAAATATGTGTTGATGACGTGATTGTACAATTGCATCCGGATTCTCGCCAGGCCACACATGTTCATTGTGAAAATTTACAAGTTGATCTCGTTGGAAAGAAGCCTCATCCGTCGCATGTCAACACAAGCACGGAAGTCAACATTACCGTCCTTCAATTGGGCCAACTGGCGGTGAATCGAGGAAGTACAGTACATACTAACGAAACAATTGGTTATTTTGACAATTGTCTGCACGAATTATTTCAATGTACACTTAAAGAGAAATACTAAAATGAACTCTAACATGGAAATTAAGCGTTTCCGGACACATGTCCATATAACATATTTTCTTTCTATGTGTGTGAGGAATGTTTGCTGATAGTTTTTGTAACCCTCTGTATAGCGCAGTAACGATATAAAACACGATTTATCTACTAACAACACTCGTATTTCTCTGATGCTTACCCCTATCATGGCGCCCGGCCGGAGGTTCAAATTATCCCGCGACAGCAGCGGCGTTAGGTAGTCTAGTTATTTTCTTACAAGGTCTTTGGCCGTGCCCAGCGGCTACCCAGTCAGCTGTGCGAGGGCAACATACTCTGCCTGACGTCACACGAGAGCGCTGCGGACTTCTCTCTCTAGGTGGTTGCGAGGGTGAAAGATCGGGGTGAGAGTTTAACTAGGGAAAGTTTAATTTTTAAAACTCACAACCACCAACTGCGAACCATATTCCTAAACATGCAAAAACACTGGAACTGTGATTACTACTCTTTGACTCGTTTTCTAGGGGATGATATCACACGTCCGCAGCTTTCCTTCCCTGCATATCATTAACAAAAAAATTCATAATAAAGTAAGTTTTATCAGGCTTGATTCCATATTGGACTGGGTGCCCCACGACTGTACTTGATTTGTGGTAATTATTCAGCAATCAGTCATCATAAATATAAATTCTTTATTTGTTGGCAAATCCGGATTTCGACCACTGTGTGGTCATTATCAATGCTTAAAATAAATTAAAAAACTTAAAATATCTCGACCTCCATGTAGGACGTTGCGTTTGTACTGACGCAGCTGTTGTACAAACGCAACCTCCTACATGGAGGTCGAGATATTTTAAGTTTTTTAATTTATTTTAAGCATTGATAATGACCACACAGTGGTCGAAATCCGGATTTGCCAACAAATAAAGAATTTATATTTATGACGACTGATTGCTGAATAATTACCATAAAGTAAGTTCATGTGTGAAAAGGGTGTAATAACTACTATTTTTGAAAACACGTGAAAGTTCACTTTATGTTGTTTATTACTGATACGTTTATTACTGTGGCTGATACGTCTGTGCGTCGACACATTTATCAAATAAAGTTATAGCTCGTGAGCCCCCAGACAAAATGAGTATTTGTCGCAAATTGTTTTCACACCATGTCGCTGTCTCAAACACCGTTTATGTTCATGCCTATGCGACAACACGTGTTACATTAACAAAACACAGTCACTTTAATTTAGTGCGATGCACACCTTGTTCCACCGGCTAAATATTCACAACACACAGTAGCACTCGATACAACTTGGTGCCGTCTACGACGAGCAACCACACCTGGCAATTGCCACACAAAAATCTATGTCTCCACCTGGAAATCCACATGCCGACTGTGCAGAGCGACCCGCGCCCGGCCAGCTACACCACTCGCTCCCGACTCCTGGCTACCTACCTGGGCCCCACTTCCTGCATCATATTACTTCAAATGAAAGTAGTATTAGAATATTTTATTTCACGCTGTGCACTGCACTGCGCCTGGCACTCGCCATTGTCCGTCTCTCCCCTCACCGGAAACGAGCCTCGAAAATCCTAAGCTGGAACAAGCCACCAACGTCGGCCTGCTCGCCGCCTCCCCTCACCTACAAGCACACAGCAAATCTCAACGTGGAGAATTTCTGCCTATGGCCTAACTATAAATGTTGTCACCCAACTGCGTACATACATTTCTACCATAATTATTAAGATAACAATTGTGTAATATTTGGTGCATTGGCATGTTCAATGTTTGCAGTGAACTTCATACTGTTTAATTACAAATGCTATTAATTATCAATATTTCTAATGGGCGGTAATCTCACAAGGTGTCGGTCCTGGCTTCCTCCACGAAAAACATGCCCCCACAGTAATACCGCCGCCTCAGAACCTCACTGTCCATACTACACACGCCGGCAGCTGACGTTCACCAGCACTCGCCACCAGTGTTGCCAGATGGCAGAGAGAGAAAATACCTACAGTCTCACAAAAATGTACCTACGTTTTTCCTATTTTCTTCCTACCACCTCATTAATGCCCCTATACCAGGGTCGTAGCCAGGATTTGCGTCTCGGAGGGGCTGAATCCAGGAGTCCGGCCAGCAGACGTTAATCAGTTGATTAATGTGACATGTTACTATTCTGAAAAACTTTAAAATAAATATTTGACATCTTGCTTCACTTGCCACATATGTTTTTCCAGCGCCTGATCGTTGCTGATTGATGGAGTCAAGTGTAGATTATGCCGCAAATTCCAAGTGCTCTATTACAAGAGGATTACTCATTTATCGATCGGACCAGGATAGATCAAGAACCTGTCAACTATGGAGAGGAACAGCGGTACTTAATTTCCCCAAATATGCCGCTAATTTCGAGTGCACTGTTACATGAGGATAACTAATTTATTGACTACACAAGGATACATTGAGACACTATCGACCATACAGTACGAACAGCAGTAATTGTTTAGTTTACAGTCAGTGGCAAGTAGAAATTTGGAGAAGGAATTAAAGTTCAGGGTGAAGAATTAAAAACTTTGCGCTTTGCCGACGACATAGTAATTCTGTCAGATACAGCAAAGGACCTGGAAGAGCAATTGAACGGAATGGACAGTGTGCTGAAAGGTGCATATAAGATGAACATTAACAAGAGCAAAACTAGGGTAATGGAGTGCAGGGTAAGAAAATCAGGTGATGCTGAAGGAATTAGATTGGGAAACGAAGCAATAAAGGAGGTAGATGAGTTCTGTTACTTGGGCAGTAAAATAACAAATGATGGTCGCAGTACAGAGGATATAAAATGCAGAATGGCAATGGGTAGAAAAGCGTTCTTGAAAAAGAGAAATTTGTTAACATCGAATATTGATTTAAACCTAAGGAAGTCCTTTCTGAAGGCATTTGTATGGAGTGTTGCCTTCTATGGGAGTGAGACATGGACGATAAACAGTGCGGACAGGAAGAGGATTGAGGCTTTTGAAATGTGGTGCTACAGAAGAATGCTGAAGATTAGGTGGGTGGATCGCGTAACTAATGAGGAGGTACTGAACAGAATTGGGGAGAAAAGGAATTTCTGGCATACCTTGACTAAAAGAAGGGATAGATTGGTAGGACACATTCTTAGACATCAAGGAATTGTGAATTTAGCGTTGGAGGGAAGTGTGTGGGGAAAAAAATCGCAGGGGAAGACCAAGAGATGGATACAGTAAGCAGATTCAGACAGATGTAGGTTGTCGTTCTTATGTGGAGATGAAGAGGCTTGCTCAGGATAGGGTATTGTGGAGAGCTGCATCAAACCAGTCTCCGGACTGAAGACCACAACAACAACAGTCAGTACAAAAGAAGTAAGTCCTTCACTCTACATAATTCGATTTTCAAAGAGTAATGCTATATTGAGAACAAATTGTTCATTTTAACGTTGGCTGTCGCAAGTGTTTTAGCGTTTTCTTGTCAGCATCTTCTCATTTAAAAGTACTAACTAGTATATCGTCCTTACGTAAATAAGTGTAGTCAAGGTAATAAAACGTCGTTCGTTCATGGAAACAATGAATTTTTCTTGTGCTGACAACTGCTCTGTTGCCAACATTACCAGTTAGGCCTGTGTCGGCGATTGTAAAGTTTACCTACGCGTTGGGGACTTTTGGATGAAAATTCCCTACATGATTTTTATGCTTAAAAGTACCTACGTGTAGGGAAAATTCCCTACGTCTGGCAACAATGCTCGCCACACTCACGCCCTTCCATCGCGTCGACATTGTGTTCCGTGACTCATCGCTCCACACGACGGTTTTCCACTGTTCAATCCTCCAATGTTTACATTCCTTACACCGAATGAGGCGTCGTATGGTATTGAGCTGCTTATTGACAGCTTTCGACCACGAAATCCAAGTTTTCTCACCTCTCGCCTAACTGGCATAGTACTTTGATCCTGATGCAGTTTTTAATTCCTGTGTGATGGTTTGGGTGGATGCCTGCCTATTACATTTACGATCTTCTGCAACTGTCGACGGTTTTGTCAGTCAACTAGACGGAGTCAGCCTGAACTCTTTCGTGCAGTACGTGTGTCTTCACGTTCACACTTCACTGTCACATCAGAAACAGTGGACCTAGGGATGTTTAGGAGTGTGGAAATCTCGCGAATAGACGTCTGACACCTACACCTACATCTACATCTACATGCGATAATCTGCAAATCACATTTAAGTGCCTGGCAGATGGTTCACCGAACCACCGTTATACTATTTATCTCCCATTCCATTCTCAAATAGCGCGCGGGAAGAAAGAACACCTGAATCTCTCCGTTCGAGCTCTGATTTCTCGTATTTTATTCTGATGATCATTTCTACCTATGTAGGTGGGAGTCAACAATATATTTTTGCATTCGGAGGAGAATTTTGCCGATTGGAGTTTCGTAAGTAGCTCACGCCGTAGTGATAAGCGCTGTTGTTGTCATGATTCCCATCCCAGATCCTGTATCATTTCCGTAACACTGTATGCCCTGTATCGTGAGAATACGAAACGAGCTGCCCTTTTTTGGACTCTTTTGATGTCCTCCGTCAAACTCATCTGATAAGGATCCCACACTGGGCTGCAGTACTCCAAAACTGGATGGACAAGCGTAGTGTATGCAATTTCTTTTGTAGTTCTGTTGCACGTTTTAACGGTTCTGCCAATAAAACGCAGTCTCTGGTTCACCTTTCCCACGACATTATCTACGTGTTCTTTCCAGTTTAAGTCTGAAGTAATAGTAATTCGTAGGTATTTTGTGGAGTTTACGGCCTTCACTTTTGATTGACAAAACAAAGATTAACGGATTTCTTTTCGTACTCATGTGGTCGACTTCACACTTCTCATTATTTAGAGTCAATTGCCAATTTTTACACCATCCTGATATCTTATCGCTCTGCAGTTGGTTTTGATCTTCAGATGATTTTACTAGACAGTAAATGATGGCGTCATCTGCAAACAACCTAAGAGAGCTACTTAGATTTTCCCCTAAATCGTTTATGTAAATAAGGAACAGCAGAGGACCAATAACACTACCCTGTGGAACACCCGATATCACCTATGTTTTATTCGATGCCTTACCATCGATTACGACGAACTGTGTCCTCTCTCACAAGAAATCCCCTATCCAATCGCAAATTTGGGGCGATATACCATAACCAGGCAATTTGATTAAAAGTCGTTTGTTAGGTACGGTGTCAAAAGCCTTCTGGAAATCAAGAAATACAGAATCGATTTGCGAACCCTTGTCGATAGCACCCATCACTTCGTGTGAATAAAGAGCTAATTGTTTTTCGCATGAACGATATTTTCTAAATCCGTGTTGATCTTGGATCAATAGATCGTTCTGTTCTATATAATTCACAATATTTGAATACAGGATATGTTCCAAAACCCTGCTGCAAACTGACGTCAATGAAATAGGCCTGTAGTTTAGTGGGTTACTGCTACTGCCTTTCTTGAATGTAGGTGTGACCTGTGCAACCTTCCAATCTTTTGGTACAGATCCTTCTCTGAGTGACCCCCAATCACTTGACGATGTTCAAAGTCCGCGGAGCGCCGCATTCTGCTCTCTCGCGATCTCTACTGAGTACTGAGGTCTCTGATACGGAGTGATAGGCATGGAACAAGTTACTCAGGGCCCATGACGGTCCCTGTAGCAACAGGACACACTCCGCACTGAGGTGACGGAAATGCTAATCCTTACTTCGGAACATACTAACGTATATGTCTTGTGAAGATGAACTTCCTAACCTCTTTATGAAGAGGAGTGTACAGATCACACACTAAAACTTGGCCCCTGAGAGGAGAATGTTGGGAGCAGGGGCTTGCATTCAGCTCGTAGCGCATTGGTTGTTAGAACAAGCCCTGCCTCTTTCTCCCAGTGCCGCCAGCTTACAGCATATAACTTACAAGTTTTAAAAGAAACAACATGTGTACGGGGTTAAAGCGTCACACATGAAACACGGAATTATCACTTTAATCTTTGAGTAATAGAAAACTGGAACGTATATCTACTAAATATTAATATTTTTAGAGATTTATTAAGCGGGTGTAGCAATCCTTTCTCCCTATTTTTATTGTCGTAAATGAATAACAATCGGAATTATCATTCCTAGCACCACTTTCAAGGACAGCATCCTTTTTTCTAAAAGAAATCGGCGGGGTAAGTGGACTTATTTTAGCAAATAACAAAGTGAAAGATAATAATCAATACCAAGCACAAGTCAACAATACATGACGATGTGTACGGTGTACAATGTTGTTACGAGGTAAGGTTGGTAGAGAGCATAAACATTTCGCAGACACACGAACTCAGCCGAAATCCGTCGATCACAGAGGGGCCACGAAAAAGTGCGTGATCTGTACGTAGCGGTAGATGGTGAATATCTTCCGAAAGGTTACAAAGGTTTGCGACCACTATGGACACCAAACATTAATATACTTTCTGTCGAATCCAGTATAATGTAAAGGTTCCTTCGACCAGTTACGTGTTGGTAACGATTTTATGTACATTAATATGTTGGTTATCAGTGGCGAACTGCTTCCGGAAATCTAAGAAAAGAAAATTTACTCGTTCTGCTATATTTACTAATTGTAACTAGTTACACTGCCAGTCAGGGGCGAATTCCCTGAAGCTACTCTGAGTCTTTGAGCGAGTCGATTTTTCCCCATATAATAATGTCGTACGCAAACAACTAGTGATCGAAGTTTCTTGACAATGGCCGAAACAATTCAGCCACGTTTTGCGTTCGTGTCTACGTTTTCCTTCTTCTTGTGTCGTTCTGACAGCCTGAATGATAGGCTTACTGGATATTCCTACAAGTCGTTACGTTGACACCGACAGTTAACGTAATCTTCTTTCTTGTCTACCTGACCACCTGCAGCGTATCCTAAGATTTCGTTGTCAAGAACGTGACGGAATAAAGGGACAAATAACAAAAACCGTACTGCTTGGCATTTGGAAATAGTTCTGTTTCTGCTGAACGGTTACTGATTCCGCTCTGCGAGACGTGGTGTATTGTCTGTCGCATTGTTCTCGTATTCTCGAAGATGTAGGATCAAATTCCCGTCCAATCATGCAGGTTTAAAAATTAGATTTAAGTTTTTTTTCGACAGTGGTATCGTTTAGTGGTGGAGTCATAGCTCGTATTGGTGGAAGATATGGAAAGTCAAAGACGCACCAGCGTAAAAGAGAAGACTTGGCTTCTCCACTCATGTGGCAGTTTTAGAAGCATTTAATCAAAATATCTTAATACATTCTCGCATCTGTAAAGCCATATCGTACACGATGTTATCTTGTATAAGATGACACTTGTTATAATATCATCAAACATTGCATTTCTCATGCCATGCAATACCACACTACATGCCATTCAAGTTCCACCCAGAAATATTTCCTATTACGGATAGACGGCATTTCATAATTACGGCAACTCCTAAGAAAGCGCGTATATTTAAAAAAATGTTGTATTTATACATTTAAGTTGCCCAATAACTCGAAAAGCCGGTTCTCTTCATTTTAATCCTTGACTCACTCAAGACATATCCGCCGTTTCCATTCTGGTCCCCAGTTCATTCTACTGTATTTGATTGCCTGCAGTGCGAAAAATTAAATAATCTCTGACTTTACGATTACTTTAACCCGCTTACTTAAAAGCACCCTGCAATTAAAGTACAATAAGTCCCATAACAAAATTTCAAGAGAAAATAAGAAAATGCTTCAACAACAGTAATTTCTTCTTCACTAAGAATGAAGTACGGAGTCTTATTTTAATGATTCCCACAGCCCCTAGACTCAGATCACAACCAAAGCTGCATAAGACTAACTCACCAATCAGACCTATTGTAAACACAATCAATAGCCCAGCCTACAAATTAATAGAGAATTACATGACTTATTAGTTGAAAAATACACATTTGAAAAAACCTATTACTTAACACTATGAAGCACTTGACAGTCCACCACAAGCCAAGTTGCTATCATTAGACATTGTAAACCTGTGCACTAGCATTCTTGTAGATGAAATAATTGAACTAATAACAATCGACCTCTTGAAGAACAATACAATAAACACACCAGAGAATATAATGCACTCAATTTAGTACTTTCTCATTACTTGTCATTCTACAACAAAATTTACAAACAAGGCCTACGACTAGCAATTGGAAGCCCACTGAGTGGCCTATTAGCAGAAATATTCATCAATCATATAGAAAACAAAATATTGACCCAACAATATAGCATCAGTAGTAAAATTAAATTCTATAAGATGATATCCACATTCTGTTTGATGGCACAGATGTTGAAATAACAAACGTTTCAATAAATTCAATAACCTACACAACAACATAAAATTCACTCTTCAACAAGAAGAAAACAACACCATACTTTTCCTTGATATAAAAATATCCACACAAAACCAAAAAGTGGCTTGCAACGTTTACAGAAAACCCACTTGCACAGACACGACTATACCAAACTCCTCCATTCATCCAAGCACAAAAAAGCAGCATATAGATCAGTGCTATACAGAGCCCATAAATTTCCACAAGAAGAAACTAAACTCCAGTAAGAAGTAGAAACCATTTACCAAATTGCAATAAACACTGGGTTTGGCCCAACACTCATTAACACAGTGTCACAGCAGATAAAAAGTGAACTGAACAAGCAACACAATAAAACGCCCACAACAGTCACCACCTCGGCAGTCAAATATGTAAAAATGCCATGTCTAGGAGTAATGTCTGATAAAATAGCAAGGCTATTCAGAAATAACAGCTGTAAAAATCAGTTTCACCACTAACAACAATCTAAGCAGAAAGCTTATTCACAATATAAAACAACCAGATACAAAATTTGATGCATCTATAATTTACAAAATTACCTGCAGCCAATGTGACAAATATTATGTAGGCCAAACTGGCAGAAGTTTCAAAACCAGATCTGAAGAACACATAGACTGCTGCAGACTTAATAAATGTAATAAATCAGCAATAGCAACACATCTCAAATAAACAGGACATCCCATGAAGGACCATAAAATTTTACACAGAATCATCGAATGTAAAAGAATGGGCATCATGCAAGAAAGGGAGATCTTCTTACATAATACAAAATCCAAGGACAACATTCTTAATCAAATAACACAATTCAAAAACCTAATTCTTCAATAGTCTACAACCAGTTCAGTCACAGTATTTTTAAAATGTGCCAGTGGCAAACCAAAAATTACCAGACAACCAAAATCGAAAATCTCACTACAAATACAAATACATAAAATGTTACAAACTCTTCTGCTATCTTAATCTAATTCTGATGTATTAGCTTTAAGATTTGTGAATACCAAAAAAGTAAGCTACCAATCAGTTAACATCGAAATATCGCTTCAAATGCGATAATCGATACTTTTACATAAGCGAGTCCGCCATATTGTTTTTATATATAGTGTTTACATGTCTGCCGGCCGCGGAGGCCGAGGGGACTGAAACGCTTCACTCACGGTCTGCACGGCCACTACGGTCGGGGGTTCGAATCACCCCTCGGGCGTGGATATTTGTGCCGTCTTAGTTCGTAAGTAGTTCATAAGTAGTTTGTAAGCTTAGGGACTGATGACCCCGTAGTTGAGTCCCATAGGCTTTACAAACATTTGAAGATTTTTGTTTACATTTCATGTGTGCAAGTGTGTGCTACAACATAAGCAGTGAATATCAAACAGTGAACAAGTCGAACAGCATGCAGCAACTTCACCAATGTACCAGTGATGCAGACAAAATTGTGGACCACGAAAATCGTAAGTGTACAACTGACATTTAATGACAGTGGACCACACAGCCATGTCATCACGGCGTCTGGTGCAGTACTGTCTGCACCCCACACTGACGTAAATTGGCTATCATGAGCACAATTAATTATGATCAAGGAATGTTCGTTATTTGATTGTAAAGGGTCTCACATGACAGCTTTATCATAAACATCATAAACTCTATTTTGATTTTCCTAATCTGATGTGTATCTCTTTGATATTACCGTTTGTCAACAATTTTCAACTCCTTTCATTTTCGCCAATTACAGAACAATATATCACGAAAATAAAAATTGTTTCAAACAAATCTGCGAGGAAAACAGTTCCCATTAAATATTTTTAACTCACTCCTTCCTGCACCGGGAAGAATGCAAGAAGGGTGCGTGGTTTGATGGATGTCCTTCTTCGAGGTCAACAAATTTTATAACTTTGGATTTTTCCAAATGTGCCAAAAACCGTTTAAGTGCGTCACCCTGTATAAAGGTCCAGTATTGTCATGAAGAAAGAGGACTACGATAAATAGATAAGCGATATCTCAGTAAAGTACGTAAATGTAACAATGTCATCTGAAATATTTACTACTGCAAACCTGGGTATGGTGATGTTCTTCCACTCCTCGACAGACAAGCTGGTGTTTTCTCTTCCAGGGACGTGACACCAGTGGTCAGGAGTCTGCATAGCCAGGAAGAAGATGTTGAGGCTCATCAGGTCGAAGCAGGCGGCAACACAGACGAAGACGACGTTGAGCCGCTTCTGAAACTTCCCCCTGGATCCGATCGCCTCCAGAACTTCCTCGAACGCCTTTGTTTCTGCGCCACATTCTTTTGTTTCAGTGTTCACCTGCAAATTAATAACGAAACAACGATCATACTATCGCCTACACTGATGACAAAAGATGAAATAGCTTATGCAACTACAAACAATTTGGGCTACATACACGAGCACAGTGTAGACAAAATTAATCCAATCCACGCTTCAAGTGTCTACAAAATTGTCTGCCCGGACTGTGGGGCATCTTATGTGGGGCAGACAGAAAGAAAGCTAGAAGCTAGGTCTGTCGAACACATTGCGCTTGAGAGAAAAGACGCAACCGAGAGATCGAGCATGGCAGCCCATCTGCTTGAAACAAAGCACCAGATACCAAGCATCACAAATAATGTGAGATTGCTGCATAGGGGTGAGAAGGTAAGATTTCTCGATCTACACAAAGAGCTTGAGATCTTTTGCCACCAAAAATCCGTGGGACGTAATCTACTTAATGACCAAGCTACTATAAAATATACATCCTTTTGGGAATTATTTGACAACTTTCGGTGTAAAAATAAACAAAAATTCGACCCATGTAATAGAGCTTCTCTCCTTACCAATATGTAGCAGTCATTGACATATCTCTGTGTGAATACCAAACTATAAATAGAAATTTTATATATAATTAACAGATTTACTTTATATATTTTGGAAATAGATTCACTATAATATTATGACGTTTAAAAAAATAGTCGTAACCAACAAAACGTTAATTTAAAACTTTACATTGTTGCAAACTGTTCATTGTTGCTTACAGTTCCATTTACTGGCAATAGTATTGCATCTGACTGCGGAAAACAATGTATTACAGACCATCTATCAGGATTTTACAATGCTCATGCATAAAATAGTAATATAAAAATGTGCGGTGTGTAAACTACATACGGTCGGGGGTTCGAATCCCCCCTCGGGCATGGATATTTGTGCCGTCTTTAGTATAAGGTAGTTCATAAGTAGTTTGTAAGTTTAGGGACTGATGACCCCCGTAGTTTAGTCCCATAAGCTTAACAAACATTTGAATTGTAAACTACATCTTGTTGATTCTTTTCTAATTTGTCAACGTTATATTTCAGGTAATGTGTGTATACAGACTATAACTTTTTGTTAATTTAGCATTGATAATGGCAAGTCACTTGCCAAAATCTAGGTCTGCAAAATAAAGCAGATTCTTACAAATAACGACTGACTGCTGCAAAACAACCATTTGGAAAGATAAATGAGTTCCCAGTAAAGCACGCAGACATTTATATTTGTTTTTGGCTACAGACTCACCTAGCCTGCGATTGCTCGTCAGAATACATGTTTTAGATTCGAATACATTTTGAACTGTAAAATAGTATTTGCTTTATAATAGTTATGATTATGAACTAATTTATACACCCACTGCCAGTAATGATAACGTGCAGAAGTTGTCTCATGAAACAAAAGTCTTTGTGGAATTTGGTTTGGTGTAATATTATGTTCAGTTTAGGGACCGAAGGAAATCACGTGTAAGCTTTTGATACTATACATTTCTTCAGCCATTATTAATACCAGCTGAAAAATGTTCCTGTCGGAGCACAAAATAGGCGATATGATCTCTCACAGAAAAGTGTGGAACTGTTGTTGTTGTCTTCAGTCCGGAGACTGGATTGATGCATCCTGAGCAAGCCTCTTCACCCCCTCACAAGAACGGCAACCCACATCCATTTCATTCTGCTTGCGGTATTCATATTTTCATCTCCCTCTGCGATTTTTACCCCACACACTTCCGTACAATGCCAAATTCAGGATTCCTTGATGTCTAAGAATGTGTCCTACCAATCAATCGATCCCTTCTTTTACTCAAGGTATGCCAGAAATTCCTTTTCTCCCCAGTTCTGTTCAGTACCTCCACCCACTGAATCTTCAGCATTCTTCTGTAGCGCAACATTTCAAAAGCCTCTATCCTCTTCCTGTCCGCACTGCTTATTGTCCATGTTTCACTCCCATAGAAGACAACACTACACACAAACGCCTTCAGAAAGGACTTCCTTATGTTTAAATTGATATTCGATGTTAACAAATTTCTCTGTTTCAAAAACGCTTTTCTTCCCATTGCCTTTCTGCATTTTATATCCTCTGTTCTGCGACCATCATATGTTATTTTACTGCCCAAGAAACAACACTCATTTACCACCTTTATTGATTCGTTACCTAATTTAATTCCTTCAGCATCGCCTGATTTTCGAAGACTACATTCCATTACCCTTGTTTTGCTCTTGTTAATGTTCATCTTTTATGCTCCTTTCAACTCACTATCCATTCAGTTCAACTGCTCCTCCAGGTCCTTTGCTGTCTCTGATAGAATAGGAATGTCATCGGCAAAACGCAGGTTTTCATTCTTTCCCATGAACTTTAATTGCTTCTCCAAATTTTTCCTTGCTTTACTTCACCACCTGCACGATGTACAAATTGAATAACATCGGAGAAAGGCTACAACCCTGTCTTACTCCCTTCACATCTAATGCTTCCCTTTCATGTCTGATAACTGCGGTCTGGCTTTTGTACAAGTTGTAAATAACTCTCTTTTCCTGTATTTTACCCCTGCTGACTTCAGAATTTGAAAGAGTCTGTTTCAATCAACATTATCAAAAGCTTTCTGCAAATCTAGAAAACCTAAAAATGTAGGTTTGCCTTTCCTTAATCTATCTTCTAAGATAAGTCGTAAAGTGAGTATTGCCTCCCGTGTTCCTACACTTCTCCTGAATCCAGACTGTTCTTCCCCGAGGTCGGCTTCTATCAGCTTTTCCATCCTTCTGTAGATAATTCGTGTTAAAATTTTGCAATCATGACTTATTAAACTAATGGTTCTGTAATTTTCACATCTGTCTGGACCTGCTCTTTTTGGAATGAGGATGTTACATTTTTCTTAAAGTCTGAGGGTATTTACACTGTCTCATACATGTTACGCACCAGGTGAAATAGTTTTGTCGTGGCTGGCTCTCCCAGAGAGTTCAGTAGTTCTGAGAGAATGTCGTCCACTCCAGAAGCCTTGTTTCGACTTAGGTCTTACAGTGCTCTGTCAAATTCTTCTCCAAGTAAAGTATCTCCTATTTCAGCTTCATCTTCATCATCTTCCCTTCCTACAATATTGTCTGTAAGTTAATTTACTTTGTACAGCCCCTCTATATACTCTTTTCACCTTTCAGCTTTCCCTTCTTTGCTGAGAATTGGTTTCCCATCTGAGTTCTTTATATTCATACTGCTGCTTTTCTTTTTTCCAAATGTCTCTTACGTTTTCCTGTAGGCGGTGTCAATTTTCCCCTATTTATACATTCTTCAACAGAGTTGCATTTGCCTTGTAGCCACTCCTGGTTAGCTATTTTGGACTTCCTATCAATTTCATTTCTTAGTCGTCTGTACTCCATTTTGTCTGTTTCATTTACTGCATTTATATTTTCTCCTTTCATCAATTAAATTTAGTATTTTCTGTGACATCCAAGGATTTTTGTGCGTCTTGCCTTTCTACCTATTTAGTCCTCTGCTGCCTTCACTATTTCATTTCTCAGTGCTACCCATTCCTTTTCTACTGTTTTATTTCGATTCGTTTCTGTCAATTGTTGCCTAAAGCTCACTCTGAATTTCAGCTTCCTTATCCAAGTCCCATCTCCCTATTTTCCTTCCTTTCTGCATTTTTTTCAGTTTCAGCCTACAGTTCATGACGAATAAGTCATGGTCAGAGTTTATATCTGCCCCCGGGTATGTCTTCCAGTTTAAAACCTGGTTCCGGAATCCATGTCTTGCCATTATAAAACCATAAAACCTGTCTGGTACCTCCCTCTCCCCATCGTCCCCCCCCCTCCCCTCTCTCTCTGTTCGTCTTCCCTCTCTTCTCATCTCAGCTGGTTAGCGCATTACGTCGTAATTCTGTTGATCTGGAAGTGATTCCCGCTACCCCCAATATTTTTACATTTTATTTGTGTATTTATTTTAAAATTCGCACTAAAACCATATGTTGGTAACAACAAATGCCTTCTGTTGGTGGATACGACGATTGACTGTATTACATAGTAAATTATTAAATCGAGTCTATAAATCCGTAAATTTGTTTCTTTCATGATGATATCTTGAGGTAATAAGCTATCATCTAAGACTTAGTTTGCTGAAATCACATTATGCTTTCTGTTGTTGTTGTTGTGGTCTTCAGTCCGCAGACTGATTTGACGCAGCTGTCCACGCTACCCTGTCCTGTGCAAGTCTCCTCATCTGAGAATACCTACGTCTTTTTGAATCCGCTTACTGTATTCATCCTTCGGTCTCCCTCTACGATTTTTACCCCACACGCTTCCTTCTAATGCTAAGTTGACAATTCCTTGACGTCTCAGAATGTATACAACCAATCTATCCCTTCTCTTAGTCAGGATATGCCAGAAACTCCTTTTCTTCCTGATTCGCTCAAGCACCTCCTCATTAATTACGTGATCTACCCATCTAATTTTCATCATTCGTCTGTAGCGCCACATTTCAAAACCTTCTATCATCTTTTTATCTTACTACTTATCGTCCACGTTCCACTGCCATACAATGCTACACTCCAGACAAATGCTTTCAGAAAGGACTTCCCAACATTTAAATTAATATTGGATGTTAACTAGTTTCGCTTCTTTAGAAACCCTTTTCTTTCCATAGCCATTCTACATTTTATATCTTCTTTACTTCGGGCATCAGAAGTTGTCTTACTACCCAAATAACAAAATTCATCTACTAATTTTATTGTTCATTACCTAAACTAATCCCTTCAGCATCGCCTGATTTTTTGACATTGCATCCCATTACCTTCGTTTTACTCTTGTTAATGTTCATCTTATATCTTCCTTTCAAGACACTGTCCATTCCATTCAATTGCTCTTCTAGATCTTTTGCAGTCTCTGACAGAATTACTATGTCGTCGGCAAACCGCAATGTTTTTGTTTCTTCTCCCTGCACTTTAATGCCTCTCCAAATTTCTCCTTCCATTCCTTCACTGCCAGCTCAATGTACAGATTGAACAACATTGGGGAAAGGCTACAACCCTGTCTTACTCTCTTCCTAAACTCTGCGCTCCTTTCTTGCCCTTCGACTCTAATAACCGCTGTCTGGTCTTTATGTAGGTTGAATATAACTCTTCGCTCCCTATATTTTACCCCTGATACCTTAAGAATTTGAAAGAGTGTATTCCAGTCGACATTGTCAAAAGCTTTCTCCAAATCGACAAACGCTAAAAACGTAGGTTTCCCTTTCCAAGATAGATTATGCTTTCTAAGGTTGATAATTTTAAGTTTAAATTTTCAGGTGAAGTATTAGAAAGTATATTTATTACAGGAGGAGAGTATTAAAAAACTAAATCAACAAAGACTACGGGAACATCTACTAAACATCCCAGTGGTAGACGATGTGGAGACGGAAAGGAGCAATACGAAAAATTGTCTACAAAGAGCAGCATTTGAAGCAGTTGGTAAGAAGAAAAAACTAATAAGGTGGAAAGGACTAAAATATATAATGCAGAAACTGAAGAGGCTGTAAAGGAAAAACAAAAGACACGTCAAATAATGTTCCATAAGAAAACACGAGAAACAGGGCAGCAGTGTAAGGAAAAACGAAACCATGCTAAGCAGTTGATAAGGAAGAATTCTGGGACAAACTAATCACGAATATTAAACATGATTGGTATACATGGAAGGCAGAAGTTTGCATATAAATAGTTAAAGAACTTGAATCAACCAGAAATAGATAATGCTAGAATTAATGTCATTAATGAGGAAGAATGGATACAACATTATAAGAAGCTATGGTTTTGCGAAACAGCTGCAATAAGTACAAAATATCTAACAGCATACTACAAAAAACAGTTGCTCAATAACCTTACATGAAACTCAACAGGTTCTGAAAACTTTGTTAAACCGCAAAAGCTGTGGTCCAGATCGAATAAATGCTGAACTTATAAAGTACGGAGGGAAAGTGTAGGAACAAGGCCTTCCACATCTATTCAGTGAATGCTGGCGAAGCTATGAAGTCCCTGAAAACTGGAAAATAGCCGAAGCAGTCTCATTTTTCAAAAACGGCAAAAGAAATTCGTGTGATAATTACAGCGGCATAAGTCTTACAAACACAATCTACGAAGTTCACCCAAAAATAATAAATAATCGCCTGAAAGTAATAACAGATGCATGTTTGGGAGCAGAGCAAAGCGGGTTCAGGAAACGACGCTCATGCAGTGACAACAAAATCAAATGTTCAAATGTTTTTTAAGCTTATGGGACTTAACTACGGGGTCATCAGTCCCTAAACTTACAAACTACTTATGAACTACTTACTAACTTGGACGGCACAAATATCCATGCCCGAGGAGGGATTCGAACCCCCGACCGTAGTGGCCGCGCTGGCCGTGACTGGAGCGCCTCAGTCACCTCGGCCACCGCGGCCGGCAGAGACAACATTTTAGCATTAAAATAATTTTAGAAAAACGACGAGTGTTCAGTTTAGAAACACATGTTGCTTTTATCGACTTTCAGAAAGCATTCGACTCTGTCATCAGAAGCAGACCGCACAATATTGGAAAAGCGAGGGTACCCCATACATCTTATTCCAGTAATCAAAAGCCTGTATGAGGATACAAAAATAATGATAAACACAGGCAGCTCTAAAACAAATAACAATAAATCGAGGTGCCAGAAAGGGATGCAGCATGTCACCAACTCTTTCTAACATCTATATTGATGACCTCATATAAAACTGGATGAAGCAAGTCCATCAAGGTACACAGCTGAAAAAGAACTACCATCTAAATGTTATGCTGTATTCAGACGATGTAATCTATACGTATATATAAAAATAAATTGCTGTTCGTTAGTCTCGCTAAAACTCGAGAACGGCTGAACCGATTTCCCTAATTTTAGTCTTGAAATATTCGTGTAAGTTCCGGGAAGGTTTAAACGGTGATAAAATATGGAAAAGTTGTCCGGAAAATAGGACAATCGGGAAAAACTGAAACAGCTTTTTCCAGTGAGCTATCAGTACCGTTCGTCCAATTGCGATAAAATGTTGTACATTTCATGTTGAAACCAAGAAGAAGGTTCGCATCAAATAAAAATTTGGAAAAGTCGCCGGGAAATTAGGAAAATTTAGGAAAAACCGAAAGCTATTTTTTCTATGAATAAAACTCAGTTGCCCCATGGTTGTAAGAGCATCACTTGAGTACGGCTTGACAGGACAAGGTTTGTATAAAACAACTGTTTTGGAAAATCTACGGGGAAATTGAAAATTTGAAAAAAAAATTAAAGTGCGTTTTTCAATGTGTTTTTGATTGAATTCAGAACTGTAACTGACTATTTGTTCATTATGCTCTTGGAAAAGTTATCAGTAAAAAAGAAAAATAATCGCACTGACGTGCTGTACGGCCCACTTTAGATTTTTAGTTTTATAAGTTTTTGCAAACATTTCGGACCAAAATAATAATGTAAATTATAATAAATTAATGAATAAAGAACAGTCTAGGGTGCAATAATTTATTTCATTTAACTAGTTTCAGTCTTATTTAGACCATCTTCAGGAATTTTGACTCCATCGATGTTGTGGAGCTGGCAGGTAACTGGGACCCTTGAGCAGTGCGTCACTGGAAGACTCCCAGCTATCAAAACAGGAGTTCATTAATCTCATACTACTGATAGCCGTTGTTAACTGATGTTAATATGGCATTTGTAGACACTAGATTATTATTATCGTACGAAGAATTATGTGTTTTTGTTAATTCCTCAGTGTGCCGTTGCTTTGAAATGACAACGTGTAAGTTACAATAAGAAAATCATCAAATACGCGAGGAATGTCACGTGACATCTCCGTACGGCCGGTTTTCGTTAATTCAATGGAGGGTGTCAAATCTCCGTTACTTTTGCAACTATGTCTCAAACGCTACGAGATATGAAAAAACATGAGAGAGCAAAGTTGTAGAGAATTTTCTCCTCTAAAAATTCAGTTATTCAATTTTCGTGTCAGATGAATAGTTAAGCCGTTATTTTCATTTAAATATCGAGCTGTCAAAAGACGATCGCAAAGGCCAACTTTTAGTGTTATTACCGTATCGTAAAGTGGGCCAAAAATAGGGACCGTTAAAAGCAAAGTCGCACAATTCTAATAAAGTTCCTTTTTCAATGTGTTTCTAATTCTCAACTATAAGTTGAGAACCGTTCATCCGATTGCGATAAAATTTTGGTCATTTGACGTTCAACGAAGGATAAATATTCTTATGAACTAAAACTTTGGGAAAGTTGCCCAGAAAATTTGGAAATTCGCGAAAAACTGAAAGAGCTTTTTCCAATGGGATATCAGTGTCATTCCTCTGATTGCGATAAAACTTTGCATAGTTAACGTTCAAAGCAAGAGTAACATTCTTATGAAATAAAAATTTGGAAACGTTTTCTGAAAAATTGGAAAATTCAGAAAAAATAGATATTTTTCTATGAAATATCAATACCATTCATCTGCTTGCGATAAAACTTTGCACATTCGACGTTCAAAGCGAGAGGAAGGTTTGAGTGAAGTAAACGTTTGGAATAGTGGACAGAAAATAGGAAAATTTATGGAAAACTGAAAGAGCTCTTTTCTTTCGGATATCAATATGATTCGTACGATTGTGATAAAATTTTGCATATTTGACGTTCAAACCAAGAGCAGATACATCTTGGCAATTGGGAAGCATTGCCGGCTCGACTAGTTATATTATAAAATACAGAAGTACACCTACAACGCTCTGTATATAAGTTGTACGAAATAGTATGAAAACACTACAATTGAAAAATATATGCCACTAACACAAAGGTTATGCTGCACTACGTATATTCCCAGTTCGATCTAAGATTTTCATCGGAAATAAGACACTTGAGCAGGTCTCCAGTTTCATTTATTTAGACAGTGAGATAAGCGTGAACATAGACAAGGACATAGGAAAGAAAACCAACAAATTTCAACACACATGTGGAACTATAAACTAAATTTTAAGAAATAAAGTTAGGAAAAATGCAAAATTGAAATTATATAAAACAATGGCAGTGCCTATGCTCCTTTATGGAAGTGAATCCAGAATTGGAAGAAAAAGAGATAAAAATAAGTCAGCAGAAATGAGGTTTTTAAGAACAGTCAAAGGTTGTACAAGGAGAGACAACATAACAAATGATGACATTAGGGGAGACTTAGGAATCTACAGCTTAAACTAAAAGATTGAAGAATATGAGAAGAATGGAGACAACACCTCTGAAGAATAAATGAAGCGAGAATTTCAGTCACGGTGAACAACTACAAACCCTTGAGAAGAAGAGATATTGGACGACCAAGAAGAGATGGAAGAGAAGTCGGAACAGACATATTGCCTAATCCTTGAAGTGAAGAAGAAGAATTTCGATACATTCAGATACTGAGAAAATTTAACTTTTTTAGTTTTCAAGGTATTTAATAATACTGTCAGTTAATGAGATGCGTCTATTTTTTATACATTTATCAATATATTTGGATTTGCTATAGGTCAATAGGGTGAATTATTATTAAATTTTGTATCCGCAAGTATGATCATCTTTCATCTCAGTTCCATTCTCCATACTGAACGCCATCTTTGCACACGCTGGGAACAGCCCTGTCCATTGTCCAGCGTCCTCTCTGGGGGACACCACCTTGACGAAGCACTGTCCGTGTGGGTGGAGAGGCTTGCGCATGCGTGGGAAGCTGAGGGCTATGCCGAAGGTAGAGAACCTACTGCCGGAAAGGCCTCAGCTGATGGATCTGACTAAGCGTGGCCCACAACGTCCCGGCTTCCTTATCGTCTCCCAGTCCTTTCCCAATTCCTTTTCGAACCCAAAGTGTGGTGCGACCCGTGCTGAGGGTTGCGTGGCACATGGGTGGATGTGTCTCGAACGGAGCCTCAGGGATACCGGGCGACCACCCTGAGTAAGTAGCCTTGCACTGTCAGGGGTTATCATGGTGTGGACCATATAAATCCCCAAATCTCGTGGGACTAAGATGAACACAGAGAAAGGAAGTATTTTAAAAGAATCTGAGGGGCAATCCGAGACCTCAGATACTCAGAGATCGGGATCAGGACCGATGGACTGCACTACTACTTCTGAATCAGGGTCTAGACCTGAGCAAGAAGTGGGAACTGTAACAGAGAAGTTGGACCAGATTAGGATTAAGGCCTTGTCTGGGGCTCACAGGAGGAAACTTCTCAAGGAACAAAAGCAAAAGGGAGGAAACAAATAGCTTCCTAAGCATAAGTGGAGGGAATCAAAGGGGCTTGAGCCCAAGACCCCCAAAAAGAAACTGCCTCACGTCGAAGGGGATACACAGAACCCCTCGACGTCAAAGACAGGTGGCAAGAGGGTTAGGGAGGAATATAAGACTCCCTCCTCTCTGGACAAGCGTGATCCTAAAGGGCTGAGGCAGGAAATAGGGAAACAGACCTATAGTACCGCAGTCTCGGTCTTTACAGTGGCGGTTGTCCAAGAAGGATACCCACTTGTGAGCATCACCAAGAAGCAGGAGGAGCTCGTGCAGATGGCCCTCTTTGAAGAGATTGGGTGGACGCTGGTCCAGGACCCAAATTCAGGAGGGTCTATCTAGATCGCGGTGCCCTCAATTTGTCTGCAATGGGGAGCATGCAGCAGTATGGCTTAAGGACAAGGGATATCCCCGTGGGAGGATGCAAAGCTGCTGGTCAAGACAGCAGCCTTACTCCTGAAGACCGCAAAGGTATGAATATGGGTACCAAAGATCCTTAAGGATGTCTCTCCAAAGACTCTGTTCGAGAAAATAAGGGTCCAGAACCCAAAAGTCTCGACAGAGGATTGGAGGGTAATTAACCAAAAGGTCGTTCCAGAAGAACCCTGCTGGAGGAGGTTGGAGAGAAGTCCCTGAAGGCAAGGCCTAAAACTGTTTTTAGGGTTCTCGCAGGTCGCCGTCAGGGTAATCAAAGACCTTAAAGGCAATAATGGCAGCAAGATAGGGACTGGAAGTGCTACAGATAAACCTGCAGCACAGTAAAGGGGCTACTGCTGCCCTGAGCTGTCGCCTGGGGAGACAGGAGGTGGATGTGGCCCTGATTACAAGAACACTATTTATACAAACGGGGTGTATCGGGCCTTGGTGGTACTGGAGGTAAGCTGATTTATGCTAGAAATCTAAAAAACTCCAGAGTATGCATTTATGTTAGGAATGGAATACCCTTCATACCAATGATGGATATTTGTTCCAGGGACCTGGTGGCCATCAGGATGTAGCAACGTGAGGAAGGTATCACGCGGGAAATTGTTTTGACCTCAGCAAACCTTCCTTCCGAAGATAGCTCTCCTCCTTCTTTGGAAGTGAGGAGACTGAAGGAAGCCTGCCATCGGCAAGGTGACAAACTGTTGGTGGGATGTGATGCCAATGCCCACAATCTATCGTGGGGCAGCAAGGACACCAACAGTAGAGGTGAGCACCTTCTTGAATTTCTCCTATCTAACATCTTGGAGATCCTGAATAGGGGTGATGAACCGACATTCAGGAATAGTAGAAGGGAAGAAGTAATTGGCATAACTTTTGGTTCCATGATGATGGGCAGTTACGTCAAACAGTGGCATGTAGTCCTGGAGCCATCCTCATCAGATCACATGTATATTAAATTCAAGGTTGAAATGGGAACCAAACATATCATGGCCTATAGGTATCACAGGAAAACGGACTGCGAGACATATAGGAGATAGCTTGACTTCAGCATATCGGAAATTAAAACTTTGATAATGAATCCGGCAGAGTTTGAGGAAGTAGCAGAGGCCGTAACCTCTGCCATAGTGACCTCATACCAGGACAACTGCTCAATCACCAAGAAGTACACAAATAGAAGTGTGTCTTGGTGGAGTAATATCCTGGAAATGCAAAGGAAACAGGTACAAAGACCGTTTAACCTTGCGATTCGCAAAGGACATTGGCCAAAGTATCGTGAGACCCTTGTTAATTACAACCTTGCCATCAGACGGGCAAAGGAGGCATCCTGGAGGGTATTCTGTGAGGAAGTAGAGGGCACGGCTGCTCAAGCGAGACTTCATAAAATCCTCACTAGGGTACCAACTAATCCAGGAGGAACATATAGGAAGGAGGATGGGGAGTATACAAAGACAGCACATGAAACACTGGAACTGCTCCTCAAGACTCACTTTCCTTAATATACTCTGGTGGATAACTCAGACCACAATGCGATTCCTGAGAGACAACGGTTCTCAGGAATTCGCAAAGAGGACTGGGATTTGGCCAAGGAGTGTGTAAATTTCAGTAAGGTCCGATGGGCGGTGGGAACATTTCAACCGTTCAAGTCACCTGGCCCCAATGGCATCTTTCCAGCTCTCCTGCAACAAGCGGGAGAAAATCTTATTAGATTCCTATGCAAGTTATTCAGGGTTAGCCTAGCAGCAGGAATCATTCCCAGTTCCTGGAGGGCAGTGAAGGTTGTCTTCATTCCAAAACCAGGGAGAACTGATCATACCAAGGCGGAGTAGCCGAGCGGTCTAGAGCACCTCGCTGCGGAGCGCGCGGTTGCTCGCCATGGAGGTTCGAGTCCTCCCTGGGTGTGTGTGTTGTCCTTAGGTTGGTTTGACTAGGTTTAAGTAGTTTGTAGGCTACGGACTGATAACCACGCAGCTTGGTCTGATAGGTTTACAAACATTTGAACAATTTTTTGGAAGGTGGAGAAAGCACTACACTTTCAGGAAATAGCCCTCTGTATCTTCCTGGACATCGATTCCATGGTTAGGGCAGCAGAGGTGCATAACCTAGGGACCACTATATGTAGGTGGACTAGGGCCATGCTCAGTGGAAGAAAGGTAGAGGCTACCATGATGAATGAAAAAATGGTAATAAACACCACTATGGGTTTCCCGCAAGGAGGAGTTCTTTCCCCTTTATTGTGGAATCTAGTAGTGAATGATCTCATTGGAGAATCAAACTCTAGGCAGTACTTTTGCCAAGGATACGCAGATGATCTTGTCATAGTAATAATTGGCAAATTTGCTGACACCGTCAAGAATATGGCACAAGGTGCGTTGGACATTGTGCAAGACTGGTGCAGAAAACAGGATCTGGGGGTTAGTCCTACGAAAACTGTTGTTGTATCTTTCACAAAGATGCATATCCAACATTCAAGTTGGAATCTAAAGCTTTTCAATGAAGCGCAACCTGTGAAAGGGACAGTGAAATATCTAATGGTTACCTTAGATGAAAAACTGACATGGACCCCTCACATTAGGAATATTTAGTCCAAGGCAAAAGGTACTTTCGTAAGTACCAGGAGAACGTGTGGCAAAAATTGGGGCTCATCTACATAGATACTCTGCAAATCACATTTAAGTGCCTCGCAGAGGGTTCATTAACCACTTTCATAACTTTTCTCTACCGTTCCCGGTGTTTGAAACTTCGCAAACAGATCACGCCGCAACGAATAACGTCTTTCTTTTAATGATTTCCACCCCAATTCGTGCAACATTTCCGTGACGCTTTCCCCCTCGTGACGTGATAAAACAAAACGAGCTGCCCTTCTCTGAACCTTCTCAATGTCTTCCGTCAGTTCCACCTGGTGAGGGTTCCACGAGGGGCAACAGTACTCCAGGAGAGGACGCACAAGTGTGATGTAGGCAGTCTCTTTGGTGGAGCTGGTGCATCTTCTAAGCGTTCTGCCAATGAAACGTAACCTTTGGTTCGCCTTCCCCACAATATTTTCTATGTGTTCTCTCCAGTCAAAGTTGTTCGTAATTGTAACTCCTAGGTATTTGGTAGAATTTACGACCTTAAGGTTTGACTGATTTATCGCGTAATTGAAGTTCTTTTAGTGGTCGGGTGAATTACTTCACAACTTTCTTTATTTAGTGTCAATTACCAATTTTCGCACCAAGTAGAAATTTGTCTAAATCGCTTTGCAGTTGCTTTTGATCCTCTGTTGACCTCACTAACCGATAAACGACAGCATCATCCGCGAACAGTCTAAGGGAGCTATTCAGATTGTTAACTAAATCGTTTATAAACACGAGGAAGAGTAGGGGACCTATAACGCTTCCCTGTGGAACGCCAGATATCACTTCTGTTTTACTCGATGACTTACCGTCAATTACAACGAACTGTGTCCTTTCTGATAGGAAATCATCAATCCAATCGCACAATTGGGGA
This sequence comes from Locusta migratoria, assembly GCA_026315105.1. NCBI lineage: Eukaryota > Metazoa > Arthropoda > Insecta > Orthoptera > Acrididae > Locusta > Locusta migratoria. The sequence goes on along the minus strand of CM048746.1, from coordinate 1,250,639 downwards.
GATATTCCATAAGCACGCAATTTCATTAGAAGCCGCTTGTGAGGTACAGTGTCAAAAGCCTTCCGGAAATCCAGAAATATGGAATCGATTTGAGATCCCTTGTCGATGGCACTTAACAATCCAAATGAATAAAGGGCAAGCTGTGTTTCGCAAGAGTGATACTTTCTGAATCCGTGCTGACTATTGGTTAATAGGTCGTTCTCTTCGAGGTAGTTCATAATATTCGAACAAAGTATATGTTACAAAATCCTACCGCAATTGAGAATTGCCTATAATCTACATCTACATCTACATACATACTCCGCAATTCACCGTAAGGTGCGTGGCGGAGGGTACACCGTACCACTACTAGGCATTTCCTTTCCTATTCCACTCCCAAATTGAACGAGGAAAAAAAGAATGCCTATATGCCTCTGTACAAGCCCTAATTTCTCTTATCTTGTCTTTGTGATCTTTTCGCGAAATGTAAGTAGGCGGCAGCAAGATCGTACTACACTCAGCTTCAAATTCCGGCCCTCTAAATTTACTTAACAGAAATTCACGAAAAGAACGTCGTCTTTCTTCCAGCGATCCCCAATTGAGTTGCCGGAGCATTTCCGAGACACTCGCGCATTGGTCGAACCTACCGGTAACAAATCTAGCTGCTCGCCTCTGAACCGCCTCTATGTCTTCCTTCAAACCGATCTGCTGCGGGTCCCAAATACTTGAGCAATACTCAAGACGTGGTCGTACAAGCGTTTTATACGCGGTCTCCTTTACAGGTGAAGTACATCTTCCCAAAATTCTCCCAATAAACCGAAGTCGGCTGTCTGCCTTACTCACAACTGTCCTTACATGCTCGTTCCATTTCATATCGCTCTGCAATGTTACGCCTAGATATTTGAACGACGCGACCGCATCAAGAAGCTCACTACTGATGCTGTATTCGAACATTATAGGATTGTTTTTTCTACTCATGCGCATCACCTTACATTTTTCTACATTAAGAGCTAGCTGCCATTCTTCGCACCAACTAGAAATTTTGTCTAAGTCAACCTGTATGCTATTACAGTCAGTTACAGACGACACCCTCCCATACACCACAGCATCATCAGCAAACAGCCGCAAATTACAACTTACTCTGTCCATCAGATCATTTATATAGATAGAAAATAATAGCGGTCCTATCACACTCCCCTGGGGCACGCCTGACGATACACTCGTCTCTGATGAGCACTCGCCGTCGAGAACAACGTACTGCGTTCTATTACTTAGGAAGTCTTCCAGCCAGTCACAAATCTGTGAACCTATTCCATAAGATCGTATCTTCGTTAGCAGTCTGCAGTGTGGCAGTGCTATAATTTTGGGGATGAATATTGGAGTCACTTGGGCAACTTTCCAGTCTTTGGGTACGGATCTTTCGCTGAGTGATCTGTTGTAAATTATAGCTAAGTACGGAGCTATTGCATCAGCATACTCTGAGAGGAATCTCGTTGGTATACAATCTGGCCCGGAAGATTTATTTTTGTTTAGAGACTTAAGTTGTTTTACTACTCCAGGAACATCTACTTCTAAGTTTTGCATGCTGGCAGCTGTTCTTGGATTGAATACTGGAGTGTTCACTTCGTCTTCTTTGGTGAAAGAATTTCGGAAAGCTGTGTTTAGTCATTCTGCCTTAGCAGTACTGTCGTCGGTAGTATTACCATTGCTATCGCGTAGTGAAGGTATTGTTTGTGTTTTGCCGCTAGTGTACTTCACATATGACCAGAATTTCTTTGGATTGTCTGCAAGATTACGAGACAGGATTTCGTTGTGAAAACTACTATAGGCTTCTCGCATTGAAGTCCGCGCTAGGTTGCGAGTTTCAGTAAATGATTGCCAGTCTTGCGGATTCTGTGTCTTTTTAAATTTTGGATGCGTTTTTCTTTGTTTCTGCAACAGTGATCTGACCTGTTTTGTGTACCACGGGGGGGGGGGGGGGGGGTCAGCCCCCTCTTTTATTAATTTATTTGGTATATATCTCTCGATTGCTACTGATATTATGTCTTTGAAAGTAAGCCACAACTGATCTATACTCGCATTTTTAGTTTTGAAGGACTGGAGACTATCACTCAGGAAAGCGTGAAGCGAATTTTTATCTGCTTTATTGAATAGATATATTTTTCGTTTATTTTTGGTGTATTTGTTGCTAGGAGATCAAGGGTATTTTCGCAACCACGTACTATTCTAGTGGGTTAATGAACTAACTGTTTGAAGTAGTTTTCAGAAAAAGCATTCAGAACTAGTTCGGACGATGTTTTATATTTGCCCCCATTTTTGAATACGCAATTATGCCAACATATCGAGGGTAAATTAAAGTCGCCACCGATGATAACAGTATGCTTTGGATACCTATTTGAAATATGATTCAAGCTTTCTTTGAACATTTCTGCAACCGCATCGTCTGAGTCAGGGGGCCGATAAAAAGATCCAATTATTAATTTATTCTGGTTGTCAGGTATAACCTCTACCCAGACCAATTCACAGGAAATATCTGCCTCAATTTCGCTGCAGGATAAACCGTTTGTAACAGCAATAATCACGCCACCCTCTGTTTTATTTATTCTATCCTTTCTGAAGACCATTTGGCCCTTTGAAAAAATTTCGGCCGAATTTATCTCAGGCGTCAGCCAGCTTTCAGAACCTATAACGATTTGTGCCTCAGTACTTTCTATCAGCGCTTGGAGCTCTGGAGTTTTCCCAACACAGCTACGACAATTTACAACTGTTACACCAATGGTTTCTAGGTCTTTCTTCCCGTGTCTGACCTGCCCCCTTTGAGACTGAAACCCATTTTGTGTATTCCCGAGGCCATCTAACCTAAAAAACCGCCCAGTCCACGCCACACAGCCCCCGCTACCCGTGTAGCCGCTTCCTGAGTATAGTGGACTCAATGCACTGGATATACACCGCGGTGATTAGACCCAGGATCACCTATGGGGCAGTCATGTGCTGTTAGAAGATAGAACAGCAGGTTGCTGCTAAGGAGCTTGGTAAGGTGCAGAGATTAGCCTGCTTAGCCATAACAGATGGAATTAGCAGCACACCAACTGCTGGGATGGAAACCAAGTTGGGTATGCCCCCATTACATCTTTGGGTCAAGATGGAGGCAGCAGCTGGTGCATACAGACTCAAAACTGGCAAAAACTGGAACTCTTTCGGATATCCAGAATCACACACTAAAATAGTGAGTGAGGTAAATACAGGAAAGGTTGGGGAAATGCCAGTCGACTATATTATAACCCCATACTGCTTCAAAAAGCCTTTCAGTACAACAATTGGAAGTAGGGAGCAGTGGGAGGAAATAGTTTGACACCGTACGGGGGATATTGTCTGGTTCACTGACGGGTCAAAATCAGACCAAGGCGTTGGGACAGGGGTACACGGGGTGCAGCCAAGACTTGGAGGGCGTCATCTCTTTAGGGAAACTGGCCTCAGTATTCCAGGCCGAATCACTGCCATCAGGGCGTGTGTGGAGGAGAATTTGTGTAGGTCCTACAAAGACCGTAGCATCTATATCTATTCAGACAGCCAGGCAGCCCTGAGATCACTGGCAGCTCCTGCAACAACGTCTAAAATTGTTGCAGAATGTCACAGGGTTCTGGTGGAGCTAGGGGAAAGCAATAGAGTAAACCTATTGTGGGTCCCTGGCCACTCGGGGATCAGTGGCAACGAACATGCCGACAGATTAGCCGGGATGGGGGCAGAGACTCCATTTATTGGACCGGAACCTGTCCTGACAATCACCAAGGCAATGATCAAATTGGAGCTACGTAACTGGCTCAGAAGACAGCACGTAGAATATTGGACCAAAGTCTACCAACAAAAACATGGCAAGGTAACGATGCCAAAGCCATGTTTTAAAAGAAGCTCTGCAATCCTGGGCCTGAACAGGAGATTAGCTGAACTGCTGACAGGCCATGGGAATTTCAAAAAACACCTACATACAATAGAAATAACAGAAGAGGACCCTAAATGTAGGATCTGTGATGACGGTGATGAAACTGCATCATATCTAATCTTCAAATGCATTGCATTGGAGAGTAAAAGGCACAGAACATTTGGGACAACCAGACCCTAAGAAATTGTGTCTAATAAAGAACTGTTAAAGGGACTCCTTGAATTGTTCAAGGGCATTGGTTGGTTTCACTAGATATACAGGGCGCGATACCGCACAATAAACTTTCGGTGTGAGCAGTGGAGGTTTGGACAAATACTGTTTTGGCTTCCCAGAAAAAAATCAAATAAAAACAAATCAATTGTCCAGCGTCGTCGCTTAAGCGATGCAGGTAAAAGTAGGTAAAGCAGTCAACAATCCGAAGACTGGTTTGAACACCTCAGTGCTTTAATAGGCATGCCTTCCTCCGACCTTCGAAATGACTTACCTAGCCAGGTATAGGGGGACCTATAGTTAAACGTGGGTTCCGAACCACGGTGCTACTCGGTATTTTTCACAAGACGAATTAAGCTAGCACCCGCACCAAACAAAATCAAAAAATCATTTATACCAGAATTTTGTGCTAATTTTATGCTAATTTCTTGCTCTATTCCAAAATTTTGTGCTCGAGCTGTTTACCGGAAGACGAAATTTAAAAGTGTGGTACTAGCTTAATATTAAGCTAGCACCCCCACCTCTGAAAATCACATTTCCAAAGAAAATTTCGGAATTACAACCACCTGGGAATTTTGTGCTCTTAAATAACGCAAACCCCAATCTTCCAGCTGCATTATTTATGTAAATAATAGCAATTTTAAGTATTTTCTCGCCGCGGAATCAAGAGTAAAGTACCTCAGTGGAATTTTATGCTCCTAGTTTAACAATGCCAAACTATAGTTTGATTATGTGCTTTTAAGATATCCAGGTCTCGAGTTTTGTGCTCGACGGGAAATGTCCAATTTCGGACTTTACTTCATTTACGCAACGCTCGAGACAAGAGTGAAGTTGCTGCAAATGTAACAGTGCCGTGGTATCATTTGCGGAAATAAGAAACATATTAATCTTTCGTAATCTCTTCAGGTCAAATTTGTGTTCGGCTGCATTTGTGTGACTCCACTTCGTTTATTGCAGTGCGCTTTGTAATGGCGGTAAGAAACACGTGCGCTTCACAGAAGTGTACGCATCAGAGTAGCGTTACGTCCCCTTTTAAGGTTCATTATGTGCTTTTAACTCCGTATCCGACTGTTGACTTTTTGAATTAATGAGAAGCGCACAAGTTTTGTACTTAAATAGGTTTCTTCCATGTGCTTTACTTAATAATGCGCCTGCAAAGAAAGCATTTGTTTATCTTTAAAATATATTGTAATATTTATGTTGTGTGCATACGGATTGTTTGTTATCAGTAAAATTGAATTTGGTACGGTTCGTATTTAATTGTCTTGTAATAATAATGCGAACAACGTTACGACAGTACATATGCAAAATGCAAAATGTGTTAATAAACTTTAATGGACAATGTAATCTTAGGTAAGTTACTACGAGGCTTTTCCGTTGTCAGTTTTTGGATGGTTTATGGCTGGCCGCGGTGGCCGAGGGGACTGAGGCGCTCCACTCACGGTCTGCACGGCCACTACGGTCGGGGGTTCGAATCCCCCCTCGGGCATGGATATTTGTGCCGTCTTTAGTATAAGGTAGTTTGCAAGAGTGAAGGTCGGGGTGAGAGTTTAAAATAGGGAAAGTTTAATTTTTAAAACTCACAACCACCAACTGCGAACCAAATTCATAAACATGCAAAAACACTGGAACTGTGATTGCTGCTGTTTGACTAGTTTTCTAGGGGATGATATCACATGTTCGCAGCTTTCCTTCCCTGCATATGATTAACAAAAAAATTCATAATAAAGTCAAATTCATGAGAGAAAAGGGTGTACTAACTACTATTTTTGAAAACACGTGAAAGTTCACTTCATGTTGTTTATTTCACAATATTAGAACCCTGTGGCTGATACGTCTGTACGTCGGCACATTTATCAAATAAAGTTATAGCTCATGAGCCCCCAGACAAAATGAATATTTGTAGGAAATTGTTTTCACACCATGTGCCTGTCTCAAACACCGTTTATGTTCATGCCTATGCGACGACACGTGTTACATTAACAAAACACAGGCACTTTAATTTCGTGCGATGCACACCTTGTTCCACCGGCTAAATATTCACCAACACACAGTAGCACTCGATTCAACTTGGTGCAGTCTACGACGAGCAACCACACTTGGCAACTGCCACACAAAATCTAAAGTCTCCACCTGGAGATCCACATGCCGACCGCATGCAGAGCGACGCCGCCCGGCCAGCTACCCCACTTGCTCCCGACTCGTCACTTCCTGCACGCCCGCCGAAAGCCCAACTGCCCGGATTTTTTCCCTACGTCTTCAACTTCCCCATGTGAGCTGTTCTAACCGACTTCCAACGTACAGCGCTCAGCCAATACATTTCTAAAACTTTACTTAAAATAAAAATAATTACACTACACATTAAACAAATTTCTTATGTTTTTATATTGGTATACACATCCTTTGCACTATTTATTACAATCGTGCAATTTCTTATTTCACAGGTAAGTGATTTAATTGAATATTTCAAGATAAAATACACAATATTAATTGAAAATAAAATGAGAAATAGTTAATATATTACTTTTATAAACAAACATTGCCATGCTAGTTGTGTAACTGTCTTGTATTGTTGTTGTGGTCTTCAGTCCGGAGACTGGTTTGAAGCAGCTCTCCACAATACTCTATCCTGAGCAAGCCTCTTTAACTCCACATAAGAACGGCAACCTACATCTGTCTGAATCTGCTTACTATATCCATCTCTTGGTCTTCCTCTGCGGTTTTTACCCCACACACTTCTCTCCAACGCTAAATTCACAATTCCTTGATGTCTAAGAATGTGTCCTAACAATCTATGCCTTCTTTTAGTCAAGGTATGCCAGAAGTTTCTTTTCTCCCCAATTCTGTTCAGTACCACCTCATTAGTTACGCGATCCACCCACCTAATCTTCAGCATTCTTCTGTAGCACCATATTTCAAAAGCCTCAATCCTCTTCCTGTCCGCACTGTTTATCGTCCATGTTTCACTCCCATACAAGGCAACACTCCATACAAATGCCTTCAGAAAGGTCTTCCTTAGGCTTAAATCAATATTCGATGTTAACAAATTTCTCTTTTTCAAGATCGCTTTTCTACCCATTGCCATTCTGCATTTTATATCCTCTGTACTGCGACCATCATTTGTTATTTTACTGCCCAAGTAACAAAACTCATCTACCTCCTTCATTGCTTCGTTACCTAATCTAGTTCCTTTAGCATCGCCAGATTTTATAATATTGCACTCCATTACCCTAGTTTTGCTCTTGTTAATGTTCATCTTATATGCATCTTTCAGCACACTGTCCATTCCGTTCAATTGCTCTTCCAGGTCCTTTGCTGTATCTGACGGAATTACTATGTCGTCGGCAAAACGCAATGTTTTTAATTCTTCACCCTGAACTTTAATTCCTTCACCAAATTTCTCCTTGATTTCCTTTAAAGCTTGCTTAATGTACAAATTGAATAACATTGGAGAAAGGCTACAACCTTGTCTTACTCCCTTTCCAACCACTGCATCCCTTTCATGCCCTTCAACTCTGACAACTGCTGTCTGGTTTTTGTACAAGTTGTAAATAACCTTCCGCTCCCTATATTTTACTCCTGCTTGCTTCAGAACTTGAAAGAGTTTATTCCAATCAACATTGTCAAAAGCCTTTTCCAAATCTACAAAAGCTAGAAATGTAGGTTTGCCTTTTCTTAATCTATCTTCTAGGATAAGCCGTAAAGTGAGTATTGCCTACCGTGTTCCTACATTTCTCCTGAACCCAAACTGATCTTCCCCGAGGTTGGCTTCTACCAGTTTTTTCATCGTTCTGTATATAATTCGTGTTAATATTTTGCAACCATGACTTATTAAATTGATGGTTCTGTAGTTTTCACACCTGTCTGCACCAGCTTTCTTTGGAATGGGGATTATAACATTTTTCTTAAAGTCTGATGGTACCTGATGGCACCTGTCTCATACATCTTACACACCAGGTGAAACAATTTTGTCATGGCTGGTTCTCACAGAGACTTCAGTAGCTCTGAGGGAATATCATCTACTCCAGAGGCCTTGTTTCGACTTAGGTCTTTCAGTGCTCTGTCAAATTCATCTCTCAGTATAGTATCTCCTATTTCATTCTTATCTATTTCGTCTCCCCCTTCTACAATATTGCCGCTAAGTTCATTTCCTTCATAGAGCCTCTCTATATACTCTTTCCACCTTTCAGCTTTCCCTTCTTTGCTGAGAACTGGTTTTCCATCAGAGTCCTTGATATTCATAGAGCTGTTTTTCTTATCTCCAAATGTTTCTTTTATTTTCCTGTACGCTGTATCTATTTTACCCCTATTTATAAATTCTTCTACATCCTTGCATTTGCCTTCTAGCCACTCCTGCTTAGCCATTTTGCACTTCCCGTCAATCTCATTTTTTAGTCGTCTGTACTCCATTTCGCCTCTTTCATTTACTGCATTTTTATATTTTCTCCTTTCATCGATTAGATTTAGTATCTCCTGTGATATCCAAGGATTTTTTTGTAGGTCTTTCCTTCCTGCCTATTTTGTCCTCTGCTGCCTTCACTATTTCATCTCTCAATGCTACCCATTCCTCCTCTACTGTTTTATTTCCCCCCGCTTCTGTCAATTGTTGCCTAAAGCTCCCTCTGAATTTTTTAAGAACTTCAGGTTCCTTCAATTTATCCAGGTCCCATCTCCTTATTTTCCTTCCTTTTTGTAGTTTCTTCAGTTTCAGCCTACAGTTCATAACCAACAAGTTATGGTCAGAGTCTATATCAGCCCCTGGGTATGTTTTACAGTTTAAAACTTGGTTCCGGTCTCTTCCACGTATACAGCCTTCTTTTGTGATTCATAAACCAGGTGTTTGTTATAACTAAATTATGTTCCGTGCAAAATTCTACCAAGCGGCTTCCTCTTTCCTTCCTTTTGCCCAGTCCATATTCACCTACTATCTTCCCTTCCCTTCCTTGTCCTACTACCGAATTCCAGTCTCCCATAACAATTAAGTTTTCCTCTCCCTTAATTGTCTGAATAATTTCCTTTAGCTCCTCATATATTTCTTCGATCTCCTCATCATCTGCAGAGCTAGTTGGCATATAAACCTGTACTACTGTTGTCGGTGTTGGCTTCGTATCTATCTTGACAATGATAATGCGATCGCTGTGCTGGTCATAGTAGTTTACCCGCATTCCTATTTTCTTATTCATTATCATACAAGACAACTGTCTTGTATTCATTGGTAATTTATTACTTTTCATTGCCAATTAAACATATTGGCAATGGCTATATCAGCTACTGTATTGTTTATTTGTCAACAGGCTATTTTGTAATGAGGGCCTTAAAGGTTCTTAACTCCATTGTATTACTTCAAATGCAAGTAGTATTAGAGTATTTTATTTCACGCTGTGCACTGCACTGCACCTGGCACTCACCGGAAACGAAACTGGAAAATCCTAAGCTGGAACAAGCCACCAACGTCGGCCTGCTCGCTGGCCTCCCGTCAGCTATCAGCATACAGCAAATCTCAACGTGGAGATCTTCTACCTTTGGCCTAACTATAAATGTTGTCACCCAACTGCATACATACATTGATACCATAATTAATAAGATTAAAATTGTGTAACATTTAGTGCATTGGCATGGTCAATGTTTGCAGTGAACTTCATACTGTTTAATTATCAAATGCTATTAATTACCAGTATTTCTATTGGGCGGTAATCTCAGAAGTTGATAAGTAGTTTGTAAGTTTAGGGACTGATAACCCAGTAGTTAAGTCCCATAAGCTTAACAAACATTTTTGATTTTTATGGTTTATGGGGTTCTTGACAGCTGCGCCTAGTTAGTATACAGCATTGCAATTATTTGCCCTTCTATGGCCTTGTTGTTCGGACTGGTATTGAAGTAGGTAACTCTACCAGGGCCGTACTACAAAGTAATGCAGAGACGGGGCTCCACAGGGCAATATCGTAAGAGGGACGGCATAATCTGCAAAATCAGAATACTGTTTGAAGCACTGAAGAATGAGAAATATTAATGACGAAAACCGTAGTGTTCATATAACTTGTGGACGCAACTGTAAATTGATACGTGACTGTTCATATACCTTGCGGCTATAGCGGAGCTACTGTTTATAGAATGTTGGATATCACTCATTGTTGAATACCTTATGTTTGAATGACATTATCTCTCAAAAACGTGCTTAAAACGAAATAAATAGAATCTATATTAGGTCCTAAATGAGCTGGGCTCCGTCAGCCGTGTCGGCTACCCGACAAACTGCTTGCCGAGTGTTAACGGGTAGCATGTGACACTTGTATGGAACTGGAGAAATGTATCGTACGACCCTGGATCTTACTTCAAGGAAGCCATGTGTCTAGTGACGGTTTTTTCCTTTACTTTCGCTGAGTACAGTTTCATTGCAGTGCGAGGTTTCTTCGTGACGGTGTACCTAGTTGTACGCAGTTTTCAAAATTTCGTTAACGAGAGCGCAGGTGAAAAGTGCTGACGGGGAAAACTTTCTAGCAGTAGACAGCGACGGTGGAAATTGTACTAATCGGTAAGATACATTTCTATTATAATTTTATAACATTATTTCCCTTCACATGCATCATGAAGATAGTATTAAAAATCCATGAAAATATTAAAAATGGTTTTATTTTTGTTGATGAATGGTTTGTTAGATTTTCTTCTGCAAGTGAAGCAATATTGTAAGAAATATTTTTGACAATATTTGAGATATTTTTTTGCAACTTGAGTTCTTTTTAAATTGTTCAATTGTATTCAATGATATATTAGCATTAATAACATTTGTAAGAAGTTCCGAAGGAGACATGTCTCTTAATGTAAAGTATAATGAAATTGGGGGGGGGAGGGGGAGTTAATACGATTTTCTCGAAAGTTGTCACTCCCATGGAAAAAAATGCATAGGGTATTAAGTATGCATTTTGACAAGATGTACAGCTGTTGTTTAAAGTATTTTACGAAATTCGCAATATTTCCGAAAATAAACATAAGAAATTATAATTCTTATGTTTTTTTTACGATTTTTATCATAGTTTTCGTAATGAGCACATCAAAATACGCAGCTTTGCGAAGCTTGGAATAAAATCAGAGACAGGTCTTTCTCAGAACTACACTCTTCAATTTACGCATTTGTAAATATGTAAGCAGATATAAATTAATAAAATGCATTTTTAACCATCAGCTGTTTCATTAAAATCCTTAAAATCTGCAGAACTCCACATAACATCTTGGGCAAATACAGTACGGAAAACGATTTCGACTATGACAGTTTCGGACCCACAGAATAGTTCAATATTTCCTTTTACAACCCAGGCAATGTTGGGTTAAGAGCAACAAATTCCGTTAATGTATTATACTCTTGTCTCGAGCGTTGAGTAAATGATGTAAAGTCCTAAATATTGCATTTCCCGTCGAGGCCAAAATTCGGGACCTGGATATCTTTAAAGATAATTCAAACCATAGTTTGTCATTGTAAAACTAGGAGCAACAAATTTCATTAATCTACTTTACACTTGTCTCGAGCGTTGAGTAAATGAAGGCCGAAATTTGACATTTCTCGTAGGGCACAAAATTCGTGACCTGGATATCTCAAAAGCGCATAATTCAAACTATAGTTTGTCAATGTTAGGTATAAATGTTTTTTTTTTAATTTTTTATGGTGGGGGTGCGAGCTTAATTTCGGTTTTTTCACATCAGCAACACTGCCAGAGCGGAAAGGAGTAGAAAGTGACAAATAAAAAGCAGGGAACCCAGCGGGGATCGAACTCGGGACCGTTGGAATTGTGGTCTGGCACTCCACCACTGTGCTACGCTGTGTCTCGATTAAAGCAGAAGGGACCTCCTCAGCTTCACAATGCCGCCTGTTTGCTCCGAGCAATGTTCCCCATGTGCGTCTACTACAGAATAAAGATTTCTGTCATCTTACAAGATGGACTGATAACTAAAAGAATGCAATAGATAAATACCCAGGTAACGCGGAAGAGTTAAGCTGGTGTAAGTATAAACTGGAGAATGAGTCTCTTTCTTTTTTGTTTTGAATCACATTTCAAATAGGTATCCGAAGCATACTGTTATAATCGGTGGCGACTTTAATTTACCCTCGATATGTTGGCATAATTACGTATTCAAAACCGGCGGCAAATATAAAACATCGTCCGAACTAGTTCTGAATGCTTTTTCCGAAAACTACTTCAAACAGTTAGTTCATGAATCCACTACAATAGTAATTGGTTGCGGAAATACCCTTGATCTCCTAGCAACAAACAATCTTGAGCTAGTAAAGAGCATCAAAACAGATACAGACATTAGCGAACATCGAGTTGTAGTAGCGAGACTGAATGTCGTAGTGCCCAAATGCACCAAAAATAAACGAAAAATATATCTATTCAATAAAGCAGATAAAAATTCGCTTCACGATTTCCTGAGATTAAATCTCCAGTCTTTCAAAACTAAAAATGCGAGTGTAGATCAGTTGTGGCTTACTTTCAAAGACATAATATCAGTAGCAATCGAGAGATTTATACCAAATAAATTAATAAAAGAGGGGGCTGACCCCCCGTGGTACACAAAACAGGTCAGATCACTGCTGCAGAAACAAAGAAAAACGCATGCAAAATTTAAAAACACACAGAATCCACAAGACTGGCAATATTTTACTGAAACTCGCAACCTAGCGCAGACTTCAATGCGAGAAGCCTATAGTAGTTACCACAACGAAATCCTGTCTCGTAATCGTGCAAAAAATCCAAAGAAATTCTGGTCATATGTGAAGTACACTAGCGGCAGAACACAAACAATACCTTCACTACGCGATAGCAATGGTAATACTACCGATGACAGTACTGCGAAGGCAGAATTACTAAACACAGCTTTCCGAAATTCTTTCACCAAAGAAGACGAAGTGAACACTCCAGTATTCAATCCAAGAACAGCTGCCAGCATGCAAAACTTAGAAGTAGATGTTCCTGGAGTAGTAAAACAAATTAAGTCTCTAAACAAAAATAAATCTTCCGGGCCAGATTGTATACCAACTAGATTCCTCTCAGAGTATGCTGATGCAATAGCTCCGTACTTAGCTAATTTACAATAGATCACTCAGCGAAAGATCCGTACCCAAAGACTGGAAAGTTGCCCAAGTGACTCCAATATTCAAGAAAGGCAATAGGAGTGATCCCCAAAATTACAGGCCAATCTCATTTGCGGTAGGATTTTGTAACATATACTTTGTTCGAATATTATGAACTACCTCGAAGAGAACGACCTATGAACCAATAGTCAACACAGATTCAGAAAGTATCACTCTTGGTAAACACAGCTTGTCCTTTATTCACATGAAGTGTTAAGTGCCATCGACAAGGGATCTCAAATCGATTCCATATTTCTGGATTTCCGGAAGGCTTTTGACACTGTACCCCACAAGCGGCTTCTTATGAAATTGCTTCCTTTGGAATAGCTCCCCAATTGTGGGATTGGATTCATGATTTCCTATCAGAAAGAACACAGTTCGTTGTAACTGACGGTAAGTCATCGAGTAAAACAGAAGTGATATCTGGCGTTCCACAGGGAAGCGTTATAGGTCCCCTACTCTTCCTCGTGTTTATAAACGATTTAGGAGATAATATGAATAGCTCCCTTAGACTGTTCGCGGATGATGCTGTCGTTTATCGGTTAGTGAAGTCAACAGAGGATCAAAAGCAACTGCAAAGCGATTTAGACCAAATTTCTGCATGATGCGAAAATTGGCAATTGACACTAAATAAATAAAAGTGTGAAGTAAGATACATGACCACTAAAAGAAATCCGCTGAACTTCAATTACGCGATAAATCAGTCAAACCTTAAGGTCGTAGATTCTACCAAATACCTAGGAGTTACAATTACGAACAACTTTGACTGGAGAGAACACATAGAAAATATTGTGGGGAAGGCGAACCAAAGATTACGTTTCATCGGCAGAACGGTTCGAAGATGCACCAGCTCCACCAAAGAGACTGCCTACGTCACACTTGTGCGTCCTCTCTTGGAGTACTGTTGCCCCTTGTGGGACCCTCACCAGGGACTGACGGAAGACATTGAGAAGGTTCATAGAAGGGCAGCTCGTTTTGTTTTATTACGTTACGGGGGGGGGGGGGGGGAGCGTTTTGGAATGTTGCACGAATTGGGGTGGAAATAATTAAAAGAAAGACGTTACTCATTGCGGAGTGATCTGTTTGCGAAATTTCAATCACCGAGTTTTACTTCTGAATGTGAAAATATTTTACTAGCACCCACCTACTTAGGGAGACATGACCATCCCAATAAAATAAGAGAAATCAGATCGAAAACGGCACGATTTAGGTGTTCTTTCTTCCCGCGAATTATTAGAGAATGGAACGGTAGAGAAAAGTTATGAAAGTGGTTAATGAACCCTCTGCCAGGCACTTGAATGTGATTTGCAGAGTATCTATGTAGATGCAGATGCAGATGCAGGTAGGTAGACTTGGGTCAGTACCTCTAGTGGAAGCAGTGCACCGTTCTTCGTCTCCTTAGCCATCTCCAACACCGCCAGTTCTGCTCAGGGAAACACACGCGCACCCACTTACAAACAGGGACGACTTGGCTCAAGTATCACGTGGTACTGTCACATTGAGTTTGTGCTGGCATCACCTGAAATAGGAAACCACTCTCTTGCATAACGTAAGATGTAAGGTGGCTGATAACATTCGTGTTCCACGGGTCTAGGAGTTGCCGGTGGGAGAAAACATGGCGCAACTATCTGATAAGTCAAGGGGGTGATAATTTATGATAACAATATATTTTTGGCTTAAGGCTACTTATGGTATATCGACAGACGGCTGTGACCAAATGTTCTAATGTTTTTCATCCTAGAGATCACACTGCTAACGTAATCGGTTCCTAGACTTACAAATAACCTGTATTTACTGGGCTATAGTACCCCCTTTAATTATTAAGCTCAAAATACGAAATTAAAAATCTTGAGAATTCGAAAATTAGCCACGTGAAATTCGGCAGCACTAAGTTATCCGAAATTCGGTAACATACTCTGTCATTGGCTTCCACAACAATGGTATTTTTACGACATAATTAGGGTTACCAGATGTCCGTCTGCAGAAAAGAGGACATTTCTAGATTCATAAAAGACCGCCCCCCCCCCCTCTCTCTCTCTCTCTCTCTCTCTCTCTCTCTCTCTCTCTCTCTCTCTCTCTCTCTCTCTCTCTCTCTCTCTTGTATTGACAACTCAAGCACTAGTGATGTCTCTACTGTATCATCGGCGTCTTGTTTGTAATACATCTTACGAAATTTGTTGATCTTCTTACGAATTAAGATGCAGGAAATATTGAGACCTGTAGAACGAATTATAGGCCAACATAGCAGTGAAACCCTGATATTTCATCACCACCATTTGTAATTATCGTCTTAAGTGCTGAACATGTTTTCCATACTTTGCCGATCACCCCAGTTTTCACCTGTTTTCACCTGAAAGGTTTTACGATGCGTCATTTACGGAAACCATAGTACTGTTGACTGTAAAATCCTCACGAATAAAGTGACTGTAAGAATTATCTAAGCGTTCCTCGATATAATTATGTTCCCATTTCGGATCAGAGCGATGTGACTATATACATGATTAGCATCTAGGTTCTAGTGAGTGACTGGAATATGTAAGGACTAGGTGAAAAAAAGCAATGAATGAAATAAAAAGTTTATTTACCGTACAAAGGCCCGCAATTAATTATTAAAAACTACTCAGTTTTTAGGACGAAAGCTTTAAATCGATTTTTTTCAAAACACTGTTTATGTAGTTACATCTCTTTGGCCCTAAACAGGCGATTGGTAAAACGGCAATTGTGACTGTGGCAGCTGACGTTATTTGTATGAAGTTTTGAACAACGTTTTAACTTATGTATAGCGAACATTGCACTAGCTTTTGATCTTAAAGTTGACAGACACACACAGAACTGCCGAGTCCCAGCACGACAGACTAAACGTCTTATTTTTTGGGTGTCACGCAACACTCCGACCAGAGAAAGGAGGGCAGAGTTTCATATTTTACTATGTGTATGGCACTGTCTAGCATTGTTGCAGACGTATGTTTGTAATTGGCCGCTTCGAAGCTCGTATTCTGCGACGAATTGTTACGAAGTAGATCGAAGCAGTTAGTGATTGTGGCAGTTCATAGAGTTACATTTACGCACTTTGAAGTTGAAGCATTGCACAACGCAAAAAGAGGACGTTTCCCCATTTTGATTGATACTGTCAACAACATACGAAATGAAAATTAGTGCTGGCGCTCTGAGAATTAGCTTTGCAGAATCGCTTAAATTAAGACGTGTGGAATTGGCAACGAAAATGGCGTCCATGCGGCAGCTCGGACTTTCGCGATTAAAACTGTCGCACATTTTGTGACGTATTGGCTGTACATTGATTATAGGAAAACTTTTAATGGAGTTCATATTTCATATAAAAAATAAAGCAGTCAACAAGCCGAAGATTGGTTTGAACACCACAGTGCTTTACTAGGCATGGTCCTGTTTGGAGGTGGTATGCCGTTGCCTTCCTCCGACCTTCGAACTGACTTACCCAGCCAGTTATAGGGCGACCTACATTTTAACGTGGATTCCGAACCACGGTGCTACTCGGTATTTTTCACATGAGCAATACTGTCAGAGGTGAAAGAAGTGTAAAGTGACAGATAAAAACCCTAGGACCTGGCGGGGATCGAACCCGCGACCTTTGGATTTGTAGTCTGGCACTCTACCACTGTGCAACCGATTTCACATTAAGTATAACAAAATTATTTACAAATTTAGCCCTTTCTGAAGCAATCGAATACACTACTGAAATTACGAAGTTTGCGCCTACAGTACATTCCCCAGTTTGTGAACTGAAAAAGTGTGAAAGAGGCCGAGTAAATACGGTAATCCTAAAGACAACACACACACTCACACACACACGTGCACACGCTCGAAGGAGGACTCGAACCTCCGCCGGGATAGGCAGTAACGTTGCCCCCCCCCCCATGCTGGAGGCCTGGTAATCGGCAGCCGTCCTGTGCCACTCACACAGAACGCGTAAACGATGTACCTGGCGATGGAGTGAACATAAAATTAACCCTCGTATGTAAACGTTCGGGTCGGATCCGATCCGCCAGTAAGAAGAGTGCGCATGTCTCTTCGCCCCCCCCCCCCCTCCTCCAGGTCAACGTGGCCACAAGTACCCTCCTCGCTGTGTCGGATGTGACCCAGTGATTATTATTGTGTTCCAGTCTTACATTGATTATTATGTATAATATTGTTATAATATATTGTTATATATTATTGTTCCAGAATTCCATTTTCTGCAATCATGGAAAGTAGTACAAAAAAATAATTTTTCTACATTAGACGAGATATGGGCTGAATGTAGACGACAGGAAGTAGAATCTGATGAGGAATTCAATGATGAAATTTCGGATATAGCCTCAGAATGTGATGATGGTATACTGTCAAATAATGATTTTGAAAATGATGAGTTTGAATTAGATGAAGAAAATGATTTTTTAGTTGAAAACCCTCAGCAACAGGACGACAGAAATTTTGAAATTGGTAGAGATGGGGAGACTGTATGGATAAATAAGCCTCTGATTTCACCATATTCACGAACGCCTAGTTCAAATATTGTGATACATCTTCTCGGGACAAAAGGCGAGGTTCGAGGACTCAAAGATGAAGCTGTTTTCACATTATAATATAATATAATACTGAAATAATTGATTTTAAGTTATTTTATTTCATTTGTGTTTCTGTTTTTTTTTTCCTTTTTTTTATAATGTCTTACTTTTTTATAATGTCTTACTATATTCGAAAACACTGAAACATTTCTTTCAGGTGCCTCAGTCATTCATTACTTTGAATATATGTAACTGAAGGTTAAATAAACTATATTACATATAAAACTATGTGTATTATTGATTCCCGTACTCAGAAATTGCAATTATGAGGCAAGGGGTCGGATACGACCCAATGTTTATATTTGTGTGGTCACCAGAAACGTTTATAGAGGAGGGTTAACATACTTTTCAAAACTGTGTAATTTTAGGCGTAATTAGTTGATGTCGCATTTTGCAAATGGTGTACAACTCATGTTGGTGTCTCATGACATAAACTTTAGCTTTCCAGATGCTGTAGTTTCGATTCTGTCCCCTAGAAGTGCAGCCAACGGTCCTAGGTGTGTGACTCAGTCACGTGCCGAAGGCTGTAGCAGAGCATCGAAACAGAAATTCCGGGACTCTTTCTTAAAATAATACATGATGTAAAGGAATTAAAGTTCAGGGTGAAGACATAAAAACTTTGCGATTTGCCGATGTAATTTTCTCAGAGACTGCAAAGGATATGGAAAAGCAATTGAACGGAATGGACAACGTTTGAAAGGAACGTATGAGATGAACATTGACAAAAGCACAACAAGGGTAATAGAATGTAGTATTGTTAAATCCGTGGTCTGGCACTCTACCACTGTGCTACGGTGTGTCTCGATTAAAGCAGAACGGACCTCCCCAGCTTCACAATGCCGCCTGTTTGCTACCTCCGAGCAATGTTCCCCATGTGCGTCTACTACAGAATAAAGATTTCTGTCATGTTACAAGATGGACTGATAACTAAAAGAATGCAATAGATAAATACCCAGGTAACGCCGAAGAGTTAAGCTGGTGTAAGTATAAACTGGAGAATGAGTCTCTTTCTTTTTTCTAGGTAGGTAGACTTGGGTCAGTACCTCTAGTGGAAGCAGTGCACCGTTCTTCGTCTCCTTAGCCATCTCCAACACCGCCAGTTCTGCTCAGGGAAACACACGCGCACCCACTTACAAACAGGGGCGACTTGCGCTCAAGTATCACGTGGTACTGTCACATTGAGTTTGTGCTGGCATCACCTGAAATAGGAAACCACTCTCTTGCATAACGTAAAATGTAAGGTCGCTGATAACATTCGTGTTCCACGGGTTTAGGAGTTGCCGGTGGGAGAAAACATGGCGCAACTATCTGACAAGTCAAGGGGGTAATAATTTATGAGAACAATGTACTTTTTGGCTTAAGGCTACTTACGGTATATCGACAGACGGCTGTGAAAAAATGTTGATATATTTGTCATCGTAGGGATCACACTGCTAACGTAATCGGTTCCTAGACTTACAAATAACCTGTATTTACTGGGCTATAGTACCCCACCACATAATAGTACGCCCGACCCCCTTTAATTATTAAGCTCAAAATACGAAATTAAAAATCTCCAGGTTTCGGGAATTAGCTACGTGAAATTCGGCAGCACTAAGTTACGCGAAATTCGGTATTTTTACGACATAATGGTAACAATAGTTTACTATCCTTATGCCCCACGCTCCAATCGATATCGCTAGGCTTGTATTTTTCCACAGTAAGTGTCGAATTCAGGTTTACACTGTCAACAATATACGAAACGAAAATTAGTGCTGGCGCTCTGAGAATTAGCTTTGCAGAATCGCTTAAATTAAGACGTGTGGAATTGGCAACGAAAATGGCGTCCATGCGGCAGCTCGGGCTTTCGCGATTAAAACTGTGGCACATTTTGTGACGTATTGGCTGTACATTGAAACACGGCCACATAACGTGTTCCATTTAATTGACTCTCCATGAACAAATGTTGACGAGCTTCAGACTTTTTTTGAGTGTAGCAAGAACTCCACTCGCAATTAGCGAGATACCAGGCATGATATATTGATTTAGTTTGCTTTTAACCTCCTTGGCTGGGGGTTGGTGTCGCAGTGGAGTAGCCGAGCGGTCTAAAGCGTCTCGCTGCGGAGCGCGCGGTTGCTTGCCGTGGAGGTTCGAGTCCTCCCTTGAGCATGGGTGTGTGTGTTTGTCCTTAGGTTAGTTTACCTAGGTTTAAGTAGTTTGTAAGCTACGGACTGATGACCACGCAGTTTGGTCCGATAGATTTACAAACATTTGAACATTTTTTTGGGGGGTTGGTCAGGTTACCTGCCTGACAAACGGTGATGCTCTCTTGGCTCCCCTCCACTACCCCTCCTCGGTAACGGCTAAGCAGTGGTCAAGAGAGCTATTCATTCTCTTCTTGGTTCCTGGTAGGGTAAGTACCTCTGGGTTTGGTTCTGCTGTGGCCTCGTGGCTCGACTTAGTTCAGGCTCCATAGTCGTACTTATGCCTTTTCGCAAGTTTAATTCCAGGATTAGCAGCTACACTATGTGTAGTATTGAGATTTTGCTTAATTTCCTGCAGGATTGCTAATTTTATGTCGATTTTTGCTGAAATCTGATTCCAAGCCTGTGATGGTGTTTCGATAGCATTGTTCTTGCACTTTGTAACTCCTAAATCACTTCTTTGCCTGTTTAAATATGTTCATTGTCTTTCGCGTTCTTATCGTAGTTGAATTCTAATATTTTCGGGGAATCGCAGTGCCTATACTGTTCGTACTTAGTCGACAGAACACGTGGACGATATCAGACTAAGCCTTCAGCTTTTCCATCATTCAGTGCACATGAGTGGTTAATAATTGTATAGCTAATTTGCTAAGGTGTTTCCTAGTGAGTGTAGCATGATAATTTTCCCCGAAAATTGTCCATCCTAACTTGTAATCTGTGTACTTGTCGGCCCACGTGTGCGCCGATTAGCGTGTTCCCTGTCGTGGTTATTACCATTAAATAGATCTTTTCCTCTGTGTAGAAAGAACTGTTGCACGACGTATATCGTGTTTTTAATTTTCATGAAATCGAATTACTTCACTTATCTGAATTTTTGTGACCGAACTCTGTATTGTGCTGTAGCAATCTGTAACCTTGCTTATCTAATAGGTATCATTCCTCTGATCAGAAAGAATGGTTACACGATATATTTCGCGATCTTATTCTCTTCGAAATTGATTTTGTTAAAGTTATGCATATTTTGTGTTCTGACTTAGTAGAGTGCTGTATTGATCAAACAACTTTAACCTTCTGTAGTTATCTTCTCCCTGTGCTAAACGAACTCCAGAGCGACCGTTTTTAGATATTATTTAATGAAATCTTGATTTAATGTATAGTTAGAAGTTCTAGGGCAACTTTAACTTCCATCTTTACACCGCACTTTGTGGTCTTAAACCAAGTGCGTTTGTTTCTGATAGTTGATCATGGGCCTAAGCCACTAGCTTCACACATTATGGAAGCGAGGTACTATTTCATTATGCGCGAGTGAACCTTCGATCTTCATTCTCCACATTTCTTGGCTATCGTCCTGGTGTATTGGTGTCGGGTGTTTGGTAAGTACCTGCATGGCTTGGCGTATGAATCTGTGTGTGAATGTGCTGCAATTCCTCCGTTCCCCCCTATGAAACGTGATCGTAATTAACCTGTACTCAACTTTGCAGGTGGGCAATTTTAGGGCCATGTAATTGTGAATATTTTGTAAGGTGTGTTTTTTATTGTAATTGTAAAAAAATGGTCTTCCTCCCTTGTTGTTCTTGTTTTGAACATTAAATTAATTTGTTAAACTATCATCCTTTTGTGCTAATTTAAATTCTCCCCTCATCATTTATTTTGGATTAATGTGGGGTAATTTGTTCATGTATCTTGTGTCTCTGCTCCCTTCTGGAGCAGAGAATATTTGCGTTTCCGTTGCCAACATTTATGATTTCTGATTTAGATCCATAACTGCGGATCATTATATAACTGTTTGCAGTTTCCTCTAAAGATTAAAGTAAGGGTAGAACTGTTTGCTTAACTTATAGAATCAGAGTTTTGCTTAAGGGAACTGTATACTTCCGCCGCTGTGTGAATATCGCCGTAATTAGATTTTGTGAGCAAGCAGTCAATTGTTAACTTCACAGACACGGCTAGTTGACAGTCAGAAGAACAGCAGGCGTGTTTCACTTGACGTACTGCTGCCAGGATTCGTCCTTCTAGCTTGTTCTGATTTTTTATTTTTTTTCTATTAATTCAAATATCCACCGGTCCCCTGCAATTCTGAGTGTGTGAGTACAGTAGTGCAGCAAGCGTTTAAATTTGTGTCTTTCTCCTTCAGTAGGATATTTTTGTGTATTTTGGGGGAGTGTTTTTATTAAGGGCAATTTTCGTGCCTTTAACAACGTGTGAATTGCATGTGAAATTTTATTGAATTACCCGTGTTCTGCCACGTGGGTTGCTAGGCTGTTGCTTTGTGTTTCCGTCGTTGTATTCGCTGTAAGACTGAAATGGATAGTTCTACAGCTTCGGCGATTGAAACGCGTAGGCGCGCAGCAATGAAAGAGCAAGAGAGTAAAAGAGACAGGTCGCGTGAAACTGAAAGTAACACGGTGTTAGATTCTCGGGTAGCCCCGTCGGTTGAAAACGTAGACATTTCGAACCAGGGGATAACCGCTCCCGTGGACAAACACCCCATTAACACGGGAAACCCAGAGCTAACGCTCGCCGGAAGCAGGCGAGTCGCGTCCGCTTGGGGACAAAGCAGAGGCCGGCCCGGCAGCTAAGCCGGATGCTCCACCTGCTCCAGCACCAGTGGCAGCCCCCGTGAACGACGATCTAGCAATTTTACTCGCCCACCTCGTTGTAATTCGAAGCTAGATAGGTGGAATTAAAACACAAGTACAAGAGAATCTCGGTAGGCAAGAGGAGGGTATGATCACCCTTCAAAAAGAGATAGCCGGTGTAAAAACGCGACAGGACGAGGTTCTTTATTTATCCTTATCAGTGTACTTTGTTAAGTGATATTACCCATCCGAAAATATTATTAATGTACATTTACAGTGATTTGTTATTAGGACAGTATTCCCCTAAACACACACGCGGAAATCGCCACATATTCGGAAATTACTATCCAAATAACTGTTTCGTCCTTTGTTTTCTAAACAGTTTTAAATGTAAATAAGAGACAGAAACATAGGACTAACTTTTAATACAATCAGATAAGTTCATTTATATTTGGAGAAGATACGATTCGAACATACACCTATACAACTTACGACTCCACAACGCTATCCATTACACTACGGTGACATTTTTTTCGTTTTATTATTATTATTATTATTATTATTATTTTTTTTTTTTTATTTTTTTTTGTAATGGGCCTCCTACCTCCCCTTCAACCCTTCCTTACTCACGCCATGGGTGACTTCTTCAGCCGGCTTCATCGCCATTAGAAATATAGGAAAATTATAATACCCTGAACAGTATTCTGTTCAAAATATAATGTGAAACCAAAGTGAACGAAAGGTAAATATAAGCATCTGCCTTCCATACCCTTTTCCGATGAAGGAAAAGAAAAACATAAAGAAAATATATAAAATGCTTTAACTAAAGATTTCATTCTTCTGTGTGTCCGCCCATTCGGAGCTTACTGAAACCTTCAAACCGTCATTGCTTATACAGGCCGTCAGATTCGGGATATCATAATGTCCAACATGTTTCCATATTTCTTATGGTAGTCCAAGTCAGATTTAATTTTAAAATTTTCAATTTCAATATAGGTACAATAGTCGGTATAATTGGCAACACGATTTTGAATTAGATAGCCAATGGTGTAGCCTAGCATCCAGGTAGCTGCATTGTTCTTGCTTCTGGGGTAGCGTAACTTCTGCGGCCACAGAAGTTCGGTCTTGTCAATGTGCGCTGCAGTGGTACGATCTATGATGGCCAATCTTCTGCACAGAAGGTCGGTGACTTGTTTCGCAGGCCCGCAGGTGAGGCGGTGAATTAAAGTATCCACAAAGCCACATGTACCACAGGTCGGCTGATTTGCGAGATGTATTTTGTGTAGCTTGTCATTCGTTGATATCTTGTCATTTGCGACCATATACCACGCTGACTGAATCGCGCTGGGGAGAAGGTCGCTAAAAATATTTCGCCAGATAATGTTCCAACTGTGATTCGGCCATTTCCGTTCCACGGGGTTTCGGTTTGTAGTAGTTGTTAAGAATTCATAGACTGCCTTGTTCGTTAGCCTGGTGGTTCTTGAATGGGACGAGCAGCCTTTATAAACATAGCTGAAATTCAAGCAGTACTGTTGTATGTAAAGAAAGGTGGGAGGAATTGTCGATATATTAATGGGAGGCTCAAGTTGGTCTGGGCTCCATCTAGCGAACAAGATCTTGGTAGTGCTGTTCTGAGGAGCCTCGATAGTCTTCCGGAAGCGATTGATTAGTAGTACTGTACTCTGCACTCTCGCATCAATCAAGTTGAGACCTGCCTTCGTAAGACGCAAGACCAAAGTCTCGAAGTCGACCTTGAAGATATTGTTCCTCATGACAAACCAGCAAAGGGCCTTTTGAATGCTAGCAACTACAGGAGGCGGGGCTGGCAGTATCTGTGCGAGATAGCTAAACGTGCTGGCAATCGTAAGTCTGGTGGTTTGGACCCTTTGCAGGATATTAAGTTGTCTGTCCCTGTATATTTTAAGCACTGCTCGAATCTTATTCAACATGTCCGCCCAGTTCCTGGTACAAATCCTGGCTGGGTTTGCGTCCAGCTGTATGCCCAGTGACTTATGGCTGCTGTTAGCAGAACACCAATCCAGGCCAGCTGCGTTGCGCAAACCCGCGCCAATATGCAGGAGGACAGTTTTGTTATCACTCAGCTTGGCCCCTGTGGACACTACGAAATCGTGAGTTGCTCGGTCAATGACCATGAGATCTTGTTGAGATGAGACCCCAATGCACAGGTCGTCTGCATAAGCGATACAGCAGTGCCTAAGGCTACCAATCACCAGCCCTGACGTTTCTTCTGTGATAACGGTCAGCAGGGGTTCCACGGCGAGGGCATATAATACCATCGATAAGGGGCATCCCTGCCTGATAGACCGTTCAATTGATACAGGTTGGCTAAAGTGGCCGTTAATCAGGACGCGAGACTTTGCTTCAGTGGTGACCTTACGTATGGCATTCATGAAGCGGGACCCAAAACCCATCTCTTGCATCGTTAGAAGTAAGTACTCGTGACTAATCCGGTCATACGCCTTGTCAAAACCCAAAAAAAGAAGCGCAGCCGATTCTTTGGAGTCCGCATAGGTAGCGATAATGTCTCGTAGTGTGCACGCAGCGCGTATGATGCTGTTCCCGGGAATGGCACTATGCTGATGGTCTCCTAGAATCGTGCCTAAGACTCTCTGAATGCGTGTCTTCATAGCTCTTGTGATAATTTTAAAATCAGCATTCAGTAACGTAATGGGACGCATTTTAGTCAGTTGTTTGCTGTTCCCCTTCTTCGGGACAAGAACAATGATGCCCTCCTTAAAGTCTGAGGGCACATTGCCCGCCTCTGGAATTTCGTTGGCGATGGAGAGTAGCGTGTCACCAACAGGCTTCCAGTAATGCTTGTAGAATTCTGCGGGAAGACCGTCTGACCCTGGGGTTTTTCTATCTGCCGCTGCACGAACGGCATCGTGG
Organism: Locusta migratoria; assembly: GCA_026315105.1. NCBI lineage: Eukaryota > Metazoa > Arthropoda > Insecta > Orthoptera > Acrididae > Locusta > Locusta migratoria. The sequence continues at coordinate 1,225,131 of CM048746.1, read as the reverse complement.
ATGTCATCTTTGTCGAATTGCGAGTCAAGTACGGCAGTATCTTCCGGCAAGAGACGAGTGGGTATCCTACGTGTCAGAGCGGTACAGGTTTGTAAGTCGACAGGGTGCTTCCTATAGAGGTCACTAAAATGCGCATGAGCGTAGCTGAGAACATCTCGGGTGCTGGTGAGTTTGCGCCCTGCTGCATCCGTAATGTCGGTAAAGAAAGTTGAATTGCGACGTTTGAACGCTCTCAGTAGATGGTATAGAGCAGCTGTTTCTCCTGACGCAACGTTCTTAGGTTGTGTACGAACGATATAGCTTTCCATTTTCTTCCTCTGAAGCGCAGTTATTTTAGCTTTACACTTCTTAATGTTGCGCGCGGTCACGGGATTGGGGACATTTGCGTCTTCATACAGATCACACAAAGCCTGAAAATACGTTTCAATCGTCTGTTTGCGCCAATACTCTTTTTGCCGGGAATATAACATAATCGTAGATCTCATTTTAGGCTTAGCAACATTGACCCACCAGTCCAGTGTCGTGTTGAAGCGGGGTCGAGGTCGGAGAGCTTGCTGCCAGGCACGCGCCGTCTCCACATCGAGCTCCTCATCTCGTAAAAGATTAACATTGAGCTTCCAATAACCCTTCCCGCGGTGAAAGGTGGTTCGTTGGTGGTTCACATAGACTTGATAGGCACTATGATTGGAGAAATTTATGGGTGCAATGTCATCATTTATAACTGCCTCCTGTATATTGCGCGAAACGTAAATTCTGTCTATTCGGCTCGCTGAGCAGTGGGTAACATGAGTATAGGCGCGTTGATCCCCGTGTAGCTTCTCCCAAGCATCGCAAAGGTGAAGGCCGACAACTAGATGCTCAAGTTCTTCGCAAATGTTAGAGTTTGGAATCTGGTCCTTGGTGTGAATCGTACAATTGAAATCTCCTCCAAGCAGGATATTATCGGTATGGAGGCCGATTAATTCGGGTACATCAGTTCGGAAAAAGTCGGCCCTTTGTCGTCGATGGGCACTACCAGAGGGGGCATAAACATTAACAATTAATAATCCATTTGTCTGACAGGATATGCCCCTTCCATTGCTCAGAATTTTTATATCTGTGACATGGATGCCGTCTCGGTACATAATTGCAGTACCTGTTGAGTCCTCTGCACTAATATTGGTAATCGTGACGTAGCCGGGGATGGAAATATCAGTTAAAACTTCTTGAAGGAGTGCGATATCCACCTGAGTACCATATGAGAAATCCTGCAGAGCTCGTGACTTCAGAGGAGTCTGAATACGCTGTATGTTAACGGTTGTTACGTTATACGTTAGGGGCCTGTTCATGGGGTCGACGGAATTAAGGCTATTCATTGGCCACCGGGCTCGTCGTCAGCACACCAGGCCCCTCCTGGGGGTGGGGGAGGAGGTGGGGGCGGACTTTCGGTGTCCATAGCCTCGTGGTCGGCGGTGGCGCTCTCCGAAACAGTGTCAGTAACGTCGTACGTGGCCGCCTCCCCTCCTTTAAGCTTGGCAGCAGCCCCGGTTACTCTCTGTTGGGGCTGTTCGTGCATCTCCGCGTCCTGTCGGCGCGCGACTCGTAACTTCTTGTTACTCGACGAAGCTTGTGTGTCAGCTTTTGATTTCCCTTTAGTAGCTTTTTTCTGTTCCGGCGGAGAGGCAATGTCCATGGGTGTGGATGGCAAGTCGGAAGCATTATCTGTTCGCTCCTGAACGGAATCATTTGCGGGGATCGCTTCCGTGGCGACAGCGGGAGCTGTCGTCGTCTCAGAAGGTGCCAATGTAGTCAGTGACTGCGGTACTACATTGTCGCGAATAGGTTCAGTTGCTACTTGGCTTTCCGTCGCAGTGGGCTCCTGCGCACGCTCAGCTGTGCTGGGGTGGGCGTCCGCTTGCACAGACGCCAGCTGTTCCGCGCAGGGCGTCATCCGCGTCACAACGGCCGCGTAGGACGGCGGCCTCGCGGCTGGCGCACCGTGCTCGCTATCAACAAAAGACGTCACCTGCACAGGGCGCCTACGTGGACACTGTGCGCGCATGTGGCTGGCAGAATTGCAGACGGCGCAGGTACGAGGTTGATCCTCATACACCACCAATCCTTTGTAATTTTGCACAACTACAAACGATGGTATATGGTAAATTTCGTTTCCAGCTCCCTCCAAGACATAGCGCGAGACCAGGACAAAGACCCCATCCTGAAAGACGTGAAGACTAGATGGAATGACAATAATAATCCGTCGATCAGGAATTACTATCTAGTTAGGCGTAACATCTTGTATCGACGTACCGATCCCAGCAAGTCCAACTGGGTTGTGTGCATTCCAGATGAATGGGTGAATAAACTCATCTGGTACACACACCTGAGCTACGCCCACTATGGCCCACGTAAATGTACATGAAACTCCGTGATACCTGCTACTTCATAAATAGGGAAAAGAGAATCCGGAGGGTTCTAGCAACCTGCAAGGCCTGTCAGAAGGTCAAGCCCAGCACTAGGTTCCACCACGCCCCTTTGTTTCCTATCATTCCTTCTCGTTTACGAGAAATGGCTGCCGTGGACTTATTCGGGCCGCTTCCAAGGACATTAAACTGGCACTCCTACATTTTCGTTGCCGTCGACTTAACTTCAAAATTTGTCACCTTCACCCCCTTGAAAAAGGCCACCAGCAAATCTGTATCGCGGGCTTTTGTAAAAGATTTCTTAACTCATGCCGGTCACATCGAGAAGGTCATTTCAGACAATGCTCCTCAGTTTTGCTCTCCTATCTGGAAAAGGACGCTACAGCGGAGACGTATTAAACCGATTTTCATTTCTATCACCCGCAGTCAAACCCGTGCGAACGTGTAATGAGGGAACTGCGGTTGTTGTTCAAATGTTCAAATGTTTGTTAAGCTTATGGGACTTAACTACGGGGTCATCAGTCCGTAAACTTACAAACTACTTATGAACTACCTTATACTAAAGACGGCACAGATATCCATGCCCGAGGGGGGATTCGAAGCCCCAACCGTAGTGGCCGTGCAGACCGTGACTGAAGCGCCTTAGTCTCCTCGGCCACCACTGCCGGCGCGGAAGTTGTGCCGCTAGTATTGTCACCGACGTCATCGTACGTGGGATCAGTACATAGGAGGTTTCCAGCACATTATCAACGAGCTCCCGATTCAACATCTATGCCGCCAAAGCTCTTTCTGAAAAATAAATACGCGGAGAACAAGGTGCGCGAGGTGGTGCCTTTTGATCCACTCATTACGTTAAGACACAAGGCAGTAGTTGACCTTGCATTAAGGAACATCCGTAAGGCCGCGGAAAGAAGACGACAACAAGACAAGGTATGTCGTGTTGTGCGTCGCTTTGTGGTTGGGGACAAGGTCCTCGTACGATCTCGCAAACTCTCCAGTAAGCGCAATACCTTGACCCGCAAGTTTTTCACAGTATTTGTCGGTGAAAAGAAATGCGCATGAAAATTCTGTTCAGCTAGAGACCATTCGGACCAAGAAGTCCCTTGGTGTGCACTCGTCTCTAGCATAAGATTCTATAGAGAATAAGTGTATTAATGTGTATATTTTATTGTATTTATAGGTTCCATTTTTGCTGTTTTTTGTTGTTGTTGTTGTCTTGTGTATTTATGTGTGCCGTGTCAAACCAAGGTACCAGGAAAATTGTGTCGTAAGGGTTTGTCTGTACTTCGTAGCACGTTCAGCAATGTGTGCAATTCAATAGCTCAGATGAGTAATTTGTACTTGTACTGTAGTAGTCCACTACCATGAACCACAGATATTGTCGAGGTGGGGTGGCTTGCGTGCCTCAACGATACAGATAGCCGTACCGTAGGTGCAACCACAGCGGAGGGGTATCTGTGGAGAGGCCAGACAAACGTGTGGTTCCTGAAGAGGGGCAGCAGCCTTTTCAGTAGTTACAAGGGCAACAGTCTGGATGATTGACTGAGCTGGCCTTGTAACATCAGCTAATGTGGCTCTGCCACACACCTACTGCGAACGGCTGAAAGCAAGGGGAAACTACAGCCGTTACCTTTCCCGAGGACATGCAGCTCTACTGTATGAACATATGATGATGGCATCCTCTCGGGTAAAATATTCCGGACGTAAAATAGTCTCCCATTCTGATCTCCGGGCGGGGACTACTCGGGAGGATGTTTTCATCAGGAAAGACAATACTGGCATTCTACGGATCGGAGCGTGGAATGTTAGATCCCTGAATCGAGTAGGAAAATTAGAAAATTTAAAAAGGGAAATGGATAGGTTGAAGTTAGATACAGTGGGGATTAGTGAAGTTCGGTGGCAGGATGAACAGAATTTCTGGTCAGGTGAGTACAGGATTATAAATACAAAATCAATTGGGGGTATCACAGGAGTAGGATTGATAATGAATAAGAAAATAGGAATGCGAGTAAACTACTACGACCAGCACAGTGATCGCATTGTCATTGTCAAGATAGATACAAAGCCAACACCGACAACAGTAGTACAGGTTTATATGCCAACTAGCTCTGCTGATGATGAGGAGCTAAAGGAAATGATTCAGACAATTAAGGGAGAGGAAAACCTAATTGTTATGGGAGACTGGAATTCGGTAGTAGGACAAGGAAGGGAAGGGAAGATAGTAGGTGAATATGGTCTGGGCGAAAGAAATGAAAGAGGAAGCCGCCTGGTAGAATTTTGTACAGAACATAATTTAGTTATAACAAACACCTGGTTCAAGAATCACAAAAGGAGGTTGTATACGTGGAAGAGACCAGGAGACACCGGGAGATACCAGATAGGTTTTATAATGCTAAGACATAGATTTCGGAACCAGGTTTTACAGTGTAAGACATACCCAGGGGCAGATATAGACTCTGACCATAACCTGTTAGTCATGAACTGTAGGCTGAAACTGAAAAAACTGCAGAAAGGTAGGAAAATAAGTAGATGGGACCTGGATAATTGAAGGAACCTGAGGTTCTTAAGAATTTCAGAGGGAGCTTCAGGCAACAATTGACAGAAACAGGGGAAAATAAAACAGTAGAGGAGGAATGGGTAAAATTGAGAGATGAAATAGTGAAGGTAGCAGAGGACAAAATAGGTAGGAAAGCAAGACCTACAAAAAATCCTTGGATTTCACAGGAGATACTAAATTTAATCGATGAAAGGAGAAAATATAAAAATGCAGTAAATGAAACAGGAAAAATGGAGTACAGACGACTAAGAAATGAGATTGACAATAAGTGCAAAATGGTTAAGCAGGAATGGCTAGAAGGCAAATGCAAGGATGTAGAAGCATGTATAAATAGGGGGAAAATAGATACAGCCTACAGGAAAATAAAAGAAACATTTGGAGATAAGAAAAACAGCTCTATGAATATCAAGCACACTGATGGAAAACCAGTTCTCAGCAAAGAAGGGAAAGCTGAAAGGTGGAAAGAGTATTTAGAGGGGCTCTACAAAGGTAATGAAATTCGAGACAATATTGTAGGAAGGGAAGATGATGTAGCTGAAGATGAAATAGGAGATAGTGTACTGAGAGAAGAATTTGACAGAGCCCTGAAAGACCTATGTCGAAACAAGGCCCCTGGAGTAGATGATATTCCCTCAGAGCTACTGAAGTCTCAGGGAGAATCAGCCATGACAAACCTGTTTCACCAGGTGTGTAAGATGTATGAGACAGGCGAAGTACCCTCAGACTTTAAGAAAAATGTTATAATCCCCATTCCAAAGAAGATAGAAGATAGATTAAGAAAAGGCAAACCTACATTTCTAGCTTTTGTAGATTTGGAGAAGGCTTTTGACAATGTTGATTGGAATAACCTCTTTCAAATTCTGAAGCAAGCAGGAGTAAAATATAGGGAGCGTAAGGTTATTTACAACTTGTACAAAAACCAGACAGCGGTTGTCAGAGTTGAAGGGAATGAAAGGGATGCAGTGGTTGGAAAGGGAGTAATGCAGGGTTGTAGTCTTTCTCCATTGTTATTCAATTTGTACTTTGAGCAAGCTATAAAGGAAAGCAAGGAGAAATTTGGAGAAGAAATTAAAGTTCAGGGTGAAGAATTAAAAACATTGCGTTTTGCCGATGACATAGTAATTCTGTCAGATACAGCAAAGGTCCTGGAAGAGCAATTGAACGGAATGGACAGTGTGCTAAAAGGTGCATATAAGATGAACATTAACAAGAGCAAAACTAGGGTAATGGAGCGCAGTGTAAGAAAATCAAGTGATGCTGAAGGAATTAGATTGGGAAACGAAGCAATAAAGGAGGTAGATGAGTTTTGTTACTTGGGCAGTAAAATAACAAATGATGGTCGGAGTACAGAGGATATAAAATGCAGAATGGCAATGCGTAGAAATGCGTTCTTGAAAAAGAGAAATTTGTTAACATCGAATATTGATTTAAGCCTAAGGAAGTCCTTTCTGAAGGCATTTGTATGGAGTGTTGCCTTGTATGGGAGTGAAACATAGACGATAAACAGTGCGGAGAGGAAGAGGATTGAGGCTTTTGAAATATGGTGCTACAGAAGAATGCTGAAGATTAGGTGGGTGGATCGCATAGCTAATGAGGAAGTACTGAACAGAATTGGGGAGAAAAGAAATTTCTGGCATACCTTGACTAAAAGAAGGGATAGATTGTTAGGACACATTCTTAGACATCAAGTAATTGTGAATTTAGCGTTGGAGGGAAGTGTGTGGGGAAAAAATCGCAGAGGAAGACCCAGAGATGGATACAGTAAGCAGATTGAGACAGATGTAGGTTGCCGTTCTTATGTGGAGATGAAGAGGCTTGCTCAGGATAGGGTATTGTGGAGAGCTGCATCAAACCAGTCTCCGGACTGAAGACCACAACAACAACAACTGTAGTAGTAGTTGGTGTTTGCCCTTCGTTGTGGTGACGCCAGCTATTGTCTTTTGGAGCACTGGTCGGATCGATTTCTGTTTTGTTCAAAAACTTGAATGTTTTTGAAGTCCTAAGCTCTTGTCTTTTGGTCGCGTGTATGGACGCGAGAAGGGTCATTCCCGGTTCTGTATGTACCGAGTAACTGGAGTCATTAGATGTGTTGTAATGTCCTTACTGTAGGATTGTGTTAAGTACCTCCATTTAGATAGAGGGAAGTGCAATACAATTGACGCGGCAAGTGTCCGCGTGCACGGTCTCCAGAGAGTCATAGTATTTATTTAGTACCATGACGGTACCGCCACCGTAGTGCCAGTACAGGCTTCCACCGCCCGAGTGGGGTTGGTGCTATTAATTTTGGGGAAAGGTTCCCCTGGCTCTCGAGACGTGTTATTTGTCTTTGAAAAAGGGCACGATGAATCGGAATGATTCTTAGAATTTTCTGTAACTTGGGCACTATAAGTAACCATTCGTAGTACACCCTGTAATGAAATCTTCCAGTGTAATGTTTCAGATCGTACCTGAGTAATGTGTAATTGGGAAAGACAAGAAGAAGATTGGTATAGAAGTAAACAGACGACCAGACGCGAGCCCATGAGTTTTATGGGATAGAAGAAAACGGAATCGGAACAGTACGGCCCTTCAAGTTTACGAAGCAGTAGAAATGGGTAGAGTAACGCCCATCACAAAACAGATGGTATAAGTCCCTCTTGGTGCACTAAACAATAATATATTTTTATTTCAGGAATCCCGTAAGTATTATGATGTATATTTTCTTTTATCCAGGTTAATGTTTTTATTGCGTTGTCTTTCCCTAGATATTCTACAATAATATATTTTGTGTCTGTAATTATCTAATGTTGTATTTTTATTATATAGGCATAGTGTGTTACCCCGCATCTTAACATGTGTTAGTTTCTAGTAATGTTGCAGTTTTTCTCTCATATTGCCGTAATGTGTTTTATTGTTGTAATATATTGCATATTAAGGACGTCTTTTATTTCCAGGTATTTCTGGAGCATGCATTTGTTTCCGTAATTATTGTGTATCTTTAGCATAACATTTTGGGGAAAATTCAAATTGTTTACCTTGTTTTTTTGTGCAAATTGCATTTTGTGAACGTTCGTTGCTTCATGACAGCACGCCACTGCTGGGTGCGGTTGGTTTGCCAGTTACATATCATGAAGAACGATACAATGTTACAACCCACTGAAACGGGATAGCAAGTCGCTAATACTTAAAAAAAATAAAAAATAAACTAATTTCCGCTACCGGGAGACGCAAAGTGTTTGTGCCTGTGTTTGTTCTCCATTTTCAGACAACCCAGCATGTAAGAGGGAAGCAATGGCGCCAGTAGACAAGTAGCAGCGCAACGCGCCATTGCCAATGTTTGTAGTGCCTTGCTTGTAACACTACCGCTCAGCCAGATTTTAATTCCGCGCTTCTGCCGCTCGCGCGCCTTCTGCTTGCTGCCTCCCTGTGTGCGTGAATCTGTGTATGTATTGGCCACGTAGGGATAACTATGTTTTCTTTTTTCTTTTTGCCTCATAGATTATCACATTGTTTTAATTGTAAAATTTGTGTTCTTGTACTAAGTCTTAAGTGATACGTCTGCTATGGCAGCAGTGACTTAATTTTATGTGTTTTATTAAAACAACCATTGTGAGCTCATATATATTTTATGTTTTTTTTTTCTTTTTAATATGTAATTGTAAAGATCTGGGGAACGTCGTCCTGTAGAATGGACAATTGCAGGCGACGACGTTTAACATTCAGTATCTTGTGAAGTGTGAGTTTTGTGCAGACACCTGGGAAACTCGTGGCGGAAAGACCTCTTCATACGGGGAAACGTGTGCTAAAACCTTATCTTCAAAAGCACTCGTCTTGTATGATTACGGTTGAATGTGGTCGTGTCAGACTTCGTAATCCTTGAGGTGTCCATCACCCAAAAAAATTTATATAAAATAAAAATAAAAATATGTTCATGTAAAATCTTTACACGTTGCAATATTTCAAAATCAAATTCTTGCGCCGAGGGAAGAAGTCTTTAACAGTCACTCTTGTTAAAATATTTCTAAGTTATCTCATAGATAAGACGGCCAAAAGAAATTCTTCAGTTTGTGGTCGTTGCTATAGCCACAGATAAAAACAAATATTTCTTCAATGATTATGATTTCTTCAATGTATGATCGATTAACCAAAGTTCTAAAAAAAAAAAAACATTTATCGAAGTCTTCTTGACGTAACTTTCCCAACTAATAAAAATTCATAAAAAATCTTCCTTCAGATTGAAGAATATTTAAATTAAATCATCTGCTCTTTTCATTAATATATATCGTAAAATAATTCTTCATAAATGATGTACTCTGGCACTTTCGTCAAGTTTAAACGCGATAACATTTATTGCTTTGACAGGTAGTCATTGACAGACAAAAGGGAACTGACTTTTAAAATTTGTTGTTTTAACATAAAACTTCGATAATAATGTCAACTCTTGCGGCGACAACCGCAGAGATCAACATCTTCTTGCCTCGTGGCTGTCGACCCGCGACTTGATGTGGCCGGATATTTACTCCTTGGAATCGGCGTCGAAGATGTTGCCCTCGTAGGTTGAATCGCCTCACAGTACATGAAACACAAAAGAACATATAAAAAACATCTTTAAAATTATATAACATTAAACATTTACATAAAAATCATTTAAGAACACAAATATAAGCAAGTTATCCTGCACAAACTGAGCTGACATGAGATATGTAGCGGAGGCAATAATCCGTCCCACTAGAAACTCCATGCTACCGACAGCGGCAGCACTACGCGCCGCGTCCGGCCTGCTCGCCACCTGCAAGCCCAGCGCTGCCACCTCCCTTCGTCCCACCGCCGGCTGCCAGGGAAGGCCCGCTGTGACGTCTCGGGCAGCCGCCGGCAACACAGAGTAACTCATACAGAGAAGAAGCCTCCCCTAAACCACTGTCCTACGCTCCCCTCGTAGTTCCGTAAGATGCTAGCAGGTGTCAGGCGGATCGCTCGCTTAGGGTGCCTCTCGCACGTCAGAGGGTAGCGTGGAGGGGAGGGTGAGGGGAGAGCTCGTGCCGCCCGCCAGGAGGCCACGGCTGTGTCCGGCTTGCTGCCGTGTGAGGGGAGGTGGTGGTGGGGACAGCCGCTACCTGCCGCCTGCTCTGGCCAGTTTAAAGGGCTGCTTCTGACCGCAGTGCCATCATGGGACATCTTATGGAATTGCTGGAAACCCTCCCTCCCCGCAGCCCTGAGCGCAGGACCGGGCCCTTACGGAGGTTTCCCGTCTGTATATATTTGCCTGCGCCGGCAACCAGCTGCGCCAGACGGCGCTCGCCATCCTCGCTGCGCCACCGGCCGGCGAGACGCCAACAGACGCGCCCCCACAGCAGCAGCTGCCGCAGCCGCCCCGGGGGCCAGCTGACTGAAACGGCGCGGGCGACGGCCCCGGCCCAGTCCAGAGGCGTCCCTGGCTGACAACGCTGAGGACGTGCCCCAGCAGCGGGCGCTGGCGATCCACTCCTGGCTCTGCAGCAGAGGCTCTGAGAGCGGAGATCTCACGCGGACTGCAGCTCGATGGCGGACCTCACACCATCGGCTTACCGTGAGCTGTCAAAGAACCACAGAACGGACATAGCCCCTCGCTGTGTTGTGCCAGAAGAGCTGCATAACCTGTCACCCAGTAAGTGCACAGTCCATTTGTGCAATACTAGTCTCGTCTGTTGCTAATGTGCGGACAGAAGAGGGTACAAGGTAACGGCCCCACGTAATACAAGACGATACCACGGGTGAAAAGTCGATGCAGCTGGAAAGTCACTGTCACTGATGTGGTGTCACACAAGTCCAAAGTGCGCGCCACCTACTTTCGCCGCGCGCCGCCATGCACGGACGGCGCGGCGTTCTTACGACGTCAGCCACGAGCGCCCTCTGCTTCAACTCTGCTCGTGGCCACCACTAAATGACATCGTTCACTTGGGACTGAGTTAGGAACCAGTTAACACTTAGGAATCAGATAGGCACCAGTGAAGACTTGGCTATCGGACAGGCACTAGGCAGGCCTCTAGCTCAACTATGTATCAGCATTCTGCCGTACTGATCTATGTAAAAGTTAAGTATTGTATACATTCTGTGCAATATATATCTCGTTCTAATTTACTCTAGTGTTTCTAGTTTCTGCTGTCCCTCTGGCTGCACCCCTCCGTACCTGCACAAGCGTGCTAGCTTTATTCCTGTATCGGTCTTCCTACTCGGCCACCGACACCTACGACGGAAACGAGACACAAAAGCGGCGACGAGGCTGGGACACAAAAACTGACGCTCAGGCAAGCTGGTGTTCCATCCACGGCGCAACGAAATGGTCTCCAAATCAGTCATGCGCGAGGCGACGTAACCAAGACGCTGCTGTACTGGTGCCGGATCTACTGTCAGAGACACTCGAGCAGTATAAATATACTTACAGTGCGGTCAGTAGTGTCCTCCAAGTTGCTTTGGAAGAAAGTCCTTCCCCGTGCCCCTAGAACTGAATCGTGTAAACATGTGTGGCGATCAAAAGTCGTGTTGATAACTATAACCAAAACACACATGTGTGACACACAAAGATGTGTTCATACAAGATTGTAGTGGACCTGATGTTATCTTTTTAAACTTCTAATAATGAAAATCGAGACTTAAATTTAGCCTTCGGGCAAGGACACACCTACGAATGTGTGACAGACTACAACGAGAGTGTTTGAATACTTGTCTTTTTTTCTGTCTGATATTGTCTATAATATATGTTTTTTGTGACCTATGTATTAATATTACACTGATGTATGTCCCCAACCAGCCACACCAGCAAACACACCATTTGTTTCCTTTTAATGACTTCTGAAATGGATTTATGATTTCTGTTGTACAAGAGGCCAGTCCACTCTGCCCATGCTCTTTTTATGCCCTGATTTTCTACGGGCAACCTGGTGAATAAAAAAAGTGCCTGAAGCTCAAAATTATGTGATAAATCTGAGTTCAGTCAATTTTTTCTCACTAAGGAAGGGGTGATGAAACACGTCCACATGACGTGTTTCCTTTAATTGACTCCCCATGAACAAATGTTGACGAGCTTCAGACATTTTTTTTTTTTTTTTGAGTGTAGCAAGACACTCCACTCGCAATATGCGAGATACCAGGCATGATATATTGATTTAGTTTTATCTGTATGTAAAATTCTAAGAGTTTATGTTGTATATGAGGCCCTAAATATCTATTAGTGTGTCCTGTGATGTGCTCCCACTAACCCTGGCTTCCACAGAATGAACGAAACTTTGTATGTAAGAAAGTTTAGGAAGTGCTAGGGCCAGCCGTGGTGGCCGAGGGGACTGAGGCGCTCCAGTCACGGTCTGCACGGCCACTACAGTCGGGGGTTCGAATCTCCCCTCGGGCATGGATATTTGTGCCGTTCTTAGTCTTAGGTAGTTCATAAGTAGTTTGTAAGCTTAGGGACTGATGACCCCGTAGTTAAGTCCCATAAGTTCTACAAACATTTGAACATTTGTACATTTTTTGAAGTGCTAGGCGCGCCTCATCTGTTTTGTGTCGTCGTTTCTTTCAAACTCTGGGTGTTGAATGTCTCTGGGAGAGAAGTAGGGTTGCCAACTGCTGAGCAGAACCCAGCCTTAGCAAAGATTCCTATGTAGCTGGCTCTTAACCTCCTTGGCTGGGGGTTGGTCAGGTTACCTGCCTGAGGAACAGTGACGCTCTCTGGGCTCCCCTCTACAACCTCTCTCTGGTAACGGTTAAGCGGTGGTGAAGAGAGCTATTCATTCGCTCCTTGGTTCCTGGTAGGGTAAGTACCTCTGGGTTTGGTTCTGCTGTGGCCTCGTGGCTCGACTTAGTTCAGGCTCCATAGTCGTACTTATGCCTTTTTGCGAGTTTAATTCCGGGAGTAGCAGCTACACTATGTGTAGTAGTGAGATTTTGCTTAATTTCCTACACGTTTGCTAATTTTTGGAGGCCCGGTAATCAGCAGCCGTCCTGTGCCACTCACACAGAAAGCGTGAACGATGTACCTGGCGATGGAGTGAACAAAAATTAACATACTTTTCAAAACTGTGTAATTGTAGGCGTGATTAGCTGACGTCGCATTTTGCGAATGGTGTACGACTCATGTTGGTGCTGCCTTCTAATATATAAAGCAGAGTGTCCGTATGTGTGTACGTGTTCAATACAAAGCTTCAGTTTTGTTCCAATCTTTATGAAATTTTGTACATGTTAGCTTCAATCCACGTGGACGGTCGCCGTAAGTGTAAGAATCACATACGATATATAGTACACGAGATATGACGTCATAAACAATGAGGTGCGCGAAAAACTGCTCCATTTTGCGACAATGCTGCTCATTTTATCCTAAACCATTGGACAGATTTCAACCAAATTTGGTACACACATTCCTTACCGTGAGGTAACAAATGCTGCATGATTAAGAATCACATACGGCACATTGTTCGAAAGATATTACATCATAACCAATAGAAATCGCAAAAAAATTCTATACAATGTGGCGAGACTTTATAAATACTCTATATGAGAATGAGCCACCCCCATGAACCACAGATATTGCCGAGGTGGGGTGGCTTGCGTGCTTCAACGATGTAGATAGCCGTACCGTAGGTGCAACCACAGTGGAGGGGTATCTGTGGAGAGGCCCTCCTGAAGAGGGGCAGCAGCCTTTTCAGTAGTTACAGGGGCAACAGTCTGGATGATTGACTGAGCTGGCCTTGTAACATCAGCTAGCATGGCCTTTCCATGCAGCTACTGCGAACAGCTGAAAGCAAGGGGAAACTACAGTCGTTACTTCTCCTGAGGACATGCAGCTCTACTGTATGACTATATGACAATGGCGTCTTCTTGGGTAAAATATTCCGGAGGTAAAATAGTCCCCCATCCGGTTCTCTGGGCGGGGACTACTCAGGAGGATGTTGTCATCAAGAAAAACAAAACATGCATTCTACAGGTCAGAGCGTGTAATGTTCTAACCCTTACTCAAGCAGGTAAGCTAGAAAATTTGAAAAGAGAAATGGATAGGCTGAAGTTAGGTTAAATGGTAGGGATTAGTGAAGTTCGGTGGCAGGATGAACAGGATTTCTGCTCAGATGAGAACAGGGTTATCAATACAAAATCATGAATGCGGGTAAGTTACTATGAACAGCATAGTGCACGAATTATCGTAAAGATAGACACGAAGCCAACACCGACCACAGTAGTGCAGGTTTATATGCCAACTAGCTCGGCTGATGATGAGGATATCGAAAAAATGTATGAGGAGGAAGAGAAGGAAACTTAGTAGGTGAATATGGACAGGGGAAAAGGAATGAAAGGAGATCGCTAGGTAGAATTTTGCGCAGAGCACAATTTAATGATCACCAACACTTGGTTTAATCATCATGAAGAACTGCAAATTAAAACTTAAAAGATTGCAGAAAGGTAGAAAGGTTAGGAGATGGAACCTGGACAAATTGAAGGAAGCAGATGTGGTTGAGAGTTTCAGAGGGAGCATTAGGCAAGGATTGGCTGAAACGGGGGAAAGTAATACAATAGAAGAATAATGGGTAGCTCTGAGAGATAGGGTAGTGAAGGCAGCAAAAGACCAAGTAGGCAGAAGGGCAAGGTCTAATAGAAATCCCTGGATAACACAGGATATACTGAACTTAATTAATGAGAGGAGAAAATATAAAAATTCAGCAAGTGAAACCGGAAAAGGGGAGTACAAACGTCTGAAAAATGAGATTGACAGGAAGTTCAGTCTGGCTAAGCAGGAGTGGCTAGAGGACAAATGCAAAACCGTAGAAGAATGCACAACTAGGGGAAAGACAGATACTGCCTACAGGAAAATAAAAGAGATATTTGGAGACAAGAAAAGCAGCTGTATGTATATCAAGAACTCAGACGGAAAAGCAGTATGAAGCAAAGAGGGGAAAGCTGAACTGTGGAAGGAATATATAGATCTATACAAAGAAAATAAACTTGAAGGCAGTATTCTAGAAATGGAAGACGAAGTGGAGGAAGATGAGATAGGAGATATGATACTGTGAGAAGAATTTGACAGAGCGCTGAGTCGAAACACGGCCCCTGGAGTAGATGATATTACGTCTGAACTGCTGATATCGTTAGGAGAGTCAGTCATGAAAACATTTTATCACCTGAGATGTATGAGACAGGAGAAATACCCTCCAACTTCAAGACGAATATTGTCATTCCAATTCCCAAGAAACCAAGTGCAGACAAGTGTGAAAATTACAGAACTATCAGTTTAATAAGTCATGGTTGCAAAATACTAACACGAATTATTTACAGACGAATGGAAAAACTTGTGGAATCCGACCTCGGGGAAGATCAGTTTGGATTTAGGAGAAATGTAGGAACACGGGAGGTAAACTGACATTACGACTTATCTTAGAAGATAGGCTAAGGAAAGGGAAACCTACGTTTTTAGCGTTTGTCGATTTGGAGAAAGCTTTTGACAATGTCGGCTGGAATACACTCTTCCAAATTCTTAAGGTAGCAGGGTAAAATATAGGGACCGAAGCGTTATATTCAACCTCTACAGAAACCAGACAGCGGTTATTAGAGTCGAAGGGCAAGAAAGGGACGCAGAGGTTGGGAAGGGAGTAAGGCAAGGGTGTAGCCTGTCCCCAATGTTGTTCAATCTGTACATTGAGCAGGCAGTGAAGGAATGGAAGGAGAAATTTGGAGAGGGCATTAAAATGCAGGGAGAAGAAATAAAAGCATTGCGGTTTGCAGATGACATAATAATTCTGTCACAGACTGCAAAGGATCTGGAAGAGCAATTGAATGGAATGGACAGTGTCTTAAAAGGAAGATATAAGATGAACATTAACAACAGTAAAACTAAGGTAATGGAATGCAATGTCAGAAAATCAGGCGATGCTGAAGTGATTAGATTAGGTAATGAGACAATAAAATTAGTAGATGAATTTTGTTATTTGGGTAGTAAGATAACTTCTGATGGCCGAAGGAAAGAAGATATGAAATGCAGAATGGCTATGGGAAGAAAAGCGTTTTTGAAGAAGCGAAACTAGTTAACATCCAATATTAATTTAAATGTTAGGAAGTCCTTTCTGAAAGCATTTGTCTGGAGAGTAGCACTGTATGGGAGTGAAACGTGGACGATAAGTAGTTCAGATAAAAAGATGATAGAAGCTTTTGAAATGTGGTGCTACAGACGAATGATGACAATTAGTTGGGTAGATCACGTAACTAATGAGGAGGAGCTTAACCGAATCGGGGAGAAAAGGAGTTTCTGGCATACCCTGATTAAGAGAAGGGGTAGATTGGTTTGACACATTCTGAGACATGAAGGAATTGTCAACTTAGCATTAGAAGGAGCGTGTGGGGTAAAAATCGTAGAGGGAGACCGAGGGACGAATACATTAAGCAGATTCAAAAGGATGCAGATTGCCGAACGTATTCTCAGATGAAGAGGCTTGCGCAGTGTAGGGTAGCATGGAGAGCTGCATCAAACCAGTCTGCGGACTGAAGACGACAACAACAACAACAAACATGAGAATGAGAGTAATTAGCGACTTGCAACAAACCTTAACATAGTTTCAAACCTTTATTATACTTTTTCTCGCAAACAAGCATAGCAAACGAATGAAAGGAAAAACGTTTCTCGCTTACTAGTTTTCCGCTGTTTATGGTGTAAAACTACGACATTTGGTATGATGTTACAATTTACAGTTTGTACACCATAAATTTTAGCCGCACAAAATTTTACAGACAGTATACGCACATATAGCTGAATGTACCATCGAATTTGTATCACAGTACGACATGTAGTTCAAGAGATGTGAGCACATAAACAGTAACGATCTGCTGTTCATGGTCTAAAACTATGGCATTCGGTATGATGTTATGAATTTATTACTTCTACACTACAAATTGGAACCGCAGGAAATTTTACAGAGAGTATACAGGCATATAGTAGAGTGTACCTTGTAAATTGTATTACAGTACGAAACATAGTTCATGGGATATGATGACATAAACAGTAATGTTCGTGGTAAACCGCCACATCACGCATCCAGTTTTAATCTATTACTTCTTTAGTACTAATTGTATTCCCAAGAGATTTTACAGACATACAGCCCTTATACAAATGAATATACCTGAAAAATTGTAAGAATAAATAAATAAATACCCGGGAAACGTCGGATTTTCAGCTAGTATGACATAAACTTTAGCTTTCCAGATGCTGTAGTTTTGATTCTGTCCCCTAGAAGCGCAGCCAACGGTCCTAGGTGTGTGACTCAGTCACTTGCCGAAGGCTGTAGCAGAGCATCGAAACAGAAATTCCCGGACTCTTTCTTAAAATAATACATGATGTAAAGGAATTAAAGTTCAGGGTGGAGATATAAAAACTTTGCGGTTTGCTGATGTAATTGCGTCAGAGACCGCAAAGGATCAGGAAGAGCATTTGAACGGAATGGACAATGTTTTAAAGGAACGTATAAGATGAACATTCACAAAAACACAACAAGGGTAATGGAATGTAATATTCTTAAATCCGGGTATGCTAAGGGAATTAGATTAGGAAAAGAATCAATTAAAGTAGTTGAGTTTTGTTACCTGGCCAGTAAAGTAACTTACGGTGGTCGTAGTACAGATGATATAAAATGCAGAATGGCAATGGGAAGGAGTTTCTGAATAAGAGAAATTTGTTAACATCCAATATTAATTTTAGTATAAGGAAGTCCTTTTTGAAGCCATTTGTGTGGAGTGTTGCCTTTTACAGGATTGAAACTTGGATGATAAATAGTTTAGACAGGAAGAGGATAAATGCTTTTGAAATCTGGTGAAACAGAAGAATGCTGAACAGTCAGTTCACTACTCGTAATATTCAGATGTGAACACGAAAATCCAACTACAGATTTTTATTATTACTAGCGAACCCGGCAATGCTTCACAATTACTAAATATGCATTTGACTTGGATAAACATCCTACAATCGCTCCTCCCACCTCTGTGGCTATTTCTTGCTTTCTTCTTCTTCTTCTTCTTCTTCTTCCTCTTCGCTGCTCACTGTATGAGGAGCCACCTGAGTACGCGGAGCTGCTCGTCTCTCTATTCTGTACCCCTCCCTCCCCCTCTGTCCATCATCTCCTCCACCTATCCATCCCCGTACCTCAGTAATTCCCCTCCCTCCCCCCTGCTTTTGCCAGTCTCCTTCTGTCCTCCTCCTCTCTTCATCCCCTCTCTCCCATTCTTCTTCTTTCAGTAAATCTGCCCTCAGACAGGTATCAACTGAACATTCTCCATGTCTTTCTGCCCTGATCACATCTGTTACCATTGCAAACTTTCTACTTCCTCTCCCTCTTTTTCCTTTTACTTTTCCATTATCTTTTGCAGTAGACAGTTCTTGCGTAATACATTACTGGCCATTAAAATCGCTAGACCAAGAAGAAATGTAGACGATAAATGGGTATTCATTGGACAAATATATTATACTAGAACTGACATGTGATTACATTTTCACGCAATTTAGTTGCACAGATCCTGAGAAATCAAATCCAGAACAACCACCTCTGGCCGTAATAACTGCGTTGATACGCCTAGATATTGAGTCAAACAGAGCTTGGATGGCGTGTACAGGTACAGATGTCCATGTAGTTTCAACACAGTTCATCAAGAGTAGTGACTGACGTATTGCGACGAGCCATTTGCTCGGCCACCATTGACCAGACGTTTTCAGTTGGTGAGAAATCTTCAGAAAGTGCTGGCCAGGGCAGCAGTTGAACATTTTCCGTATTCAGAAAGGCCCGTACAGGACCTGCAACATGCGGTCGTGCATTATCCTGCTGAAATGTCGGGTTTCGAAGGGATCGAATGAAGGGTAGAGCCATGGGTCATAACACACCTGAAATGTAACTGCCACTGTTCAAAGTGCCGTCGATGCGAACAAGAGGTGACTGAGACGTGTAACCAATGGCGCCCCATACCATCACGCCGGGTGATACGCCAGTATGGCGATGACGAATACACGCTTCCAATGTCGCCAAACGCGGATGCGACCATCATGATGCTGTAAACAGAACCTGGATTCATCCGAAAACATGACGTTTGCCATTCGTGCACCCTGGTTCGTCGTTGTGTACACCATCGCAGGCGCTCCTGTCTGTGATGCAACATCAAGGGTAGCTGCAGCCATGGTCTCCGAGCTGATAGTCCATGCTGCTGCAAACGTCGTCGAACTGTTCGTGCAGATGGTTTTTGTCTTGCAAACGTCCCCATCTCTTGACTCAGGGATCGAGACGTTGCTGCACGATCCGCTATACCCATTCGGATAAGATGCCTGTCATCTCGACTGCTAGTGATACGAGGCCGTCGGGATCCAGCGCGGCGTTCCTTATTGCCCTCCTGAACCCACCGATTCCATTTTTTGCTAACAGTCATTGCATCGTGACAACGCGAGCACCTATGTCGCGATACGATAAACCGCAATCGCGATAGGCTACAATCCGGTCTTTATCAAAGTCGATGATGGCACGCATTTGTCCTCCTTACGCGAGGCAACACAAGAACGTTTCACCAGGCAACGCCGGTCAACTGCTGTTTGTGTGTGAGAAATCGGTTGGAAACTTTCCTCATGTCAGCACGTTGTATTTGTCGCCACTGGCTCTGAAAAGCTAATCATTTGCATGTCACAGCATCTTCTTCCTGTCGGTTAAGTTTCGCGTCTGTAGCACGTCATCTTCGTGGTGTAGCAATTTTAATGGCCAGGAATGTATATGTCCTTCCCAAGATGTTTTCCTCTTCTGTGTCATCTTCATAAACTTCCATTCCTGTTTACCCTGCTCCGTGCCTCTTCATTTCTCACTTTGTCAGTCCATTTCACTTTCTCCATTCTTCTACGTATCCACATTTCAAAATTCTCTAAATATTTTTGTTCTTTTTCTCTAACTGTCCATGTTTCAGATCCAAAAGACACCACGCTCCACACAAAACATTTGGCGAACCTCTTCCGGGATGACTTGGTATGCTCCTGGCAGTCAGTACATCTTTCACTGTCCCAAACGTTTCTTTTCCCATGTATATTCTTTGTTTCACTTCCATTGAAAATTATCTCGCTTGCCAGATATTGAAATGATTGGACCTGTTTCAGTTTTCTTCCATTTAGTGATATATCGATTGTGTCACCTTCTTTTGAAATTTTCATCATTTTGTCCTCATCGACGTTCACTTTCATTCCGAATTCTTTCTCTACCCTTACAACATTCCCTATCATTACCTGGAGCGCTTCTTCTGATTCTGCTAGTACAGTCTATCATCAGCATACTTTATAGTTTCTATTCTTTCTCCTGCCGCTAAAAGCCTTTTTGATTTTCCTAAAGCCTTGCTAGGTAGTTTTTCAGCATATATATTAAAAAGTGCTGGTGACATACAACAAACCCCATCTCACACCTGTTCCAATAGCCACCTCTTCAGTTTCATCTTCATCTATTCGTACCACATAAAGTTGTATATCTGAAAAATTGCAATACCTGCCCAACCACAGTGATCGTCAAACGGCGTCAGTTCTGGAGAAAGGTACATACCGTCCACTATGCATCGACCGATTTATTACGCAGACAGTGCCGTTCATCTTGCTCTGAAGTTGGCGTGTGCAAAATTTTATAGCAGTCGAATGAACGGTAGGGCAGCGCATAAAAGTACGAATCAAAGACCAATTTCGATTTTTTTTCCTTAGCGTTTTCCCAGATTTGCTTTTCTAAACCACGACTGTATTAAAGCGGACAAAACAATAAATAAATATATAAATAAAAAAAAATAAAACATGCAGCAGAAACACTATCGCTCAAGACAAAGGACTAGTAGATGAGCTCGACAGGAAGGAAAGGATAATTCTGAGGAAGCTTCTTGGTGGACAGAAAAAAAATTGGCGAAACATGGGTACAGATGAGCAATGAGAAGATCGATCAATTTATTAAACCAGTTACAACGGTAATGAGAAAGAGGAAGCTTATGTTCTTCGGTCATCTGGTGAGAATGGATGACAGCAGATTGACGAAGAAAATCTTCAATTTAATTCAACAGAGGAAAACACCCAACTGTTGGTTGCAAGGAATAAAGAAAGACCTCGTGGAACTTGAACTCACAGATGAATAGGGCCAAGTACAGAAAGGCAATAACTGAATTCAAGGATTTTCAGGAGGTTCAAAATCAAATGTTTGTTAAGCTTATGGGACTTAGCTACGGGGTCATCAGACCCTAAACTTACAAATCAACTACCTTATACTAAAGACGGCACAAATATCCATTCCCGAGGGGGGGATTCGAACCCCCGACCGTAATGGCCGTGCAGACCGTGACTGGAGAGCCTCAGTCCCCTCGGCCACCGCGGCCGGCTTTTCAGGAGGCCCCAAGAGGAAGACCAACAGGAAACTGACAGCTGAACATCTGGCAAAAATGGCAGCAGGCAGAAAAGCAGCCCTACAGAAGAGAAAGAAGAAACTGAATATGGAATAAAATTTGTAACGCGGTCCTTAGTTAGCCAATTCGTGTAAATAAAATAAAAAATAAATTTTATCAAATCGGTGAAAACATCTCTGAGTTTTAGCGAGACTAACGCACAACAATTGATTGTTACACATTAAGTCCTAGATTATTCAGAGCAAATTTGAAATAAAATGAAACACACGAAAAATTTAAAAACCGCGGTTATGTCTCGTGTAAATTTGTTAAAAGTGTGTAATAAGAAATGTAGCATCAAAGAAGCTTCGTAAATCGAATGTCATATTAATTTCGTGTAGCTCAGTGACATGCTGTAGGTATTTCGATTGGACGCCACTTCGTCGTCTAAGGTCCCTAAGCCAGGGGTCTCCAATTCACTAGGCCACGAGGGCCATATTTGAAGTTCCGAACCGCATTGCGGGCCGGATAGGATATTTGACGATCACTGAAGAAAGCGATACTAACGCCTACTTTGACCTGTGACGTCGCTGAGAAGGTGAAAACCCCATTTTTATCACTATACGGTATTATCGCCATCATATCACTCTTTACACTCCCAAACAAAGATCAGTAACATGTGAACTAGGATGAAATGCAAATTAGGTGACAGCTGTTTCTGTTTAACATGTACATGTTGTTGGTGATGTATGAGACATGGGAAATACCCTCCGACTTCAAGAAGAATATTGTAATTCCAATTCCAAAGAAAGCAAGTGCAGACAAGTGTGAAAAATACAGGACTATCAGTTTAATAAGTCATGGGTGCAAAATACTAACACGAATTATTTATAGACGTATGGAAAAACTTGTGGAATCCAACCTCGGGGAAGATCAGTTTGGATTTAGGAGAAATGTAGGAACACGAGAGGCAATACTCACATTACGACTGATGTTAGAAGATAGGCTAAGGAAAGGAAACCTACATTTTTAGCGTTTGGCGATTTGGAGAAAGCTTTTGACAATGTCGACTGGAATACTCTCTTCCAAATTCTTAAGGTAGCAGGGGTAACATATAGGGAGCGAAGAGTTATATTCAACCTATACACAAACCAGAAGGGGTTATTAGAGTCGAAGGGCAAGAAAGGGACGCAGGGGTTGGGAAGGGAGTAAGACAGGGTTATAGCCTTTCCCGAATGTTGTTCAATCTGTACATTGAGCAGGCAGTGAAAGAATGGAAGGAGAGATTTGGAGAGGGCATTAAAATGCAGGAAGAAGAAATAAAAACATTGCGGTTTGCAGATGACATAGTAATTCTGTCAGAGACTGAAATGGATCTGGAAGAGCAATTGAATGGAATGGACAGTGTCTTGATAAGAGGGTAGAAGTTGAAAATCAACCAGAATAAAAGAAGGATAATGGAATGTAGCGTCCGAAAATCAGGCGATGCTGAAGGAATTAAATTAGGTAATGAGGCAATAAAAGTAGTAGACGAGTTTTGTTACTTGGGTAGCAAGATAACTTCTGATGGCCTAAGTAAAGAAGATATAAAATGCAGAATGGCTATGGGAAGAAAAGCGTTTCTGAAGAAGCGAAATTTGTTACCACCAAATATTAATTTAAATGTTAGGAAGTCCTTTCTCAAAGCATTTGTCTGGAGTGTAGCACTGTATGGGAGTGAAACATGGACGATAGGGAGTTCAGATAAAAAGATGATAGAAGCTTTTGAAATGTGGTGCTACAGACGTATGATGAAAATTAGTTGGTTAGATCACGTAACTAATGAGGAAGTGCTTAACCGAATCGGGGAGAAAAGGAGTTTCTGGCATACCCTGATTAAGAGAAGGGATAGATTGGTTGGTCACATTCTGAGACATCAAGGAATTGTCAACTTAGCATTAGAAGGAAGCGTGTGGGGTAAAAATCATAGAGGGAGACCGAGGGACGAATATAGTAAGCAGATTCAAAGGGATGTAGGTTGCCGAATGTATTCTCAGATGAAGAGACTTGCACAGGACAGGGTAGCATGGAGAGCTGCGTCAAACCAGTCTGCGGACTGAAGACCACAACAAAAACAACATCTTATAGTCCACGTATCGGCTCGATAGTGTGCGGAAAGAGAGGGCAAATCACGCACACATGCCCAGGATAATGTTCATGTCACTTTCGTGGAAGTTCAGGGAAAGTTTAAACGGTGATAAAATATCGAAAAATTGCGAGGAAAATGTGCGACCTCGCATATCGCAGTATAGCGCCTCAATGCGCTCGGCCACTCCGCCGCGGCTACATTGTCCCTTTTTGTAAAAACTCTATAGAACGGCAGAACAACTGCAGTACCTGTCAATATTTTACATGTTTTAAATCTAAATTTTCCGCCCAATGTTTCCATATTTCATCACCGTTTAAACCTTCCCTGAACATCCACGAATGGGACATGAACATTATCCTGGGCAGGTGTGTGTGATTTGCCCACTGTTTCCGTCCAATGTTGACCCGATACTTAGACTATCTGATGATGACTTTATAAAGGTACTGGATCTAAAATACATATGATTTAAATTAATATGGTTTATATTGAGAGGTAAGTGATACGAAGTTCACCGCTTCACCTAGTCGACCAGGCAATGTTTCGCAATTGCTAATATGTATGTACTCTTGCTTTGAACGCCAAATGTGCAAAATGTTATCGTAATTGTACGACTGATATTGATATCCCAAACAAAAGAGCTCTTTCAGTTTTCCACAAATTTTTCCGATTTTCTGGCCAACTATTCCAAACTTTTACGTCACTCAAACTTTACTCTCGCTTTGTACGTCGAATGTGAAAAATTTTATCGCAATCAGATGAATGGTATTGATATGTAATAGAAAAATCTCTTTCTATGTTTTCTGAATTTTCAAATTTTCCGGGTAACTTTCCCAAACTTTTAGTTCATAAGAACGTTCATCTTTCGTTGAACGTCAAAAGAACATAATTTTATCGCAATCTGGTGAACGGTTCTCATAGGGTTGAGTACATTTAGAAACTCATTGAAAAAGGAACTTGATTCGATTTTTTTTTTCTTTTTACTGAAAACTTTTCCAAGACCACAATGAACAAAAAAATGAAAGAAAAAAGAATTACCCGTTTCCGTGCTGGGAATAGTAAGTTACAGTGCTCAATTCCATCAAAAGCACATTGAAAAACATACTTTAATTTTTTCTCAAATTTTCCGCTAGATTTACAAAAAATTTATTTCATACAAACCTTGTCCTGTCAAGCCCTAGTCAAGTGATGCTCTTACCATCATATGGGGCAATTGATTTTTATTCATAGAAA
Source organism: Locusta migratoria (assembly GCA_026315105.1). Classification (NCBI taxonomy): domain Eukaryota; kingdom Metazoa; phylum Arthropoda; class Insecta; order Orthoptera; family Acrididae; genus Locusta; species Locusta migratoria. Next base: position 1,200,470 of record CM048746.1, on the reverse strand, counting down.
AAAATCGCTTTCGGTGTTCTCTATATTGTACTACTTTTCAAAATTTTTATTTGATACGAACCTTCATCTTGCTTTCAACATGAAATGTACAAAATTTTATAGCAATTGGACGAACGGTATTTATAGCTCGCTGGAAAAAGCTGTTTCAGGTTTTCCCGATTTTCCCCTTTTCCGGTCAACTTTTCCACATTTTATCACCGTTTAAACCTTCCCTGGACGTACACGAATATTTCAAGACTACAATTAACCGAATCGGTTCAGCCGTTCTCTAGTTTTAGCAAGACTAACGAACAGCAATTCATTTACATATACAGGGTGTTTCACTAAGTGTGTTTGCCTCTGTAACTTATAAAATAATACGTGACGGGAAATTGTAGGTCAACACAAGAAATGTCACACTTTCTGCGGAGCTATGAACATAGTTTATTGTATCATTTTCCAAAGAGTTACAGCACAAAGATATAATTTTTTAAATGGAACAATGTTTTTTTTTTTCTATTGTGCATTGTATTCGTTAAAACCAGCTGCGTCCAAATCAATTTAAACTACATTCCTGTCACGATTAGTTTGGGAGTTACAACCCTTCAACGTTTAGGGGGCGGGGGCTACGACAGCGTAGCTGACTGGCTGGTGGTCATGAGATAGTGGGCCGTGCCCCAGGAGATAGCCACTCGGCCAGTTAGCTACTCTATCGCAGCCTCCGCCCCCGGACCTTTGAAGGGTTGTAGCTCCCAAACAAACAGTGACAGGAATGTAGTTTAAATTGATTTGGACGCAGCTGGTTTAAACGAATCCAATACACGATAGAAAAAACTATTGTTCCATTTAAAAAAATTATATCTTTGTGGTGTAACTCTTTGGAAAATGATACAATAAACTATGTTCATAGCTCCGCAGAAAGTGTAACATTTCTTGTATTGACCTACCGCATTAAAATTTCCCGTCACCTATTATTTTATAAGTTACAGAGGCAAACACACTTAGTGAAGTAACAGCTGTGCATTAGATTAGATTAGTTCTTGTTCTATATGACGCTCTATAATGATTATTTAATAAAAAGTTACCTTTACGTGATATCTGAGATCGTCTTAAATTTTCCATCTTTTATTTTTTTCTCTTTTTTGTAAAATTACAAATTTATATCTAAAAGTTCACCTACTATTCTTTTAATTATAGTTGTCCATCTGTCGGACTTTTAATGCTATTTGCTAATTGACCATAGGGTTTGTGGTAGCATACGTTACCCCTTTCTGGTCCACAGTTAGATTTAACCTTGGATAGTGAAGTCATCATTTCTCGTAGTGTTTTAGTTATTCATGTTGCTATTACTTTTGAAATGTATTGGGTTCTTAATAATAAATTTGTTAAGTGAATACATATATCGTCAGATTACTGTGAAGATTTCTATTTTCTTAAATGTGTGTGGGATATTCTTGGGCAGGCTCCAGCAATTCTGCGATACATACTCGTTTACTCAGTTATGAATTACTCCAAAATATGAAGCCACATGAAAGAAGTGAATGAAAATAGGCATATTTACGTAATTCACAGAAATGTCTATCACAAAAACTAGCAGTAACTCTAATAGCATAAGTAGCTGAACTCAAACATTTTAGCAGTTCATCAATGTGTTTCTTCCATATCAATCTCTCATTAACTCACACTTCTAAAATTTTTGAATATTCGACATTAGCTAAAAACTTTTGCCTAAAGTCTATGTTTATTGATGATGTCAAGCCATTTACTGAACAGAACTGTATATACTGCGTTTTTTCCAAAATTAATGAGAGTCCAATTGCTGAGAACCATCAAATGATTTTCTGAAATGTATCATTTACAATCGCACCAGTTAATTCTTGTTTGTCGGGTATAATACAATACTTGTAGCGTCAGTAAAGAGTACTAGCTTTGCATATTCGTGAATATAGAATACTAGCTGTAAACCCGGCGTTTCCTGGGTGTTTATTTATCTTACTCTCTCGCAGTCCACATCCCCTTCACCCCTCTCTCTCTGCATCCACCTCTTTCTCTCAGTTCCTTTCCACCTTTCCCTCTCTCGGCAAAGTTTACTGCAAGGTACTCTCTGTCATGTACTATGCAAACATTTATGTTCCCAATAATCTTCCTCTTGGTTTAAAGGTCATGTGTGCTAAAAAAATCATAAAGATTGGAGCAAAACTATGCATTTTGTAAGTTCAGCATCCTCCACCATGAGTTAGAGTGGGCAAAATTTCATCAATATCGGAACAAAACTATAGATTTCTATGCAATAGAAACGTAGGATAACATTGAAAAGCGCTCATTGTTGTTCTCTTATATTCCAGTTTTATTTCATACCACCCTCGTTCTGAGAATAACGAAACAATAAAAAGAGGATCTGTAAAATCGGTCGAGCCGTTCTGATGTTATGGCGTGACTAAGGTATTTTTATGTTGCAAAGTACCCTCCCCCATGCACCGCATGAAAGTTAAAGTAGACGGTGACCTTGCTCTTTCTTTGAAGGTCAAGCGTGCGAAATTTCGTGAAAATCGGAATGGAACTGTAGATTTCGTGAGCCTGTAGAAGTATGCTCCGCCATGCACCTATCACAAAATACTTTCTACCTAAAAACTACATTCCTGCCAAATTTCAGCTTCATGGGTGAAGTAGTTTTCCAGATTTCGTGTTTAGTCAGTGAAATAGTGAGTGTCCTTTCGCTTTTATATAGATAGAGTGCGCCTCGGTTGCACAGTGGTAGAGTGCCAGACTACAAATCCAAAGGTCGCAGGTTCGATCTCCGCTATGTCCTAGGATTTTTATCTGTCACTTTCCACTTCTTTCACCTCTGCCAGTATTGCTCATGTGAAAAATACCGAGTTGCACCGTGGTTCGGAACCCACGTTAAACTGTAGGTCCCCCTATAACTGGCTGGGCAAGTCAGTTCGAAGGTCGGAGGAAGTCAACGGCATACCACCTCCAAACAGGACCATGCCTAGTAAAGCACTGTGGTGTTCAAACCAATCTTCGGATTGTTGACTGCTTTTTTTTATAGATAGAGATTAAGAAAACTGATTGCTTAATTTTGGATACAAGAGAATTAAATCTGTAATGATAACGTTATGTGATGAAAGGTCACGCCTGATACGACAGTTTTACAGTTTCATGTTATGTGGTTTTTCTGTGAAAAGGAGGTGGGACTTCTTTGCAGACAATGCGGTACAAACCAATCGTAAGAGTAGATAAATGTGTGGAAAGAGTGAATTTGTCTCGATATCACGTGGTAATTCCAGCTTAATATTGAGAAGATCCACAGAATGCAATGCTCACTTCTTAGACATTTCTACTCTATGCACAATTTAAGGTTCGTTCGAAGAGTTGCCAGATAGCTACTTGGAGAGCCATCAAACATGCGCTACTACGCATGCGCGGCAACGGTGACGTCATGTGGCCTATTTAGCCTGTTTACCACCTTCGCTGGTATTGCGTGAAAAAACAGCAGAATGAACAGCAACGGCGCGAATGTTATTTACATGACGTTGAATTTGATTTGCTTCTTCATCACTTATCATTTACAAAGTTACACGAGATGGGTTTCTTAAATGAAAGATACACATAATATATAGAAAAATATATGCAATATAGCACAGTATACTACTTACAAAAGACACGGATTCGCATTTCACCAAGGAAAGTTGTTGGTACTTTTTTCATATTATATTTTATTTAAATACGCTAGTCTTTGACCATATAATAAGTTTTTATTAGGAGAAACATTTTGATAGCTTTTCTTAAAGCTGTTCATACTAGTTATTTGTTTAATGTTGAGATTCAACTTATTGTACAAAACAGTCATGAGTTCTCACTTAGTATTTTCTTGTCAGGTCCAGGTGCTTCCTAATTCGTGTAATATGGTTAGGTATATAGCTGTTTCTCCCACACAGAAACCATTCGTGTCCCGTAAAGAGAAAACGTCGTGGTGTAGGAACTCTGCATCAGCTGTTATAAAGTTCTGCAAGAACCAGGGCAAGAGATTTAATCGGAAACAGCAATTGCGGGATGGTAGGGCGGCTTATTCGAAAGAAAATTGTGGAAACGCATTCACTGTAGTGTAGTGCGAGAATGAATTGAGATGAGTGTTAAGAGCATACAAAGACATTGTCGCTAATAATGAGTCATATTTTTGAGCCGGCCGCGGTGGCCGAGGTGACTGAGGCGCTCCAGTCACGGTCAGCACGGCCACTTCGGTCGGGGGTTCGAATCCCCCCCTCGGGCATGGATATTTGTGCCGTCCTAGTTCGTAAGTAGTTCATAAGTAGTTTGTAAGTTTAGGGACTGATGACCCCGTAGTTAAGTCCCATAAGCTTAACAAACATTTGAACATATTTTTGAGAGCACAACGTTGATAAACGCCCAGTACGCCCGGTACGGTGTCAACAAATGCCTCTGGTCGGGATAAGCACTTTCACCCAAAATAGAAAAACCTTGGCATTCTTCTTTAAGTGATTTACCAACAGCGTATTCGTTTTGAATACTCTGATATCTTGTACCGATCCAGAATAGGTCTTTAATGCGTGTCTTGCTGAAACCACCTGTAAGTGAACGGTAAAAAATTCTGTATCACCTTCAGGCCTGTCTGTTCCGACATGGGTCCCATCTGCTGCGCCCGGCATTCCTTCATTGCGCAAATGAGACTCGATGTCATCTCTTGCCTCTGCAGGTTACCACTTTATAACGTCCACGCAAAGGCAACTAATACATTTTGCTGCTCTTTCAATTTCCAAACACAACGCTAGAAGCCAAATGCAAATCTGTAGAAGAATGTATAACAAGGGGAAAAGTAGATACCGCCTACAGGAAAATAAAAGAGACATTTGTGGACAAGAAAAGCAATTCTACGAATATCAAGAACTCAGATGGGAAACCAGTTCTCAGCAAAGAAGGGAAAGCTGAAAGGTGGATAGAGTACATAGAGCAGCTCTACAAAGGAAATTAACTTAAAGACGATGTTGTAGGAAGGGAAGAGGAAGTAGATCAAGATGAAACAGGAGATACTATACTGAGAGATGAATTTGACAGAGCCTTGAAAGATCTAGGTCGGAACAAGGCCCCAGGAGTAGATGACATACCCTCAGAGCTACTAAAGTCTCTGGGAGAACCAGCCATGACAAGACTATTTGAACTGGTGTGTAGGATGTATGAGACAGGCGAAATGCCCTCAGACTTTAAGAAAAATGTAATAATCCCCATTCTAAAGATATCAGGTGCAGACAGGTGTGAAAATTACAGAACCATCAGTTTGATGAGTCATAGTTGCAAAATTTTAACACGAATTATCTACAGGAGAATGGAAAAGCTGGTAGAAGCTGACCTCGGGGAAGTTCAGTTTGGATTCAGGAGGAACGTAGGAACCCGGGAGGAAATACTCACTTTACGTCTTATCTTTGAAGATAAATTAAGGAAAGGTAAACCTACATTTCTAGCTTTTTTAGATTTGGAGAAAGCTGAAGTCAGCAGGGGTAAAATACAGGGAAAGGAGAGTTATTTACAACTTGTACAAAAGCGAGACCGCAGTTATTAGACTCGAAGGGCATGAAACGGAAGCATCAGTTGGGAAGGGAGTAAGACAGGGTTGTAGCCTTTCTCCGATGTTATTCAATTTGTACATCGAGCAGGCGGTGAAGGAAAGCTAGGGAAAAATTTGGAATAGGGATTAAAGTTTAGGGCGAAGAAATAAAAACATTGCGTTTTGCTGATGACATTGTAATTCTATCAGAGACAGCGAACGACCTGGAAGAGCAGTTGAATGGAATGGACAGTGTGTTGAAGAGAGCGTTATAAAATGAACATTAACAAGAGCAAAACAAAAATAATGTAATGCGGTCTTAGAAAGTCGGGCGATGCTGAAGGAATTAGATTAGGTAACGAAACAATGAAGGTGGTACATGAGTTTTGTTACTTGGGTAGTAAAATAACATGCGATGGTCGCAGTACAGAGGATATAAAATGCAGAATGGCAATGGGAAGAAAAGCATTTTGAAAAAGAGAAATTTGCTAACATCGAATATTAATTTAAGGGTAAGGAAGTCTTTTCTGAAGGCATTTGTGTGAAGTGTTGCCTTGTACAGGAGTGAAACATGGACGATAAGCAGTGCGGACAGGAAGAGAATAGAGGCTTTTGAAATGTGCTGCTACAGAAGAATGCTGAAGATTAGATGGGTAGGTAGCATAACTAATGAAGAGGTACTGAACAGAATTGGTGAGAAAAGGAATTTTTGGCATACCGTGACTAAAAGAAGGGATCGCTTGGTAGGGCACATTCTTAGACGTCGAGGAATCGTAAATTTAGCGTTGGAGGGAAGTGTGTGGGGTAAAAATCGCTGAGGGAGACCAAGAGACGCGTATAGTAAGCAGATTCAAGTGGATGTGGGTTGCCGTTCTTATGAGGAGATGAAGAGGCTTGCTCAGGATAGAGTAGGGTGGAGAGCTGCATCAAACCAGTCTCCGGACTGAAGACCATAACAACAACAACATAATTTTGAATTCTGTTAACTTCTGCGGGTGATTTTATAAGAATAAATAAGAGCGTACAATTACAGGAGAAACAAACAGTAAAGTGTCCAATTCTGAGATAACTTCCATTTTGAACAAGGGTGCATCGTGTACCTCCACTACAAATAAGAGAGCTTCGCGCATGCGCGAATATGGCTGCCAGAAAAATTTCGTCGGGCAGCATCTGCCTGGCTACTTGGCCCTGCTCGACCGACGCCGTCAGAGTATCAGTTTGGAAAATTAAATGGGAGGCGACAAGCTACTGCTCTGGTTCACCTTTTGCTGTTCAGGGCGGAACGCTCACCATCGCTCGGTACGGGCAAAATGTTGAGAGATCCCTACTTTCGCCATTCTTGCAACAGGAAGGTAATGACTTGTTCCAACTCGACAATGCCCGCCCACACAGTGCGCGTGAACGTCAACTTCTCCGGCCAGAGCGATCACCGGACTGGTTTCTAGACGCTCACTAGAGGGATGTGGTGGGACGCCGACCGACACAAGAGACTCTGCCAGCAGCTCTGGTAGAAGTACGTGGCCAGGTCGAGCAGGCGTTGAATGACGTACACCATGACAGTACTTGCCACATGTGTCATCGAATGGAAGTCAGAACGAGCACCTGTATTACTGCCTGTGAGAGGCTACACCATGTACTAAAATGGTTGTTTCAGCTTTTATCAACACGTGGTACCTCAGTACCGTTTGAGCTATTGATCTTAAATGTACTCATTTCAGGTACTCCACGCGCACTGTTTGAACAATAAGTCACTTTCAACTCCTCTCAGAGTTTGCTGATGCAATAGCTCCGTACTTAGCTATAATTTACAACCGATCACTCAGCGAAGATCCGTACCCAAAGACTGAAAAGTTGCCGAAGTTACTCCAATATTCAAGAAAGGCAATAGGTGTGATCCCCAAAACTACAGGCCAATCTCATTGACGTCGATATGCAGTAGGATTTTGGAACATATACTTTGTTCGAATATTATGAACTACCTGGAAGAGGTAGGACCTATTAACCAATAGCCAACACGGATTCAGAAAGTATCGCTCTTGCGAAACACAGTTTGCCCTTTATTCACATGAAGTGCCATCGACAAGGGATCTCAAATCGATTCCATCTTTCTAGATTTCCGGAAGACTTTTGACACTGTACCCCACAAGCGGCTTCTTATGAAATTGCGTGCTTATGGAATATCTCCCCAATTGTGCGGTTGGATTCACGATTTCCTATCAGAAAGAACACAGTTCGTTGTAATTGACGGTAAGTCATCGAGTAAAACAGAAGTGATATCTGGCGTTCCACAGGAAAGCGTTATAGATCCCCCACTCTTCCACGTGTTTATAAACGATTTAGGAGACAATCTGAATAGCTCCCTTAGACTGTTCGCGTATGATGCTGTCGTTTATCGGTTAGTGAAGTCAACAGAGGATCAAAAGCAACTGCAAAGCGATTTAGACAAAATACATGTAATACACATGACCACTAAAAGAAATCCGCTGAACTTCAATTACGCAATAAATCAGACAAACTTTAAGGTCATAAATTCTACCAAATACCTAGGAGTTACAATTACGAACAACTTTGACTGGAGAGATCACATAGAAAATATTGTGGGGAAGGCGAACCAAAGGTTACGTTTCATTGGCAGAACGCTTCGAAGATGCACAAGCTCCACCAAAGGGACTGCCTACATCACACTTGTGCATCCTCTCCTGGAGTACTGTTGCCCCTTGTGGGGCTCTCACCAGGTTGGACTGACCGAAGACATTGAGAAGATTCAGAATAGGGCAGCTCGCTTTGTTTTATCATGTTACGGGGGGGGGGGGGAGCGTCAAGAAAATGTTGCACGAATTGGGGTGGAAATCATTAAAAGAAAGACGTTATTCATTGCGGCGTGATCTGTTTGCGAAGTTTCAATCACCGACTTTTACTTCCGAATGTGAAAATATTTTGCTAGCACCCACCTACTTAGGGAGACACGACCATACCAATAATATAAGAGAAATCAGATCGAAAACGGAACGATTTAGGTGTTCTTTCTTCCCGCGCGCTATTAGAGAATGGAACGATAGAGAAAAGTTATGAAAGTGGTTAATGAACCCTCTGCCAGGCACTTATGTGATTTGCAGAGAATCTATGTAAATGTAGATGAAACTGTACAGGACGTAGTAATTTCCATTTCCGACGGGTATGCAAAAATTCAGTGAGGGACCTGTCTGGTGCACAGCTGATTAGTCGTTGGAGATGGACGGCTAGAACGCTTCACAGTACCTTCAGTGTCTGCAGTTCCTCGTGGTCCACTTGTTTCCCCATCCCTGCAGAGAGAATCCTGTCAGCGAGAGACGCACTTGCACTCACTTCCAAACCTCGACGGCTTGTGACACTGCTTGCACTTACCTGAGCTGCGATATTTCTTATCTGCTGGCGTCGCTATATAGGACAATGATTTCTTGTTTGTGAAAAAAAAAAGGCACAGTTGATAACATTCGCGTTAAATTGGTATCTGAGCAACACGTGGACTGCTGAAAGGCGTACATGGCTATTTGACCAGTCAAGAGGGCGATAATTTATCAAGACTCTCGTTCACTTTTTAAGGTTCCTAGCGTATAACGCCTGTCAGCTGTGACCGTGCAAGGAGAAGCGAGAGTTCTTGGACTGCCCAGGCTTTCCACTCGAATCGAATCTTAACTGATGATTATTTCAGGCAAGTCCATTCACATGCAACATCAGTGAAAGCATTAGATATTTACTCCGTTACTTTCAAATCATACTTGGCGTCATACTTTCATGAAAATAAAATCGTCCCCAGACAAAAGTTATAATCAATAAGAAGAATTCATTCCAGTACTCAAAACACTTTACTTGCTATTATCATATTTGATACAGACATTACACAAATAATTATAATTTACTAAAAAATCTTCAAATGTTTGTAAATCTATCGGACCAAACTGCGTGGTCGTCAGTCCGTAGCTTACAAACTACTTAATCCGAGTATGCATACCCTGGGTCCAATGGATCCGGGATCTATTTTAATTTTTAATTTGTGTATTAAAGACTTAAAATTGAGACCCAACCGTTCAGGTATGCTCTCTGGCAATATTCAGTAATATATTACTGATAGTACTAGAATTTTGTGTCATTATTTTAAGTGCCACTTTAATTTTCTTCTTTATACTACACATTTACATAACCTGGGTCCGATGGACCCTGTGGTTTATGTTAAAGTGTCGTTAAATTACATTGGATTGTAATCAATTACATTTTATTGGAGTACCCAGAATACGTTACTGCCACACATATGCACTGTTGTGATCGCAGAAAACGTATTGTTATAACTTGTCATGTTCAACTGTCAAAGAGCATACTTCTGTGTTGTGTAAGAAGCAAGGTATCGCAATGGGTGGTTATTAGTGTGTGACGCTGTACAGAAAGACTGTAGGAGTTTGCTACACAGCAGTATTGTTTGACATTCGATACTCATTCGGAAGAAAAGTAGGGGTTATTTGTAGCACCAAAAAATAACATGAAGAGCCGTTACATTTCTGCACTCCATAGGAGAAGAGACTACTGAGGTTATTTATTCATATTATTGTTTTTCAGACAATGTCAGGATCTGCATCTAGAAAAAGGAGCAGGAAAGAGGATAGCTTACGTTTTTCAAGTCAAAATTATGAATCAGTTGTTACTCAATGGGTAGCTGAAGATGGCGATTTCCTTTCAGATATAAGTTCTGCTTCGGATGAAACTGTTCCTCAGGCAGTATCATACGACTCTTTGGATGAAGAACCACATAGTGCTGGTGGTGAAGAAGAAGAAGATGATGATGATCTAGATAATAATATCTCAGGACAAATAAGCGGTGAAAGTGCTAACGTTTATATTGCTCCAAATGGTATGCTATGGAGTGAAAGACCCCTAGTGCAAAATAAAACGCCTGCTCAGAATGTGGTGAAATTTATACCCGGACCAGCAACGGGTACAATCACTTACACCCATAAATGTGCTTAGGATTTATGTATTCCTATATTCATTGTGGAATAACCTGGCATGATGTAACTAGAGATGATATGTTCGCCTTCTGGGGAATTTTGCTTCATATTGGGAAAATATTCCCAATCCATTATATAGAGCTAGAATGTCTGTGAGTTGGTTTGAGGCACTAAGAACATTCATTAGATTTGGTGACAAAAGAACAAGAGAGGCTAGGTTACAAACTGATAAGCTGGCTGCTATATCCTACATATGGAAAATATTTATAGTAAAAACTGATTTGATGTTTTTTGTGAAATGACGTATGCTTTGTCAGTGGAAAAATCACCTATTTTAATACTGTGAAAAATAATATTGGTGGTGTCTGTATCAGTTTTCATAAAATAATCTATTAAAAAAATTATTCAGGGTTAAAATTATAGTAATTATACATTTTAAAAGCCAGTAAAATCATTAAAATAGCCACAGTTTTTTATATTATTCTCATGAACCATCTAATAAAAATAATCGTGCATGATAATATCCATAAATCACTTACTTTCATTTAAATTCTCATATTAGACGTAATGTGCAAAAAATATAGGTCATGCATAGAAGGGTTAAACTAAGGTAAACTGACCTAAGGACAATACACCCACCCATGCCCCAGGGAGGACTCGAACCTCCAACGGCGAGCAACCGCGCGCTCCGCAGCGAGGTGCCTTAGACCGCTCGGCTACTCCACCACGACTATAATTTACTGAAAAAGCGGAAACACATTGCAAAAGTTGTTGATCAGTGGGCCTACCAACACAGTTTTAATTGTTCTTCACAATTTAGTTGATTGGCCATTATTTAAATGACTTCCCAAATGATTAAAATTGTTAACAGTGTGGGAACAAGTACAATTTCGACTCAAATAATGGAATTAATGTAATAGATTGACCATTAATTTACTGACTTTCTCGTAATTAAAAGTTCCGTCTCCGCCACCAGTCGACGTTAAATCAACCGTCTCCCCATTGCCCCCTGTCTCCTATGGTCCGACGCCTAAAGGCTCGTTTACACTGACTTCGGAACATTGTTCACAACATTGTTCGTGGCTGCTGCTAGACTGCCGATGTTGACAACACAGAAACAGTGTTCCGGGCCTGTGTCGGTTATGATCATTTGTTCGTGGCCTGCTGCTAAGAATTGCCGCTACACAGCGCTAGTGTTTGTTTTTATTTTGCTACTTAACGGAGTATTGTGTCATGGTTTTCGGTGTTCTGTCAGATGGACTGTAGCAGGAAAAGATTTACCATTTTGTACCATTATATGAGAAAGAGTAATGGTTGTGGAACGTAAATTGTGCAAGAACATGAGAGAGAAACATTATTTTAAATAAATAAAATAATAAAAAAATACTGTGGAGCTGGCTACCAGCAGCAGAAAATAAAAACCCTCATGCCACAATACCGGCAGGATAAAAGCAAGATAAAGAGTACAAAAAAATTGGAAACAGGAAGTTGGGGGGGGGGGGGACTTTACGTACAATCCAAAGTGGTTTGGATATAAAATTTTAAACTTCCTGGACATAACACTGCAATCATTCAGCTAGGATCAAATTTATTGTTGTGGATCTGCGATGTTTCAGTGACCTTAAAATAAGTGAATTACCTCTATATAGACCTTAAATCCTTAAAACAAACCTTGCCAAAGCGCTCAACTATTTTAGATATCGTACAGCAGGCTTTGAAATACAAAAGAAATATGCTAGACTTTGGTACGAATTTTCTATTGCAAGAAAACGGAGGGTTACAGGAAGTCTTTATTTCACAGCAATTGCCTTCCTGAAATTCGAGTCTTTTTCTTTTGAAAACAAGCCCTTTAATATTTAGCAAAATTTAAAAATTTGAAGGCGACATCTTTGTGAAATTACGAAGGCCAGAACAGTTTTCCACGTTCAGTTCATAAAGTATTTCATTTTCACCACGACTTTTGTAACATGTTTTAGTCCACCACCGAAGACTATGTCATTCTTTCCGTCTTCTTTATTGATTTATCTATAATAATGTAACTCCACATGCTAATATTTCCTCCTTTTCACTTAACATAGCTTAGCTCTGAGAATTCCGTAACGCAAATACATGCAGAAGCTCACAGTAGCAGACGATTTGAATACAAATGTTTGTCACCAGTGTAGTCGCAGTCACGAACAACGAACAATGTTGTCAACATTGGGTGGGAACATGTTGCGAACAATGTTGCGAGCAAAAATTTGTTCCGAACTGCAGTGTAAACGCGCCTGAAGTTGCATGTATGGTGGGAGAGCTACAGTCCTATTCAAAGACTGGTCACTTGAATGTAGCCTACTAGTAGCTGCCCCCTCGTCATCCCGTATTGGATCTCCACAGTTCACCATCATCCATCCCAGTGTGCGCATTATCCACCATCGATCGCCATCACGAAACGTCAGCAGTGGCAGCTGCTGGGGTGTACTGGAACCTTTTAACTGATACATCCAATTATACCAGATGCCCGAGGATACCAGGGCACTGTTGACTGGTAAATCCAAGTAAACCAGATACCTACGGTAATGGGACGTTTTTGGTGATAGACCCAATCAAATTGGGTGCCTGGAAATATTCCATTACTTCTGATTGGTAGATCCAATTAAATCAAGCTGAAAGACGTCACACTTTTTCGTGGCGTTTTCACATGTATTCAGAAATTTATTTCGTTCCAGGTTACCCTGAGAAAACACTGGGGCTATGTATTGGGTATATTTCCAGTAAGAATAGCAACAACATATCCTGAGTGTGCCCTCATCATCGCTGTAGTTATCGTGTCGCCGCCTCGCTTCTCTCTGGAACGCGCTAACTTATTCTTGGGGACGTGAATGACACATTCTGGAAGACGCCCTCACTGTCTCGGTGATGCTTAAGACAGCTTTGGAAATTTTTTATACGCGAACGGCGTGTAATAACAGTTCGCTGAGGCGCTTCAGTCACGGTCTGCACGGCCACTACGGTCGGGGGTTCGAATCCCCCCTCGGGCATGGATATTTGTACCGTCCTTAGTTGTAGGTAGTTCATAAGTAGTTTGTAAGTTTAGGGACTGATGACCCCGTACGTAAGTCCCTTAAGCTTAACAAACATTTGAACATTTTTTGAACAGTCCGCTGACTATCCTCTAACAGTCTGGACTAGAAGCCACATCTGGAACTCGCCATCTGCCGTTATATAAAATTACCGTATTAAAACCACACTGTCTATTCGTATTCTTTAAAAATTCTGCCTATCAAATTTTTTATAAGTATTTCAACATCTTCCAACGACTCTGCCTTTAATTTCTACGTTTACATTTTTGAATACATTGCCCTGGCATGAGTTTGAAAATACAGTTAATAATCAAACTAGATGACCCGTGCGAATACTTGGCTCCGTTCGTGTTCAGTGAACTGAAGTGGAAATAAGCAACTGTAAAAATTTATCAGATCAAAGTATTTTATAATACGTTTTAGCATAAACAATATTATTTGCAGCATTACTCCCTTGCAGGCAATGTTAACTGTTCGTCAAGCCTTAGGTTTAATTTCTACATTTACATTTTTTTTCTTTTTTTTATGTATTGCCCCTAGATAAGGTTGATCCTGCACTTCGTTGATCGCAATACAAAACCCTAACCTGATTCCAATTTACTGTCGGTTAAAATAGAAAAGCATTGTAATGTCAGATAGTTTCAAATCCATGCTCCTCCATGAACTACGGACATTGCCGAGGTGGGGTAGCTTGCGTGCGTCAACGATACAAATAGCCGTACCGTATGTGCAACCACAGCGTAGGGATATCTGTCGAGAGGCCAGACAAACGTGTGGTTCCTGAAGAGGAGCAGCAGCCTTTTCAGTAGTTACAGGGGCAACAGTCTGGATGATTGACTGAGCTGGCCTTGTAACATCAGCTAATGTGGCTTTGCCATGCAGTTACTGCGAACGCTGAAAGCAAGGGGAAACTACAGTCGTTATTTTTCCCGAGGACATGCAGCTCTACTGTATGAATATATGATGATGGTGTCTTCTTGGATAAAATATTCCAGAGGTAAAATAGCCCCCATTCGAATCTCCGGGCGGGGACTACTCAAGAGGATGTCGTCATCAAGAAAAACAAAACAGGCATTCTACGGGTCGGAGCGTGGAATGTTAGATCCCTTAATCGCATAGGTAAGTTAGAAAATTTTGAAAAGTGAAATGAATAGGTTGAAGTTAGATATGGTGAAGATTTGTGAAGTTCGGTGGCAGAATAAACAGGATTTTTGGTCAAGTGAATACAGGATTATAAATACAAATTCAGTTGGTGGTAATGCAGGAGTCGGTCTGATAATGAATAACAAAATAGAAATACGGGTAAGTCACTATGAACAGCATAGTGAAGGCATTATCGTAGCAAAGATAAGACACCCACACCGACCACAGTAGTACAAGTTTATATGCCAACTAGCTCTGCCGATGATGAGGACATCAAAGAAATGTATAAGGAGATAAAAGAAATTATTCAGAAAATTAATGGTGACGAAAACTTGATTGTGATGGGGGACTGGAACTCGGTGTAGGAAAATTAAGAGAAGGAAATGTTGTAGATGAATATGGACTGGGGAAAAGGAATGAAGGAGGAGATCACCTGGTAGGATTTTGTGCAGAGCACAATTTAATAATTACAAACATTTGGTTTAATCATCATAAAAAGGTTTTATACATGGAAGACACCAGGAGACACTTGGAGATTGAAGATTGACTTTATAATGGTAAAGCTAAGCTTTCTAAACCAGGTTTTAAACTGTAAGACATATCCAGGGGCAGATAAAGACTCTGACTATAACGTATTGGTTATGAACTGCAGATTAAAACTTGCAGAAAGGTAGAAAAGTTAGGAGATGAGTTCTAGAGAAATTGAAGGAACCAGAGGTGGTTGAGAGTTTTAGAAGGAGCATTAGGCAAGGACTGGCTGAAACGGGGGAAAATAATACAGGAGAAGAAGAATGGGTAGCTGTAAGAGGTAGAGAAGGCCGCAGAAGATCATATAAGCAGAAGGACAAGGCCTAATTGAAATCCTTGGATAACACAGGAGACACTCAACTTAATTGACGAAAAGAGGAAATATAAAAATGCATCAAGTGAAGCAGGCAAAAGGGAGTACGGACGTCTGAAAAATGAGGTTGACAGGATGTTCAGACTGGCTAAGCAGGAGTGGCGTGAGGAGAAATGTAAGACCGTAGAAGAATGTATAACTAGGGCAAACATAAGATACCGCCTACAAGAAAATATAAAATACCTTTGGAGACAAGAAAACCAGCGGTATGATTATCAAGAACTCAGACGGAAAACCAGTACTAAACAAAGAATGGAAATCTGAAAAGTGGAAGGAATACATAGAGAGCGTGTACAAGGGAAACGAATTTGAGGGCAGTATTCTAGAACTGGAATACGAAGTACAGGGAGATAGGAGATGCTATACTGCGAGAAGAGTTTGATTGAGCACAAAAATATTTCAGTAGAAACAAGGTCCCTGGACTAGATGATATTCCGTCTGCCCTGCTGTTATCGTTGGGGGAGTCAGTAATGAAGAAATTGTTCCACCTGGAATGCAAGATGTATGATACAGGGGAAATACCCTCAGACGTCAAGAACAATATAGTGATTCCAATTCCGAAGAAAGCAAGTGCAGGCAAATGTTAAAATTGCCGAACTATCAGTTTAACAAGTCATGGTTGCAAAATACGAAAACGAATTATTTACAGACGAATGGAAAAACTGGTGGAATTCGACCCTGGGAAAGATCCGTTTGGATTTATGAGAAATGTAGGAACACGAGAGGCAATACTCATTTTACGACTTGTCATAGAAGATAGTTTAAGCATTTAGGAGCTGGAGAAAACTTTTGACAATGTTGACTGGAATACACTCTTTCAAATTATGAAGATAACAGGGGTAAAATATAGGGAGCGAAGAGTTGTATTCAGCTTGTACAAAAACCAGACAATTATTAAGAGGCTAAGGGAATGGTAAGATCGCAGTGGTTGTGAAGGGAGTAAGACAGGGTTGTAGCCTTTCCCCAATGTTGTTCAATTTGCTTGAACATGCTTTGAAGGAATGCAAGGAAAAATTTAGATAGGGAATTAAAGGCCAGGTAGAAGGAATAAAAACCTTGCGGTTCTCAGATGGCATAGTAATTCTTCAGAGATAGCAAAGGACCTGGAAGAGCAATTAAACGGAATACACAGTGTCTTGAAAGAAAGGTATAAGATGAACATTCACAAGAGTAAAACGAGGGTAATGGAATTTAGTGTCACAGAAGCAGGCGATGTTGAAGAAATTAGATTAGGTAATGAGACGATAAAAGTAGTAGATGAGTTTTGTTATTTGGGTAGCATGATAAATTGTGATGGCCGAAGTAAAGAATATATAAAATGGAGAATAGCTATGGGAAGAAAGGCGTTTGTGAAGAAGCATTATTTTTTGACACCAATATTAGTTTAAATGTTCGTAAGTCCTTTCTGAAAGCATTTGTCTGGAGAATCTCATTGTATGGGAGTGAATCGTGGACGTTATGGAGTTCAGATAAAAAGATGATAGAAGCTTTTGAAATGAGGTGTACAGACGAATGATGAAAGTTAAGTGGGTAGATCACGTAACTAATGAGGTGTTCAGTACAATTGGGGAGAAAAGGAATTTCTGGCATGTCCTGACTCAGAGAAGGGATAGGTTGGTTGGACACATTCTGAGACATCAAGGAACCGTCAACTTAGCACTAGTGGGGTAAAAATCGTAGAGGGGGACCGAGGGACTATTACAGTAAGAACATTCAAAAGGATGTAGGTTGCCGTTCGTATTCTCAGATGAAGCGACTTGCACAGGACAGAGTAGCAAAGAGAGCTGCATCAAACCAGTCTGCGAACTCAAGACCACAACAACAATACCTATACAATATTCACAATAGTGGCTACTTCTAAATTTATACATTTTTCTGGCTATCAGAGTTTCATTGCAATCGCACCTTGTTTCAAAGTGACCACACAGGGAGGTAAACCGCACATCTCTAGGCTGTCCAAAAATTATGTGCGGAATTGCAAAACACTTCCTTCTTCCGTTGCCAAATTATCCATACTGGTGTAAGATGTTGAACTTCTTGGAAGTTGAACTGAAACTACACTATTACATCTGATTTCAATGTTCGTTCATTGGTGCGGTCGTGAAAAGATTCAAACTGTCGTAAGAGGATCAAGATAGATCTTTGCCATAAATTTTCACTGTATCAACCTATGTAAGACTTTGAGAGCTCAACTGAAAGAACTAGATCCGCTGAGCGTTCTTAACCTAAAATAACTGCGTACTCTAATTAGAACCGGAGATGTCGATTGAAATACACTACTGGCCATTAAATTTTCTACACCAAGAAGAAATGCAGATGATAAACGGGTATTCATTGGACAAATGTATAATACTGGAACTGACATGTGAATACATTTTCACGCAATTTGGGTGGATAGATTCTGAGAAATCAGAACCTATAACAACCAACTCTGGCCGTAATAACGGCCTTGATACGCCTGGGCATTGAGTGAAACAGAGCTTGGATGGCGTGTACAGGTACAGATGTTCATGCAGCTTCAACAAGATACCACAGTTCATCAAGGGTTTTGACTGGCGTATTGTGACGAACCAGTTGCTCGGCCACCATTGACCACACGTTTTCAATTGGTGAGAGATCTGGAGAATGCGCTAGCCAGGGCAGCATTCCAACATTTTCCGTATCCAGAAAGGCCCGTACAGGACCTACAACATGCGGTCGTGCATTATCCTGTCGATCGCAGGGATCGCATGAAGGATAGAGCCACGGGTCGTAACACATCTGAAATGTAACGGTCACTGTTCAAAGTGCCATCGATGCGAACAAGAGGTGTCCGAGACGTGTAACCAATGACAGCTCATACCATCATGCCGGGTGATACGCCAGTATGGCGATGTATGTTCACCGCGATGTCGCCAAACCCGGATGCTACCATCATGATGCTGTAAACAGAGCCTGGATTCATCGGAAAAAATGACGTTTGATCATTCGCGCACCCAGGTTCGTCGTTGCGTGCACCATCGCAGGCGCTCCTGTCTCTGCTGCAGCGTCAAGGGTAACCGCAGCCATGGTCTCCGAACTGATAGTCCATGCTGCTACAAACGTCGTCGAACTGTTCGTGCAGATGGTTGTTGCCTTGCAAACGTCCCCATCTGTTGACTCAGGGATCGAGACGTGGCTGCACGATCCGTTACAGACATGCGGATAAGGTGCCTGTCATCTCGACTGCTAGTGACCTTTATCAAAGTCAGTGATGGCACGTATTTCTCCTCCTTACCCGAGGCATCACAAGAACGTTTCACCAGGCAACGCCAGCCAACTGCTGTTTGTGTATGAGAAATCGGTTGGAAACTTTCCTCATGTCAGCACGTTGTATTTGTCGCCACCGGCGCCAACATTGTGTGAATGTTCTGAAAAGCTAATCATTTTCATATCACGGCATTTTCTTCCTGTCGGTTTAATTTCGCGTCGGTAGCACGTCATTTTCGTGGTGTGATAATTTTAATGGCCAGGAGTCTATTCACAGAAAGGACAGAAGGAAATCGAATTTGAGTATAAATAATGGACAGCGAGAGTTTAGTGAATTCTGATACCTGTTGACAAACCTGTGGATGAATACTTTTCGTTTAAGAAAAGTTGAAGGAAACCTTCTGGATAGAATGGCCTCCTTTTTTGAACATCTTAATGTTTTCAATTTAGTTAGAAAGTCCGAAATTCCGAAACATGGAACGCCTGCAGGTGGATCACGCGAAGTGCATTCTGCGAATTTTGTTCCATATCGTCTAACGTTGCCAATCTTCGTCCTTTCAGCAGGCTTTTCAACATCGAAAAGATTTTTTTTTTTTTACTTCACGACCTTATTTGCGCAATCCAAGAGCTCTTTGCATTTTGCGAGGCGATGATCATTCTGGCCTTCAATCGTGAGCCGTGGTAGGAACTTGTCAGCAACACGATGCATTCCAAGATGGTGTGTCAGGACTTGACGACATGATCCGACTGAAACGTTACATTCCTCTGCCATTTCACAGACACTCAGTCATGCACAGTGTTATCCATGTTCCGAGATGAGCGTCGTCTTGAACGATTGTCATCTGTCGTCCGGCGATTTTTAAACAGCGTGAACCATTCGCAACACGGAGTACGGCTTCCTGTATCGTTTGACGTGTTCCTGTAAAGGATTTTTTTATTATTTTATTTTATTTTTAGTCCGGCAGGGTGGAATTAAAATAGGTGAAAACAAAACAATCAGTCTCGCATATGCGGATGACTTAGTTGTAATTGCCGATTCGATTGAAAGGTTGCAACATAATATTTCAGAGTTCGATCAGAGGTGCAAGAATCATGATATGAAGGTCAGTATCTCCAAAACAAAAGTAATATCTGTGGGAAAGACATTGAAACAGATTGAATGCCAAATAGGAGGGACAAAGTTAGAGCAAGTAGACACTTTCAAGTACCTGGGATGTATTTTCTCACAGGATGGCAACATACTGAAAGAGCTGGAATCGTGGTGCAGCAAAGCTAATGAAGTGAGTGCTCAGGTAAGATCTACTCTCTTCTGCAAGAAGAAAGTAAGTACCAATACTAAGCTAGCAGTGCACCGCTATCTTTCGACCAACTTTGTTGTATGGGAGTGAAAGTTGGGTGGATACAGGTTACCTTGTTCATAAGGTAGAGGTTACAGATATGAAAGTAGCAAGAATGATTGCAGGTACTAATAGATGGGAACAACGGCAGGAGGGTGTCCATAATGAGGAAATCAAAGAAAAACTGGGAATGAACACCATAGATGAAGCAGTTAGAGCGAACAGACTGAGATGGTGGGGTCATGTTACACGCATGGGAGAAGCAAGGTTACCTAAGAGACTCATGAGCTCGGCAGCGGAGGGTAAGACGAGTCGAGGTAGACCAAGAAGAAAGTACTTAGATTCGGTGCAGAATGATTTTGAAGTAAAAGACATCAGACGAGGTATCAATGTTAGCATTGAATATGTCGTCATGGAGGAATTTTATTACAGGTACTATGCTCCAGACTCAACGCTGAAAGGAATAATCAGTCTCCAATGATGATGATGATTATTATTATTATTATTATTATTATTATTATTACTTTTTAGTTTCACGCAAAATTAAAAGCAGACGCGTTGCAACTCAGCCGTCTAGAATTCTAAAACTGTGCGACACAATCTTCTACTCAATACGGCAGAGAAGAATAATAACAGACATGACACTGTCGCCAACTACTGCATTTTGTTGCAGCACTCCATTGATGCGAAATTACGAATCTTCGAAAAAGTTTTGAACAGACATCGTGTACGAGAGAGTTTCAACTAAAATGTCAATAAAGTATTTAATGACTTTCTTGTATAAGAGACTAGCTGAAAACCCGGCGTTTCCCGGGTATTTATTTATTCCTGTCATTTCTCAGGTTTATATTCATTTGTATAAGGGCTGTATGTCTGACTCTTGGGAATGCAATTAAAGGTAAAAGGTAAAGCAGTCAACAATCCGAAGATTGGTTTGAACACCCACTGCTTTACTAGGCATGGTCCTGTTTGGAGGTGGTATGCCGTTGCCTTCCTCCGACCTTCGAACTGACTTCCCCAGCCAGTTATAGGAGGACCTACAGTTTAACGTGGGTTCCGAACCACGGTGCTACTCGGTATTTTTCACATGAGCAATACTGCCAGAGGTGAAAGAAGTGCAATGTGACAAATAAAAAATGTAGGACCCGGCGGGGATCGAACCCGCAACCTTCGGATTGGTAGTCTGGCACTCTACCACTGTGCAAGCGAGGCGCGCGAAAATACAAGTAATAATTATAATTTTTCATGAACGTTACTATTTATGTGTTCATATCTCATGAACTGTATGTAGTACTGTGCTACAATTTAGAAGGAACACTCAACTATATGCGTTTATACTGTTTGTAAAATTTCCTGCGGTTACAATTTGTAGTGTAGAAATTATAAATTGTAACGTCATACCGAATGCCGTAGTTTTACTCCACAAACAGCGAAAAAGTAGTAAGCGAGAAACTTTTTTCTTTTCATCATTTTACTATGGTTGCCAGGGAGAAAAAGTTTAATAAAGGTTTGAAATTATGTTTAAAGTTTGTTGCAAGTCGCTAAGTACTGTCATTCTCATACAGTGTATTTCGAAATTCTCGCAACATTATATGACATTTTTTGCGCTTTCTATTGGTTATGACGTAATATCTTTTGAACCATGTGTCGTATGTGATTCTTAACCATGCAGTAATTGTTAGCTCACGGTAAGGAATGTGTGTACCAAATTTGGTTGAAATCGGTCCAGTGGTTTAGGAGAAAATTAGCAGCATTGTCGCAAAATGCAGCAGTTTTTCGCGCATCTCATTGTTTATGACGTCATATCTCGTGAACTATATATCGTATGTGATTCTTACACTTACGGCGACCGTCCTCATGGATTGAAGGTTACGTGTACAAAATTTCATAAAGATTAGAACAAAACTGTAGATTTGTATGCAACACGTGCACACATACGGACACTCTGCTTTATATATTAGATAATATTCATCTCGCTTCAGGTATGAGAACAATGCTTGCATTGGAAAGCTGTTGAAGTCCAGTAACAGCTTTTTATCAATTTTGACTACACATCACTTCTTTTCGCCACTCCCTCTTGTAAGTCGAGCATAGTTACCGTGTTATCTTTGCTAAATACCACAACAGCAATTAGTAAGACATGTGT
The DNA here is from genome assembly GCA_026315105.1 of Locusta migratoria. Classification (NCBI taxonomy): domain Eukaryota; kingdom Metazoa; phylum Arthropoda; class Insecta; order Orthoptera; family Acrididae; genus Locusta; species Locusta migratoria. Next base: position 1,178,132 of record CM048746.1, on the reverse strand, counting down.
TCGTTTGGTTTGCCTCTACACATAGTGTTACGAGGATGTGTCTCAAGGTTACGCAGTCTTCCAGAGACGACTCACACTCTTGAGAGGAGGTTGCCTCGACCTCACAAAGCGAACGAGGTGGCCCAGGAGTGCGGAAGAACAACGATTCAAATCCATATCGCCGTTCTCATTTACATCTTTGGTGGTGTCCATATATGGCTTACACTAGTTGCTCGGTCCGTTGCTTGGAAGAGCACACTTCCAATTCTGGTGTTCGCGCACTTCAGCTGTGGCAGGAGTGCATTTCTTTTTCTTGCGTCATAATATTAATGTATCAATATGTGATCGCGTAAAATGAAGTGCCGATTTTAATATTAATTACACAAGGAGGTCAACGTAAGATATAACTCGAAATGAGCATTGCTATAGATGCGCACGAACTGGAGTTCATCTTATGGCTTTCAGTGACCGGAATATCCGCAGAGGGGTTCGGCAGCCTACTGCAAGTCTTTCTAGTGACGCCACCTCCACGACTTTCCGTCGATGACGATGATGACAGTAATGATGAAGACAAAAACACAACAGCCAGTCTCCGTCTGGAAATCGAACCCGGGCCCCTTGCATCGGCGGTCAATGACGCTGCCACTGAGGTAGTAACAAAGCATGCTGGGATTTATTCCCATCTGCTTTCATTACTGAACCTCTCGATACCACTGTTTTATAATAATAGGTGCGAATATAACTAGTCTATTTTAGTCTATTACTAGAGGACCCGTGCAAACACTTTATACTGTTAGTGGAATGACAAAAAGTTGGGAAAAAAAGGAAGTAAAGTTGAATGTTCACGCATAGTTTTCTTAAGAATCAATCAATGCAAATATTTCAAAGCTCTAATGAATGAGCTTGATTCGCTGAGTGTTGTTAGGTCAAAAAGAACTGCTTACCTTCATTATTATATTATGTTGTATTCTGCCTAGTGGCAGGTCCATGTCTTTGTACGGAGAATTTCTGATTCCATTGTTCCCTGTCTTCCGCTTCTTCCTTCAGTCTGTTGTATCTCCTTCCATCTTTCATGTCGTCCAGATGCTGAATCCTCCTTCTTCCTCGTCCTGTGTTTCCTCTTATTTTTCCTTCCATGACATCACGTAGGAGTCCCTCGTGTCCAATCC